>CM053586.1:174739942-174826316 GCA_028646515.1 Pseudochirops corinnae
TCCAGATTGCTCTCCAGAATGGTTGTATCAATTCACAACTCCACCAACAATGCATTAGTGTTCCAATTTTTCCACATCCTCTCCAGCATTTGTCATTTTCCTGTTTTGTCATCTTAGCCAATCTGACTGGCGAGATCACACCTATTATGTTCAAAGCACTGTGCTAGGCACTAGGTATACAAACACAAAAAAGGAAGCAATCCTTGCCCTCGAGGAATTTATATTGAAATAGGAGAACATAATATACACATAAATAAATACAGAATACAAATTAATATCTTACCACTACGTGGCATCGTTAGCCGCTAACCTGATCCTATTCAATGGGAAGGCCCTGCACCTAAGCATTTCCAGTGCTCATATTTTTCTTTCTTTAAAAAAAAAAAATTGTTTTTACTGTACTCCACTCAGTCTAGCAGAAGTGCTGTGTAAGTGGGGTGTTTTCTATAGTTCTCAGAGGGTTAACAACTTTCTGTCCCTCAGTTCCCTTTCTCTCTGCTAGATTGCACAGGCTCCTTATCTAGAGGGCGTAGATTATCATAAACATACCCAATCAGAAGTTGGTTCCTGAGCATTTGTGTCTGGCAAACTCTGTCTCCTCCTTGAATCTGCTGTTTCCTGAGTTTTCATCACATGATCTTGGCATAAGGGTGTCAAATTCCCACAGAAGCAGATAAATATGTTTAATTACATACAGCACTTTTACTTTTAATCTATAAGCTAATAAACAGTTCCTAATAAAAATGAAATTTCTGAGTGGCTTCATGCCTGCCTTTCCTTTATTCCCCATAAGGCCCCAGGCAGTACAGAAGCTATTTTGTACCCAAAAATTCTAGGAATCAAATAGTTTAGTCTTTCTTCAAGGAAGTAAAGAAGTGTGAATAATACCATGTAGTTCAAAATTTGATATTTGACTTGCACATCCAGCAAGGCCAGCCATCTGGTGACTCAGTGACTCAGGGACTCTGCAGGAACTCTAGACTTTTCCATTCCTTTCCTGGGATGGGAACACGGGCTTGGCAAAAGAGAGAAATTCCAATATCTGGTATTTTTCTCATGCTGGGCAATAGCATCATAGGCAAGAATCTTTAACTACTTCCTGTCTTGGCTATCCCATTTTTTCAGAGTTTAGATGTGTGGACCCAAGAGCTGGCCCCAGCAAAGGGAAGTCTGCCACATCTATGTTGCCTTAATTTTCTCTTGCTTTACATCTCTGATATCTCTTCCTCTCTAAATCCCCAATCAGTCACCAAATTCTTGCTCCCACAAGCTAAGAGAAGGAGTAGGGTTGGGTAAGGTTGTTACGCATGCAAAGCAACTTTTTTTTCCTTTTTTTTAAAATAATTTTTACTGAGATATTTTAGTTTTATATCATATCTATTTATTTTATATCACATTTATTTCAAATACAGCTGTCCCTCCCCCAATGAAGTGTAGACATTAAACAAAAATGTTTTTTTTTTAAATGAGGGGTGGGGGAAAGCAGCACAAAACTAACACAACCACCATCTCTGAGAATATATGTAATATTCCACACCTCTACACAGTCCCCAAACACTATTGTAGAGGAAAAGAGGTAGATTTTAATTACATAGAATTCTATTTCTTATTGTCATTGTTGTTATTCCATTTCAGTATTGCATGTATTGATAGCTCCATTTACTTCACTCTGCATCAGTTCATACAAACTTTCCCATGTTTCTCTCAATTCTTCATAATCATGGCTACTCATCGCACAGTAATGTCACATTACATTCACATACCAAAACCATTTCTCATGTAAGTGTGTGCCTCATTTAGACTTCAGCAATGTTGATAGTCATAAGGGACAAAGACAGATGATGAAATGTAAAAATATAACTGCCTTTGTATGTTTATCTCAATCGCTCATTTTGCATAAGACCCAAAGGAGTCTGAGAAATGCAATTGGTTGGTTACTGAGAAAAAAACGGTCAAACAGAAGAAGCTATACCTGTCCCACCTCTTAACTGAGGGAGTGACACACCTGAGGCCCTAATGGAGCAATTCTAGAGAAGCTTCTGCCAGTCTTGGGCTAAGGACCTCAGCTCTTTCTGAAAGAGAACAGCAAAATTCCAACTGAAAAGAATGCCATAACACGCTCAGGTGAGTCTGAGGCTGGAAGTCACAGAAACCACAGCTACCCACTGCAGAGCGAGCCCTTGGAGTCAGCTCATTGACCCAGGCAGCATGAATGCAATGCCCTGTAAGGAGCCAGCTGAGCTGAAATGTGCTCTCTAGGGAGCCAACTCAGCCTAGCAATGGAACATCTCATCCCTGACAGCAAAGCCCACTCCCAAAGTGAATTTATGGATCTCCTGAGAAAGGACATTGAGGGCGAGAGTTATGAGTTACTTGATCATATACGATACCTACATGTGCGACTTTCTACCACTGTATTATAAGTTTGCGCCCACCCTTCAATATTTCCTAATGACATGTGTCTGTGAGAAAGCACACCCAAGGTTTTAGAGGAAAACGAACTTCTGTTCTTGCTAGACCATTTGAATAGATGTCTTTTGTAAGAGTTAATTTAATCTACTAGCTGATTTTTTTAATGGGAAGTACCCTGATGAGGGCTACTGAGTTACAATGTTATGAGTAGTTATCAAAAGGGTAACTGGGAGAGCAGTTGCATTTCTGGGAATCCAATCTGCTTATGTAAGTGTTAGCTGGAGGAGTGAGTTTAGAGAGAGGGTGCTACCCCCAATCAATGGGGTACATACAAAGCAAATTTAATTAAGCACTAACAAGCAGAGGAACCAGGAAAGGACTTATGTAGGAGATGGCTCCTGAGGTGTGATTTGAAGGAAAATAAGTATTCTATAAGGTGGAGTGAGGAAGAAGCTTATTCCAGATATGGGGTACTACTTGTAAAGAGGCAGAGATGAAATGTTGGGGAAAGGAAACAGCAAGCAGGCTAATTTGATTAGAATAAAGCACACATAAAGGGGAACAACATTAATCAATCCACAAGAATTTATTTAAAGTCAGGCAGTCAATAAACATGTATTGAGCCCCTACTACGTGTCAGTACTATGCTGAGCACTGAGAATACATAGAAAGGCAAAAGATAAATTTTGGATTTCAAGCGCCTCATAATCTTATGGGAGAAACAACATACACATAACTATGTACAAACAAGCTATATACAGGATAAAATGGAAAACAATCAACAGGGTGAAGGCACTGAAGCTAGAAGGGCTCAGGAAAAGTCTTGTGGAAGACAGGATTTTAGTTGAGAGTTGAAGGAAGGATGCCAGAAGACTAAGATAAGGAAGGAGAATATTTATAGGCATGGTGGACATTCTGCTACATTCCAGGCACTAGGTGCTGGGGATGCAAATACAAAAGGGAGACAAATCTCTGCACTCACGGAACTTACATTTCCATGTCATCTTTACGATGGGCAGAGGTAAAGGATGTGGGGGAGGGACCACCATGATGTTGTGACATATAAAGAGTTCAAGAGGTGTAGTTTCTAGGTAATTAATCATTTTATTAATAATGCTAGCATATTATTAATAAAAGGATGGTCATCTCTCTTGGACCAAAGACAAATAATGGAACCCACTCAAAGCTTATATACCCTTGGAAGACTGGGTGTTCCTGAGGATGGAAATCAACTCTGATTGGTTAACAACTAATGAGAAAGAATGAATATTATAATGAGACGTGAACCTATTCTAATGAGGTGCTGAAGACATGACTTTGATCATGTCATTTACTTCCAAATCACCCCCAGTCTTGGGCAATTTAATCAAAGAATTTATCACCAAGCAAACTTGAGTTGTTGTTGTTATTTGTCCTTCATTTTTGTTCTCAGTGAGGACCATGACATCAGGGAAGTGATGCCACGCCATGCAAGTGAATTGGATTTAAGTGAGGGAGGGCTGTGCAAAGTCACCAGCTTCACTTTCTCCTCTGGAGTCATCTGGATCCAGTGGCTACATATGTCTCCAGGACAACTGGAGATGGCACAGGGTGCCATGGGTGACCTTGGCCTTTTCAAGGTAGGTCTCAGTTTGACTGAGGCAACACCCATTCAGTGTTTAATAAGAAATGAGACAGAGAATGGCCTCTTTACCTAGTCAAAAAAAAAAAATCAGGGAGGGAAAGACCCTACAGGTTTCTGGCCAAGACACAAACAATTACTATTTACATTCATTCCGAGCCAATCAGGGCCCAAACAATGATCAGGTAGGTCTTGGCTTAGGATTTGTTGGCCATGAATGAGGGCCAGAGTGATATGGGGTTAAGGCTGATCTTTAAGGAAAAAAAAAAAGATGGGGTGGCTAGATGGTGCAGTGAATAGAGAACTGGCCCTGGAGTCAGGAGGACCTGAGTTCAAATTTGACCTCAGACATTTAACACAAAAAACTTGTGGGGTGACCTTGGGCAAGTCACTTAACCCCAATTGCCCTACTTTCTTTCCTCCAAAAAGCAAAAAAAAACAAAACAAGAAAAAAAAATTTCAGAGATTAAAATTTATGTTTCCTTCGAGCAAAAAAGGTAAGGCTACGATACCCTATGTGGGGGCGGAAGGAAGGAAAGAAGTGAAGAGGTTTACCCACTAAGAGGGTTAGGGGTGCCTGAGACCCCAAAATACCAACATGCCGGGTCCTGCCGAAAGAATTCAACTCAAGTCTTCTCAGCCAAAGGAAAACAAAGTTTATTAATAGTTCACCATATGGGAGAACTATTAAGGAGCCAGGCTATGATAGATCATTCTATGGCGCTCTCACAGAGCAAGTCTGTGCTAGGGCCTTCTGTGGGAGATGGGATCCTTATATTCAGAAGAATCTAGGGGTGGTCTAGAGGAGGAGCTTGGGGAGGGTCTTCAGGAGGAGTTAATGAGGTCAGTGCAAGAGTGGATTGATATTTTGATAGGCTCAAGGGTGGGAAGCTGATGGACAATGGTGGGCCAGGCTAGTAACAGAGGTTTAGGCCCAACCACAATGAAATACTTATGGCTTCTGCAAATGCCTCATCAAGTGGGAAGATTCAATCAGACTTCAAGGGGTTTCCCAGAGCCTGTACCTCATCAGAAGAAAGGAAGGAAGGAAAGAAGGAAGGAAGGAAAGAAGGAAGGAAGGAAGGAAAGAGGGAAGGGGGGAAGGTGGGAAGGAGGGAAGGAGGGAGGGAAGGAGGGAAGGTGGGAAGGTGGGAAGGAGGGAAGGAAGGAGGGAAGGTGGGAAGGTGGGAAGGAGGGAACGAGGGAAGGAGAGATGGAGGCAGGGAGGAAGGGAAGAAGGAAGGAAGGGAGGAAGGAAAGAAGGAAGGAGGGAAGGAAGGAGGGAGGGAAGAAAGGATGGAAGGTGGGAAGGAGGGAAGGAAAGAGGGAAGGTGGGAATGTGGGAAGGTGGGAAGGAGGGAAGGTGGGAAGGAGGGAAGGTGGGAAGGAGGGAAGGAAGGAGGGAAGGAGGGAAGGAAGGAGGGAAGGTGGGAAGGTGGGAACGAGGGAACGAGGGAACGAGGGAAGGAGAGATAGAGGCAGGGAGAAAGGGAGGAAGGAAGGGAGGGAGGAAGGAAGGAAGGGAGGAAGGAAGGAAAGAAGGAAGGAAGGAAGGAAGGAAGACCTCCCTTAAATCTGAGTACAACACAATGAGCTTTCCCACCTGGGTGGGGACTGAACAAGATGGAGGAGAAAGTTAATCCAATCTCATCATCTGCAAGGTCCTTCAAATGCTTGCTTGGCCTAATGAGGTTTCAAAAGTAAAAAAAAAAATCCTGTCCTGCCAATATTAACAATTAGCTATTTAATAATCATTTCTCTCTGTGCCCTTCCTGCTTCCCCCAGCCCCTAGACATCTCACAAATGTCCCTTTTCAGACTTAGACTCTTTGTCCTTAACCGTTTTTCATGTCATGGACCCCTGAGGCAGTCTGAGGAAGCCTATGGATCCCTTCTCAGAATAATATTTCAAAATAATTGAAGGAAGAGCTAATTTTCAGTTAGAGGTTAGTGAGGATAAAGATGTCATTTTTTTCCCTATCCAAGTTCACAGACCCCCAAAATCCATACACAGACCCCAGGGATTTGTGTACCTTTCTTTAGACCAGAAGCAACCCTAATTTGGTCTCAACCTGAAACTGACAGTTGATGCTTTGTAGCACCATCTAGCCTTTTACCCTGTCTCTCTCCTTTTTGTTTTTCTTTCTTTGCCAGGTGGGGAAAAAAAATGAGTTCAGCTCTTAAGTTTAGGAAGTCTTAGATCGGAAGAAAATTCGCTGAGCTCTGCTGTAGGCATCTTCCTGGCTCTGATCCCCTGTGCTCATCGAACAATCTTCTGATCTCAGTGTGGTTTCCCAAATGAGCTCTCCTACTGGAAAGAGATATTTCTCTTTGTAAACTATTAAATTGGCTTTCTGGCTGTTGGCATCCCATCCTGTGCAGTTTGGGACCACATCAGCTGGTTTTCCCAAGGCCTAATCTCCTCCCACTAAACCAAACACGGAGAATCTGGACCCACCAAAACTGAGAGATCAGATTTTAGCTCCTGTTAATGTAATACGTCCAGGGCCATGGCAACCACTATTTGAGACAGGAGATAGGTAAGTAACATTTATCCCCACATTTGCAGGTAAGAACACCAGCTAAGAGAAGGTAAGAGATTTGTCAAGTAACTCATAAGTCTCCAAGTTGGGAATGAAATTCAGGTTTTTGGACTTTAGAACCAGGGTTCTTTCCCCTACACTGGGCTTAGTTCACATTCCAGTGTCCAGCAAAGTGACCTTGAGGATTTCTTTTTCTCCCTTGAAAATTCACCCTAAAAGAATGACACTCGTGACCCTGATTCCCTGGTTTAATGGGAAAATAATCATAGGGTAGTTGGAAGGGTCTAATGTGATCCCACGTCCATGACTTATGAAGGCATAAGCGTTAAAATGTTATATAAATGTAAGCTGCTATTATTATTCATTGCTACAACCATGAATATGGAGTAACAAAAATAGAATGTTAATTTCTCATTCCTGGCTGCTTGTGTACTCCCTTTGGGGAAGGAGGGGCTTCACGGAAACCAACAATTATTTTCAGCGCTTCTTTGTGAGCACTGCCCCATCTAGATCAGAAGCTCTCCAAGCATGGTCCTCCATGCTGGTCTTGGGTACAAGGTACCCAAAGGTAAAGTCAGTTGGTCAGTCTCATACCAAATGTTCATGTCACTGAGCTTGTATCTCCCTATCTCTTGGCCCCCAGTCTCCAACTCTGTAAAATGAAAGGTTGGACTTTTTGCTATTCAGTCCTTTTCAGTCATATCCAACTCTCCATGAGTCCATTTGGGATTTTCTTGGCAAAGATACTGGAGTGATTTCCTATTACCTTCTCCAGCTCATTTTACAAATGAGGAAACTGAGGCAAACTGAGAGTGCCCAGGGTCATGCAGCTAGTAAGTATCTGAGGTCAAATTTGAACTCAGGTAGACGCATCTTCCTGACTCCAGGCCCAGCACTCTGTGAACTATGGCTGCCCTAAGGAGTCAGGCTAGGCCACTTTCCAAATCCTTTCTTGCTCTAAATCCAGAAAGAACTTATAAAGACAGATCTGTCCTGACCTCAGTTTCAGGCAACATGGTTATTGTAGAGGGTCAGTCTTAGAAACAGAAAGACCAGAGCAAGTATTTTCTCATTGATTCATAGCAGGTGGTGACCGTGGGCAAATCATTTAACCTTCAATGCCCCTGGCGATACTCTTAAGAGTAAGAATTTTAGACTGGGTATGAATCTAGAATGGTAGAAGCCATGTCCTCCCTGGGGGGCTCCCTGTACCAATGAAATGGCAGGTACAGTACCCCTTTACCTCTATACCTGCCCCCTCACACAGGGATAACAATGCCTGCCCTAACTAACTCACAGGGCTGGTGGAAGAGCAAAAGACATCATGAATGTGAAAGCATTTTAAAATGTATAAAGGGATAAACTAATAGATGTGGATACAATGGAAAGGGTACTGGATTTGTAGGTGGAGGACTTGGGTTTGAATTCTGACCTTCTCACATCTCACCTGTGTGACTAAAGTCATCTAACCTCTCCAGGCCTCAGTTTCTCTTTCTGTAAAAAAGGGGTGGGACTAGTTGGTTTTAAGGTAATTTGCTTTTTTTTCTTGGAGGGGCAGGGCAATTGGGATTAAATGACTTGCCCAAGATCATACAGCTATTAAGGGTTAAGTGTCTGAAGCCGAATTTGAACTCAGGTCCTTCTGACTCCAGGGCCAGTCAGGTAATTTTCAGTGACTCAACAGGCACTTATTAATCACTTGTTATATGCCTGGTATTGTTTTAGGCACTGGGGATATAAGTACAAAGAATGAAACAATCCCTACTCAGATTTGCCTCCTACCAGAAACTCTAAAACTATGATCCTGTCAATTATAAAAACATTTGCTTCTTGCAAGAATTAGTTAATTGATATTTAATGAAAAACACACAGCATCTAAACAGTGCCTTAGTTGCTTTAGAAGTTAGTCTGACTCTCTCACTTTACAAATAGGGAAACTGAGGCCCAGAGAAGATAGTGACTTGCCTAAGGTCACATATTGTGAAGTAGAGGTAGAAGGAGAGCTTTCCTGACCCTATCAGCCTATTGTTCTTTAATACTTTGCTTCTTTAGTGAGGGACAGTTAGGTGAATAGAACACTGGGCCTGGAGTCTGGAAGACCTGAGTTCAAATGTGACCTCAGATACTTATTAGCTGTGTGACCTTGGGCAAGTCACTTAACCTCTGCCTGCCTCAGTTTCCTCAATTGAGGAAATGGAGAGTATGTAAAATAGAGATAATAATAGCAGAGACAGGGAAGAAAACCCTTAGCATGGAGCCTGGCAATAGTAGGTGCTTAATAAATGTTTGCTTCCTTCTTTCCAACTACCTAGTGTTTTCAACAATGTGATAACCCACATTTACATAGCACTTCAAGGTTTACAATGTACACAGCAAGTGCTCAAAAGCTAATTCTTTTTGGAAAAACTATGCAGTCACACCCCGGCTTTACAAATTTCCAATGGATGCCAAAGCCATTTCCAAACTACAGGACTCCACTAATCTCTCAACTCCTAAAATTTTAGGAATCAGAGTTTTGAAGTAGAAAAAGATCTTAGAAGTCATCTAGTCCCTAGGAAACAGGGCCAAGGAATTGAAGTGACTTGCTCAAGGTCACACAGAGAGCAAGCAACAGAACCAGGACCTTTAAATCCAGGTCTATTGACTCCAAAGCCAGAGAACAGTCCCTGACAGCATTGGAAAGAACCATAGGACCAAAAATCTGGAAGGGGAACAAGGGAGTGGGGGAGAGAACAAACTGTTCAGGCCCTGTGCTAAGCATTTTTTTTGGAGGGGGAAGGTAGGGCAATTGGGGTTAATTACTTGCCTAAGGTCACACAGCCAGTAAGTGTTAAGTGTCTGAGGTCAAATTTGAACTCGGGTCCTCCTGATTCCAGGGCAGGTACTCTGTTCACTGCGCCACCTAGCCACCCCTGTGCTAAGCATTTTACAACTATTCTCCCATTTGTTCTTCACAACAATCTTATGGGGTAAGGGCTGTTATTATCCTCATTTTATTAGGTAAGGAAACTGAGGCAGGCAAAGGTTAAGTGAGTTGGCCAGGGTCACACAGCAAGTAAGTGTCTGAGGCTGGATTTGAGCTCAGATCTTCCTGACTCCAGGCCCAGTGCTTCTAACCACTGTGCCACCTAGCTGCCTACAGCAAAGAGTTTTAGGGAGTCCTTTAGTCCAATCTCTCTCTCCAGGAAGGAATCTCCCCATAAAGAGTCCATGACAGGGACAGGCATTCTTCCCACCGATGCTGAGCATAACTTTTGTGTTTATTTGTCTCTTTACAATGGCCAGAAAGGGGAGGGTAGACAGGTTCAAAGGGTTTCTGTCCCTTTAAAGTAGAGTGTAGACTAGAAAAGTTTGAGAAAGCACTAGCTTAGCTAAAACATTTTTTTTAAGCACCAGGACATAAAAATGGTCCAAGCATGGTCATAAAGCCCTCAGTGCCTTTTCCCCAGGAGGTGTGCTATATAATCCATTGTCCTGAAATGAAATTCAAACATAAATCAACTCTCACTATGTTTTTTCAACCAGATACTAAATCCCAGCTCGTTTTCTACCAGAAATACTTCAGCCATGGGGCAGCTCAACTTTTTAACTCCAGGGACAGACGATATGAAAGCCCCATGAGGTCAGAGGTGAGATAAGTATGTGAAGCTGTCTTATGGGAAGCTAAGGTGGGGTAGCCACCAGGAAGAATAAATGAACTGGTAGATAAGGAAAACATCAGATTGCCTTCGGGAAACTGAAAAGTTCATTTCATGACCCCCATCTTCACTCTGGGGGAAAAAAAGGCCACTTTTTCTGGTGTTGTTGCAAGGTTGTGAGTCATGGAACACTACAATGAGCAAAGAAGGTCATGGTGAAAACAAGCTGGACCAACCAGGAATTACATAGAAGTGGTTAAAAGGTGTCATCGAAGATATCTATGATTCAAGGGGGGGGGAGGCACTGGGTGATAGTGAGGGGTAATCAAACAACAAACAATTATTAAGCACCTGCTATGGGTTAGGCATTGGAGATACAAATACATAGAATCCCTGAGATTAGTAAGTTTACATTCTAGTCACCCAGAACACGACAATGCCCGATTCAAAGAGATTTTTTTAAATTATAATCATGATTGCCAATAGACAGGCTGCTTACTCCACTGGTATTCTCCAGAGGACTCAAGGGAGGCCCCCATGATGTTGGGTGGTTCTCTGTGGGTTAAAATTATGGGAGGATATGGATGAGAGTCTGGGAAGATGGGGAAGGATAGATGGGCACTAGGTTACAACATTGGAAAAAACAGCTATATTAATCTTAAGTATTCGGTAAGTTCTCTTATAATGTCCTTGTGGTAAAGAGGAAAAAACATGGATTGGATAAGAGTCAAAATAGGTATTATGGAACCAGCTGAATGACCAGACCCAAATAATGATTGATAAATTGGTGTCAAGCTAGAATGTAGCATGCTACAAGACTGTCCTGAGCCATGTCCTGTTCAATATTTTTAACCAACCATAAAAAGACAGAGATGGCTAACATTTGTACAGCACTTTAAATTTTACCTAGTGCTGTATATCTATTATCAGATTTAATCCTTACAACAACTCTGTGAGATAGGTGCTATCTATTATCACCCACATTTTACAGATTTAAAAAAATGAGCTGGAGAGAGGATATTCTGTGACTTGCCTAGGATTACACTTGCTCCGTATTAGCTGAGGATGGGCTTGAATAACATGCTTATGAAAAGTCTGCAAATTATTCAAAGTTAGTAGGGATAATCAATGTACTCAATAACTTAGGATGAGCGAGAATCCAGAAAGATTTGGACAAAGTTGAACAAAGGGCTGAGCAGCTAGGTGATGCAATAAGACCTCCAGCCCTGGAGGCAGGAGGACCTGACTAGCTGTGTGACCCAAGGTAAGTCACTTAACCCTGTTTGCCTCAGTCTCTTCATCTGGAAAAGGAGCTGGAGAAGGAAATGATAAACTACTTCAGTATCTTTGCCAAGAAAACCCCAAAAGGGGTCATGAAGAATAGGACATGATTAAATCAAGAGAACAAATGGCCATTTAGATGAAATTTAAAATCAGAGAATCTCAGAGCTGGAACAGATCTCAGTGGTCATCTTAGTCCAACCCATCCATAAGCAGGAATCCCCTCTAAGCATTCCCTGAGAGCTGTCATCCTGCCTCTGTTTGGAGACCCCCAATAAATGGGAACTCACCACTTTCAAGAGCAGTTCCTTCCACCATTGGGCATTTCTAATTTGTTAGAAAATTTTACCTTATGTTGAGCTAAAATCAGCCTCTCTGTGACTTCTCATTTCTCCTATTTTCCCCTCTGGGGCCAAAGAGAACAAGTCTCATCCACCTTCCATAAGAGATCTGGCTTTTCAAATATAAGAAGACAACTTCCCCTCTCTTCCCAAGACTTCTCCAGGCTAAGCATCACCAGTGCCTTCAACCAAATTCTCATACAGCCTGGTCTAAATATTATGTCATTTAATCTTCACAACAACCCTAGGAGGCAAGTACTATTATTACTATTACAAATATTTAATACAATCATATCCCATCACATTCATGTCCCAAGGTTTGTTTTTGTTGTTAGAGTTCAGCCATTTCAGGCTCTTTGTGACTCCATTTTTCTCGGTAAAGATGGGGGCAGCTAGGTGGTACAGTAAATAGTGCACTGAAACTCAAGTCAGGAGGATCTGAGTTCAAATCTGACCTCAGACACTTGAAACTTACTAGCTGTGTGATCTTAACCCCAATTGCCCTGCCTTTCCTCTTCCAAAAAGAAAA
The DNA here is from genome assembly GCA_028646515.1 of Pseudochirops corinnae. Lineage (NCBI taxonomy): Eukaryota > Metazoa > Chordata > Mammalia > Diprotodontia > Pseudocheiridae > Pseudochirops > Pseudochirops corinnae. Next base: position 174,752,307 of record CM053586.1, read on the forward strand.
GATACCACTACAGTAAGTTTACCATTTCCTTCTCCATTTCATTTTACAGATGAGGAAACTGAGGCAAACTTAAGCAACTTGCCCAGGGCCACCCAGCTAGTAAGTGTACGAGACTGGATTTGAACCCAAGAAGATGAGTCTTCCTGACTCTAGGCCTTACACTCTATCCACTAACACCACCTAGCTGCCCCCAGGGATTGTGTTGTTACCTTCCAATCAATGGCTTACCTGAAGGCTATAATTAGGGGGGAAAAAGAGCAAGCGAAGGAAAAGTCATATGACCAGATCTCCACCAGACAAACCCCAAAGCAACCACATTTGGAGGAAGAGGGTGTACCTCCTTCTTCTCACCTCTTTTGGGCTGATGCCTGTACAGTGGAGAATCCGGTTATTCTGGGATGTGAATCTGAATAACCTGCTGTTGTGAAGGATGCTGTTGACAGTTGACACTGAATGCTGAATGCTGACTGCTGACTGCTGACTGCCAGTGTTCCATGTTAAGGATTTTCATGCCCTCTCTGCTACAGCGATCATAGATCTGAGGCTGGAAAGGGCCGTTGGAGGCAATCTGGTCCACTCCTCTTTGGAACCCAGACAGGTTAAGACTTTTGTGCAACAGAGGTGAGATTTGAACTTTGTGGGCAATGCAATCAATCAATCGATTGATAAGCATTTATTTAGTGCATTCTATGTGCCAGGCATTGTGCTAAGCACAGGGGATACAAAACGAGGCAAAAGACAGTCCCTGCCCTCCACTCCCTCATATTCTAATGGGAGAGTTTTGTTGTAGTCCAGTCATTTCAGTCGTGTCCAACTCTTCATGACCCCATTTGGAATTCTCTTGGCAGAGATACTGGGGTGGTTTGCCATCTCCTTCTCTAGCTCATTTTACAGATGGAGAAACTGAGGCAAACAAGGTCAAGGAGACAACATGCAAATTAATATATACAAAGCAAGCTACAGGATAAATAGGAGGTGATTAACCGAGGGAGGGAAGGCATTAGAATTAAGAAGAGTTGGGGAAGGCTTCCTGTAGGAGGTGGGATTTTGGTTGGGACTTAAAGTAAGCTAGTGTCAGGCCAGCTAGGTGGAGCAATGGATAGAGTACTGGCCCTGGAGTCAGAAGGACCTGAGCTCAAATCCAGCTTCAGACACTTAATAGCTATGTGACCAGGCAAGTCACTTGACTCCAGACTGCCGCGCCCCCCCCCCCCCAAAAAAAAAGCCAGGGAAATTAGTACTCTCTGGAGAGCAAAGTATAAGAAGTGAAGTGTAAGGTAACACCGAACCTGCCCTAGAATTCTTGGCCTGACTTTTAAAGCCCAGCTCAAATGCCACCTCCTCCAGGACGCTTTCCCTGATCTCCAAGTCAGTAAGAATGTTCCCCCTCTGTAATCACACAGCACTTAGTTTTACCCTTTTTATGCCTTTACCATTCATTATTGTGTATTATAGTTATCTATATATATTCTGGACTAGATCTAGATATGTAGCTTCAGATAAGTCACTTCCTCGGTTTCTCACCTTCCTCCTTTACACAGCGAAGGGGTTAGATTAGCGATGGTCTACATAGCTTTTCAGTTTTCAATCCTACGATGCCACAACTCCAGCCCAAACTTCACCCCGCCCCGCTGAACTCATCAACAAGGGTTTGCCCCTCACAAACATGGCGGCGCCCAGTAGGCCAGTGCAATTCAGAAAGATGGCCAGCGCCCCGCCTTCCTCCTCCCCGTTGACCAATGAGAACGGAGTACGATGACCTGCGCCTGCGCCTTAGAGGCTGCAGGGGCCCCGACGGGCGGTGACTCGGGGGAGTGCTGCCGGGAAGATGCCTAAAAAGAAGCGGGAGAATCTGAGCGTGGCTCAGGAGGTGAGGGGAGGGGGGGCGCACTCGGGTGGTACGGTCTAGATTCTCGCACCTCCCTGCGGCACCGAGCGGTGGGTCTGCCCGGCTCCCACAGTGCTGGGGGGCGGGTGGGGAGAGGGGGAAGGGAAAAGGAGAGGGCAGGGAGACAGAAAGAGGAGGGGGCTGAACGGGAGGGGGCGATTAGGGAAGAGACCTAGGGAGAGGGTGGATAAGCAAGAGAAAAAGAGGAGGGGGATGCTAGGGAAGAGAACTAGGGAAGGGGGACTGGATAAGAGAAAAGGGGGAGGGGCTTCAGAGGAAGAGGGGAAGGGTAGGGGGCTGCAGGGAAAGAGAGCCAGGGAGGGCGGCTAGGCAAGAGAAAAGGGGTAAGGGACTTCAGGTGAAGAGAGGGGAGGAGCTGAAAGGGAAGAGAAGGGGGCAGGTGCTGCTAGGGTAGCGAATAGTGGGGGGAGGGGGCTACAGAGGAAGAGAAAAGGAGAGAAGGCTGCTAGCTAGGAGAAAAAAGGGAGGGAATGCAGGGGAAAAGAAGGAAGAAGGGGAGAAACTAAAGGGCAAGAGGGGAAGAGGAAGATGCCACCTTGGTTAGACATGAGAAACAGCAGGAGAAATCATAAAATTTAGGGTTGGAAGAAACCCAATTCAGTTTAACAAAGATTACCTACTGTGTGCCAATCCCTAGACTGTTGCGGGGAAGGGAAGAGCTAAGTCTGTGACCTGCGATTTCTTTGCGGTGGGAATTCCCTCCGCACGTGAAAATGACAACCATTCAATAATTTATAACCTTTAAAGGGTTAGTTACCCAAGACTTGGAGATAGTGGTGAGTTGCACTTGGTCACCGAGCTCACAGTCATAAAAATGAAGCTTGAACCAGGGAGCACCAACAGGATATTCTTTTCACTAAATCAGGCGGGGTGTTGTGATGGTTATTATCTGGTAATGCCTGCTTGAGAGACTTTAGGCTAGTCACTTAACCTTTCTGAGTTTCCTCATTTGTAAAATGAGAGGATTAGACAAGATGGAGGCCTTTGCGGTTCCTTCCAATACTGTGATTAGACATCCCAAAAGCAATGGGTTGCTACTGAATGTTTTTGAGCAATGTGACTCACTCAGATTTGTGCTTTAGGTCAGTTTGGCAACTACAAGGAAAATAGATTAGAGGAGGGTAGAGACTGAAAGCAGGGATACCATTTAGATTGTTGCAATAATCCAGGCCAGGAGTAAGGGCTTGAACTAGTGTGGTGGGTCCTATGAGTAAGAGAAAAGAGTAATGGAAAAATGTTGTAGAAGTGGAATCCACATGACTTCACTACTGATTGGCTGGAGGAAAGGTGAAGATAGAAGAGAAGGAAAAATCAAGAAAGACTCCAAAATTGTGAACTTAGGCTACCTGAAAGGCAGTATTGCCCTGAACAAAAAAATAGGGAAGTTTGGAGCAGATACTGAGACTTCTAGGTGATGCGATGATAGAGCACTGGGCCTGGAGTCAAGAAGACCTGAGTTTGAATGCAGCTTCAGACACTAGCTGTGTGATCCTGGGCAGGTCACTTAACCTCTTTTTGCCTCTATAAAATGGGGATAATAGTAGTACCTACACCATACCACCAGGATTGTTGAGAAAATCAGATGAGATAATATCTGTAAAGTGCTTTGCAAATCTTAAGGTACTATATAGATGCTAGCTAATATTATTACAGGGTATTATTATATAGAGTGATTTCAAGAATTCAAGAGGGAGATTAGGGCTCTGTCTATAGAAGTAAGTCATCTGCATAGAGATGATGGTTAAACCCATGAGAACAGATGAGATCACCAAAAGAAAGGATAGAAAAGAGAGTTTGGGGAGACAGGAAATACATGAAATTAAGGACAGGTTGAAGGGAACCCTAGCAGAAAGCTGAAGGAAGCTAAAGTAGTCAACAGTATCAAAAGGCATAGAAACCCAAGGTTGGATTTTGGTGAGGTGTGAATAGCTGGGGGACAAAAGCCAAGATTTCCTTTTTTATTATTATTATTAATATTTTATTTTTTTCTCCCAATTACACATAAAAACAATTTTTAACTTGGTTTTTTAAAATTGAGTTTCATTGTGTTATATTCAGCCCTGGTTTAACTTACTCTTCTCAGCCATACAGTGATCCAAGACAATTCCAAAGGATTCATGATGGAAAATGCTATCCATATCCAGGGAAAGAACTGCAGAGTCTGAATGCAGATTGAAGCATACTATTTTCACTTTATTTTTTCATAATCTTTTCCCTTTTGCAAACTAATTTTTTTCTGACTTTCACAAAATGACTAATATAGAAATATGTTTTACATGATTGCACATGTATTACCTATATCAAAGTACTTACCATTTTAGGGATTGTGGAGGGAAGGGAGAGAGGGAGAAAATTTGGAACTCAAAATTTTATTTAAAAAAAGCTAATGTTAAAAATTGTCTTTATACATAATTGGGAAAAATCAGATACTATTAAAAATAAAAATATATAAATACAAAAAAAGGTTTTTTGAGTCCCAAATTCTCTCCCTCCCCCTTTTTCTCCCCCCTCCATGAGAAGGGGCCAAGATTTTCAAAAGTAGAGAGGATAGTGTCTAGTTCAGCGATTCTCAACCTGTGGGTTATGCTCAATTTGTAACAATGAAAATACATCCTGCATATCAGATATTTACATTACGATTCATAACAGTAGCAAAATTACAGTTATGAAGTAGCAACGAAAATAATTTTATGGTTGGGGGTCACCACAACATGAGGAACTGTATTAAAGGGTTGAGGCATTAGGAAAGTTGAGAACCACTGGCCTAGTTGAGCTGACTTACTAGAAACAATTGTGAATTGAATTGTAGAGAAAATGATGAATTGAGTGTCACAAGTAGGACCAAAAAAGTAGGTTTAATGAGGAAGATGGAGGTCTTACAAGTTAGCATGCCTCTGGATGGATGTCCCAGACTAGAGACATGGGAGTGATTTAACCCACTGGTAGAAAATTGAAGAGGATGAAATGATACAATTATCAGTCTGAAGTAAAAGAGAATCCCCGGAATCCTGCAGTGGATGGGGCTCTGGAGTTGGAGTCAGGAAGACAGGGGTTCATATCCCACCCCAGACACTTAGTAGTGACCCCACTCTGTTTATCAATTTTCTCATCTAGAAAAGAAGACTGGATACAATGGCCTTGAAGGTCCCTTCCAGCTTTATCTGTTATCCTATGAGAAGTTTGACAGAATAGCTGAGTTAGGGAGTAGGGAGGAATTAAGAAGCTAAAGGTGATGAAGGAGACAGATTTTTATCTCCACTGTTCTCTGCCTTGGCCAATGGAATCTCCTCTCTGGTGCTTGTCTTTGTAATGAGATTCCAAATCCGTAGCCTGTGCACTAGAGGTCATTAAACATGCCAGGATCCTCTCCCCGAGAGGCCAGTAATTGACTCTGTTAATTGCATCTTTTGCCTAAGTTTTGGAATTCTGCCTGCTCTTTGCTTATAGTCTTAATTTTGACTTTAATACCTTGTGGCATAGTGGTGGAAGCCAGGAGACTGGGGTTCTGGTCCCAGCTCTGCCATTAACTCGCTGTGAGGCCACGAAGGGCCACGGTTTCTTCATCTGTAACATGAGGAAGTTTAGCTGGATGGTCTCTAGAGGTCCCTTCTCCAGCTTTAAAATTCTAGGATCTGTGATCTATGACCACATAAGATGAGAAGCTTTGTGGTTTCAGAATTGCTTTAGAATCTTACAGTACTGGCACCAGGTTTTTTGTTGTTAATTGTTTTAAGCTGACACTGAATTCATAGAATAAAGAGAATTGGAATAAAAACATGGTTTAACAAGAAGATTGTGGATCTGGGTCAGAGTTCTGCTGCTAACTAATGGTGTGGTCTTGGGCCCCTTGATTCCCCTCTTTGGATTTGTGTCCTTATCCGGCAGATGTGGGTGGTCCTTTCCAATTCTTTCATTCCTTTTTTGTAATTATAAAGCAGAGCAGTTAGGTGGTACAGTGGATAGAGCTCCAGGCCTGAAGTCAGGAAGAGTTTGAGTTCAAATCTAGCCTCAGATACTCACCCTGGTCAAGTCACTTAACCCTGTTTACCTCAATTTCCTTATCTGTACAGTGAGAAAGGAAATGGCAAACCACTCCCGTATTTATGCCAAGAAAACCCTAAATGGGGTCAAGAAAAGCCAGACATGACTGAAAAATGACTCAGCAAAACAATAGAGCAAGGTCCAGAACTCTTTTCGCCTGGGACATAAGGAGTTGAAATGGGGAGCTGGGAATGAAGAGGGAACTCTTGCCAGGAAAAGAGGTGGTCCAGCCCTCCCTTCTCCAGTGGACCCTAGGAGTGAATATAGGCTAGCAGACTAGGTGAGGTACTGGGACTGTGGTTGCTACAAGGAAGAAGGTCCTCTGCTCCTTCCATGTCAGACTCCTAGGAAAAAACCCTATTCGCCCTGTGTTCATTATGGCTCTTCTTTGAAGTAAAAGACACCATCCCTGTCCTCAGAATACTTCTGTTTTAGTTATGGGGGAGAAAACATTTATGAACCAACCTGGAGAAACAGCCTATTCTTCAAACAGAATTTGTTGAGTCATTTTCAGTCCTACATGACTTCTTTGTGACCCCATTTGGGGTTTTCTTGGCAAAGATACTGGAGTGGTTTGTCATTTCCTTCTCCAGTTCATTTTACAAATGAGGAGACCGAGGCAGACAGGGTTAAGTGACTTGCCCAAGGTCACACAGTTAATACATGTCTTGAGTTTGGATTTGAACTCGGGTCCTCCTGACCTGAGGCCAGGCACTGTACCTAGTGCACCACCAAGACTATTACCAAAGAAATTCCTGGTCACCATTCAGAAAAAGAATCTGAAATCCTCAGGCCTCCTGCCTTGCTTCCACACCACCAGCAACTTCTCTTCTTCTTTCACCTCCCCTCCCCATGCCCACCCAAGGCCTGAACCTTGGGCTGATGCTCAATAGCATAGATATTGTGCTCTTATTAAAAGTCCTGTGCTCAGAGCCAATGAAGTGGTGATTTAATCAAAAATGTTTGTTAATCTGATGAGCGCAATAAAAACCACACAAGTGAATAATCTCAGCACCTGCAAACAGTCTCCACTTGTTGTAAAGAAGCAATTACCAAGCAGGCTACAGTCACTCCCCAGGGCTGTCTCAAGCCATCTGTACCGGGCAATAGCTTCCCCAGGCACCTGGGACAGCTCCCTCCCTCTGCTTCCTTATAGCTCCTCTTTCTTAAACCCTTTACATTCCCACTCAGTCTCCCATCTCTTGAGATCCCAAGATTGAAGAACATGCAGTGGAGTTTTAGGATCTAGCCTCTGACAGATTATTCTGAATAACAAGAAAATTGTATTTAAGATGATGAAGAAAATCTTGCCCTGCTGCTGATCTTAATGTTTCATGGGAGAAGGGCATGATTTTTTTTCCCCTCCAATCCTAATAGTAGAATCCTGGTAGAGGCAAAATCTCCTTAAGCTTTTTATTCAGAATAATAATCCATGCTTCGGTATTTAATAATTGTATTCCATCTTTTGAAGGCAGATGGTTCAACTTGGCATCTTTAGTACCTAAAGTGTCACAAGAGGTGGCGACACAAAACCTAGCCGTGTGACCTTGGGCAAGTCATTTAACCCCAATTGCCCTCCAAAAAAAATAAAAATAAAGTGTCACAAGAACACACTGCTCTGGTCAGACCCTGTCTAGAGTATTGTGTTGTTGTTGTTCAGTCAGGTCCTATTCTTTGTGACCCCATTTGGGATTTTCTTGGCAGAGATATTGTGGTTTGCCATTTCCTTCTCCAGCTCATTTTACACATAAGGAAACTGAGGTAAATGGGGTGAAGTGACTTGCCAGGCATCATTCAGTGTATGAAGCCAGATATGACTCAGGAAAATGAGTCTTCCTGATTATAGACCCAGCACTCTAGCCACTGTGCCACCTGGCTGCCCCTGATGTTGGAATATCCACCTAATAAATATTTTGGGATATACTGATCCAACAAATTGTACCAACATTTATTGAACTCTTACTGTCAGTTAATCATGCAGTATTCATTAAGTGCTCATTGTGTACCAGGTACTATGCCAGTCACTATGGATACAAACAAAAAACAGTCTCTGTCCTCAGGGAGCTTACATTCTAATGGCAGTGAGAACATGTATATGAATAAGTATGTACAAGCTATATGGAATAGATTCAACCTTAAAGGGGAAGGCCTTCTGCAAAAGGTGGAGTATGAACTGAGTCTTGAAAGAAATCACAGATTTTAAGAGGTAAGGATGAGGAAGGAGATCATTCCAGGGATGGAATATAAGTGTTACGTATGATGAATTACACGTGGGCTAACATGGCTAGACCATAAACTAGATCAGCTGTTCTCAACCTGTGGGTTGCGACCCCTTTGGGGGTCGAATGACCCTTTCACCGGGGTCACCTAAGACCATTGGAAAACACATATTTCTGATGGGCTTAGGAACCAAGATACTACTCCTTTATCTGTGTCCAGGCAGGTCCGCCCACATGCAGATATGCCCACATACTAGTATTAAAGGGTCGAGGCATTAGGAAGGTTAAGAACCACTGAACTAGATGCAGAGGAGTAATGAGTAAGGAAACAAGGAGCCAAGTTGTGAAGAAGTTTAAATGCCAAACAGGATTTTTATTTGATCCTAGAGGTAATAGGGAGCCAATAGAGTTTACTGGGTAAGGAGAGGGTAATTTGGTCAGATCTGTGCTTTAAAAGGAAAATCACTTTGGTAGTACATTATAGATTGGATCAGGGAAAGACTTGAGATATGGAAATCAATTGGGGGTCATTGCAGTCATTCAGGCAAGAGGTGACAAAGGCCTGAGCTAGGTGGTGGTTTTATGAGTGGAGAGGAAATGTATGTGAAAGATGTGGTGGAGATAGAAATGGCAAGATTTGACCACTGGTTCTATGGAGTGAAAGACAGTGATGGTGCCCTTAATGGTAATAGGAAAGTTTAATGAATGGTAGATTTGGGGAGAAAAGATAATGAACTTTATTTTGGACTTGTGCTGACTTTGAGATGCCTACAGGACATTCCGGTATAAAATGTCCAGTGTCAGTGATGTAAGACTGCATCTCAGGAGAAAGACTGGGGCTGGATATATAGATCTGGAAGTCACAGAGATAATAAGTGACCCCATAGTTGATAAGATCACCACTTGAGAGAGCAGAAAGAGAAAAGAGAAGGGAGCCCAGGACAGAGCTTTGTGGTATATATAACGTTAGAGGGTGTGATATGGGTGAAGACCCTGCAAAGGAGACAGTGTAGGAAAGCAGGAAGAGAAACAAGGGAGAACAGCATCACAAAATCCTGGGGAGGAGAGCACATCCCAGAAGAGAGTGATCCAGCAGGTTAAAGGCTGCAGAGAGTTCAGGAAAGATGAGGACTGAGAAGGGGCCATTAGATTTGGCAAGTGACCAAGTGATCATGAGTAGAGTCCCTAGTCAGATGCTGCTCTGTCATCAGCCCCTAGATATGAGAGGGCAATCCAAATGAGCATCAGTTTTGAAAATAAAATGGTGCTTAAGAAAGCATTCTACCAGATAGACTCATCAGATTTTTGTAGGTCTGGAAGGAGTCTTAGAGCTTATCTAGTTCAACCTATTCATTTTATAGAAAAGGAAACTGAGGTTCCTATCCCAGAGTCACCCTGGAGGCAGATTAAGAGGTCTGGTATCCAAACAAAGCTGAGGACTAAGAAGTCATGAAGGGAAAAGGAAATTTGATTGATAAGGAAAATACAGGATATAGCAGTTCTGGAATGGTGTCCTAAAGGGGATGGCCAACTCTCTCCTTAAGACTGAGTAGTCACCCTATTTCCAAGGCTTGAGAAAACACTTTTGTCCTTTTCCTTAGAGGCTGTGCCAGGCCCAAGATGTAACTGGAAGGGAGATGGCCAGCCAAGAGATGAAAGGGACATGCTTTTTTTTTGTTTTTTGGCCCTGTTTCCTTCCCCAGCCTGATACCAGGAGATGGTTCAGGGACCACTGACCAGTAAATGAGCCTCCCCTTCTGCCAGGCGGGAGCTACAGGTCTGATTTGGGCAGGTGATTTCTCTCTGCTGCCTCTGTTTGGCTCTGATCCACTTGACTGGGGTCAGGAGACTAAAACCTCATTACCTAACGCTGCTGGATGTCAGCGTGTGTAAAGTGGCTGTTTGCCAGCATCTTAATTAATGAATTCATAAGGCACGGAGTGGATGCCAGTTCTTGAAAAGTGCTTTGAGCCTTTCTGTGATGAAGAAGCTTTTACTAATTCATCATAAAATAATATATTGAGGGAAAAGAAAAAAAACAAACACCAAACAACCTGCTGGCCCCAGGATAGCTGAAGACTTAAGGAGGCAGAGACTGACTTATGTGCCTGCTTCAGCCTTGATCTCCATGTACTAGGAGGTCCCCAGGCATGGTCTGTGCTTAATATGTCCCCTGTGAAAATTCCGTGCCTTGTTTATCTGCATGTGTCCATGTAAGGATGGCGTGCCATTCATTGTTCTTAGGTTCTCAGAGGTTTTTCCTAAACTGTTTGAGCAAACTGGCAGCTTTAGGTTATGGGACTATAAGGAGAATTTGAGGGTCTCCTACCCTTATCATTAGGGGAGAAATATCAAGTATATTTAAGAATATTAGAAAAATCCAGGGAGGATGAATGGTTTTGGATTTTATTGGCAGACATTTCCTCCATGTCAGTGAATCCCCATGACTCCTACTCAAAGGGACCCACATAAAGGGGTTATTGGCCTGATGAGTGATACTGCCAGCAAAATAATGTGCTTGCTATAGGACCCAAATGGAACCTTACCTGCTCCACCTACAGGGAGCCATGTGGACTAGAGCCTCTAGCTAACTGACTGAGATATTCCTATGGACCCATGATTTCATTTGTGTGGACTCTCCTGCCACCATTGTGTATCAGCCTCCGAGACTGGCCAACCTTCTTTTAGCAGTGTGGTACAATGGAAAGAACATTAGTTTTGGAGTTCAAGGACCTATGTTCAAATCTAGTCCCTTCATACGTAACTGGCTCTATCATTTTGGGCAAGTCACCTAACCTCGTTGGGCCTCATTCTGTAAAATGAAGAGGTTGGATCAGATGCCTCTGGGGTTCTTTCTAGCCCTAGATGTAGGACCCCGGGGTACAAGTCTGATAATACGATATAGCCTTTACTGCAGCCAGTGTCCCATTGTGGTGAACTCCCAACCGTCTGGTCACAAACCAGTTTTATTGAAGTACATATATATTGCTAGAAAAATCATTCCTATTTGTAGTAGAATGGTGGCAGTAATAACTAACTCCCATAACTCTGAGAATTTGGATCATAGATCCAGAGCTCAAAGAAACCCTAGAGATTATTTCACAGATATGAAAACCCAGAGGTTGTACACGTTTTATACAGGCAGAAACCAGGCTCTGAGTTAAGTGTCTTGCCTATAATTCCACAGCTATAAAGTGTCTGAGGCAAGATTCAAACCCAAGTCTCTTGGATCTAAGTCCAACATTCATCCACTATTATCAGACTACCTCGCCTGCCTCTTTCTCCTTAGATGAAAAAGTGAAAAAGTAGCAGAAGAAGGAAGGAAATGTTCATTTTCTCACCCTAAACTCCTGAGTCTTTTTGGTGCTGTTTGGTTGGGGGTACTTTGAGAGATTAGGTTAGCAGGCAGTCAGCAAGCTTTTATTGAGTGCCAAACGCTGCTAAAATTAGGGTTGAGATGTTTGTAGTGAGGGACTTTGCAAAAGTGATGAGGCCTGGATTCTTCCTCTCCCCCCATCCCTACCTACACAGAGCAGACTATACCTTACCAAGGTTTATGATGCTATGATGATGAAGATCTTTCATTATATATGGTATGACATAAGTAGGGTCCTGAAGCAGGCAAAGCCCTTATTTTATGGGATTATTCATTGTGGAGAATCTTTTAAGATCAGAGCAACACATCACCACGTCAGGAAGATGAAAGCTCCCTGAGGGCAAAGTCTGTGGCCTGTCACCCATACTAGGTACCTAATAAACACTTGCCAAATGAATCAGTATCTTTTTGCCCTTCATATGGGACGTGGAAATGGCTTTGCTAAGCGAGAGGCTTCTCCCATAGTGGGAGGACATGGTCACTCTAGGGACCTCTAGGCAGATGTCTCCCAGCTGTAATTAGTCAGATTTTGTCCTTTTTACACACGGCATTCCCACTAGAAATGGGACAATGAGACTACGTTGAGAACTATCCAGAATGAAATAGCTGGCCCCCTTCCCTAGAGCTTCTCACAGGCAGGTACCTTCCGAGGAGATAAAGGCTACTCAGTGCATATTCTCTGTTCTCTGATACCAGTGGGACCAAACACCATAGCAACTCCATCAACAGCTGCCCCGAGATGGCTTACAGAAAGCAGCCCAGTCTGTGGGATCCAGAACCAGTGTAAGCCTAGGATTCTTTCTCATGCCCAGAAAGCATGACACCCCCCACCCCCCTCCACCCTGCCTGAGTTTGGGGTTAATAGGGCACAATTTCCTCCCAGTTGTCTGGGCTGTGAGAAAGTCTGCAATCAGTGACTTGACTCAGTTCCATCGTGGCCCCACTAGGGAGAACTAAGCCATCAGCGACAGCCCCTGGTTCCCTGTATGTCCAGTGTCAGCAGAATAATCAATTGAAGTCCTCATCGCAGCAAACTGAGGAGACCGTATCTTGCCTCAGGGAGCACAAGTGGAGACGGGACCCTGGCCCCTGACAGTCCGCTTGGCAAGGAGATTGTCAGTTGAAGAGTCAGACCAGCACAGGCTTCCTTCCTCTGAAAAGGTCTGACTCATGACTTGATTTCCACCAGAGAGCTGCTGAAAGATGCCCCGGAGGGGATTTCAGGAGAATTTTACAGTTTCTCTTAACTCGGCATTTTCATGCTCTATAGGACCCAGGGGAGACTTCCAGAAAGCTCTGAGAATAAGGTGTTATTCCCTAAGTCAGGCGAGACGATTCTGCCTCCCTTCTTGGATGCTGTTTTGCCTCTGATTAAGCATGGGAATATGAGGCAGCTAAGGTGTCCCCTCCTCTCCCTCACTGGTCCTGGCCCTAGCCTGTGGAATGCTAAAGGCTATGTCTTTGTGAATAGCACTCTGATGGAAAGCTGTATTCAGAAGGTCCCTCAGAGAGCGGCAGTGAGATGTTTGACTCCCATGGCACCTGCCAACCACGCTGCATGTGCTGAATCAAAAACCTTCACCCACACCTTGGAAAGGAGAGGCAGCCTCCTTGTTTCATCCTCAACCTTGGCAGCTGGCTGACATTTGCTGTATTTAGTAGATCTAAAAAACCAAGATCTGCTAGATAATATACATGCAGCCGAAGAGAAGAGACCTCAGAGACCGTCTGGTCTACCTTCTTCATTTTGCATGAGGAAACTGAGGCCCAGGAAAGTTATGACTTGCCCAAGGTCATCCATTTAGTAATCAGCAGAGAAGGGATTTGAACCCACATCAGATAAACATTTGACCCAGTCAACAAACATCTATTAAATACCTATTATGTGCCAGGAAACACTGGGAAAGGAGGAAAAGAAAAGCAAAAGAGAGTTCCTGCCCTCTGAGCTCACAGTCTAATGATGGAGACAACGTGCAAACAGCCCTACACCCGTAAACTATACAGAATAAATGTTGGGGGAGAACAGCAGAAAGAAGGCACTAGAATAAAGAAATAATGGGAAGGACTTCCTGTGGAAGGTGGGATTTTAGCTGGACTTGAAGGAAGCTGCACCAGGCCCCCTAACTCCAGGGACAACTCTGCCTTGCTGCCTTCTTCTCCCACGTTCCTCAGGCTAGCCCAATGCATAGGGTTTCTATCTGGAAGGGACCTCAGAAATCATCTCACCAGCCCCTTTATTTTGCAAGTGAGGAAACCAGAGTTTCAACAAGGCTAACCGACTTAGGATCGTAAGGTCACAGACTTAGAACTGGAAGGTCATCTCATCCTAGGACCACTGGCTCAAAGTTGGGAGTTTAGAGATGTCATCCCTGCCAGCTCCCTCATTTTACAAATGAGACCCTGAGAGATGAAGTCACTTATTCAAGGTCACACTGGTAGTAAATAGCAGAGCCAAGATTTGAACCCAGGTTCTCTGATGCCAGATCTAATGCCCTTTCCAGCCTACCATGCCTTGCCCAGGGTCACAGACAGGAAATAGTAGATTGGAACCCAAGTCCTCTGATAATGAAATACCCTTTCACTTGGACATGCTGACCTTGCTGATGAATACATTTAAAATAAGCTAGAATATCAAAAGTTCCAGGAGACCTAAACACCCAGTTGGGGGGGAAGGGCCTCCTGAGTATGCTGCCATTTCCCATTTATCCCAAATCAATCCCATAGACTTGCTGCTCCTCCCCGCCCCCCCATCTGCTAGTCCAGCCCCTACTTTGTCCCAGAACGTGTTCCCTGTAGTTCCTTATGTTGGACTATCTCATCTCTTCTCCAGTGACTGCTTCCTTTATGCACCTGAAATAATCTCTGGATAGGCTAGGCAATCTTTAGTATTTAAGCTTCTTAAGTGGACCCTGAAGCTCTTTCTCTACCATATTTTATGTACTTGGCCTCTTTCTTCTTTTGTCCTCCCCTTCAGATTATTTTACACTCTTCCCTACCTGTTCATTCTGTTGATCTCAAGACTGCTCCCAAGCCCCTAAAATAGATGGCCCCACTGTGACATACAAGCCTTTAACCTCCCCCATTTTTCCACCTCCTCCTGTTGCCTCCATCCAGCTCAGTTAGATGAAAGATGTGGCACGTGAATTAGGGCCGAAATCTTGCAGGTAGTGAGGGAAGCAAAGCTGTCACCAATTCACAAGGGGATGGAGTTCCTTTCTATTCTGTTCTGGCTCTCCAGCTTTTATTTCCTGGTATTTGATAAAACAGGCTTTAAATTGGAACTGGGAAGGGGGGCAAGAGGGGAAAGCTACTTACCTTTCTCTACCAAGCCTAGATACCATAGAGAGTATCAGCTACCACATAGCAAGAAAAAAAGCACTAGGGATTCCCAGGAGACAAAATTCAAGAAAGGAACTAGCAATAAAACCCACGGTCTTACATTTCTATAACAAATGTACAAAGTATGGCTAACAAGCAAGATGAGCGACAGAGACTAATGCAAGCAAAGAGCTATGTTTTAGCCTTGAGCTTGATGTTTTGAGAGACAGAAAAGAATACCAGACGTGGTCTTTGCCCCCACCATGACTGCATGATGTCTCTGCTTCCCTTGCCCCCTGTGGACATCAGCCATAATTCTTGTCGCCAGTATTTCATTTCACTGAGCCAGCTTAGACAGGGATCTGCCCAGCCCACTGGTTCCTTAGTATTCTATCAGTTCAATTCAGTAAGCTTTTTAGGTGTTTAGGCACTATGCTAGGTGCTGGGCATACAAGAACAAAAATAAGATAGTGCCTGCCCTCAAGGAGCTTATATCCTACTAAGAGATAGGACCTGTATGCAAGCAAGTACAAGTTGTGTACAGATTAACACAAAGTAATTTCAAGGAGGAGAAAAGGCTATTAACTTGTGCTTTTGGGTGGGAGGAGGCATCTCAACCATGCATGCTAGAAAGCTAGGCAGTCTCTGAGGTGAAAATGAGAAGGAAGTGCATTCCAGACTTGGGGGATGAAGGTATAGAGGCAGAAGATAGAATGTCAGGTCCTGGGAGAAACTCAAAGACCATTCAGACTTTTAACAGGGTGTGAAAGGATGCAATATGAAAGACCTGAAAGCTAGGTGGGAGCCACATCACAGCAACATCAGTGGCTTGGCATGGTGGAAAGACCCTTAGGTTTGGTGACAGATATGGAGATGGGATGGAATCCCAGCTCTGCAACGTAGCACTTGTATGACCTCAGACAAATCCTTTAACCTCTGTGGACCTCAGTTTCCTCTAATGTAAAATGAAGAGGTTGGACTAGGTGACCCCCAAAGTCACTTTCTCTCATGGATTCTATAGTTTCCAAGTGCCTCCTGTGTAGTTTTTTGAACTAAAGATCTTTGGTACAGATGAACTCAAATAAGAACCTGGTGCTATATTTTGCTTAAGAATGAGAAGATACAATTTTATGGCATCAAATTTACCTTATTAAGTTTTATGTGTCTATATTTGTGTTTTTCATTTTATGTCATGTGTCTTTTTATGTATACTTGCTGACTCCTCCATTTGAATATAAGCACTTCGCAAGTAAGAGATAGTTTCATTTTTTGTACTTGTCCTCACCATCTGACAGGTAGTAGGTACTTAATAAATACTCATTGGTCGATTGGACTAATATTCATTCAGTGAGCCTTTATTAAGTACCTGCTATGCTCAGGGCATGAAGAAATGAAGACGTGACTGTACGAACTAATTGTGGACGTGAAGAGGCCTTGTTCACTGGGGACATCAGGAATGCTCCCTAAAGGGAGCCCACAGTTACTGTGACACCCCGTGATCTCCCCATCATGGCCACTGCTAAAGGAACCTCCCTCCCACTCTGCAGCCCTTGTTGCCCAGTGGGTCAGCCCCCCAGGGATTTCACCGATCTTTTCTTCTCCTGGCCCATTAGCACAGATACTCAAAGAGCTGCTTTTGCTTCAGTGAATGCTGAAGGGGAGTATGGCTCCTTTGCCAATTTCTTGCATTTCTCCAGCCCTGGGAATCCTGCCGTCATGCTGGAACATCTCCTGAGGATAAATTCATGGCTGAATGGAAATCCTCGAGCCCTCTCCTCCCTCTCTCTCTGAACTACTCTCCACCTCTGACACCCACCCTACCCCAGTCCCACATCAACAGCAGCTGGATTTTAAAGAAAGGGAAATTGCTGTTTAGAGACTAAGAAGAGAGGGCCCTTGGTGGAACATAAATATTCATGGAAAGAGGTTAGAACTTCAGTCCCTAAAACCTTGATTTGTGTTCACCCATTTAAGCCTCATTAAAAAGTGGTGAATGAGAGTGGGAATATCCAGTGGGGCTGTGGATAAATTGGGCTCCATGCAGATAAAGGCCTCAAGCTGCCAGCTCCGCGGGCAGTGCCCAGAGCATGGTGGCAGCTTGGCTTGGCCACGAATCACTTGCCAACCTCAATTTTAGGATTTTGCTTAGCATGAGCCCTGCCTCTTGCTCTCTAGAGACTGTTTATTGTTTGGGCACCTGGCAACTTCCTGGAGCTGGGTAGGAATGGAAACATATAACCCCTTCCCAGAGATCAGAGGGCTTATTCTTCATAAGAAAGCAAAATGTAAGGGCCACCCCCAGAGGAGCAGGCCCTCCTTGTGACTCCAGAGATCTCGGACAAGATGGGAGACCGTGTTTACCCTGTCTTAGGAGGATGGAAGGATTTCAAAAATAGCTGTTGGTGACGTGGCTTGAAGCCCTTTGGCCTCAGCTGGCACGTGAAGTACACTCTTGCTCCATCAACCTGACCCTTGACTCGATGGCTAATGGCTGCATGGTTTTGACATAGGGTGAGAATCAGAAACAAGCTGATGGCTCTTCCTGGTTCCCACAGTTCTAATCAAAAGATCAGAGATTTAGAGCTGAGCATCAGTACAGGATCTCCAGCTACTTGCTCAATATCCCCCCCGGAAGGCTCATGGACATCTCAAACCCAGTGTATCTTTCCTTAAAACCCACTCCCCCTCTTAACTTTCTTATTTCTTTTGAGGAGGTCATTCCCATTCTTCCAGTTAAGAGGTTTGAAATACAGGACTCACCCCATACTCTTCCATCTCCTTCACTACCCCAACTTTCCTTATCCACCCAGTTGTCAAGACTTACTTATCCATGCCATCTCCTTGCCTTCTCTTGTGTCTGTCCCCTTTTTTCTGCACATACCATCACCCCCCTCTTCAGACCTCATCACATCTTCCCTAGCCTCAGCCACCAGAATGGTCTCCCTGCTTCCACCCTCTCTCCTCTCCAAACCAACATCCACACGTTGGCCAAACTGTTCTATCTCAATCAACAAGCATCCATTAAGCATCTGTGTGTCAGGTACTAGGCTAGGCACTAAGAATAAATAGGTAAAAAAGTGAAACGGTGCCTGGTTTCAAGGAGATTAGATATAACTGGGGCATACACATGAAGTGTATACACAGTACTTGGGGGGGAGGGGCGCACAACTGGGGGAGTCAGGAAAAGCTTCATGTAGATGATACGGCTTACATCTAGATAGTACTTACTATCTGCTAAGCACTTTACAAATATTATCTCATTTGAGCCTCACAACAATGCTTGGAGGCAATCGATGGAATGATTATGTGTGGAAAACCAGCAAATTGGCCAGTTGGGTCAGAAAGCAGAGTGCACAATAGGTAGTAAGGTGAGATCAGTCTGGACAGACAGAGATCAGAACCAGGCTGGGAAGGGTTTTGTTGTAAGAAGGTAGCTGCTCAGGCAGTCCATAGAGATAGGCTTGGAGTCAAGAAAACCAAGTTCAGATCCAGCCTCAGACATTTACTGGTCATGTAACTGGGAAAGTCGCTTAACCTGTTGGCCTCAGTGTCTGTAAAATGAGAAAAATGGAGAAGAAAATGGCAGACCACGGCAGTTTGTTTGCCAGGAAAACCCCAAATGGGGTCATGAAGAGTCGGACGTGACTTAACCACCAAAAAAAAAATGCTCTTTCCAGGACAGTTGACAGTGTGAAGCCTGGAGTCAGGAAGACCTGAGTTCAAATCTGACCTCAGAGCTTTATTGGTTGTATGACCCTGGGCAAGTCACTTAACTCTGCTGGCCTCAGTTTCCTTATCTATGAAATGAGTTGGAGAAGGAAATGGCAAAGTGTCGCAGTATCTTTATCAAGAAAACCCCCAATGGGGTCATGAACAATCAGACTTGACTGAACAACAACCAAGAGGTGCTATTATGATCCCCATTTTACAGATGAAGAAACTGAGGCAAACAAATTAAGTGACTTGCCACATAGCTAGAAAGCATCCGAGACTGGATTTGAACTCAGCTCTTCCTGACTCTAGGCCTGGTACTCTACCCATTGTATTGATGAGGTGCTGGCTCTGGGAGCCCCCTTGAGCTCTCCTTGAATCTTCCCACCTTGGATATTTGCCTGAAGGCATAGGCCTTAAACTGTGGCTCTGCCCAAGTCTCTGGCCCTCCTTTGTACAGGTCCATGTTCTCCAACATAACCAAACAGGACCGAGAAGCTGAGAGGTCTGGCTGAGTACTAGACAGCCTCCTAGTTGTCTGACCTAATGGGACCTGACAGGTCAGGCCCACCAAAAAAAAAAAAAAAACAACACACATCTCCAAGGTACTTGGGGAACAAGAAGGCAGTACAAGAGGGAAAGAGAGAGGCTTATGTACCTTCCAGTCCCGGCTGGAGAAAAGCTTGAGATTAGCAGTAGTGTTTCCAGTATCAGGGAACCATAAAAATGTGGTTACCCATAAAAAAAGGTCAGGGTTAGGGGTGCTCGAGACCCCAAAATACCAACATGCAGGGTCCTGCCAAATCGACTCGTCTTCTCTCAGCCAAAGAAAAGTAAAGTTTATTAAAAGTTCGCCATATTGGATAGACTCTTAAGGAGCCTTGATATCTGTAAGGCTTGTATTGGAAAATTCTATAGTGCTCTCACACCACATGGAGGGAAAATGGGGTCTTATATACAGAAAAGTTGTGGGAGGAATCTAGGGATGGTCTTCAGGAGGAGTCAATGAGGTCAGACTACAGTAATGAGTTTGAGGAGGGTCTTCAGAAGTCAGATGAGGTCAGACTCCAGTAATTAAGGGTGGGAAGTTGCTGGAGGCTACCTGGAGCTGACAGACAATGGTGGGCCAGGCCAGTTCAAGGGTGGGAAATTGCTGGACAAAGGAGGTGTTCAGTCAAGTCTGATTCTGCATGACCTCATGGAACTTCCACGGGGTTTTCTTGGCAAAGGTACTGGAGTAGTTTGCCATTTTCTTCTCTATAATGTCCCCATTTTAGATAAACAAACTGTGTTAAGTGATTTACCCAGGGTCACACAACAGCTAGTAAGTATCTGATGTGAAATTTGAACTCAGATCTTATGACTCCAAGCCCCATGTTCTATCAACGGCACCACCTAGCTGCCCAAAGACAAAGTGAGGGTGACCATTCCAGTAGTTCAATTAAGAGATGATGCAGGCCAAGCGAGTCCTTTGAAGGGGATGGATTCCAGAGGTGTTTGGATAGTATATGTGGGGTGAGGAAGTGAAGGTTGAGGATGACACTCAGATTTTTAATTTTGATGGTGGTGCCTTCAACAGAAATAGAGAAATTAAAAAGAGGAGGGATGGGCTTTGGGGGAAATGCAGTTGATCTCATTTGGGACTTGTTGAAGGTAAGATGTCTGTGGTACATTCAGCTTGTCCAGTAAACAGGTGGTAATGTGAGATTGGGCTCAGGTGAGAGACGGAGCCCCACTCCTCTGCCCAAGAAGGCTTCCCATTGGCCTCAGGATAAAATAGAAACTCCTCTGTTTAGGATTGAAGCCACTTTACGGTCTGGCTGCTGCCTATTTTTCTAGGCTGATTACATGTTACTCCCACACATATACCTCATTCCAGCCAAACTGACTTACTGTTCCTTGTACAGAGCATTCCATTTCCTACTTTGTACAGGCTGGCTCTTGCCAAGGCTTAACTCAATCTCCACCTCCTTCAAAAGGATTTTGCTAATTCTCTCAGTTACTAATGTTCTCTCCATCACTGTGTATTCCTTTTGTATATATCCTGTATTTACTTATGTGTACCCAGTTGAATCTCACCCCCATCTCCACAATAGAAGGTAAGCTCCTTGAGGGCAGACTCTCTCACTTTTGTATTTGCATATTCAGTTCCCAACACACTGATAACCTATTGATACCTAAAGCATTAATAATGGTAAGTAAGTATAGAAACAGCCAGTAAGTATAGAAACAGAGACTGGAATCCAAGTCCTCAGACTCTATATGCTGTGTTCTTTTCTGCATGGCACCTAGAGCTTCTGTAATGTAAAGGAAAATCTTTCAGCCCTGGAGTGCTCCCTAATGTAAAAGTAGGATAATTTGGAAATTCCAGAATCAACCAGAGAATCCCTGACTTTTCCTCAGGACCCAAGAGTCTCCTTTCCTTGCTCTTCCCAACCTTCCTCTAAGGGCTATTTCTTTACAAGTAGGGACCACGAATAAGATCAGAATTGCCAGCTCCAGCTATAAACAAATTACCCACAAGTTTATGTGAAATGCTAGAGTTGCAGCATCTCAGACAAGAGTGATGAAACATCTGAGCTGGAAGGAACCTTGAAAAATCCTCCAAGAGAAACTGAGGCCCAGAGAGGTTTAGTAAGATCACACAGAGCCAAGATTGGAACTCAAGCACTCTGGTTTGCAATCTAGGATTCTTTCTCCTGTGCCTACATCTCTCAAATCTCAGAGGGTAGAAAACAAATCTGCTAAATGTTAAGCTTCTTCTGAATAGGAACCATGTTTTGTATGTCCCCTCAAGTTTTCCCACATTCTTCACCACTGCTTGGAAACCTTCTAAATACCAGCTTTATAGGGCTAGCCTCAAGAAGTCCACCGGGGTGAATTCTTTGCTGGAAACTGAAGTCTGTTTCTCCCTATTACACCCTTTCCGACTTCTCTCTTCCCTTCCTTCCTCTTCTCCCTGCTTCCTTCACTTCTTTCCTTCCTCTCTTACTTCTTCTCCTTTCCCCCTTCTTCTTCCTCCTCCTCCTTTCCTTTCCTCTTATTCCTTCTTTTCCCTCTTCTCCCTCCTTTTCCTCCTTCCTCTTCTTTCCTCCTCTGCCTTCTTTCTCCAATCCTCTTCCTTCCTTGACTGAAGCACAAGGCTAAGCCAAGTGATAAAAGATGAGGCTCCATTGGTACACACAAAGTAGAAGACTGCCCAACACTGTTGGAGTGCAACCCTGACCCATAGGGCTTATAGGGAGACTAGACACCATTCTAAGGCTTCTTCAGGACCTAAAGTTCTAGATGACTTACATCAACATGTGCCCATCGTCTGACCTCAGAGTTACCTTTCTGACCTGCTAACATGGGCATCAGGAAATCTCCCTCTTCAGGCACACTCACCATTTCCCTTGGTAACTGGTTCTCCCTGACAATCCTCCCCTTGGTGCCCATTAGCAGATTAATGAAACAATTAACCAGGCAATTAACTCAAGTCTCTGCCATTGCTCCCTCCTGCAGAGCCCCTGTGTAAGTAATTTTGAGTTGGCAGAGGTTTAAGATTAGGGGAGGAGACAGACAGGTTACCTGGAGGGTTATCACCTGGACTGGGCATGGGCCTGTGTAGGGAAGCAGCTGTCACCTAAAATAGATGGGAAGTAAAGGGATAAGTAGGAAGGATAGCACAGCCACAGAAGAGAGACATGAAGATCTAGGTCTCTTTACTGTTGGTTCTGGGCTCCTGAGGAAAGGAAAAGGAGATCTAAACTTAGGATCTGGCCTCTTAGACCTGGGAAGCACAGATTCCAAAATATATCCTTAGGTTGACCTCCTTTCTCCCTCCCCCCCCGACCCCCAGCAGAAGAAAAGGTCCCAAAAGGAAGGAAGCAGAGGACCAGACTCCCTTGAGAAAAGTCACAGTTTCTGTGAGCTTGTTTCCCTAGCTATGAAATGGGCAGAACGAATGAAGTCTTTATTAAGTGCCATGTGCCAAACTCTGTCAAATTACAAAAGTCAGACATTGCCCTCAGAGAGATAATATTCTAATGGGGAAGACAACATATAGGAGAGCTAGGACTGGAAAAAGGAAGAAAGGAGGGGCTGTGGAGGGCCAGAATGCAGGGAATATGGTTTGAAGATGGCCAGGAAGTGTTTCCTCGGTATTCCTCTTGCCCCACACTCTTCATTATAGAAATTGTGTGAGAACCAGTGAGGTCACTGCTAGACAATCAGCATTATAGGAAGCCAAGTAATTGTTATTCAATCAAGTATTATCTACAATCTAAATTATCTCGGAGCAGCTAGGGGATGGAGCACCCGGCCTGGAATCAGGAAGATTCATCTTCCTGAATTCAAATCTGTCTTCAGAAACTTGCTATGTGTCCCTAGGCAAGTCACTTATCCCTGTTTGTCTGTTTCCTCATCTGCAAAATGAGCTGGGAAAAGAAATGGTAAACCTCTGAAATGATTGAAAATGACTAAACAACAAATTATCCTGGACCTCCCCCCTATCTTTATAGTCCCATATAGATCCCATGTTGTCAGTAGGATAGGAGGACAGAGGTGGGAGGTGGATACCCTCAGGTACATAGGAGATGAATGTGTATGTGTGTGTGTGTGTGTGTGTGTGTGTGTGTATGAGAGAGAGAGAGAGAGAGAGAGACTGCATTCCAAAGCCGAATATCCTATACTAAAACCCATTCTATAAAAATCCATACTTAAGAATTAAATAGATTGGGTCTATTTCATTTAACAAGACAGATTCCTCAATTTAGCAACCGCTAGAGACCCACATGGGGTCTGGAATTGAAGACCCTCCATTTGTAGGTGATTCTAGCATTTCCTTTTGGTAGCTTTTGACAAAAATATTACCCTGCAACCAGAATTATTCCCCCAGGACTGCATCCCTGAAAATATAATAGAACCCAATGAGAAAATGTGTTTCATAGCTTATGAAGTAACCTGGCAAGAACATATTTCTTTCATTAAGTGAGCTATACCTGTGTGAAGCTATGTGTGTTCAATAAATGCCTGCCCAATGAAAACAGACATGCATTCATGTTAAGGGATTAGCCACCATTGTATCAGATTATACTAATAATAACAGCTCACATTTCTACAGCCCCTTATGGTTTGGTGTTGCTTTTTTTTTTTTACAAAGCACTTTTTTCCCAACAACCATCTGTTGCCCTGTTCTCCCCTCCTCTTCATCTACTGGGGGATTATCTGAAGTTGCTTGTGTGTTTCAGATAGATGGACTTGAGGAGAAGCTGTCCCTGTGCAGGAGAAACCTGGAGGAAGTGGACGGCCGCCTTCGCAGGGAAGAGCTGAGCCCAGAGGCCAGGTAACACTGCGGCCCTGGCAGCTGGGCCAGAAGCTGGGTACACCTGGGACTCAGCTCCAGCTCCCCCTAGCCCCAAGCTGTTAGCCCCATTGCCAGCCTTTCTCACTGTCTGTCTCTGGTTGGTATCGCTCCAGATCTAGCCAGGCATCCTTAAGAGGCCAGACCACAATACAGAATAGTGGGAGGGAGAGGTATCATTTCTCTCCTCCTCTCTCTTCCCTCTCCTGCCACCTGTTCCCTAAACTCTGGAGTCTAACATTCAGTCTCCCAGGGGCTTTTCTTCTCCATGGCCTGAGGCTTGGCCCCTAGTCTCTTCCTCTTCTAGGCTCTCACCGGGACCAGAATTGTATATATAAAAGGGATGGTTAGTGTCATTGTGCTATACCATTGTTCTTTCTCCGATACACATCTTCCCAGGCTGATAAGCCTGTTGTGGCCCCCTCCTGGACACTCTCAGTTTCAGCTTGGGGGTGAGGGGTGGGGGTTCATTCTCCCCACTTCCTTCTTTCTGCATCTAGCAGAGAGAGGTCTTGGATGGGTGGTAGTGGGGGGAAAAGTGACAAAGGGAACAGAGGTACAAAGCTGCTTCTCTGCCTTCTACCCCTACCTCTCCTATCCCTACCCCCCACCCAAACCCTTCTAGGAGAGCTTTGGAGAAGGAAAAAAACAACCTGACAAGCAAAGCCTCCAGCTATGGTAAGAATTTTCTTGGATTACAAGTGTAGGTACCTAGCACCTTGGGGAGCTCAGTCCTCTGATTTTGGCGGTGCGGTGAGGCTGCCCCCTGCTGGTCAAAGTGGGTGGGGTGCGGTTATAGGCCACAAATCCCAAGTCAGGGGAGCTGGGGGCAACAAAGCTCTCTTGTAGCAAGTCAGAGATGAAAGGACACTTCTGAAGTCATTTGATATTGATTTTGCAGAAGAGGAAACTGAGGCACAGAAACTCTTCTCTGGGAAACCCAAGGTTTTATATACACAGCATCCACCATTACCCCCCTAGGGAGAGAGGGGATTGGAGGTAGCAGGAGACTAGATTGAGTTCTAAAAGACACTGGGATAGAAGTGGGGGGTTAGACCTAGAAGGAAGCTCAGAGCTCACTCATTCCAACCCCACCATTTTTCACATGGGAAAGAAGAGCCCTGGGGAGGAAATGGACCACAATGCTATAGCTCTATATGCCTGTGGACAGGAAGACTCCCTAATCCAGAAGACCTCTTTTCTCTGGTAGGAGAGGCTGCTCGAGAGCCCTGTAGGGAAAGGGGAAGGAAGGAATAAGCAGATTTTCCAAGAAGACTGGAAAAACATGGAACTTATCTGGCCTAGGTGGGGAGAGTGGGTTTTGGTTAAGGTACAATTCACCCCCCAAGCAGCACCAGCAGCTGATGTGGCCTCAGGAAAAAGAGAAAGGGGCGAGGCAGCAGTCCACCTGCCTGTGGCCATAAAGAACAGGGGCCTTCCCTCCCTGCCCTTCCCTTCCCTTCTCAGAGACCTCTCTGTACAAGTCAAAAAGGACATGGTCTCTAAGCTCCCTTCTGGCTCTGATATTCTGATGGGCTAAAAATGCCTCTTATCTGGATATTTTCCCTAAACTTCCTCCCACGCCTTTCTTCATTCATCATTCTGTAGGATATCCCTGCTGTTCTCCATGGGTCAGGGTTGGCATCCCTCATGCCTTTTCTTGCACACAGAACCCAGAGAGTGGGGCCATGCTGCCACCTGCTGGGCAGCAATAACAGGACCCTGCCAGAACTTGAACTGAGAATCAGGGAAATAATCAGAGACCAAGTTGGACTGTGACAACCCCATTCACTACTCCACTGTGTGCCCCCCCCCCCACGGCCCCCAACTCCAAGGCCAGGGGGGGAGTCAGCCTACAAGAAGATTGTCCATCCCTCCAGGCCAGGGAGACCAGTAATAAAAAGTGGATAGGGAATGCTTATTGATTGGCCAAGCGGCCCTTCTTCCTAATAGTTCACATTTATAAAACAGTCAAAATGTTATATGGCGCTTTTAAGGTTTAGAGAGCATTTTCCTTAAAACAACCATAGTGAGGCATTCATGATCCCCACCAATTCCTTCTAAACTTCCTCTTTTGAAGCTGTTACCATCCTTCAGTCACCCAAGTTTGCATCCTTGGAGACCTCCTCCACACTTCTCCCTCCATGTTTCTCTCCTTGAGACACGATCCCGCCCTCATTCAGGTCCTCATCACATCTTTCCTGGATTATTCCAACAGCCTCCTATTTAGACTTTTGGTTTCCAGGATCTCACCTCTCTCCTCCTCACAGCTGCCAAAATAATATTTTTAAATCACAAGTCACTCCCCTACTCAAGAATCCTCGGTGGCTCCCTACTGCCTCAAAGACAAAGTACAAAATTCTGCTTGGTTTTTAAAGCCCTTCAGAGTCTGGCTTCAGAGTTATTTTACATTAATACCTTCACATACTGTATACCAAACTGCTAAATTTGCTGTTCCTCAGATTTGTGTCTTTGCATAGGCTGCCTATGTACTGCCCCAGTTGTTAGTTTCCTCTCTCAGATGATCATGAATATACCTACCCACTGAGGTAATATATATCTACCCCACTGCACCCCACCACCTCCCCCCACCCAGTGGAATATAACTCTTGGGAGAAGAGGAGCTACTTTTGTCTGTCTTCCTAGTGCCTAGCATAGTGCATTGCTCATAGTTAATAGACACTTAAAGAGTGATTGTGGTGTTGGATTGAATTAAAACTAACCAAAGATCACGGGCTCAGGTATCAGAAGACCTGGATTGAAATCTCATCTCTGAAACCTGCTACCTAATGTGACCTTGGGGAAGTTATTTAATCTCCCCAGGCCTCAGTTTCATTTTTTTTTTTTGGAGGGGGTAAGAAGGCAAGGTAGTTGGGAGTAAGTGACTTGCCCAAGACCACACAGCTAGTGTGTCGTATCTTGAGGCCAGATTTGAACTCAGGTCCTCCTGACTCTGGGGCTGATGCTGTATTCACTGAACCACCTAGCTGTCCCCTCAGTTTCCTCTTTTTTAAAGGTCAGACGAGATGGCCTGAAGTTCCTTTCAGTTCTATTCCTATTAATATTCCTGTTTTACAGATAAGGAAACTGAGGTTCTGAAATTATGGCTTACCCATGTTGTCACATAGCCAGTGAGAATGAAGCAGGATTTGAATTCAAGTCTCTTGACTCCAAATCTTTCTACTAGATCATGTTGTCTTTCAGTAGGGCCCCAGACCAGTGCTAGAAGAGCTCCCTCAGGATGAAAGGTGGGCTAGGTAGTCTCAAGGCAGGTGAACAGCTTTAAAAGGCTCTAGGCCTCCCTGGCCCCTCTAACAGCTTCCCCAACCCTGATATACTTTGGTTAGGGAGTGGTGGGGTAGGTAATGATAACTTTAGAACCTACAAGTGTAGTCTTTACTGTCTTCACATCAGGGACTGAGACTTCCTCTCTGACTCCCAGAGCTGGAACCAGGAATTAGACAGCAACACTAGTTAAGTTCACTCAGTACTTATTAAGCACCTGATGAGAGACTACAAGGCCTGACTAGAATATAAGGACATTATTGAAATGGGTCCCCTTCCTTTATAGTCATACACTTCCTAGAGATGGGTAATGTGGCTCAAAAAATTAGAGAAGAGTAATTACCTCCCCAGAAAGGAGACACAGATTCATCCTGGCTCTACCATGAACGATGTGACCTTGGCCAAGTCACTTCCCTTCCCTTTGGGCTACAATTCTATACTCTTACATTATTTCTCCCCACCCCTTTTATTACAAATGTTTTTATTAACATCTTTGGTTTTATACATCATTGTAGTTTCTTACATGATTTTTGAGGGCCCTCCAAGTTACAACAGTTTAGCTTTATGATTCTTCAATGATAGTTACTAATTATGGTTGAGAGACCCTCTTCCCCTTCCCCCATACTAAGGTCTGTTTTCCACCCCTGGTTTCTATCCCTGTAGTTACTAAGGACATCTTCTTTGGACTCCAAACAGCATTTAAGGGGAGGAGATGATATAACTGTGGCCTTGGGTGGAAAGCATGTCTAGGCTGAACTACTTAAACTAAATTCTGGGGGCCCCAAGGGTATTTGTAGAGAACTAGGTTGAACAAGAACAGTGGAGTGGATATTGACGAAGAAGGGACGGGCCTGGCAAGTGCTCCCAAATGCTGGGGTACGGAGATGGGCAGTCACTGCTAGAGGTAGACTGTGAAAGAGGCAGCCCCTTCCCCATCACATTGGGGGGTTTCTTCACAGAAAGGGAGTTGAAGTCCCTTCGGAGAGAGAACCGTAAGAACACGCTGCTATCTGTGGCGATCTTCTTGCTCCTCCTCCTCGCCTATGCCTACTGGACTATGTGACCCTACTGGTTTCCACTGCAAACCACAGGGAACCATGATGCTTTTGGAGAACTGGACTAGCACAATCAAAGTTGGTCCCTCTTTCTGGACTCTACCTGCTGCCTCCCAAAGATGCCTGCCTGTCTGCCTGCCTAGGCGTAGATGCTAACAAAACCCTGGGGGCTGGGCCTGCCTAACCCAAGATTCTGGTGCCAAGTCTTGTACTCAACCTTCCTGGTTTACAGGACCAAATGTGTCAGCAGGGACATGGTGCTGGCCCCTCCCAGGGAGAATGGCCAATAAAGAATGATCAGACAGCTACTTGTCAAGTAAATGCCAGTCTTCCCGAAGCTGAAGGGATGGTCGGGCAGAGGGAGGAAATGCTGGGGGAAGGACTTGGGAACTAGCCCCAAAAAGTACCAAGTCAGAGATAAAAATCTGGCAGAGGCCTTCCAAATGCTCTTTTCAATAGTGCCTTTTGTTACCTCACCCTCACCGCCAAGTCACCTAACACAGCCTTCAATCACTGCAGAAAAAACAGGGCCATTAGGACTATATAGCAAAGGGAAAACCAGGGGCCAAAAGCAGCCACAAAGCTCCAAGGGACCAGAGTTAATCCATCTTGGAGGGGAAGGAGCTGCTGTGAGTGAGCAGCAGCAGCAGCCATAGTAATGACCAGACAGACATATGGGTGACAGCGGCCAGTAAATTAGAATTGGCTTTGCAATGAGGGATGGCCACAGGTCAGTGAAGTCACTGACGGCAGCTGGGATCAGGCAGTTCAGGAACAACAAAGAGATATCACTGGCCAGGCCAGATCCCACCTGCTCTGCTGCAGCATGGGGACAGGACAGAAAAGAGAGAGGGAGACAGGGAAGGCTGGAGGGAGGCCAGAGCAAAGCAACTAAAATGATGAAGGGGCTCCAGTAGCAAGGAGGCAAGATTAAACCAATTAAATATGTAAAGCAATGAGGAAAAGAGCTCAGGGGAACTGAAGACTGTGGAACATTAAGGAGGGACCCCGGGGGAAGGGAGGAGGAGGAAGCAGCAGGATGGAGCCTGGAGGAAGGGGAAAGAAGTACACAGAGAAAAATAGTAGGGAAAACCACAAAATAATTTGGCTAGGTCCTGAAAAGGGTAGGAAGAGCCATGCTTTAGAGCAGTCGGGGGCTGAGGGGAGGGGTCAGTGAAGCCATTCCTTCCCTACCCTCCTTCCAGAGTCTAAAGTGACATTAATTAGTCTGCCGCGTCTGCTATTTTAGTCTCACAGACAGATCTTGGATTGTAGATGTGCCACCAACTGGCCGGCTGTGTGATTTATGTAAGTGAGCAAGGCAGGTCCTTCCACCTCGGCCTCATCAGGAAGACAACCAGATCCTCCCCCCGTCTCTGCTTTTATAGGAGCAGCTTGGTAATCCTCGACAGGACTCTCCAACAGAAACACTCTTCTCCAGGCTAGCGGAGCTAGCTCCCTCACTTCCCTCTTTTCAGAGAGCTCTTTCTGCATCACCTCACAGCCCAGACAGTCTTAACCCAGTCAGTCAGTTCCCACGCTACCAAGTACCAAGCACCAACTGCCAGCCTCCAGCACAAAATTACACGGGTTTTAAAAATACCTTTCTCCTTTAATGATCTGAGGCGCCATGAGACACATACACACACCCCTAACCCAGTACTGGGTGGAAATAAGCTCCCTTTGTAGGCAGGGCTACTACTACCAAATGCAGGCCAGAGGAAGACTGCTGGTCCACCCCATGGACACAGTGGAGACACTCCCCCGCCCTGCAACCTTCTGCCCATCACCATGGAAACAAGCCCAGCAAAGGGAATCTTTACTTCTGGCCCTCCAGCCTGGGCCCCAGGGAAGGCAGAGGGAAATGTATTATCAGTTCTAAGCACTGACATGCTTCTCATCAAATAGCTCCCAGACATGCTTCCTTTCTCCACTGAGGACCTATGGTCCCTAACCCCTCTGTGCATGGGAGAGGTAAGAGTTGAAGACCCCGTGAGAAAACATGGAAGCAAGTTGTGCCTTTAGTTGGGGAAAATCTAGAGGAGAGAAATGATCTCAGGCCTGAGAAACTCCACTCAAACCCTCC
Organism: Pseudochirops corinnae; assembly: GCA_028646515.1. NCBI lineage: Eukaryota > Metazoa > Chordata > Mammalia > Diprotodontia > Pseudocheiridae > Pseudochirops > Pseudochirops corinnae. The sequence goes on from CM053586.1 coordinate 174,782,651, forward strand.
AGCATCTTATCTTTGGCAACACACAGAGACACGGGCCAACCCCCCACACTGGGTATCATTGCTATGACAAGAGAATATCCCACAGGGACTCCTATGGGCACTGATTCCTTCACCCACAATTAAAGGTACTCCTCCAGGATGCAGGCAGGGCTACTGTTTCCTGGACAAGATGCCTGGGCAACATCTGATAGCTGCTTCCTCAACTTTTAGAGTTGTTTGCCCTACTCGGGCGTGGACAAGAAGTGGGAATGGGGTAGGAGACAGTTCTAGAAAGAACACTCTGGATACTCCAATGGACATTTACATTGAGGTGAAAAAAAAAGGAAAAAATGTATCAGAGGTCCGGTTCTGGGGGCTGTCAAGGGCAAGGGATAGATACAAGGACTGACATGTCCAGCAGTCACAGTCTTTCTTCCTCTACTCATCATCCTGCCCAAGTACTTCAGCTACTTGGTTGAAAGAAGGACTCCCAGAAAAACCCAAACAAGAGGCCAGAATCAGGACAGAAGTGCAAGAAACTCCAAGAGCACTGCTGCTTTAGCAATGACATTTCATCAGGAGCCCTAAAAGTTCTGCCTCTGCCCCAAAGCCAGCCAACATACTCAGGAATTGACCCTCTAATGACCAATCAAGGGGAATGGCTTGACTCTGGGCCATACTCCTGAAGGAGAGAGTTCCCACCGTGTCCTTCTGGGGACGGGAACTGAAAGGGCTACACCAAGAGCAAAAGCAATGCCAACTTCCTTAGTTCCTCCCAAATACTCACAAAGTGTTCTAGGGGGAAGGGAAGGCTATAACCCAGGATAAGTAGGAGTGAGAGGGTCATACGCCCTGTCCTTGATGTGCACTGGATGCCACTCTTTCTCCTGTAAGGAGGAAGTGACCTGTCTTATCTGTTGTTATCTTGATCCAAATAAGACCACCAGCCCCCTCCCTCCTTCCTCAGACAGTAGCCAAGGGTCATCGGGGGTGGCCACAATCTCCTGGGCTGGATCCTCAGACACTGTGTACCCTAATAAAGGAGAGGATGTCGTCCTTGGACAGTTTCTCAGGATTCTGGCATTTCTGAGAGTCGTGTACTCGGACACCATCACCCCATTCCCAGAAGAGCCGCCCATAGTAGCAGATGCTGGGATAAGAGAAAAGAGGAGAGAAAAGAAATCATTAGGCTGGGCTGGGGATGGGACAGGATTAATGAGGGTGAGGGAAGAAGGAAGAGCCATCCTGGTTTGGCATCTAGTCAAAAAGGAGGCCTAGCTGTGAGGAGAGCCATTAATGTGACTGTCTTGGAGTACCAAGGGTGGTGGTAGAAGGCTAGACAGAAGGCAAGGGGAAGAGAGTTCCCTTCAAAAAGGGGTGGGACTTAATGAACAAAACTCTCAAGGTTCTTCCTTACCTCCAGTAACAAAAGGACATCCCAGTGGGTCTCAGCTCCAGCCTGCCTCACTATCCACCCCTGCCCTCCACCATTCTCTTTTTTTTTTTTCTTGTTCTCATCTTTTATTTTTTTTTCCTTTTTTTTAAATTTTATTATAGTTTGCATCATTCATTTCCACAAGATTTTGAGTTACATATTTTCTCCCCCTCTTTCCCCCTCCCACCACCCCAAAACAGCCATCCCAGTGTGTTCCCCCTCCCCCAGTCTATTCTCTCCTATGTCACTTTTTGGTAGGGCAAGATCCTCCACCATTCTCAAAAGAAAATATTACTGGGGCTAATTTGCTACTGGGTCAATTACTAATATTTGTATCCATAGTTTATATGCCTGACCTGTTGTAACAGAATTGTATTAGCCTTGTGATAAGAGCAAGTATCAGCAGTTAATTAGTAGCTACATTGCTTGCTACTTGGGAAAACTACCCAATTCAGTAAATTAATCCCAGAACCTGGTGACAAAGACCTAAGAACCCTTGAGGAATCCTGAGAAGCCTGAGGAAGCAGTAGTATGGGACAATGGGGAGGACAGATGGCCTTGGGGCTCTGTTCCCTATCATGGGGACAATGCCCATCCCAATGTACTGCCTCACAGGCTCCAACTCCCTTAGGACTACCCCAACACCTGGTAGCATCAGTTAGTGGTACTTAAATACATATACTTAGACCTTCTCCTGTCATCCTTTTTCCACCCAAGGACATCCAGTCTAAATAAATTTTATTGTCCAAGGCGTATATAGGCTAGTATCCTTACCCTGAGGAAGGAAAGAAGCCCCAAGTCAGGGTCTGGCAGATGGTGTGGGGTAGAAAAGGAATCTGCCTCAGCACACACCTTTACCCTCCCTGCATGAAGTTCCTGCATAAGGAATAGGATGCACCAACCAGTTGTTTCTGAGGAGTCACCCAACCAAAGGATGCACGGTTGAGAGGTTAAAAAAAAACCCAACCCATTTCAGAGGTTTAAAATAAATGGGATCACAAACTAACAGCTTTGGGGGCTGAAGGAGAGATCTTAAACCAAGAGAAGGTCCACGTGTATATCTAGTTACCAGGGTAGGCTTAAGGGGCAGGAGACCTGGAGGAGAAAGTCCTCTTGAAGGTTCCTCTGTTTCCCTCTAAGAGTCTATCCTGTCCCCTCCCTGACCAACCTTCTTTACTTATGTTGTGAGATCCTTGAGAGCAAGAACTGGACTTTTTTGCCTTTTTTCGTTTCCCCAGTGCTTAGGCATAATGGCTGGTACACAGCAGGCACTACCTAAATGCTGGCTGATTAACTCTCCAATCTTCTTTACTTCTCTCCATTTAGTCTCCCACCTCTAGGGCTCAAGGGCTAGTTTAACCCCATTCCCTTCCTTCTGCCTGCCTAGGGGAAAAGGATCTTGCTATGTCCATTCTAGAATCTAATCTGGAGAAGAGGGAAATAACCTGTGGAGTGCCAGACCCTCCTTAGCACTTGCTTCAGCCATGGCAACAAGGGAGATGGTACTCACATGAATGTGGGGCAGAGTCCCTGTCAGAAATGGAGATGACGTACATGAAAGGGAAGGGGAATCAAGGCAAGAGACAAAGAGGGTAAGGAAGGTGGGGAGCATTACTTACTGAAATGGAGCAATGGCATCCAGAGGCATTGTATAGGTAGAAAACCCCGTTGTCTTGTTGAAGAAAAACTTCCTGTTAGAGCTTTTGCTGAATGCCATGGCCCAGGGTTCTAAGCAAGAGGACAGGCAAAACACAGCTGTCAATGTAGGTGACAGAATCCATTCTATAGACTGCTTGCCAGATTCTGGTCAGGGACTCAGAGACTGACCTTTCATAGTGTGTTGGGCCTAATTTATCTTAATCTCATTTTGATCCTGGGATTCTTTGGCCCCTGAAATGTTAATTTGTACAATGTCTTCATGCGATCCAAAAGATATAATAAGAAGGCCTATAATCTATCAATCAGGACTAGATTGCTCCCTTTCAAAGCAGAAAAACAACAGGGTTTTCAGAAAAGTCCTACACTACTTAAGACTAATCCTTCTCCAGTCCTTCCCACTATTCCTATATCTCAACTTGTGTCCAATTCAATATTCACGCGTGCCACCCAGGACACTTGTTAGGGTTTCATAAGCACTCTGGTAAGCGGTCTGACAGTCAGGGAGTAGCCCTTCCCTCAGCTTTCATTCGCCATTTTCTCTCCCAGAGAAGAGCCCAAAGGGTAGTGGCTGAGTATCTTAACCTCACCACCACCCCAAAGTGGTACCAGAGTAAACCCTAAGACATTTTTCTTCTTGTTAATAATTATCAATAACAAAACCAAGCTAATGATAATAGTGGTGACGATTACAATGTCAGGACCATTTGTGTCCTCTAGCTCTCTGGCATCTTGGGCAATGATAACATGCTGCCGGAGCCCAGGAAGAAAAGGGAAATGGCGAGTGGGTTCAAATGGGGCAGGGGGGACAGAGGGCTTAGGGGCTGGGGAAAACTGTTCCTGAAGCTACCTCCCAACACTTTCTCCCAAATCCAGGGGGAACAAAGAAGGATGAGGTCCAGCCAAGGGACAGAACAGGGTCAGGATGAGGGCAATATACCAGTAACAAATACTTTAGCTAATGACAGTCTGGCTGGCCATTACAGCTTCATCAGCTTATGGATCACCGAAAACAAAATCTGTTCCCAGAGCCTGAGAAGCAACAGCAAGGTATAAGGTCTTCAAAGGAGTTGGGAGATAGGGTAGGAGGAGGAAAACCCACCATTCGTAGTCCTGACAATGTAGAGGCCAGTGGGCACAAAGTGTCGATCATCCCGTCCGGTATAGCTGAGTCTCAGCATATTATGTGAGCCCTTGATGACCTTCATTTCTAACCTGAGTTTCCATGGGAAGCAGATATAGAGAAGGAAGTACGTGATAGGAGAAACAAACAATTTCCTTTTATGTTCATAAATCCTGGCTAACATCAAAACTTAGTATTAGAGCAATCATCACTTCAACCAGAACTTAAGAATGAACTGCCATTGGAGAGCAAGATCTATTCTTAACCCTAAGCCTAAGTCTCTACACACCATACCCACTGACGGGCAATAGTCAATAAATATGATTGCTGTGCTATCAGCAGTAACACAGCTATTTATACTGAGTAAAACTTAAAGTCTTAGTTAGTGAATTTAGGACTAATAAGGCCATGGCTTTAACCTCAACCCAGGTTGGGCCACTTAATATGGGAAAAAAACTGCCAGAGCCATAAACCATATATACCTTTAGATTTCCCCAGTCATCTTGCATGTGTATGTCTTGGGTCACAGGATCATCAATACAACCCATACCTATTAACAACAACAATCTCTAGCTTTATAGTCCCCAAAATGCTTCCATTTCATTATCACAGTGGATTGTCACAGCAATCTCATGAGTTAGGTAGGATGTTATTATCTCCATGTGACAGATGAGGAAACTTAAGTGCAGAGCAGCAAGGGACTTGCCTAGGGTCATACAGTGAGAGGGTGGCAAAGGCAGAATTAAAACACAGGTCTCATTAATTAAAACACTGGCCTGGGGATCATGAGAGTCACTAAGCGGCTGCATGAATCTGGGTGAATCAGTTTCTCCCCCTGCACAACATGACCATGCTGGACTCCATGGTCTGTCTGGCCTCTTCTACTTCTGATGATGAAGGATTCCTTGATCCTAGCCTGGCACCGCATTTACAGCATAAGCACATTCTTGCTGTATGACACATGACATTTTTACTGTATGAATGCTACTGTTCTCTGAGTTTCAAGACTCAGGGTGAACATGATATATAACTAACATAAATGACCACTAGGGACACACAGTCCTCCCTTCCACCTCGCATACAATAAGGTAACAGTAATAACCACATGACAGCTTAGGTGAAGAGATGAGGCTCAGATCTGCAGCCCATCATGGCTCCAGCTCATACACTGATACATCCAAATATACGGACACATGCAGTCTCACATACAGACCAACCCACACAGACACATGTATAGCAACCCACAGATGCATTCATATGGATTGTGCCACTAGAGGAAAAAAAGGATGCAACTCAATCTCTGCTGACCCACCAAGGGCTGGGATTTATGGTGTTTCATCCATTCTGTCATCCTGCTTCTCACAGGGAAAATTCTTAATCATTTACAGTCTCAATGAGCCTGAGACCCAACCACTCCGCTCACCTCCTGACACTAGACTGAATCGGCTCTCAGTCATGGAGCTCCTAGCTGTGCCCAAGGCCCACAGTGGGTGGGACATTGAGAGGTGTCACAGTAGCCTTTGTCTGTAGAGATACTCTTAACACCTCCCTAATTCCTCAGTCATCCTGTTCCCCTTACAAGTTTAGCCTGGCATAGCTCTTACAGAAGCAGTACCAAGGAGCAGATTATGAATCCTAGGAACCACCAAAAATGCCTCTAGAACTACTTTGGATTCACCCAAACCATAAGGTATTCTGGTTTACTGAGAAAAAAAGTTGTTCTACACCTTCGACTGTTTCTAATTACTCACCTGACAAAAATTTTTTCCATGTCTTCCAGTCTGTATACCTCCTTTACTCTGTGGGGATCAGGTGAAGGAAAGAAACAAGGGCCATGTGAATTGAATTCCCAACTTTCTTGGGTATTACTCATAGCCCATCTGGCTGAGTAGCAGATAATACGCTTGGCATCTATCTGAATCTCATCCTTCTACCTCCAGCCCTCTGTTCTTCCCTTTTTTCCTTTAAACATGAAATTTCCAAATCCAACTCCCAGCTCCTCTAACCTGCTCCCTCCACAGGTCCCCCAGGCATCAGGGCTGGTCAATCCTATTCCCACAGCAAGGACCCTGACCCATGGAAGTTAGGAAGATGATGCTATGATGATAATTGGGCAGGAAAGGGGTCAAACAAAAAAGAGAGGCCAAATGACCACAACAGATGTCTGTCTGGTCTTAGACCAGAGTCTACCACCTATACCCCCCCAGCTACCTTAGATGAAGAACAAGATTGAGCACTAGAAGAAGCTCCCTAATTAGATAGTTAGAAGTCTACCAAAGAGACAGTACTGTATCTACCCAGCCCAATTGATTCCCCAATCAATTCCTCAATGTATCCCACCCTACTTCCCTGCCCAGGGGCCCCTGAGAAGATGTCTGGAACAGATACTGTGAATTCCCCTCAAAACCGGCCTACTTGACACTCCATCTGCCTTCTATAACATCTAAGATGATACTATTAGTGATTCATTTTTTGCAGTTAAAATTTGTGTACCCAAATACCCTTTATAAAATGAAAATCCCTCTGGAAGAAGTAACACAGAACTGTCATGCTGGGCCACATAAACCCTAGCCAGGAATCTTGGAGGCTTCCTTTCAGGAACTAAGTAGATATAGAATTTAACAGTAGGTGCAAGTAAGTGGGAGTCCAGGCTTGCTCAGTCTCAAGGAGAAGGGCTGACTACTATATGAAGACAATATAAGAGCTCAATTCTTTTCCTTTAGCTAGACCCACACAACAGGGCCTGGCATAAGGAGAAGCAGGACATAAGGGAAACTTGCTCCTCCACTTCCTCCTTTCTGTGTTCTACTTTTCCTCCCCTCCCTAGTGCTACTACATGCATTCCTTAGCTCTAAGCTGCCCAGGTATATGCACCCTGTGCCCCAAAACTATTCTTTCCTCTATTTCCCATAAAAATTATCATTCCCTTCAATAGCATCCTATCCAACAGCTGCCAGCAGTTGGGGGAAAATATCCCACTACTTAATTTTCATTTTTTTTGTTGGAGAGGAAAAGGCAAGGCAATTGGGGTTAAGTGACTTGCCCAAGGTCACACAGCTAGTAAGTGTGTCAAGTGTCTGAGGCCGGGTTTCAACTCAGGTCCTCCTGACTCCAGGGCTGGTGTTCTATTCACTGTGCCACCTGGCTGCCCTCTAATTAATTTTCAATAAGGCAACACGAATAACTGATGTTTCATGTGTTATCCTATTATTCCTGCCAGAGGTATTTATGTTGTCTAAAGGATACTTGGAAATACAAAGTTTTAACCCGAAGGAATGAATCTCTAATGGAAGAATTTTAGGCAATGTAGCAAGCAAGTATGTATTCCATAGGCCACCTCTGTGCTGTGATTTGATGGGTGCTAAAGCAGGGTCCCCAGCAGGGCTACCTTTGGCTAGATAGCAGCACTGGCAGTCACTCACACACCTAATGGGGTTCATGTCAGGCCTACTGGGTTTGGAAACAGCTTTCACAAACTTCTCAGCAAGTTGAATCCTGCAACAAAAAGCAAAGAGTCTCCCAGAGCCAGGCAAAAGGCAGCTTGAAATCAGAAGATCTAGCCTCAAATTCCAGCTCTGCCACTTATTACCTGGGTCCTCTCTGGGTTTTTAGGGAAAGGGAAATTGCTGTAAATAATCTATAATCTCAAAAGTCTCTTCCAGCTCCAAGTCCTAGGAACTTTGACTGCTACTAGTCATTCAGCCAAGAAGCATTTAGGAATCACTCACCAAGAGCTAGGCACTAGCAAAGCTGCCAGTGTGGGATCTTAGTTCTGAATCATCAGCAAGGCTGTTGTGCCCTAGAACACAGCCAGGCTCATACACTTCTCCTCTAGGCCTTCTTTGGTCGGCTTGTCCCATCTGACTCCTTCTCAGTTCTAAGTCTGAATCCTATTTGCATAATTTCTTGTGTCACTTATGTTTTCATGAGGATTTTAAAAGTGTTTACTGCTTTTTAAACAATTTTATATTACTGTCTCTCCCTTCCCTACAACAGAACCCTCCCTTGAAATGAATTTCTCACTCTCCAATTAGAACATGAAGTTGTCTGAGGGGCTAGATAATTCTCTCATCTTCACTGTGCTCCCTACCCCTCTGACACAAAACATGCCTGTTCCAGTGTATTCTCTTCAGATAAATCCTCTTTGCCTATGAGAGTCATCTCTTCTCAGCTGTTGTTGCTGTCTTTTCAGTCATATTCAATAATTTGTGACCCCATTTGGGGTCTTCTTGGCAGAGATACTAGACTGGTTTGCCAATTCCTTCTCCACATCATTTTACAGATGAGAAATCTGAGGCAAACAGGGTGAAGTGACCTGCCCAGGGTCACACAGCTAAGAAGTATCTGAGGTCAGATTTGAACTCAGGAAGATGAGTCTTCCTGACTCCAATTCCAGCGCTCTACCCACTGTGCCACCTGGCTGCCTGTATAACACATCCTCTTCAGGTAAATACCGTTTACCTGTAAGAGTCATCTCCTGTCAACCCTAGCACAAATATCTCCACTGATCTGAGTGGCTGTGGTAACACATGGAATGAGCCTGTCTCTATGGTAGCTAGGACCTAAGCCTCACTTAGTTGGCTCTATCTGAGGAGGAAGCTGGAGTGACATCTAGAGCCCTGCCTACTAAAGTGGGGAGGAGGCCCCCTGCACCACTTAATAGTGAAGACCAGAGGTGAGAGGAAGATTGAGGAAGAGGCTGTTTTGATACTATGCCAAAACTTCCACAGGGGTCAAGCTGGAGTCTGGCTTACCAACCCCACACCACCACATTATCTTCTCTTCCCAAGGCCCTGGGTCATACCGTTGGTTAAAGTGCTGCTCCCGGATATCGTGGCCATTCAGCACCAGTGCATCAAGGATGTGGATTGCGCTGATTTTCCGCTGGGCCTTGCCCTTAAAATGTAGAAGGCCAAAAGGAGAGGATTTCTGTCTTTTTCTATTTTGTACTATCCACAATGGGAAGGCGGGGTGGGGGGGGAGATGGGGAGAGTGCTGGATAAGGAAGAGTACAGTAGAGCAGGACTGCATGAGCACAAATAACTAGGAGCTTACTGTTTAGGGTTCTAGGGCTTCTTTATTCAAAGAAGTGCTTACTGATAGTGGCTGTTCTATTTAAAGGCTGCACAGATATAACTCAAGGCAGTACTGGAACCAGGGTCCTTTCTATCCCGCCCACAAAGTATCTGTCACCAGCAAAAAAGGAAAGAAGGAAAGCAAAGAGGGAGAGGGATGAACAAGGCCAGGCTGGTGACAGCAATGAACTTAAAACCACCTCTAACCTCGCCTTTCAGTTCATGAACAATCTCCACTGAGAGCAGTGTGTCCCGGGGCAGCTCTGTCTTGAGGTCCAGTTTTGTCCAACGGTCTGACTGGCGGCCATCCCATGTGTAGATCTGGGATTTCTGCAAAAAAAGGACTTGGTCAGGAGGGCACAAAAGAAGAAGCAGAGCCTGGTGAGGCTTAATTCTCCATCTAGGCTACTAGTTAATATTGCACCCCATGTGTTTTCTTCCTGACAGCTGATGGTGTGCATTGCAGTGGGAAGAGGGGGAATGTAGGAGAAAAGAAATTTCTTGTTGAAGTTTATTTAAATAATATGGCAGCTCCTCCCTTGATAGCAGCAGAAGAAAAATGCAGATTTTGACTGTTCTTTTGGCAGGTGTCCATTCCAGCCAAGCAACAGCAGTCTGATTAGTGGCCCTGAAGAGAGCAGAGGTTTGCATGAAAAGAAAAAGAAGAGAAAGGGAGGGGAAGTGAGGTTCAAAACACAGAGAGGGGAAGAAAAAGGAACAGAAAGGAAAGATGGGATATTTAAAAAAGAATGAGAGCATGAACCAGCTCATGAGAAAAGGACACAAAATGCAAGAAGCCCAGGTGGTCTAGAGAGAAAATACAAGAGAGTGAGGAGGTTTAGGAAAGATGCCAGTCTACAAAGCTGTTCCTCACCTCAGCTCATATCACATATGAGAAGGATGAGGCTTATACAGCTAAGGAAGGAAAAAGGTGATAAACTTGCATAGGACAGGCCTGGTGACCTCAATGTCCAAAGGTCAAACATCTCAGGAAAACTCAAAGCATGAGAAAGGTTTCCAAAAGTCAGAACACACCCTTTAGCAGCAGAGATGAGGACAATTGTCAGCATGTTCAAAGAAAAGGTCAAGTTGTCTCACTAGAGTCATGGCATAACTGCCAAAGCAGGCCAAAACACAGCTCATCTGCATCATGTGCCTACAGTTTTGTTAGCCTATAACTGACCACAGTTGTTTCTGATAATTTCCCTTTATCTAATTTTCAATTGTTGTGAATTGTTCTTTTTTTCTATCAACAATTTAGTTTTCCCCTTTTTCAAAATTAAACTATTAGTTTCTTTTCTCCTCAAAATACTAGTTCCTGGTTTTATTTATTAATTCCGTGGGGGCTTTTTGCTTTCAATTTTGTTCATCTCTTCTTCCATTTTCAAAATTTTTAACATTGGGGTTTTTAATATTTTGCTTTTCTAGGGTTTTCTTTTTTTAGGTGCATGCCCAATTCATTGATCTCTTCTTTCTCTCATGGATGAAAGCTTTTAGAGAAATAAACTTCCCCCCTTTTTTTGATGCTTTAGCTGCATCCCAAAGTTTTATTATGCATTTTCACTGCTGTCATTTACTTCGATAAAATTTTGTTTTTTATGATTTGTTCTTTAATCCAACAATTCGTTAGGATTAAATATTTGGTCTCAAATTAATTTTGAATCCTTTCTTCAAAGATCTTTTTTTTTTTAACATACCATATTTCACTGCTTAATTGTCACCATCTCATTAACTGTAGCACCTTTTTTTTGGTTTTGGTTTGGTTTGGGGGGAGTCTGAGTCCAAAAACTTGGTTTATAACCTTTCATCGTGCAATCGTCATATGGTATAAAATTATTTGTCACACCACTTAAAAGGTAAACAGAGCAGCAATGTGATTCACCAGTGCTCTGATTGTGAACCTTGAATGTAGAATTCTCAGCACACACACATTATCAGTATTCAATTTTAACATATATTCACAAGTATTCCATGTAGCCTAATCTTACACCAAAGACAGTTTAGTAAAAAATGTTTTTTAAGTAATACTGCCACAATTAAAAAAAAAACCTTCACATTAATAGTCACAACCCATCTTTCTTTCTTTCTTTCTTTCTTTACAAATTTTTGGCATAAAATCTGCAATAATTACACAGTGAAATATGGTGATTTTAACTGCACTATGATCAGTAAAGAATATGTTTAATTTTACCTGCTTTTCTGCACTTGTTTGTGAGGTTTTTGTGCCCTAACTACATCGTGGTCAGTTTTTACAAAGGTACCATACATGGCTGAAAAAGTGTTTCTGTTTCCAATCAATAATTACCAGAAATCTCTCATATCTAACTTTTCTTAAATTCCATTCAGGTCTTTAACTTTTTTGTTTACTATCTTACCACTTTTCTCCAGATCTGAAAAGGCCACACCGAGGTCCTCCCCCTACTATTATACCTTTGCTATTGTTACCTGCAATGTGATTAGCTTTTCCTTTAAGTACTTACACACCATGTGCAGATATGTTAAGTAGGGATATTTATTATCTATGGTGTGCTCCTACAACATAAGCAAAATAGAGCTTCTGTGTTTATCTCTTCTAATTGGGCATATTTTTATCCTTGCCTTGGCTGAGATCATGACTGCTACTTCTGCTTTTAATTCACCTGAGGTATAACAGATTTTGCCCCATCCGCTTATTTTATGTTATTATTTTTCTTTTTTTGCTTTTTGGAGGGGGAAGGTACGGCAATTGGGGTTAAGTGACTTGCCCAAGGTCACACGGCTAGTTTTTTTGTGTGTGTTAAGTGTCTGAGGCTGGAGTTGAACTCAGGTCCTCCCGACTTCAGGGCCAGTGCTCTATTCACTGCGCCATCTAGGTGCCCCCTATCCCCTTATTTTAACCTCATGTGAATCTTTATGTTTCAAGTGTATTTCTAGCAAACAGCATATTGGTAGATTCTGTTTTCTAATTCATTTAGCTATCCTCGTATTACAGTTAAGTTCAACTCATTCATATTCACATTGATAACTGTCATTTAAAAATTTCTCTCCATTCTATCCTCTTGTATTTTTTCCCCTCTTTCCCCACCCTCACAATCCTTCTTTGCAAAGGTGGTGGAAAAAAGCACACTTTTTTAAGTGATCTATTAAATCAGTGATCTAGAATAACTGAAGCACCGTTTCTGCTCTGCGCCCCTCATCCCAGGTTTACTCTCTTTCCTTTCAATCCTTCCTTCATGCTCTGACATTACTGTTTCTTTTTCTTATGACTACTCTCTCACCAATGCTACCATCCCTCTTAAACACCATTCTCTCCTCTCTGTGTCTCTCTTTCCCCCTCTGCCTATTTTCCTTCTGAATTTGATGTATTTCTGCATCAAACTCTTTGTGAATGTTTGTATTCATGTATGGTCAGCCTTCCTTTGTCTGATTCAGAATGAAGTGAGGTTCATGTAATGCCCATTCTCCCCATGCCTTACTCCATATTTATGTTATTCATTTCATACACCCCTATTATGTGAAATAGTAAGTTCCTTCCCTTTCCTCTTCTTTTCTTCTAGCATGTTCCATTTTTCCTCTTCTTTCTTCTCTTAAGGCCATCAAAACAGAACAAAATCACCCCCAGACTCTGCTTGTGCTTAACTTAACTCTAGGACCCGTAAAGACATTTACATTCTAAAGGCACACTTTTTTCTTCTCCCTCTATTAAAATGTAGGTATTTTATTACCGTAAAGACATATGGGGAAATTCTGGTGTCAGCACAGTCAAAGTATAATGCTGAGCCTTGTTCTGGGAAAACTACCTTCATGGTATCTCACCTGCCAGGTAAATATAGTGTGTGCTCCTACAGAGAATAAACATTAAACGCTCTCAGGTAGCAAAACAATAACCTCTAGAAGCAGTATGAAGTTGCCCTAAACAAGGTACAAAGGAACCAACCTAGACCGGGAGAAACCCAACCTAGGAAACTAAGTACAAATATACCCACCCACTCACCCCTAAGCCAATGAGAAACTTCTGCTCACTCCCCGACACCATACAGCGGTAGTCCAGAACGGAGCGAATCTTATCCAGGGTTTTGGAGTTGAGTGGAGTAGGCTTATAGCTGAAGATATCAATGTCAGTGCCCTAAAGTAAGATTAAGAGAATGGTCAGTTAAACCAGAAGGATGAACCATTACCTCAATCAGAACCCTGAACACTGCTCCCCCTGCATCTTCCCCTGACCAAACCACACACTGAATGGGATATATTTTAATTTGTCTGCAGTATGCCTTTAGGGTCTATTATAAGAGGCTGAGAAAGAAAAGAACACAAAGTCCCCAAGTGCACACAGATTGATTCGCAGTAACTATAAGGAAATGTCACTAGAATATAAAAGCTACCCCCTAATAAAACCAAAGGGAAGAATTTTTCCAGTTGTTTGTTTGTTTGTTGAGAGGAGTTAAGGCCTCTCTCCTTCCTGCTCAGTTTAATACACACAAAGTCGATCCTTTTAGGGCAGTGGTTCTCAACCTTCCTAATGCCATGACCCTTTAATACTCGTATGTGGGCATATCTGTGTGTGGGCGGACCCACCTGGAGACGGACGGATAGAGGAGCAGTGTTTCGGTTCCTAAGACCATCAGAAATATGTGTTTTCCGATAGTCTTAGGCGACCCCTGTGAAAGGGTCGTTCAACCCCCAAAGGGGTCACGACCCACAGGTTGAGAATCACTGTTTTAGGGTTTCCATGAGGTCCATTTGTCACATATTCCCATGGAACAAGAACTACCACACTCTCAGAGATTCAAACAAAACTCAGGGAAAGCACAGGATTGGGAAAGGGGAGGGACAAAGAACTGCTAGGACCAGTCAACTAGGAATGAAGCTAAGAGCCTAAAAGAGTCATCTGGTGAATCTGGACTAGGCCAATGAGCCTGACCCTAAATTCTAACTTTTGCTAGCACCTGCGGGGTAGGGAGCTCTCTCTGTTTCTCTGTCTCATTTCTCCATCTACAAAGCAGAACCCACTTTCTACAGAGACGTTTGTAGGAGTCTGTAATAGTGAATCCCGCAGGAATCAAGGAAGCTGGGAAGCAGTAATAATCACAGTGCTCGGGAGAACAGCGATAATTAACATGGCTGCACCTAGAGATGGGAGCCATTAGCCTGTGTGACAAGCTTCCCTGGGGTGCCGGGGAGGTGCCGGTGCTAACGCTTTTCCAAAGGGGATGTGAGGGTGGGGGAAGAGTCATCCTGGACTATCTCAAGGATTTCTCCCACTTCTCATCTCCATGACCTCAACCTTCTCTCCCAGATACTAGACATCCCACTCACCTTTATCAATTCAAAGAACTTGGACTTTGGATCTGAAGAAGAGAGAGCAACTCTGGCTTGATCTGGAATCTAAAGGAAGATATACAAGTTTAGTTTGGGGAATCACTGGCTGCCCTAACTCCTCCTGTATATATCTGGGTAACCAGAATGGCAGAGAGGAGCTAAGGAGATTATCATGTGGAACCAGGGTGAAAGGACTTAACAGGAATCTCGGTGGAAATTACCATTGTCCCTTGGGGTAAGTATACCCTTGATGTCCCCTGTTTGCTCTAATAATCTTTGAGACCAGTGTAACTACACAGAAAAATCAATAGCAAACTCTGCCTCAGCTTCCCACCATCTCTTGACTAACAACTACCAGATCTGGCCACAGAGAAGCACTTAAGTGAGGGAGCTAAAAGGGAGAGTTCAAAGGACACTGCCCACGTGAATGGATGGTAGTGTTCACTAAGGGCTAACTAGTCCCTTTCAGTCACCAGCCTGGTTCTTGATGGATGTGAAATCAATCAGGGAATCATTAAGGCTCAAAATAATTACTACCCTCCTTTAGGGCAGTCCAAGAAGCAGCCTGCTGGGCTCTGACCTGGATGGATATACTCACCCCCCAGAGCTGAAGGCACCCTTTTCGGATTTCTGCCTGGCGTGGTTCACTTAGAGTCCTGTGGGAAAAGCCAACAATGATACACATCAATGGTGCTCAGAAACCTTATGTTTCGTGTATAACCAGCCCAAAGGAAAGGCAGGCCTGGGCCTGCACATGTACACGCACACACACACACCCTTCCACCGTTAGCGTAGGATACCCATGACAATTCTCTGGGGCTCTCTCTCTCATGAAATTAGAGGTTAGTTATCCAGACAGATCTATAACCAGGCTAAAAAGAGGAAGCAAGCTATGGCTTTGCTTACCTTCCTGTCCTGCTAAGAGTTTACCCAAACACCCTCTTCCCATGTCCCCATCAGCACATTTCATTTCTCTCTATTCTAACCAAACCCCACACCTGATTTCCTTTTATTTGCTTCTCTAAAGAAGGCTATGAAAATGGATCAAAACTTACTTCCTTCAGGAAGTCCTTCTATACTAATTTTACTTCACTGATCACATTTTATACCCTATGTTCCCTTGGCACTTCCATATTTAATTTTTATCATCTTATCGAGAAAAGGTTCATGTCTTATTTATCTTTATATCTCCCTCAGTGCCTAACATAGTGCAACTGATGTACACTGAATAAACAAATGGGTATCATGCTGCACTTGTTAACACACGGCTTTTCGAACTGTCCTTGTGGCATTTATCATGTGTTAGCTTTATGCCTTAAATAGACTGCAATTTCACTCTTTGAGGGTAGGGACCACGTCATATATTTCTTTGATTTCTCCCTCAGATTAGCACAGTGTTGTGCACATTCAACAAAGTGCTTAACAGATGTTGACTTGAATTAAAAGGTGTTGGGGGTGAAATAGTCCCAGGAATCTTGCTAGCAGCCCCTGCTATACACAACCTCTTTCCATCCAGGAGGGAAACACTCACGAGTCTTGGACAAAGGCATAAATTTTGGCCAGAGCTTTGATCTGTGAGCTGCAGTGGCTGAAAGAGAGAAAACAACTTGAATTTAGGAGAATTTATGAAAACAAAGCCAAAACGTCAGTGGCTTTTAGAACTGGAATGGGAAAAGAGACAAGAGGACCTTTATCATCAGTCATCCTACGGTCTAATTTGCTTCTGATTGGGCTTAAAAGTCATTTATTACAATGTGGTCAGCAAATACTAGGCCATTTTGACCATAACTGCCTCATGTTAATTCTAAACAGGAGGTGGTATAGCCAAGAGAAAAATGCACCAAGTTAGACAGGAGAAAACATATACTGGTTTAGGCTTGCCTCCTAAGTAACGGAGTTACCTAAAAAAAATTACTTAACCTCTCTGGGTTTTATTTTCTTCAGGTCATGAGGGGATATTAACCTCTGCCTTAACTTACCTACCATGGTGTCAATGAAATAATGTGAAAATGCTTGGAAAAAGGTTAAAAGAAGAATACAAATAAAAGGCTCTTTTTTAGTGGATAGGCTGAATGGCGCAATAAGAAGACTGACAGTAGATTGGGGAAAGAGATTCTTCCCTCTCAACCCTCAACTATGAGTCAATCCAAACATTCCACAATTACTTTAAACCTCTCTAGGGAACCCATGAGTCTAGCTTTTACTCAGAGTCTTTCAAACAACTGCTGGTACATTTAATAAGTTTTCTGATAGAAACGGGGACAAAAACTAGACCTATGCTTCCATCAATACAGGAGATTCTCAGGTGAGAAAACACTTTTTATCAATGCACCTTATAGTGTCAAAGCAGGGATGAGAGAGAGAGAGAGAAAGAAGCAGAGAGGAAAAGAGAGGAAGGGAGGGTGAAAGAGAGAGGGGGAGGAGGGGGAGAGGGAGAGAGAGGAGAGAGAGAAAGAGAGAGAAAGAAGCAGAGAGGGAGAGAGTGGAAGGGAGGGAGAGGGAGAGAGGGGGGGACAGGGAGAGAGAGGGGGAAAGAGGGGAGGGGAGGGGAGGGAGGGGGAGAGGGAGGGAGAGGGAGAGAGAGAGAAAGAGAAAAAGAGAGAGGGGGGGGGGAGGGGATGTGTCTGTGTCTGTGTGTATTATACATCCCTTTGGTGGTCCAGAGAAGCCTATAGGCCCCTTATCAGAATGTTTTTTAAAAGCATAAAATAAAATACATAGTATTGCAAAGGAAGTGAATTATGTTGGAATGCAGTTGCCAAAAAAAAAAAATTCTTTTAAGTTCACAAACCCTAGATAAGGAAAGCTTCAGCTGAAACTCAACACAACAACAGATTAAGAACCCTTGTTTTAAGGAGTTTCCTTGAGCAGTGGAGAAGGTAAGTGACTTGCCAATGTCACACAGACAGGGTGTTGAACCGGTCTTCCTCTTCCTGACTCCTAGGCCAGTTCTCTATCCACTATACCATGCTGCCTCTCAAGTTACCCGATAAATCAATTTAATTTGTTCTGTGGCCCACCTGCTTAGGAAACCATTACATAATGTAAAAGACCTATGCTAGTTATATAGAATTTTTTTTTAATGCAAGTGATGCTGAAAACATGTAGAATGCCAGCCGTGGATCTAGTCAAGTGTGGAAAAACTCTGAAACTAAGACCTTCCAAAGCAGGCTGAGACTGGACTAAGGCAAGCTCGATTATCCAGAAGAAGGAAGCTGCAGCTGAAACAACACAATGGTCATTCACATCCAGAAGCAATGAAAAGGAAATTCTTTCTGCCTCTTGGGATTTGAAAAAGAAGGATGAAACTGTCATGGTCCTACTTTCCTATATTCCATAGATGCTTCCATATAGTGGTTTCCTAAGTTGGGGCATTAACCACAGTGATAACACAGAACAACAGAAGGGGAACAGCACTAGGGGCTGGATGAGGGCCTGAAACAAGAATCTGGGGAGAACAGGGAGGCACAGAAACCAAACCCCTGAGGGAAGGATTTACAATCTGCTGACCAGGTCTCACATGAGGCAGAAAGCTCAGCAGACTCTGAACCTCTCAGCTTGTAATTGTCCCCTCACCTCTCATTGGATCGGATCATGTAGTCAGTAAATTCAGGGTCTAACTTGATCACGTCCAGGGGGACCACAAGGTTGACATCCATGTCACTCTTCCGAAGCTGATTGAGCCTGTTGTTTACCTTGAAAAGGTATTCCCGCACGTCATCAATCCCAGACTTCAAGCTCTTGCACACCACGTATCTGCCAGGGGACATTCATTCCTCACAGTGAGCAGGAACTTCTCCACCAAAGACAGCACAGTTCCCCTCCTAACCTACGACTGGCACTGATCTTTTCCCAAGGCCTTCTCAATGTTGATTCGCTCTCAACAGTTCAGAAGACTCATGCTTCAGCACTCTTCCTCCTCCATCAATCAACAAATACACTTATTAGGTGCCTAGAGAATGCAAAGCACTGTGCTAGGTGCAAAAGAGAACGTTAAGTATAAAACAGTTCCTCAAAAAATGCACATTAGTTCCAATTTTTAGTGCTGTAAGGAAGAACTTATCTCACAAAAAAATCTGCAAAACAAGTAGCATAAGTATTATTATGCCCATTTTTACAGATAAAGAATCTGAAGTTCAAAAGTTAAGTTACTTGCCCATGGTCATATGACTGATAAATCTTGGAGCCAGGATTTCTATTAAACTATGCTTCATATCACAGACATCTCAGAACTGGAAGGACTCAGGAGATATCCAATGAGGGGAGTTCCACTGCCCTGGGGCAGGCCATTTCATTTTTGCATGGCTTGGTTAGGAAGTTTTTCCTTATATAAAGCCTTTATCTTTCTCTGTTTAACTTCTACCAACTGCTCCTAATTCTGTCGTCTAGGACCAAGCAGAATCAGCCTAATTCCTCTTCTATATGACAGGCCTGCAAATACTTGAGGACAGCCAATCATGGCCCAAAGGTGTTCCATGGCCAAATTAGTTTAGGCAATGATGTTGTAAAGATCTCAATGCCTAGCTGGAAAACATTTTACCATCTTTCACTGTCATGTCAGGGAAAGGCACCCAGAGGTGCTCCTTGGGCAATATTATTAGAGAGACAAGCCTACGTGGGGAAGAAGGGAGGGCTTCACCTCTCTGAGTTGGCAGGCCGACTGGTGACAGGCTTAAAAAGAGACACACGTTCAAAGCAGGTGTACAGCAGATAGATGAGTCCCACGCTGAATGGCGTAAACAAATCAAAGGTTTTACAGATAAAGTGGCCTCCTGGATTAGAGAGACAGAACCAGGCATAGTCAGTGGGTTCTAAAGGGAAGGGACAGGGAGAAGGGATGTTACAGGGAGTCACTGTAAATGGAGGGCAGGGAAAGGCAACCAGAGACAACTAGGGTGCATGAGAGGATGTGGATGGATCAGGGCATGAGTCATGAAAGGGATTTTTGCAAGTCCCTCTCACCTTCCTTCCCTGAATCCAACGAGGTATTGTCGTCTGGACAGGTGTTTTTGTACTTGCTTCTGTGACGGCTATAAAGTGCTCCTTCCACCTCCACAGCCCCAAAACAACCACCCCTCATTCAGTCCCAACACAAGAGCGACTCTGGAGAGGTCTGAGGTGATGAGACAACTGAGAAAGAAGGTGTTACCTGTGCGGATAACAGACAGTCCTGTGAGAAACTGGCATAGCAACAGCTGCTTACTGAGGATTTCCTGCAGATTTTCTTGCTTCTCCACAGAAAAGCCCTGAAAGGAAAACAAAAAATCAGGGACCATGAATGGACAATGAAAACTTAGAATAATGCCATATAGACTACAGCACTTTGTATTTTTTCAAAGTACTCATGTCACCCTTATTTAATTTCATAGAGACAAAATATCTACATTACCTTCTTCACAGAAATCATGAACCTTTCTGAAAGAAGGAAACTCAGACTCCAAGGGTAAGTGACTTTGCCCAAACTAGACTCCAGTTCAAGGGGTCCCCAACTTCTAATGCAGTGTTCTTTCCAACACAACAAAAGTCTCAGGGGATACACAGAGTTTCCTTTACCAGTCAGCAGCCCTTTAAGCTGGCATGGTCGTCCAAGGAGGGAGATTAGAGAGAACAGAACTACGCTGTTGGCCTAGCCGGAAGTGAAGCAAGCATGGTAGGATGAGAGACACTACTCCAGGTGCCCTAGCAAAGTCTCACCTGAGACCCAGGGAACGAGTATCCTGAAAATGCTCCTCTACCCAGGACCACTCAACAGTCCCTGTACAGGTGACTCAAAAGATTCCTAAGTATAGTTATGAAAAAGAAGGCACTAACATAATAATAAACAATAGCTTCTCTATGCCATAGATCCATTAGATCCATAGATCTCTATGCCCTTCCCAGAGATCCATTTCCCAAATGGCTCACTTGTTAGTCTGAGTCTTGGTCACTAAATGTCCTTGATATCTCAGTCAATTCCTCCTTCCTGGGCTCCATGAAGGGAACATAATCTGGCCTCATGAAAGCACAGAGGGAGCTGGTCTCTTCCAAAGCCTCAATAAGAATCATGCCAGGCAAGGCTGGCTCAGCTCATCTGGGATAACAGCCAGGAGAGACAGAACCAAAAATATGTAGGACCTCCCCAATTTGAAGATATGCATAAAAGTAGAACTAAAAAGAGTGCTGACTACCTAGCAAGCCTTTCATACTGTATATATGGAAAGACAGTCCTTCAGTTTGTGGCTCCTACCACCATGTGTAACACCAGGCCCGTATCTAGCCAGATCAAAACTAGTTTCCTAACTGCTCAATGTTGCTCAGGTTAGTCTTACCTGCCAACCACAGTTGTGCCACATCTTTTAAATTAGGCTATCCTTGACATGCTGCCCTCACTCTTCTGAGGCTCCTAATTATGCCTACACATCACACAGAAGATGTCTGGCATTTTTATTAAAACTAGTCCCTTAAAAGGCTTTCCTGTTTCCTCCTAGGAATAAAGGAACTGAGACTAGCATTCTTTGGCCCTGGCCCAGTATAAATGGTGATTCACCCCAAGCAAAGATTCTTTGAAGGATGGAATTAGCAGCAACTGAATCTTTTTGCCCAAGAAAACTACAATGGATTTCTCTCTCTTCCTTAAAGAGTTGCCCTAGAAACAGGGACGCTGAGCAATTCAGCACAGTTAAACTACTTGTAGATTCCCACTATAGATTCCCACTCCATACCATTACTGTCTTCCTCTCTCAATACTAAGTAGCAAGGACTGAAAAGGGGGTATTAAGTGGATCTTTGCTTGTCAACCTGTCAAACAGTTCTGAGACCAGCTAAATCTGGATAGCATATTACCAAAAAGGGCTGTCAGAAACACTGAAATTGACAAATGATTTATGACTTTTCCCTGTTTGGTTTCTGGCTGGTTCATTTTAGTTATATTTATTCCTTAACCTGCCATGTCTCAGGGCCAAACAAGAACGAGAAGGAGTATACCAACTTGCTCCAAGGGAAGTAGTGCATATAACCCTCCCCTCAGCCTTGACCATGGCTTTCACAAAATCATGTACACATAGCAAAATAGCACTACCTGACCACCCCCAAATTTGAGCTACCACTAAGAGACCAACACTCATCTTAAACAAGGGCTTCTGTCACAAGATAACATAATCCAATCTTAACTCCTTACTGGGAATGCAACCCCAGAGAAGCACTGTAGCAAGAGGTCAAACTTCTCATAGATTGACATATCACCTACCCCATCAGCCATCATAAAGTGCACACCCTTTCTATCCGTGTTATCCAGAACAAAATTTCGAAAAGCTGTGATGTTCTCTGGTCGAGTAATATCTCCATCTCCATCAATCCCGCCCTCACCTAATAAGAAAAGATGTGGTTAGTCCACCTATCTTAGTCCACACAGCTCTTTTGGGCAGTGCCCTAAGGTATGTAGGCATCTTTTAATCCCTTGGGGAGGGCATTCCTGCATGAGGGCCCTCATTACACTGTCCTCACCAACACAAAGACAAACTAAAGTCAAGAGCTTTGTGTAATAAAAACAATTCATGGGATTGATAGGATTGTCCATGTAAGAGTCATTAAAAATGAGTTTTCTATGAAACAGAAGGTACTTCTTAAGGCAACAGGGTGCTCTCTTTTATAATCTTAACCTCAATTTCAAAGCAGTAACATTTAAATTTAAATCTTTTCCCTAAATTTATGCTATTTCACTTACCTCCTTTTGTATAAAGGGCAGGGGGCAGGAAACCTGGGGGCATGGAATGTTGTATACACTATCAGGAATAACTTGGTTTTGCCTAATTTGTTGTTCTTGTTGTTGTTATAAAGCAGACTTACGAGGCTGCGGAGGGGCATGTTTCAGAAATGACTGTGATACAAAAAATAAAGGTATCAATGAAATCTGAAAAGTGACGTTTCTTTCTAGACTTATTTGCTGGCTTAAGAGGTAGTTTCTCTTCCTTTACTCCTATTACACATTAGGTATGAAGAGGGTTGGAGAGATATGGTGGCAAGTCCAGAACAATCAGGATAGATGGGTGCAGGAAGTGGGCTATCCATCATCAAATATATTCCACACTCAGAGTTGGTGAAAGAATAGGATCTGTATTTCTTAATAACACTGCCATCATTCAGCAAAGGATTATATGGTTTCATTACTTTCTGTCAGTATAAGCAAAGAGTTCCCTCTGAAAGGGGAGAATGAATAACTTTGACAAGAGTTTACCATGATTGGTGTTTAAACTATATGCAGCCAGACTGAAGTAGAGAAACAAGAGCTAGAAGAAAACAAAACAAGCACATCCTGGTATAGTGAGTTGCTGAATTAAAGGCTAGTCTCAGACACTTAGTAGCTGTGTGACCCTGGGCAAGTCACTTAACTTCCATCTGCCTTAGTTTACTCATCTGTAATTGAGAATAAATAATAGCACCCACCTCCCAGGGTTGTTTTGAGGATCAAACCGAGTATCTGTAAAGTGCTTTGTAAACCTTAAAGCATTATAGAAATGTCATTATTATCACTATTAATTAATTGTTTGGACCCCCAAGGCATAGAGAGCCAAACAAGACTGACACAACTGCCAGGATAGTGTTTCACTTTTACAACACAGAAGTCTTTTTCGGGATCATCTCTGTCCCTTGAGAAGATAATTACCCTTTCCATAATGCATACCATAGTAAGGTTCGAACAGTTCACTGGAAGCCGCATAGAAATCTTCCAACTTGAAGTCATTGGGCCCTTTCAAGGTCATTCCAAAGCCCTTTGCATGCCACTTCTTCCTCCAGAGCACATATTCAGAGAAGCCACCAGGGCCTGCACATACATCAGCAAAGTACAGAAGCTCTGGATCCCGGTCCTTCAACAGGGGTTTCTGTGAAAGGAGGATGGGAGAAGAGACAAGAGAGGAGAGGAGTTCAGCAGGGATTATTTAAAGGGAAAAAAGGGAAGAAATGTTTTGCCACTAGATAAACTAGAAAAATTTGGTTCCAGGACCACTGCACCAAGCACATAGTCTCTGCAAGGTCCTCTCCCACTAATGGTATAGGTTTCCAGCCACAGGCAAGGGATGCTTCTTCTCCAGATCAAACTCCCTAATAAAAATTATATAATCAGTCTTTCCTAGAATTTGGCCTATTTTTCTTCTCAAAGGTTTTCCCCCCCCATGTTATTTCACTGTATCTTCACAAGTACCCCATGAAGAACACAGGACAAAGCATTACCATTTACTCCCAGAGAAAATGAAGCACAGAGAGATTAAATGACTTATTCAAGGTCAGCCAGACAGTTAATAGGAGATGTCTAAAACCTGGACTTTCTGAAACTTGGTCTTTAATCTTTCCATTAAAATAGGAACAAGCAACTAAAGCAGCAGTCACTGGTACTCTCCTCTCTCATTACCACACGCATCTTCTATTTTCCACTTCTCCTTCCCTCCATCATCTTCCATTTTTCCTTCTTTTTCCTTCTCCCTTTTCCCCTACTTATGCCTGCCAATTGCCAAGAGTGCCCAGGAGCACTGCTTAATTCTGCAGAACGTGTCAGGCCTAAGCCCTAGATCAGACCATGCAGCCTCTGTTGATAAAGGGTGGTAGAAATGTTCCTGTCTGTCACTAGTGCTTTAATAATCACAATAATCAATATGCACATATCAATTTAAGATTTGTAAAGTGCTTTAAGTACATGAGACCATTTGATCTACAGAACAACCCTGTGAAGCTGTCACTATAGCTATTACTATTCCCATTTTACAGATAAGGAAACTGAGACTGAGGGTGATTAAATGACTTTCCCCAGTTTGCACAGCTTTTTTCTCTGATCTGCAAAGCAGGGAAAATGTTATCACTGTCTTGATGACTGGAAAATGCTGAGATTGTTATAAATTTTGAAGACTATGGAGGAGGTTTCTATGGAGTACAGTAAAAATGGGAGAGAAGTCCTAACTATCTGCAATATTTCTGGAGCACCCTCTCAAAAAGCAAAGGAATGGGGATAATTCCTACCCCTGCACTGGGGGAATAAGCATTCAGAGCTTCAACGTATTTCTAATTGGAAGTCAAATGGCTTTGAAAGCATAGTTAAAACAAAGGAAACAGCTGGTAATTTCCAAACTGTAATCCCTTTGGGGGGTGAGGGGAGGGGTACAAGAAGGGAACCCTAGTGATGGCAGTCAGGCTTTCCCAAGGTAATGGGAGAACTTCCAGATAAGGGCTTCTAAATGGCAGCACGTACTAACCAAGAATAGGCTTCAAATGTCTGTTAAAGTTTCCTTGGAAAAATCCCACCCTGAGTCTTAGGCAAGCAGTGGTACCTGAATTCTGAGGATTCCCACCTTCCCTGCCTGAGATCCCATCAGTACTCCTGTACTATGTTCAGTCTATATTCACTGGCACTTATTTGCACAAATGGAAAAGATTTAATAGCATTTACAAAGTAATGCACATCCTATATAAGATTTGGTTAGCTCAGGTATCAAGAGCACAGTGCTAATGAGGCTATGGTCACAGATTTAAGACCTATATGATCAGTTGGTTTTGAAAAGAACAAGCCAGTTTCCTTTCACCACTGACTCAGCCTAACAAATCTGATGCACTGGTCACAAAGAAGAGTGGAAATATGTCGAGGCACCAATGAAGACAATCACCAGCTCTAGAAAGAAAGTTCAATTCAGTCTAAGGTCCTGAGACTTCTACATACACGACTTATTTAGGAGAGGGCAATAGCTTCATCTCTCACTTGACTAGACTTAGTTCAGGTTTCTTAAGTTTAATCCTTATGCACAAGGCCAACATCCAGTATTTCTAAAAACAGTATCCATTCATTTTGTTGTTTACACCTGGGAAAACTACTGACCTTCTCCCCTTCCCCCCACTTCTTTAAGCTACTTCTACCAATTTAGAAACAATACTCTACAAAAAACCTTTATCTTCTAACTACTTCCTTTAAGAAAACTGGGTGAAAGCTGAAGAAGGTGGTAAAAGGCAGAAAGATGGGACCTTCTCCTTGTATTTGGATCAACTCTAGGTACTAGTTAGACTACAAAGAAAGGAAGAGTCTCTGATTCCTTCAAATAATGGAGCTAGCTCAGGAGTTTACCTCTGGCCAGGTGAAAAGAAGAATCCTTATTTTCCAGGACTGGTCAAAAAAGGATTTAATGATTCCACCAATATTTTAAATTACTATTATTCTGAGACTTATTACCTATACTCTGAACTGTTACTGAATCTTTAACTGTGGAATTTTGTCTATTTTTGCAAATATTATCAATTTTAATTCCAGAATGTCTCATGTTAGAGATTTTTAAATACTCTGATCAGCTTCTACATTGAGGGATTGAAGGGCTTGGAATGTGATATTCTGGAGGTCAAAGGAGCTGGGATTAAAACCAAGAATCACCTACCCAGCAAAACTGAGTATAATGTTTCAGGGGAAAATATGGTCACTCAATGAAGTAGAGGACTTTCAAGCTTTCTTGATGAAAAAACCAGAGTTGAATAGAAAATTTGACATTCAGATATGAGAGGCAAGAGAAGCATGAGAAGGTAAACAGGGAAAAGAAATCATAAGGAACTTATCAAAGTTGAACTATTTACATGCCTAGATGGAAAAATGATAATTGTAACTTATAAAACTTTTCTCAGTATGAGGATAAAGGGAATATAAATGTATATATATGTATATATATGTCTATATAGGAGGCTATAGGAGTGTGAATACATATGTGAGTGTGTATATATGTGTACAAGTACACATAGACAGAGGGCACAGGATCAAATGAATAGGAAGGGATGATACTTAAAAGGTGAAATTGAGAGATGAGAGAGGAATGAGAAAAGATGGGGAGACACAGAATGGGGTAAATTATCTCATATAGAAGAGGCAACGGGAAACTTGCAATGGAGGGGAAGAACAGGAAGGCAAAAGGGAATGGGTCAACATTATTCTGATTGAATTTGGCTTTGGGAGAGAATGACATACACACTAAATAGGGTATATCACCCTACAGGAGAGTAGGAGGGAAAGGGATGAGAGGTGGGATGATGAAGGGGAGGACAGGTTGGGGGAGAGGGTAGTTAGAAGCACACACTCTTGAAAAGGGACAAGGTCAAAGTAGAAAATAGAACAAGTGGGGGGCAGGATAGGATGGAGGGAAATATAGTCAGTCTTTCACAATATATCCACTGTGGAAATGTTTTATGTAGCTACACACATACAACTTATATTGAATTGCTTATCTTCCTGGTAAGAGTGAGTGACAAGGGAGGAAGGGAAAGAATCTAGAATCCAAAGTTTTAAAATCAAATGTTTAAAAAATATATTATTATTATTATTTTTACATGCAACTGGGAAATAAGATATACAGGCAGTGGGGTTAAAGAGATCTATCTTGCCCTACCAGAAAGTGGGAGGAGGGATGGAGGAGGATATAGGAGAGAGCAGATTGGGGTAAGGGGTATACAGTGGGATCACTGTTTCGGGGTGGTGGGTAGGGGAAAGCCGGGGAGAAAATTTGTAACTCAAAATCTTGTTGAAATGAATGATGTAAACTAAAAATAAACATAAAATTTAATTTAAAATACTCTGATCATCTCTTGATCTCCCTCTAAGTAGAAATATTTGGAATTATTTAAATCTAAATGAATAAAAATTATTTCTGGCAGGTGTGTGCCTAAAACACAGAGTACAGAATTTTCTTCCACATACCACAAATGCTTCCTAATAACTCCACCCAAGTATCTCTCTTACATGTATCTATGTCAAAAAAACAAAACAAAACAGAAAAACAAAGCTCTCTTTATACAGAGGTCATGACTGACAGAGTATATGGAGCATCTCAAAAGTCTTGGTGCAGTTTTAAGCTTAAACCTATAATATAAAACTAAAAATAAGGGCTTACATCTCTTTAACAAGACGTGTGTTCCAACATCAGTTCTATGGAACCAACATTGACCATATTTTTTCCTTGTTTTTTTTCCCCTCTTCCATTTCTCTAGTACACAGAGTTTCAAAAATGCCCAAAGGCTATGACTCTTTAGGACAGAATTAAAACTTAAATACTCTAGTTCAGCTTTTTTTCCTATCTTACCTTTTATACTTCAGAGTCAGTGTTTCTTTGTCCTGACAATTTCTCTTCCAGATTCTCTCTAATGAACAGCTAAAACTGCTTTATTTTTTCCTTCAGGCCTTACACTTTATCTTTCTTGTTCTCCATAGTTCTTAAATTCTCTAGAGAAGCATCTTCTAGTCCCAGGAAGCCCTGCAGGAACTCTCAGAATCCCATTTCCCCAATCGTTCAAGGATCCCTGGGCCTGGATTCTGCAACTCCAACTAGTACAAGAGCAATTCCTCCTCCAAGAGGGTTAGGTGTAAGAATGCTGCTTGTTGTCCCCTCTAAAGAGGACATTGTGCTCTCCAGAAAAAAACACAACCAGCCTCCTCAGTTTGGTTCTCAATTTGATCCTGAGGAGACAGTGAAGATGAGAAGGCAGAATGAAACACCTTGCACTCTCTCCTTAAGGAATCAGGAGAAACACCTCTTGAGGGGCAATTTTTTATGGCCATTAGCAACCAATTCAAGCCAAGAACCTATTCTGACCCAAACAACACAAACACCATTCTCTGTGTAACTAACATTTCCACCCACAGTATGAGTGGTATTGTCCTAGTGACTTCTTCATTTTCATTTCAGCAAATGGCAATAAGCAGCTAACAGGTGCTGTGGGCATTTACATTTAAAAACCCAAAATGATGCTGTGCTTTTCCCATAAACTTGACAGAATTCCTCTATCAGGGGCTTAAGGGAAATAATTTGGAACTTGGAAAACTAAATCAACATTATTCCAATTAAATTTTCTCAAAGCACCAATTCTAAAAGTCTTTTCCTGAGGGCTACTGCAGTTGGGAAGTACAGAAATGCCTAGTAGAGGGAAATGACTGTAGGATACTTGGGCCTACCAATCAGCATGCATACTTGTGAAGCAGTTAGCAAAGTATAAGCTGAAACATGAGACCTCAGAAAGCGAGTCCCTAGCATTTCAACAATCAAAAGGTATGTGAAGACAAAGGTTAGTTATCTATCAGTAGGATTTAAAAGCCTTTATCTCTAAGGAGTAGGATGAATTTCTTTAAATTAGCAATTCTGAGTGGCTAATAATTCTTTTTATTCCAGGTTGGACATGCAAATTCAAAGGAACCACACATATGCATACATACATGTGTGTATATACATATTTGTATATATGTGTGTGTTTAAACAAATGTATATACATACCTATCTACATACCTCTGCATGTACACATATTTATTGC
The DNA here is from genome assembly GCA_028646515.1 of Pseudochirops corinnae. Classification (NCBI taxonomy): domain Eukaryota; kingdom Metazoa; phylum Chordata; class Mammalia; order Diprotodontia; family Pseudocheiridae; genus Pseudochirops; species Pseudochirops corinnae. The sequence goes on from CM053586.1 coordinate 174,811,509, forward strand.
CTTTTGCAATTATGTTTGTGTTTCTGTATTTAGGATTTCAAGAAGTTACTTAGTCTCACCCTCTCCCTTAAGAAAGGTGTCATTATCCCTGTTTTATGTTTTATAAGGGAACTAAGGCTCTGAGAAGTTAAGTATTTCCCCATGGTCACCTAAGTACTAAGTGTCAAGTGAAGGTGGGGACAATGTTTCCTTCTATGACACCATGATGCTTTTGAAAAGTCATTTGGATTTGCTGCCTGACACAAAAAACCTAGGGATAATTTCAGATTTCTCACCCTCTGCATGTCTACCACCACTACCATTCACAGCAAGAAAGGCCTCTCCTAAGGGAACATTGCTCTGTCAATCACAGCTCTTTCATTTTCAAGCACCTGAGCCCATACACCCTGTTTCAACTCAGGAATCCTCAGGTAGTCCATGGCTCCCCATCCTGGACTAACTAACTGGTTCTACACAATGTTTGCATGTAGCTGCTACCTAGGGCACTTTTTGGTTAGCCTTACTTTGGAGACCACAGAAAAGTCCAAGGCAGAGCCCATAAGAACCCTTCAATTGCATCATCCTCCCAGATTTTAACAAGTGGCCAATTCTGAACTTAGAGCCATTTGGTGCCACAGAACCATAAGTAAAGAAAGACTACATCTTACCCCCAATGAGTCCTTTGGGTTCGTAAACATACGATCAAATACAAAGTCAATATTGGCCATTTTCATTGCTGCTCTGCAACATACAAAAGAGGAAAATTATAACTTTTCATACTCAAACCACCCTAAAGCTGAGGATCAAGTAAAAGGAAAAGAGAGAAAAGGTACAGAGAAAAAAGTGCTCACAAAACAAACCTGTTTAGGAAGAAGACTCCCCGGATCATTTCGTAGGGATTGGACCTGGTCCGAGCTCTGCGCATCTCCTCTCCATCCAAGTCATCAAACACACTCTGCCAACAGAAAACCAGAAATACAAAATGAGCATCACACCGACGTCTCAGCCATAGGAACCCTCAAAGACCTGAGGATCCTGACTCTCTCCCCTTCGGAACTCTCTAGAAGCTTGGGTTAGTGCTGTATACAGAAGTGTCTCTTGGTGATGCTAATTCCCATACCTCATACCTGGCTGTTTCTCCTTACCAAAGGGAAGAGTTAATATTCTAAGGATCATTCAAACCCAGCTCTTTGGGAGACTTAATTAAAAAGGGGGAAAAATGAGATAGTGATTTTTTTTTGGTAATTCTTGGCATCCAGAAAAAGAAAAGTTCACCTTCATCTGAGTCCCATTCCAGAAATGAACAGCCCTAAATGCTAAGCCTTTTGCTAGTCAAGTCCCAGGGAAGATAAAGCCAAACCCCAGCCCCCCAAAATAAAACAACAAAAGAAACACAGCAACTCTATAGAGGACAGACTAAGCCAAGAGATTTCCCTTTCTTTTTCAACCTTTTTACTTTTCCAATCCCTATTACCCAAAGCCCATTCCTTCTGCCTCTGAAAGTAGCTACCAGATCACTCTAGTGACACAGGACAGGAAAATTACCAGAAAGAACAAGCAGGTTAAAGGATACCTTAGAAAAATGGGAAGGGTTCATTAATATCAATCTAGATTTCTTTTCAGAAAAAAAATCTGTTTAACCTAAGAAAAAAACTGAGGAATGTATATGCATGAATGATTTCTCCTCAGCCAGCCAGGAAAGAACGCACATAGGCAGCTTGCTAAATCGGGAGTTCTTGAACCTGCCTCCAGTAGAAAGGCCTTACCTTCCAATTCAACAAGTATTTAAAGCACCTACTAGGTGCCAGACACTATACCTTGCACTTCAAGACATTGTGCAGAAGCTCTTCCCCACAAAATTCAGTTTCATCTTCAATTATCATCTTCCTCTGATACAAAGGCATAAGAAAAAAGCAAAAAATTATCATACTTAACTAGAATCAGAGATGACTGAGTAAGGAGAGTTGGCTTCTTAAAGAAATTATAATGGGGGAATTATAGTACATACTTTCAACTTTTAAGTCTCCAAGAGGCACACTTTTGAAGGAGAGGCTATGTGCTTGAGATGCTAAAGGTTTGCACTGTGATTTAGTAACATGAGAAGCACATGGGATATGGGGGAAAAACAGAAGGCTGGGTAAAGATTGCAGAGAAACAAACAGGAGTATGACAAGAGATTCAGAGAGAAGATGAATCTTAATTTAGTTTAGCTACAGAAATTGGACACAACTCTGGAATCTGGACCAGCACATTTGATAACTTTCCTGCCTTCTCTCTCTGAACGTCTCATATATATATATATATATATTTGACAATTTTATCCAGCCCTTTTAACATAAAGCCCATGTTAAGCCTCAACTGTGGTTGAGGTTTATATGTAGCTTTTCCTGATCCTCCAAGCACTTAGTGCCCCCCCCATCCAAATACACTGTCTTAACTTTGTACATACTTAACGATGGCCCAGCTGTTTCCCTTAATAGAATGTAAGATCCCAGAAGGCATCAACTATCTCATTTGTTGTGTCTTTCTATCCTCAGCATCTAGCACATGTGGACTAAAGCCACTTAATAAAAGTTTGTTGACTGATAGGGGTGGGGGGGAGTAAAGATCAAATGATAAGTGGTATGGTAACAACTATGTGAGGATACAAGAGAGTAAGGAAAGTTAACCACAAAGTCTATAGGGTTTTCATGGACAAGATTAGTCATTCTGAGAGACAATTTTAGCCAGACCTAGAAGCAATATGAAGTTGACAAAGTCCATGTGCCCTTGACATGCCTCCAAAGAAGTTGAGAGAGTCAGGATTCAAGTCACTAACCTGAACTAGGTAGTAACTAGGTACTTCATTCCCTAAGGAGAAAGGACAAAGATCCTAAATCCTTCTGGCCGTAGATATAAGATAAATTTGTCAAGCAACTAAAGTACCACATAAATAAGACATTTATTGTTATTAGAGACAAATAGGAAGAAAGACACTCAAATTGACCTCTAGAGCTCAAGAAGGGTAAAGAATGGGGAATACGCAGGGTTACAGAGCTATGCTAAACCTTGTCTTATTCATTTGTTATTATGAAAAACCTTATGGTGCATCTTGCGAGAACAAGAATGTTTAATATATAGCCAAATTAGAACCGGGATAATTGCTTTTTACCTCCTGTAGCTTTATTTCGTTAAAAGGTTCTTAAGTGTTTTCTTAGCACTGTTGAGCAATAAAGTATCTAGGAAGGTGACTAGAACAAAAGCTGGAAAGGGTCCTTTTTTCATTATTCCTCAGTCTATGTGGGTCTGCATGTCTGTGTTTCCTAACTTCAAAGTCACTTACTTCCTTGCTTCAATTCCTCCTTTGATAAAAGGGATGCTTTACATATAATTGAGCATCAGGATAAAGTATGTGCAGCAGTCAGCTCATCTATATAACTTTAAGTTTCAAGATATTTAAAAGATACTCATATTTAAAAGAGATATATAACCCCAGATGACTATACTCAACATTTCTTACTTTATATGCAGCATAAGTTAAATATTTAGCACATCTTAAGATATGCAGTTATCCCAGAATGATCTCATATCTCAATGTATTATTAAATAAAAAGAAGTATGGTGAAGTGTTGTCATATCAATTCTAGAAGGTTCTTCATGAGTATTCTTACTTAATAAAAAATAAATTTCTAACTGCATTTCCTTCAAGGTTAAATGTTAAAAAAAAAATGCTTTCTATATGTAGTGCCTCCTAATGGTTGAAAAGAGCAATCAGAGCACCCACTGCATTTGTACAGGAGAGGAAAGCAAGCCCATGTCAAGTGCATGTAAAAAGTGTTTAAAAGCTCTTTTTCAGATATAGGAGAAATAATAAAGGACCTTGCTTGCCTTCCAGGAATGTATAATCTCTTAAAGAAGTAAAGCAGGAAAGATCACAGAACAGAAAAGTCAGATGATCTGCATTTGAGTACTGGTGCTGCTTATTCTTTTTGACCTTGGGTAATTCAATTAATGAATATTTATTCATTACAGTTTAAGGAGTACAGAAAAAAAAACTTTTACCTCATGGGATTGGGGGGAGGGGAGGAGCAATTAAAATAAACTAAAGCCAGGTAAGTATAACACAAGGTAGGCAGGATAAAAGAGATCAAGAAAGAAAGCAAACCAAGTATCCTAGGAAACTCTGAAAAGGGAAAAAACACTACAAATAGGGTGGATGGGGAAATCAGGGAAACTTTCTTAGGAAAGGTGTCACCTGAGCTACCACTGACTAAGAATTCTGAAGAGGTTGCATTCTAGACACCAGAAACAGCTTGTCAGTCAGTCAGTAAACATTTATTAAGTGCCTACTATGTGCCGAGCATTGTGTTAAACTAAGGGAAACAGAAGAGAGGTAGATTAGTCTCTTAAATCCTCTGAAACTCAGCTTCCTTGTGGGTAAAAATGAGAGGGCTGGATTATATGGTCTCTAAGTTTCCTTCCAAAGATAACTCTTAAAAGGTAAGTCAGAAAGAATAAGAAAGGAGATCCTAATGGAATCCTATCTTACATGGCTGTAAGAGACTATAAAGGTCCAACTCCCAACATCTTCAGGGTTATTATCTTAAGGAGGTACTTGGTTGCTTTATACTTAAAATTCTTCAGAGAAAGATTCTACAACCTCCCTAGCTAGCCCTTCATTCTCCCACATGCTGCCTGAGGGTAAGCACTGTTAACTTTTCAACTATCTGGCAGAAAGGATACCCAGCACAGTCTAAAACATACATGTATGTTTGATATATTCCAGGTGTTCTTTGTATACAACCTTACCTTTCCCACAGTCATCCACTCACGCATCTCCTGGGTATCAGGAATTTCAGTGGTGCATTCTGGGAACCATGACACCTGTTCACAGACACTTGGCTACAAACAGAGCAAAAACAGGTGGGTAAGACTGGAAGTCTTGGAAAGGAATCCTTGGTGGAATCCTGGCTCTCTAGTGTTCTAAATCAAACCAAAAGCAAAAGTTTCTAGCACAGGAAGGGAGAAGAAAGGAATGTGGAATAGGAGTTAATAGAATGATAGGATCTTAGAGTTGCAAGCAACTTTTAACAACTTTTCAATTCTCTCATTTATAGATGAAGAACCTGAAGCCAAGAAAAATCAAGTGACTTGCCCAAAATAACATAAGTATCAGAATTCAAACCCAGGTCTTCTAACTTTCACTTCTATGATGCCATTAAGCAAGTAAATAATGAATGAACATAGATCAAAGCTGGGAACCAGTATGTTGTTCAAATTCCAACCTTTGAAAAAAGTTCTAGCTCTACGCTAACCTCTTGGGCCTTGGAACTGCCTTCCCAACCTTAAGAGTTCTTCAACCAGAAATCAGGAAAGATCATAGATATGAAGCAGCTCTCTCTTTTGACCTTTTTCTAAAGCATTACTCACAATGTGACCTAAAGTCAACTAAATAAAGTTCTACTTCCAGTCCTTCAGAGACACATCAGTTAAAAATCAGTACTTTGCCAATTTTAACTGTATAAGGCTAATGACAAAACCTAACTCTGTCCTCTTAATAGAGAGGTGTCAAACTCCAATGCACAAAATGAGGCCAGACATGACCTCTGGGTCATGGGGTCACATACGACTCAGTAACTGCCCTTACAAGTTACATTAAAAGTAATACCCATATCTTACGTTGACTAGTTTGGGTAATTGCTTTTTTCCCCTCTATCTTTTAAAAATCTTCCTTTTGAAATATAGCTCCCTGAAGAAGACGGGGAAGGGAGATATTTGGAAATTTAAAACAAATTTAAAAACAAAAGATATTAATAAAAAATAAAATTTTAAATTAAAAAGTAAAATCATACTTTATGAAAGTTCTAAAATGAAATTACAAGGCAGACATACTAGGCACCCAATCACCGAAAATCACCAAAGGCTACCAAGCACAACTTGACAGGCTTCCAGGAAGCTACTCCAGGTCCCCCAATATGACTTTAGATAAAGACAACCACCCACTTTTGCCTCTGATTCTAGGGGATACCATGTGGATATCAGACTGTAAGGCAAGCCAGTTTTAGGCAATTTTTCTAAGGAGAAAAACTAATTTATATTATGGCAACTTGAAAGTTTAGAATAGGCACAACCAAATGTTCTATTCCTTCCAGTCATTAAGAACATAATTAGAAGAGGCTTGCTTTAGCAGACTTGAGATTAAATAGTCAGTTCTAATTCAGTTTTACCAAGGATACCCAGAATCTTTGTATATTTCCATACAAATGAGGCCAAGGAAAGTATTGTGCACTTCTGAGGAGAAAGGCTACATGTAACAACCAATTACAAATATTTACCCAAACCCTCACTGTCACAAGCTGGTCTTTTCCCCAGCAGCCACAAGGCAACTCAGCAGGACCACCACCAGAATTCATTAGCTCTCAGCTTTTCAGTGTCTTACAATGAAACCTTATTGGGCTTTTTTCATTTTCTATGCTCACTGGATCTCTCTCCTCTTTGTACCAGAACATCAGGAACAAACATAAAATATCAACTAATATCACAAGTACAATAAAAGAGGTGTATTTTTTGTTGTTATCAGAGCTAAAACAAACTGGAGTCTAAATTGTGACAAAAAGAATAAACACACTGTAAACATCACATGGGACTAACTGATAAACAAATGGCAATTTGGAATCAAGATACCATAAAATCTTCAAAGTTGAAAAGGCACCTAAGAGGGTCATCTAGACCATCTCAGCACCAATACAGCATCCCTTCTATAATCCCCCTAACCTAAGATCATTCAGACTCTGCTTTAACTCTTTCAGTGACAAGAAAGCTCATTTATCTCATGTGACAGCTCACTGCACTCTCCTGAAGCTTGAATCGTTATGAGACTTTTTCTTACACTGAACTAAAAGCTGCTTCCCTGCAACCTCTACCAATAAAGAAACAGAGAATAAGCCTATTCCTCTTTCCACATGGGAGACCTTAAAATATTTTAAGACAGCAGTTCTCAACCTGTGGGCCGTAATCCCTTTGGAGGTCAAATGACCCTTTCACAGGGGTCACCTAAGACCATCGGAAAACACATATTTCCGATGGTCTTAGGAACCGAGACACCACGCCTCTATCCGTCTCCAAGCGGGTCCGCCCACATACAAGTATTAAAGGGTCGAGGCATTAGGAAGGTTGAGAACTACTATTTTAAGACAATTTTCATGGATCCCCTTAGTCTTCTTCTCCAAACCAAATATCCCCAGCTACTTCAAATATTCCTCAGATGAAACAGTTTCCAGAACCATCATACCACCTGAGTCCCCTTGCTCTGAGCACACATCAATGTGCTGACATCCCAACTAAAATGTAGTGCCCAAAACTAGACAAAATTTGATTTTAGTTACCTCAGGCTCATCTCTCCAGTCCACATCGAGTTCCTGGTCAAAACCCTTTAGTGTCAGCCCTAAGCCTCTTCGCCCTTTCTGATTAGAGGCCTCAACAATGTCTTTCCGACCCTGGCTGTGTTTGCCTAGACCTTCACCTTCTCGGAAGCCCATCTTTGCCTGAAAAAGAGAAAAATAATGGAGCATCATTAGTGATAATTAGTGATGGTAACTGTGTTCAGCTGAGTGTACATCCAGGCCAACTGGTAGTTGAATAAATGAGAGAGGACCACAAAGCTGTAATTAAAGCACCGGGAACATTTAATGAATCTCACTGGAGGTTCATAGGACTGCCCTTCTAGCTAATTCCCCTGATTAAGTGAAAAGTAGATCCAGAGCACAGAGATGATAAAGGGAGTATAATTTAAAATGAAACTGCTTCAAGGAGTAACCTCTACATCACTCTGGTTCAGAAAAACAACCTGTGAGGCAAGGGCAACAAGGAGTGCTGTAAGTTGCTTAATCATATAATTAACCTAAATCTTTCACCATGTAAAACTGAGGTCTGAAAAGCACAACAGAGTCCTGGTATGGAGAAAATGTAATGAAAGTACAATTGCTCACAAAGATTAAACTAAATCCTGAAGGGATTCATCAGCTATACACCCTGAGGGAAAAGGAACTACTCCCCAAATGTTGTATACATCTACCTAATGAGACACAAGGAAGATTTCCAGAAGCTATAATTTCTACCACAAATTTATCCTTTTACATGGGCCTCCATCTAAGAGACATAACATCATTGACACACATGGAAGAAGTAACATGGTCTCTTGATCAAGTTCCCATTATAGCCACAAACTCATTCATCTAAGTTTAAGGGAGTTACCTTTTCCTATGTTACCATGAGTCACAAACCCAAAACTTCCCATTTCTCCCTATCCAGTATAAAATGCCAGAAATTTGTATTCTGCCTATGACTTCAGAAGCAGCTATTTCCATTACAAACACAACAGAGACCTGAGAAATAAGGTTTTTTATAAGTAGCTTGCTACTTCCATCTGGTTCTAACTGGCAAGTAAGATGAGTTTCCCTCCCCCATGCAGAGTCAAATAGGTTGAAATTTGCAGAAAACTAGATTTTCCCACTTAATTTTCTTTTTGCCATAATGTCAACTTTGTGTAAATAATGAAAGTAAAGCATCCTTCCAAGAAGAAGAAAGCCTTTCCACTGAAAAGATCCTTATCAACTCTGATTGGGAAGGAGAAAGATAGTCTCCATTCATCACAGACTCCAGAAGTTGCTGAGACCTTCCAGAAAAGCAGTCATCTTACTAAATCACAGACTTTAGTGAGGGAGTCTTAACTACAATTTCTCTTCATTTATAAATAATATACCTGAGAATGCACTTTAATAACAACAGCAAGATACCTGTGTTTGAGTGTGTGCATCTGAAGAGAAAACCTAATATAACTAAAAGTCTCCTGAGACCAGAAAAGAGTATTCCTCTGTCCAAACCAAGAGAAATTTGTTTGCTTCAGCTGTCCCCAGCATTCATCTCTAACATGTACTAGTGTGATGTCTCATTAAGTTTAGAAAAACAGCCATATCCTCCCCAGAATCCCTATCTAGAAAGTAGCTAGAAAAATTCACTCCACCCTCCAATGTAAATTTCTCTTCTCTCATTCCATGGAAAACTTTTCAAAACACAGACTCTAACATACCATCATCTTTTGGGAAACACTGTTGTACATGGAATAACGGGAAGAGGTCCCCTCCACAAGGGAGTCAGCTTTGAAGTCACTGCTGAAAGAGCTAGACACAGGTCTTTTCTCCTCATTCTCACTGTCAGATCCACTGAGGCTTGTGGAAGACTCTGAAAACAAAAAAAAAAGCTATTTAGGAAAGTTATGACAAGACAGGATTTCCTTCATTTGTTGAACAAATATTTAAGAACTACTGACAGAGTCAGAGATCTGGAAAAGACCCTAACAGTTTATTTGATCCAGTCCTCTGACTGAGGAACAGAAGAACAGAAAGGTTAACTTCTTGTCAAAGGTCACACAGATATTAAGAGACAAGAGTAATGGGAAGAAGAGAAAGAAAGACTAGAACCAAGGTCATCTATCCTACTGTATTCTTTTCTCCTACTACCAAGATGTTTCTTAAGATCTATTGAGTTATTGGTTTTTTTTTTAAACCCCAGTTACTGGGGTAAGGACTCATTATTTGGCAAAAACTTCTGAGAAAAGTAGACAGCAATCCAAAAAGATACATGGTTTAGATATAAAACTCATAATAATATCATAAATCAGAGAAGCAAGCAAATTACCTCTCAGAGCTATGCTGAGGAAGAATACATGATCAAACAAAAGATAGTAAGATCACAGAAAATAAAGTAGATCATTTTATATAAAATTTTAAAAGCTTTACACAAATACAACTCAGCTAATATGAGAAGAGAGAGTTAACTAGGAAAAAAAATCTCTGCAGCAACACTCACTCATAAATTTTCCATTTCCAAGATATATAAGGAAATGATTCAAATTTATAAAACTAAGAGTCATTTCTAGTTGATAAATGGTCAAAGGATACCAAGAAGAAATTCTCAAGTGAAGAAATCTAAGCTATCTAAAGCTACAGAAATGGAAAAATGGAAAAAATTTTCCCATTGTTCACTCCATTGGTTACAACCCTTCTATACAACCAGACTATTGTACAATGTGAAAGTATTTGCAGATCCTATAGATGATTGCATGCTGCCATGGGGGGAGGGAGGGGAGGGAAGGGAGAAAATTTGAAACTCAAGGGATTATGGAATTGAATCTTGTAAACTAAAAGTAAATAAAGTCAATAAAAAAAAGAAAAATGGAAAAAATGCTCCTAATCATTAATAGAGTAATGAGAATAAAGCAACTCTGAGGTTCCACCTCATATCCATCAGATAGATTAGTAAAGTTGACAAAACAGGAAAACTGGAAAACAGGCACATTAATGTACTGCTGGAACTGTGAATTAGCCCAACTATTCTAGAAAGCAATTTGAAACTATACCCCAAAAGTGTCTAAACTATGTATATACTCTTTGATAGCACTACTAGGTCTATAGACTTTAGTGAGGAGACGAGTCTGACTACAATTTCTCTTCATTTATAAATAACATACCTGAGAATGCACTTTAATAACAACAGCAGGATACCTGTGTTTGAGTGTGTGCATCTGAAGAGAAAATCTAATATAACTAAAAGTCTCCTGAGACCAGAAAAGTCTTACTTTGTCCAAACCAAGAGAAAGATAGCAAATTAAGAGGAAAAGTTCCTACATATGCAAAAATATTTATAGCAAATTTTATTACAGTGACAAAGAACTGGAAATTAGGGGGAGGGCCAATGACTGGGGAACAATTGAACACATTATAACAGATGAATGGAATGGAATGACATTGTGCTATAAGAAATGGGTGAAAGAGAAAATCTGGGAAGACTGGTATGATATAATCCAAAGTGAGGAGCAGAAGAAGAACAATTCATAACAAAAAAATTTTAAATGAACAGTTTTGAAAGACTTAAGAAATCTGATCAATACAATGATCAATTATGGTTCCAGAGGTACAGTGATATGAGACACACATTTCTGGACATAGTTAACATGGAAATCTGCTTTGCTTAACTATGTACATATTTATTATAATAGTTTTTTTTTTCTCTCCCCCCCCGCATCCCGGGGGGGGGGGAGGGTAGAGGAGGCAGTTGGGGAAATTTTTTTTTTAATGTTCAATAACTATAAGGAAAAAAAGGGCTAACTGGGTTGTAACAAGTCACAATACCCCAGTGAGGAATGGTAATGCGGAGAAATATTTCCTATTCCTTACCTCTTACATTTCCCACTAGGTCTACAATTCACAGCAGGAAAGGACAAACGTGGTCCTTTTTTTTTAAACCTGTTGCCTATCCTCAATGCCTCGCAGAATGATGTGAAGGGAAGGCATCATTCTACCAGGGAGGGCCTGCTTAAAAACTGGAGCCCAAAAACACACTCTTCTCTCCTGGACCCTCCCTTCCCCACAGCCGCAGTGCTCCTCCCATCACTCTTAGACAATATGCAGGTACACAGTACTAGTTCTCCTAACCCTATTAAGTAATTAAAACAGAAAGAAATGTAATTTTAAAAGAAACAGTTTTTCATATATCAAACATGCTTAAGAAAAAAATAGGTATAATTAGAATAGGTGATAAAGATCCTTAAAAGAACTTCTTGGAATTAGGTTTTGGAGAATGACAATGCTGTTTATGATGTCCAACTTCACTTTAAAACATAACGTTTTCCTTTTCTTTAACTGCCTATAACTGGAAAGGCATATCACTATTTTTATAACTTATAAGCCATATGTAAGAAATGTTGTTGGTTCACAAATGAAAGAAAGGGGGTTGGGAGGTAATGAAATATTTTCCCAAGGAGAGGGAGTCAAAAAAAAAAAGAAATTAAAGGAAACGTGTATATGTGTGAAAAAGAAACTGATGGACCTTTGAATGAATACATCCATTCTGGAAAGTAATCTGGAATGATACACAAATTTACTAACCAGTGCATGCCTTTTAACTCAGCTAGGCCTATACCCAAGAGATCAAAGAAAGAGGATAAAGTCCTATATGTACAAAAATATTTAGAATAGTTCTTTATGTGGAGGCAAAAAATTAGAAAATAAGAAGATGCTCATTCATTTGGGAATGGCTGAACAAACTATAGCATATAAAAATAAGATGGAATACTATTGTGCTATAAGAGATGAGGAAATAGATGATTTCAAAGAGATATAGAAAAACTTATACAAATAGAAACAGTGAAATGAGCAAAATCAGAAGAATTTATACTAAAACATCAATACTATAAAAATATTTTAAAGATTTTTATGAACTGACAAAGATGATCAGAACTTAGTATAATTTATACAATAACAATAACGTTATAAAGACAACTTTGAAAGCTGTTAAACAACTATAATCAACACAGTGATCACTCATCATTTCAGAGGATCACCTACTGGCAGAGAAGTGATAGACTCAGAGTGCAGAATGAGACAAATAATTTTTTTTAATCTGGCCAATGAAGGAATTTGTTTTTCTTTCTTTTTCAATGGGGTAAAATGTGAGGACAGTAAACAGATTGGTTAATTTAAAAAGTAAAACAATAAAAATAAAAAATAGCTAAAAAAAAAAAAAAGAAATTATCTGAGGTGGAATAAGAAGAGTTTAAATCATAAAATTGTATATAAAGGGAAAGGATGGAAAACAAGATATGTATGTATACAAGATTCCCTTCAAAGAAAATACAGGTGTAGTTAAAGGAAGGTATTTAATCAACAAATTTCTTGCATTGACCACCAGGTGGCACCACAAACTAAATCAGCTTGGAGGTGAGGTGCAGAGGGCAGACTCAATCAACAAGCATTTATCAATGACCCAAGAGGTGGAAGCAAGAAAAGCCAAAGGAAACGAAGACACAGGGTAACCACTGTTCCTACAAGTAGGTCTACCCCACCCGACTACTTACATGGAACATTTGTAACTTTGACAATGTATGTGTGGTTTCTCTTTTGTTTCACTTGGAACCAAGAAGTGCTATGACACTCTTTGCTACAAACACTGCAGAAATGTGAACAAAGTCATTTAAATTAAACTGCCCCAGAGCAGCTAGGTGGCACAGTGAATAGAGCATGGGCTCTGGAGTCAGGAGGACCTGAGTTCAAATCTGGCCTCAGACACTTGACACTTAATGGCCATGTGACCTTGGGTAGGTCACTTAACCCCAATTGCCCTGCATTCCCTCCTCCAAAAACCAAAAAAGCAAAATAAAAACAAAACAAAACAAAAAATTTAGCTGCCCCTTTGAAACACTTCTCTTTATAATATCTAAGGTCTTAAGACTCAAAGGTCTAGAAGACAAGGACTGAAAGCTTGAATCCTAGTAATGAATGGCATCAATCTTAATTGTATGGAATATCTCTGGGGACAAGCCAGGAAAAGGAGCCCAGAAAGACAATGACAATAACTATTCGGTCAATAAATTTCATCCCCTATTTTCTCCTTTTTGACTCCAGCATCTGATGAAAAAGTAGCCCTTTTCCTAGTCAAGACCAACCTCTCTACTTTTATCCTTGGGCCAGTCCCCTCCCATCTTTCTCCACCAGTCTTGTCTGTTCCATCATCTCCCCTTTAATCTTCAATTTCTCTCACTCTACTGGCTCCTCTGCTGCCTATAAAATGTCTAGTGTCCCCCAACTTTAAAAAAACCTTAATTTGACCCGATCACCTCCTCAATCTATCATCCTATACTCTCTATCCATTTTCCAGTCAAACTCCTAGAAAAAAAAAAAAAAGCTGTCCATATTCCTTATCTCCACTTCTCCCCTCACTCACTTCTCATCCCTCTGTCACCCAGTTTCCATCCTCAGAGGATTGTAGAGTTGGAAGGGGCCTCAGGTCATCTGAGTCCAATTCCCTTATTTTACTGAAGAAGAAACTGAGGGAGGCGAAATGACTTGCCTGAGGTCACAGAGTTATTAAAGTGGCAGAGTTAGTATTGAAACTCAAGTCATCTGACTCCAAACACAGCACTCATCTCTGAACTGAAACTGTCCTCTCCAAAGTTACCAAAAACATTCATAAAGAGCTTTGCAAACTTAAAACTGACATAGAAACGTTAGGTATTATTATCATCTCAATTAAAAATCCAGTGAAAGACCTTTTCATAGTGCTCATCCTTCCTGACCTCTCTATAAGCATTTGACCATCTACAAAAAGTACCCAAAGGTACCTTCCTCTCCTCCCACTCTCTTAACTCCCTACAGTCTGAATTCCAACCTATCATCCAATTGAACCTACTCTCTCCAAAGCTCTTAATTGCCAAATCAAATGACCTATTCTCAATCCTCATCCTTCACGACCTCTCTCTGCAGCTTCTTCGATCACCCTCTTCTTGATACACTCTTCTCTCTAGGTTTGCAGGATGCTGCTCTCTCCTGGTTCTCCTCCTGATGATTCCTGTCTCCTTTGTTAGATCTTCATCTATATCACACCCGGTAACAGTGGGTGTTATGGGAATCTGAAGATCTTCCCTGCCCCTAGGCCCTTTGCTAAAGCGGCTACAGTGACTCTGAGAACCTTCTGTGATTTCAAAGTATACTCTGCCCCTTAATAGGCTGAATGTGGTCACATGGAGCCTGTGGTGCCAGGCTTGTTTTTCGGGAATGCCCCCGCCTTGTAGCTTTGTGATTGGGCTGTGACATTCTCCAAGCCAGGAGAAGGCTATATATATGCCCTGATGTGAGGTTTTGCTTTGGGGCTCACTTTGGAAAGAGTTGTATGATTTGGCCAGACGAGACTCTGGGAAGCCATTAAGCCCCCCTGGCTTTGAAAAACCCAGATGTTGGTGCTTCCCTCTCTGGTAACTGAATAGGTAACTGATGTAATGGTCAGGCGCTGGAAGCC
>CM053586.1:174826816-174852485 GCA_028646515.1 Pseudochirops corinnae
AGTTCAGGGTGCTGACTTTTCCCCCTGAACTAGGTAAATGATAAATGTTTGATTAAAGTGAGACTGTTAACCCATTTTGAGTTGCTTTCCTTTAGAAAAGCAGAACTAAGAACCTGTGCTAGTAGCCGCCCTAGGTATGCTAGGGTGCTTGCTGATACAGTGGGACTACCCCACAGCTCTGTTGTGGACCCTCTTCTCTCTCTACACTATTTCACTTAGCGATCTCATCAACTCCTAAAGTTTCAATTATTTCTATGCAAATGACTCTCAGATCTACTTGTCCAGACATCTAGAATTGGACTTCCCATGGACATCTTAAACATAACCTGTCAAAACTTAGTTTGCTCTCTTTCTCCCCAAAATTCCCCTCTTCCTAACTTCTCTATTACTGTTGAGGGTATCACCATCCTCCCATGTCATGCAGGCTCAAAATCTAGGTGTCATCCTCAACTAACTCTTCACTCTCACTCCTCATATCTAATCAAGTGGTCAAGTCTTGCTGTTTCTACCTTCATAACAACTCTAATATATTCCTCCTCCTCCTCTGATATTGCTACCATCCTAGTTATAGGCCCTCATCACATCATACCTGGACTATTCCAACAGCCTGCCAGTTGGGCTCCCTGCCTCAAAGTCTTCCTCCACTCCAATACATCCTCCACTCAACTGTCAAACTAATCTTACTATTAATTGAGGAATGACAAGTTAGGATATGTGATTATGATGGAATACTACTGTGCTACAAGAAATGATGAGCGGGATGCTCTCAGAGAAACCTGGACTTACATGAGCTGATTCAAAGTGAAATGTACTGTGTACAAAGTAACAGCAATATTGTGAGATGATCAGCTGTGAATGACTTCACTATTCTCAGCAATATAATGATCCAAGACAACTCTGAAGGACTTATGATGAAAAATGCTATCCATCCCCAGAGAAAGAACTGATGGAATATAGACTGAAGCATACTTTTTCTTTTGGCTTTTTGTAGGGGCAATTGGGAGTTAGTGACTAGCCCAAGGTGCCATGGCTAGTTAAGTGTCTGAGGCTGGATTTGAACTCAGGTCCTCCTGACTCCAGAGCCCATGCTCTATTCACTGTGCCGCCTAGCCACACCTAAGCATACTTTTTTTACTTTATTTTTCTTGAAATTTTTTTTTGGTTTGTTTTCTTTCACATGACTAATATAGAAATGTTTTGCATGACTACACATGCACAACCTATATTGAATTGCTTGCCTTCTAGTGGCGTGGAGAGGAGGAAAGAAGGGAGAGAATTTGGAACTCAAAGTTTTAAAAATGTATGTTAAAAACTGTTTTTATATGTAATTGAGGAAAATAAAATACTAAATAATTTTTTTTTAATTGATCTTCCTAAAGCACAGGTATGACTATGTTATCTCCTCTAATTCAATAAATTCCAAGGAGTCCCTACTGCTTCCAGGATAAATATAAAATATTCTAAATAAAATAAAATTAAATAGGTAAAATAAAGCCCTTCATAACTTGGCCTCTTCCTACCCTTCCAGTCTTCTTACACCTAACTTCTCTTATGTACTCTAAAATCCAGTCAAACTGGCCCCCTGGCTATTCCTCATTAACAAAACACTTTATTTCCTGACTCCAAGCATCTTCATTGGATGTTCCCCAGGCCTCAAATGCTCTCCCTCCTCCTTTCTAATTCCTACCATCCCTGGCTTCTTTCAAATCTCAGTTAGAGTCTTACCTTCTGCGAGATCTTTTTCAGTCCTCTTAATCTCAATGCCTTCACTCTTACATTACTTTACCTTTACCCACTTTATCCTGTATAGATCTTGTTTGTAAATAGCTATTTTTGTGCCGTCTCCCCCATTAGACTGTAAGCTTGACAGCAAAGCCAGTCTTTTGCTTTTCTTTATGTCCCCAGAATTTAGCACAATGTCTTACACCAAAGAAGGTGCCTATATTTCAGCAGTTCTCAACTTTCCTAATGCCGTGACCTTTTAATACTCATATGTGGGCATATCTGCATGTGGGTGGATCCACCTGGAGACAGATAGAGGAGCAGTGTCTCGGTTCCTAAGACCATCGGAAATATGTGTTTTCCGATGGTCTTAAGCAACCCCTGTGAAAGGGTCATTCGACCCCCAGAGGGGCTGCAACCCACAGGTTGAGAACCGCTGCTATATTTCAATATAATAGTTTCCTTTATAACCCCATTTCAGGCACAATCAAAAACATCATTTTAAGAAGGGGTCTACAAGTTTCAGCTTGCCAAAATGGCCATTACCACAAAAAGTTAACATCATCTCCATCATTTTATAGATGAGAGAACTGAAGTCCAGACAGGTTAAGTGATTTGGCTAAATACACTGGCAAAGCCAGGATTTAAGCCAAGGCTCTCTGACTCCTAATACCAATTTCCACCACACCATGTATGTCATGTAGACCTCAACTACCCAACTAAAACACACATTCCATAAGGACAAGCCTTATTTTCTATTTAGTTTCCTAAGAGTACCAAACATAAGAGCTGTTTAATAAATACTTGTATACTTTACTCAATAAGTAAAGTCTAGTAAACACCAATATATATTTCTTGCCACCTTTACCCACTCATGGGAAGGTTTTGTTTGATGGTGCTGAACATACTGAATAATACACAACCCCTTTATGGCAGTGAATGCAGCCAGTCTCCCTCTTCTTCTGTCTCTACCTTATCTCAAAAGCAGGCTCTATCTTGAACAGTTTTCTTAGAAAGATTTGGAGAACAGGACCAAAAATGGACTTCCAGCAGATCCTATACACAATTGCACGCCACCATGGTGGGGGGGGGGGGGGAAGGGAGGGGAGAAAATCTGAAACTCAAGTGATTGTGGAACTGAATCTTGTAAATAAAAAGTAAATGAGCAAATAAAAAAAAAAAATGGACTTCCACACCTAGAGAAAGCCCTGATAGGCTGTCTCTCAAAAATGAAGCTTAACTGTTAAGAGCAGCATCACCAATCTGTTAGTGACCTAAAACAGCACCATTATAACACCAGACATAGAAGTCATTACCATTTACCCCTGGCAAGAAGGACCCAATGACCAATAAAGCCAACCAGACACCAAAATTATAAGTGCCTGAATACCAAACGCTGCTTTGGAAAAATGACTTGATCAAAGTGCAACAACAAATAAAGAAAACTAACTCAAAGCAGGATATTGCCAAGGCAGGCAAGACAAATGGACTCTAGAGTTCTTAGGGCTAGGCAGGTATTAGCACAATAGGCAAAATAAGCATTTGCAAATCAGAGGAACTGAAGGAAAAGAAGAAAAATGTCATGGCTGAAGCCAAAACCTAAGATCAGGTTTAGGTCACCAGATTTGATAAGAATTAAGAAAACACTCTGAATAGACAATTCTGTAATAAAAATATAAATTAACAGGAGTGATAAGTAAGGTTAGTCTATTCAAATCATTAATTTTGTTAAAAACTTGCCAGAGCTGGCTGGCAAACCCCTCTACTTCTCCAGAAACTCACCTCTTATAACCTATCAGACAGTTTTAAAAATTATTTAGGATTTTCCCTTAAGATCATTTCTCCTCTACTTTGAAAAGATCATTAACTCTTAGGGCTTTATGGAGAAAGAGACAAGCTCACTTTAAAAGAATGGCAGAGATCTCCTAGCAATTCAGAGAGCAACAGAGCAAGATGGCAGAAATCCAGGAATAAAAATTACTGCGACAACTCAAAGAAAAGGACAACTCCTCCTACTAACAATCACCAAGGTGAACAACACACAGATAAAAAGAAGCAAATTATGGATTTTAATAAATGTCATATCCTAGCTTACACTCACCATGGAATACAGTCATTGCTGCTCAAAGACTCCATTTCCCCTGCACCCCAGACACACAGCATCTCATTAAAGCAATTTAAACAGATACCGATAAAGGAAGTTTTTGATTAAGGTCATGAATCTGAACGGACAGAAAAGCAATAGATTCAGGGCAAATAACCCACTTAGGAAGGAACTAAATTTCACTGGGGGTGTTGGGGGGAAGGAAGGAGATTATCAGGTGCAAGTAGCAGATGCCATCATAATCTGAAGTTGCTACAGATGGAAGAGACAGAAGTCCATATCCAATGAGTGACATAATGAAAAAGTACAATTGAAAGGACACTGCTAGAAAGAAGCCAGAATTTCCGAGTTCTTGGTAACAATTTCCTCATATGGTAAAGTATAATTCTCTTATTTTTACTCCAGAGGGACTTTATTTCAGAGCAAATTTACAAAAGGTCATACTCTTGAAAATGTCTTAAATGTCCTACATCTCAAGGGTCTAGGAGTCAACACTTCATAGAGAGAGCTCTCCCTTTCTATCATTGTATCCTTTGCCAGAGAGTAAACTCTAACCTAGTACTATAGCTGCTTCATTACTATCATGTAATATAAGTTAATCAAAAAAATTAATCTCAACATAAAGCAGTTATGATTTTGGGAAACAACAAATTATTCTGAACAGTAAAAAACGGCAAAAATCTACCCTTTCCTCACTGCTGTCGGCAAAGAGCATATGTTAAACACTAATATGCCTAAATAGCATATGCAGGTGGAGCTAGTTGAAGGGCTGGGTTTGATACATAAACTTGTATAAATGACTACGTGCACACCTGCATGCACAACCACCACACACACAGAGGAGATGTGTGCTATCTGAAGAGCACTGTGAGGGCAAAGCATACAATGGAATATAAAAGAGGGGCCTTCAAAGTCAATATGTGATAAATCTTAAGCACAAATTAAAACAGATTTGTGGGGAAAAGTGTGTTAAACACTTGAGACTTTCCAGAGAAAGGTACTGCTGTGTTATTTCTTCTCCTGGGAGAGGCCAGGCTACATCACTCATGTGATTTTCATTTCTCCAAGTGCAACAGCAGGGCACTAAGACTTCCTCAAGAAATGAAAAGAGTGCTTGGCATGGTGCATTTTGGGACACGCCTTTTCTTTGATTTTCATTTCTATAGTAAAAGGGTTTGGGCATCTGCCCTGTTTCCTGCAAACAGCCAACTGGTAGTTCTAGGCCTGCTGAACAGGGTCTCACCACCTGTCCCACTAGTTTACCTTTGGACCAATCTGTATACACAGAAGGAAGATTCCATTAGGATCTATAAGACAAGACATTATTTCCTATAAGTCTAAATCTACTGAGTAAAACTGAGAAGGGGTAGCTAAGTGGCACAGCAGATATATTGAGTGCCCAGACCTGAAGTCAGGAAGAGTCATCTTCCTGAGTTCAAATCTAGCCTCGGACACTTACTAGCTGTGTGATCCTGGAAAAGTCACATAACCCTGTTTGTCTCAGTTCCTCATCTGTAAAATGAGCTGGAGAAGGAAATGGCAAACCAAACAACCAAACAACAAAAAATGAGCAAGAGAAAAGGAAAAAAAATCTTAACTGACAATTATATTTTCTGGAGCCTTAAATTTAACAGAGGTTCCTTGACTTTATTAGAAACAAAAAAAAAAAATCATGTCTTTTGTATCAAAATGGGAATTGCCACCTTTCTAACAATCATGCATACTCTGTTCAGAATCAGCTTTGCTTCAGCACCCTGCCAACCTGGATTATGGCTTTTCTTCCCTTCCTCCCAAATTCAGTAAGTCTGAAGAGCACCACTAACTTCTGGGAAAGAGGCAAAATTTCCTTCTCCTAAATTATCTATAGGACAAACCAAAGAAACACAAAGATTTTTTTCTCTCCCCATTTATCAGTGCCAGCTGCAACACACAGAGTTCTCACTCATCCTGAAATTATCTTGATAGCACAAATGGCACACACACACATCTAGCTGATACACATTACAGAGAAAAAAGAGAAATGTTCTCTCTTAGCCTGGACCATGGCCACACCAACTGCTTTATTATTTTTACCGCCTGTCAAGTTTCTCCTCTCTGGACCAGCTGCTCAGTAACATCTGATATTAAAGTGCCCCTCAATTGGCCTACCACTTGTTAGTAAACTGTATTTTCTACCACCCTCGACTGGTGCGTCACACCCTTTTGGTCACCAATCTGTTACCAAATTTCATTCCAGTTTACCAGTGATTGGGAAGTGGATCCAAAACATGAAGCTATTGGCAAGTGAAATCAAATGCAAATGAATGTCCTAATGTGTTTGGTATTTGAGATATATCCAGACACTCTTAAAATTCACAAAGAAAATGGATGCCATAAATTTCTACAACCCTAAAAATGGACAAAGCAAGAGAGCGATTCCAACCAGATAAGTGAGATACTTTGCAGTAAAGGCAAACAATGAATACAGTGCTGCTCCAATAATGTTTATTGCTATTAACTGTAGCTACAGGGAAAATGGGTAAGAAAATGCTACAAACTGAAAGGAATGATGCCAGCTCCCTGAAGCTCTCTGTCTCCGTCTATCCAAGACAGCAAGAGTGTCCCAGTTAGAAAGTAACAGAACTACTGACAGAACAGAGATAATTTTTGGAAGACCTTTCTACTTAGACCTATAGGTAGCACCATACTTCAATTGGGGAATGGCAGCAAGAAAAGGAAGTCTATCTCCAGGCTTAGAAAAACCAATACTGCTTAATTCCTTCTCTCTGAACTGGCCAAGTTTTCCACAAGGGATAACAGGTTGTAGATTTACCAGTGCTCAGTCATCAGTGTTCTGAACAGCCAGTCTTCACATTATGTTGGCAGCCTTACCTTGTGGGCCATGATTGCCAAAAGGAAGGGGTTCCTCATCAGATGTGGAACTGAGGGTCAAGCCCAGCTCAGCTGCTCTTTTCTTCTGCTTTTTCTGGGGGCTGCTGAACTCCCCTTCACCTCTTCTCTTCATTGTCACTGCAACCACAAATGGCAATTAACTCCCTCTGGTTCAAAGCCACATGAACAGGAGGTGATAAAGTTTGGAGGCACAAACACATAAACCATGTAAGGGAGAGAATTTGACATTTCTGATCATTTTCCAGAGCAAACATTCCAATGACTTTCCTTTGAAATGAGCCTCAGAAGATGCCAGCCAGGATCTGGTTCTCATTAGTAATTATTAATTTTATGTGTATTTTTTTAAAATGCAACACAGAGGCAGAGGTAACCATAATGTCAACGTTAAGTTCTTGACCCAAAAAATTACATATTAATCCCCCATCTCCTAGTGGTCAGTATTCACATGGTAAGTTCCCATTTTTTCATTCTATTGAATGGTACATTAGGATTCAATCTGTTGGGATGGATGATGACAAAGACAAATAAATTTACATCTACCAACAGCAAGGATTCTGCAAAAACAATTGGATAATCACTGTTATTTTTACTACTGACAACTGGTTTTTGGCTTCTTTCAACTTGAGCTTAAGCTCACAGGGGAATTAGGAAACTTTTCTGACAATCATAGCTGCATTCTATCCCCTGGTTGGTTGAATGTCAATGGTATAGAAAGCAAGTTCTTTGGACGTGAGGTTGGCACACAGCCTTGGAAAACAAATGGCAAGGAAAATGGAAATAGCACACATCAAGCCACTATCATTTATTTACAGAGTTAGGTACTAAAGGAAAAAAAATATCCGAGGAAAAGAGGGCAATAACATCTAAATATCTTAACAGAATGATCATCTTTATTGAAGAGAATACTGAATCTAAGAAATTGTGGTCCATTGATCCCTGGTCTTCTAGAAAGCCTTCCACACAGCTCAGTCAGATTGAAAAATGGAAAGTGAAGCAGCAGACATAAAGCCAAGAAAGCTCCAGACTTGGCAACAGCAAAGGGCAGGGGCCAATTGGGGCTGCAGGTCTTACACACAATGTACATTATGGTTGGAAGCAGTGACAGCAACAAGTAGGTGAGCAGGCTAAGGATCAACTGACACTTTCACCAATGCCCCCTCCCAGAGCCCTGGATCAATTTACCTTACTGTTTCTCTACCCTTAAGATCAGTCAGTTATAGCCTCATCCCCTCCTTGGTATAAGACAGCTCCCTTTTTCCCCTTTCCTGGGAGGATGTGTGAAACAAGCAGAAACTATGCCTGAGATGAGCAGTAAGAAGGGTTAATCCTGGAGACTCAGGAGTCACCCTAAATTCTAAAGGATGAAGCTATAAGATGAGTGTAGTAATTGGGGATAATCCTGGCAATGGCACTGTACCCACAGCACCCTCAAAGGATGTCAGGTGTTAAAAGAGTTAACTAGATGAAACTCCTCTCAACCAACTCCAAGGGCTCCAGGTATAAGAAAAGAGAAAAGCAGAGAGCTGCTTTGCATCTGGATGGCGGTGGGGAGGAGGGGGGAGAGGTGTTGAACAATAGCAGAGATCCTAAAATTCTAGAATGTCAGAGCTGGAAGGGACCTTGGTGGTCATTTTATCCAATCTTTTCACTTTACAGATGGGGGACCTGAGGCTCAGATAGAAAAAGCAAAAACAAAAATGTATGAGAATTATTGTTCTATCACAGTTTACCTGAGGGGAAAAAAGGAGCTATTAATTCCAGCTTCCTTACCGGAATGTTCAAAATCAATTCCTATGGAAAACCTCAGGTGTCCACTTGGACCCTATTCCCCAAACCCTTTCCCACCCACCCATCACCAAAAGAATGTGCAATCAGGGAAAAAGGATGCTCTTCCATCTCCAAAGTAGAGCATCAAATATGAAGAGAGCAAGGGGCACTGGGAAAGCTAGCTGAGGGGAAAGAGAGGTGCTGCCAGGTACAAGGAGGGCCTCTGTAATAAAGGAAAGACGGCGTTAAACAAAAAACGCTGGGGAAGAAAAATGGAGGTGATGGGATAGGCAAGGACGGGGGAGAGAAAGCAAGTAGAGTGGAGGAATGGGAGGGTGGGAGGAAAGGGAAGATACAAAGAGGTGTACTAGAGGGGGGAAAAGGACGGGAGAAAGGATCAGGGGGTGGCGGAGGCCGGGAGGAGGAAAGGAGAGGGAGGGAGGGGGAGGAGAGGAAAGAGGGGGAGGGGAGGAAAGAGGGGGAGGAGGAGAGGTCTGGAGGAGGGAGGGGACCAGGTGTGACCAGCCAGAACCAGGAGAGAGGCCCTAGGGGGAAGGGGGCCAGCAGGAGGGGAAGGACGGGAATCAGAAAGGAAAGCAGAAGGCGGGCGCCGTGCCCGGGCCGGCGAGGCGGGTCGGGGAGCCGGGCCTCTCAGTCGGGCCGTTGTGAGCCAGAAGGCGAAGCCAAGCCCACCCCGACTCCCTCCCGCCCTGGCCGCGCCCGCGCCCGCGCCCGCGCTCCGGCACTCACGCTGCGGGGTGGGGGCGAGCTGCCGGGGAGGGGAGAGGGGGAAGGGGCGTCAGGCCGCCAGATCGCGCCACTGCCGCCGCCGCCACCGCCGCCGCCGCCGCCACCGCCGCCGCCGCCGCCGCAGTCGTTCGGCCCCAGTTTCGTTTCCTCACAAAAGCCGCCCCCGTCGCGGGGTGACGTCACTCACCCGGCCTGGCTGCGGCGCCGCGTGATGACGTCATCGAGGACCTTGACGGGCCCCTCCCGTCGCATAAACACATTTTGCCACCACCTCCACACGGTTTCAGTGACTTACAGTCGCCCTTACCTAAAACACCCTCCCTCTTCTTCCGTTTCCTCTGCAAGGCCGCTAGGTGGTGCACTTCTGGAGCCAAAAAGATCTGAGTTCAAATTCAAAGTCAGATACTATATGACTTAACCAGTTGCCGTAACTGCTGTCTGCCTCAGTTTCCGCTACTGTTAAATGGGAATCACTTATCATAATAAGACTTACCTACCAGCCTTGTTTTGAGGATCAAATGAGATAATATTTCCCCTTTCCCCCCCGCATTTATGTACCGCACTTTATTTAACCATTCCCCTATCAATGGACCTCTACTTTGTTTCCAATTCTTTGTTATCACAAAAAAAGAACTACTATAAATATGTGTACTTATGGTCTCATCTGAATAAAGAACTTTACCAGTCTTTATTAGTTCCGAGGAAACATGTCCTGCATTGAAATCTATTGACTTCATTCTTATCAAGCCCTAACCTGTTACTAAATGGAGATGCTTGGTCAGCTCAGTAAGGAATCCTCCCTGAAATCAATCAATCAATCAAACAAAACGTGGCAGGGGATAGAGTGCTAGGTCTAGAGTCTGGAAGATTCATCTTCCTGAGTTCAAATCTGGCCTCTTGACACTTACTAGTTGGGGTACCCTGGGCAAGTCACTTCACCTGTTTGCCTCAGTTTCTTCATCTGAAAAATGAGCTGGAGAAGGGAATGGCAAATCACTCCAGTATCTTTGCCAAGAAAACCCCAAATGGGGTCATGAAGGGTCAGTCAAGACTGACACAACTTTTCTACGTGCCTGGCATTGTGCTAAGTGCTGGGGCTACAAAAAAGGTAAAAGACAAACCTTGTCCTCAAGGAGTTTACAATCTAATGGAATCAGAGGCATAATAACTAATTCAACTATAAACATTACCTCTTTGCTCTCAACCCTTGACCAGACTGAATGGTTTAGGGAAAAGTTACTATTTTTCTGTTTGAGGCATCAAAAACTTGTTACCTAAACTTGGTACCCTTGTTAATTCATGACAAAAGAACTCTTGTCTTTGTTCTTGAACACAATAAATTGAAAGCAGAAAACTTGGGTCAGATTTTCAAAAGCATAATGGATCTCTGTCCCTATAGGTTTCGCATTCACTAAGCAAAGGTACTTGGAATTTAATTAATAACTCCTTTTGTTTCTGAGAGATGTGCCAAAAACACAAGAGTACTGAATTTTTCTTTCACAAACTTAATACTTTCCAAAGTGCTTTTATGTATATTGTCCCATTAGTCTCACAAAGCACAGAAGTAACCAGGTAGTGTCAGGTCAAGAACGAACTCCAAGACTTGAAAAAAATTTTTAGAAAGAATTTTTATTAAGTCATTTGGCAAAGGAGAGAGTCAGAAAAAGGTGTGGCTCCCCTCTTGAAATTGCTAATCGTTAAGTCTTCACAATATAAAGACTTCAAATTGTTAAGTCTTAGAATACAGAGCTCAAACCAGGGCATAAGGATGAGCAGCTGCATAGCAGTTAGGTTCTTTGCAGAAAAGGGTAAGGTTATTTGAGACGCATAATTTTGTGGTGGTTGTTTAGTCATTTTCAGTCATGTCCTACTCTTTGTGACCCCTCTTTGGCCTTTTGGGGTTTTTTGTTGTTTTGTTTGGTTTGGTTTTTTTGCAAAGATACTGAAGTGGTTTGACATTTCCTCCTCTAGCTCATTTTACAAATGAGGAAACCGAGACAAACAGGGTTAAGTGACTTGCCCAGGATCACACAGCTAGTAAGCAAAATAATTTAGGGGAAGCCAAAACACAAGCTATTAGGGAAACTATGATTTGGGTTCCCTGGAGAGTCCCTGAGTCAGCACGCTCTATGATTTCAGGGTAGGCAATTTTCTAGCCATATAAAGCTGGGTTCAAATAATATTAATAATTAACAAAGCATTTCTGACCAGTAGTAATCTTACACCAACTCAGGAAAACTGATGCAGTTTTCATCATCTGCAGTCTATCCTTTTGCAATTTCAGAATATATAGAATGGCTTTTAAAATAAGTGTAGACAGTCATTAGTTACTAGAAATTTGAAAATTAAACCTTTGCTACAGAGTTTAACAGGTTGTACAGCAGAATGTCCGCTTCTGATAATCTTAGCATATTTGATAGCAAACAATCAAAAATTTTATTCTACTAATACAGGGGGGTTCTTAGCCTGAGGTCCATATATTTGTTGCTTTTATATTTTGATAACTGTATTTCAGTATAACTGATTTCCTCTGTACACCTATGTTTTTAATTTTATACATTTTGAAACATTATTCAGACAAGGGGTCCATAGGCTTTGCTAGACTGTCAATGGGGTTTATGGCACACCCACAAAAAAGGTTAACCCCTGCATTCACAGGAGAAAGGTAACCAGGAAGAACAAAAGGAACATGAAAAGGTTTCTCTCCATCATCTCAACAATCCACATCCATCTTTCTCTCTCTGTCACTAAATGCACCATAACTACTATGAGTCATAGAAGCCAAAGATACATTTATACTCGTGAATTTTGCCTAAATCTTATTAAAATCTTTTCCTTTCTTGGCTGCTAGATGATTTTTATGTCAAAACAATAAATCAATTTTTATGGTGGCATCTAAATGTTCTGCTCCATAGGAATTAATGTAAAAAAAAAGGAATTAATGTAGACCAGAGATTCTTAACCTGGGGTCTGTAAACTTTTTTTCAAATACTTTTATCACTATTTCAATATAATTGCTTTTACTCTGTAATCCTATGTATTTTATTTTATGCCTTTAAAAATATTGTGCTATAGGTTTTACCAAACTGTCAAAGGGATTCATGGCACACACAAGAAAAACCTCAACAATAATAATAATAGTATTTATGTAGCTCCTACCATGCACAACGTACTAAGAATGCAAAATATCTTCAAACACTTTATAAATATTTTCTCATTTGATCCTTACAACAACCCTGGGAGGTAGGTACCACTGTTATCCTCATTTTATAGCTAAGGAAACAGAGGCAGACAAAAGTTAAGAGACTTGCCTAATGTCACATAGCTAACTGAGTATCTGAGTGCAGATTTGAACCTTAACTTTCTGCTTCCAGGACTGGGGAAATCTTTCCACAGCTCCATCTAGCTCTGGACTAAAGTATGTGTCTCTATTCTCTCTATCATAAAATATGGAGTGTCTCCCCCTAGAAAGTCAATGCTAGATTGTACGAATGATGAATGGGGATGGAGCAGAAGGGTGGCATTCTTAATAGAAGACTTAATGGAAGACATTTATATTATATGAAATTGAAATTTTTTCTGCATGAACAAAATCAGTGCAACCAGGATAAGAAGGGAAGCTGTGGATTGAGAGGAAAAAAAATATGCATCAAATATCTCTGATAAAGTCTGATTTCTCAGATACATAGGAAACTAACACAAATATTTAAGAACAAGAGCCATTCCCCAATGAATAAGAATTGTTCCAAATCACTGATTAAAAAAAAAAGTACAAAAATCAAAGCAATTAGAACTATCCAAAAGTGGAAGGTGATGGATGCCTCAGCTGGTAGTGGGTTCCTCCTCACTGAAATTGTTAAAGAAGAGACTTATTGACCACTTGTCATATATATCATAGTGGAAGTTCTTTTTTGTGCATAAGATGGAAGAGATGATCACTGAGGCCCCTTCCAACTCTAAAAACTTGTGATTATTTTGGATTGATGGGGCCACCATTGGGATGGGGAGTGTGGTATTGGTCTACATGGCTGGTCTGAAGGTTAGCTCAGAGCTAGAGACTTTCAGAATGTAAATGATTTACATACTCTTAATCTCATGGTTTTTAAAAAAAATTCATTTTTCTCAATTACATGTAAAAACAATTTCTAATATTCAGGGGTTTTTTAAAAGTTTTTAATTGCAAATTTCCCTCCTTCCTTCCCCTCCCTTCACTCTTCCCTGAGATGGCAAATAATCTGATATAGGTTATACATGTGCAATCATGTAAAACATTTCCAGGTTAGTCATTTAAATAAGAAGACTTGAAAAGGAAGGAAGGAAGAAAGGAAGGAAGGGAGGGAGGGAGGAAGGAAGGAAGGAAGGAAGGAAGGAAGGAAGGAAGGAAGGAAGAAAGGGAGGGAGGGAGGGAGAAAGGGAGGGAGGGAGGAAAGAATGAATGCTGTAGTTTGCATTCAGACATCAGTTCCTTCTCTGGAGGTAGAGAGCATGTTTCCTCAAGAGTCCCTCGGAATTGTCCTTGGATCATTGCATTGCTGATGATCAAGTTATTCATAGTTCTTTATCGTATAATATAATATTGCTGTTACCATGTCCAATATTCTCCTGGTTCTGCTATTGTGCATCAGTTCATGTAAGTCATTCCATGTTTTTCAGAAGTCCACCTGCTCATCATTTCTTATAGCACATCTTATAGCACAATAATATTTCATTATTATCATATACCAGAGCTTGTTGGGCCATTCCCCAATTGGTGGGCATCCCTTTGATTTCCAATTCTTAGCCACCACAAAAAGAGCTGCTATAAATATTTTCATACATATAGGTCCTTTTCCTTTTTTATAATCTCTTTGGGATACAGACCAAGCAGTGGTGCTAGATGCCCAGTTTGACTGCCCTTTGGGCATAGTTCCAAATTGTTGTCCAGATTGGTTTGAATCAGTTCACAAATCCACCAACAGTGCATTAGTGTCCCAGTTTTCCCATAGCCCCTCCAACATTTACTATTTTCCTTTTTATGTCATATTAGCCAATCTGATAAGTATGAGGTGATACCTCAGGGCTGTTTTAATTTGCATTTTTCTAATCAATAGTGATTTAGAGCATTTTTATATGACTATAGATAGTTTTGATTTCCTTGTCTGAAAACTGCCTGCTCAT
This sequence comes from Pseudochirops corinnae, assembly GCA_028646515.1. NCBI lineage: Eukaryota > Metazoa > Chordata > Mammalia > Diprotodontia > Pseudocheiridae > Pseudochirops > Pseudochirops corinnae. The sequence continues at coordinate 174,841,209 of CM053586.1, forward strand.
ATCAATTGGGGAATGATTTGTATTCTTATAAATTTGATTCAGTTATCTATATATTTGAGAAATGAGGCCTTTATCAGAGACACTTGATGTAAAAAATTTTCCCTAGTTTTCTGCTTTCCTTATAATTTTGGTTGCATTGGTTTCATTTGCACAAAATTTTAAAAATTTTATATAATCAAAATTCATTTTACATTTTTTAATGCCCTCTATATCTTGTTTGATCCTAAATTCTTCCCTTATCCATAGATCTGGCAGGTAAAGTATTCTATACTTTCCTAATTTACATGTGGTATCACCCTTTATGTCTAAATCATGTACCTATTTTGACTTGATATAAGGTGTAAGATTTTGGTCTATACCTAAGTTTCTGCCATACTGTTTTCCAGATTTTCCAGCAGTTTTTGTCAAATAGTGAGTTTTTGCCCCAAAAGCTTGGATCTTTGGGTTTATCGAACACTAGATTAGGACAGTCATACACTATAATGTATTATGTACCTAATCTATTCCATTGATCTACCATTCTGTTTCTTAGCCAGTATCAGATTATTTTGATGATTACCACTTTATAATACAGATTGAATTTCAAACATTCTTAAATGATATCAACTCAAAACTAGCCATGTGACCTTGGGCAAGTCACTTAACCCCAATTTCCCTACCTTCCCCCTCCAAAAAAGAGCAAAAAAAAAAAATATCAACTCCTAGGTGCAAGAGCTAAATGTCATTTAGCAAAAGCTAAAGGGATTTATGGTAGAAGCAACATTTACTCTCTGCCTAGAAAGTGAAGGAAACATCTTCAAGACTCAATTGGTCCTGGTAACTAAAGCTTGAAACATTGACATAGCTTCCTCATTTTCTACATCCTGCCAACCAGATATGCTATTACAGATAATGTAGAGACGGGGGAGATGTACCCAATGAAATCAATGCTATGGCTAGGTAAATCTCCTTTTGTGAAATATTACATGGCTTGCAAGTGGCTCTTTTCATTCCAGTCCTGACCCTATTCCACTGGACTGGCCCAAGTCAGGCTGGGAGCAGAACAGATGTTAACTGTTGGGTACTGAGGTTTCAGGAAGAGAGATCTGGGAATACCTAAGGCTGGTTTAGGGTTTTGTCCTAGAGCTGCCAAGATCCTTGACTTCTGCTTATTCTTTCTCCATCTAGAATGCCTTTTTTACAGTCCCCATCCCTCCTCCTACACTTCCTAAATCCTAACCATTCTTCAAAACTCTGGTCAAGTTCCAGATTCTTTAAGTCCCTTTGCCTATCTCAGGCTACCCTGAGCTCTTCCTTCTCCGAATTCTTACAGAATTTATTAAAATCATATAATCTCTAGCCATGTGACCTTGGGCAAGTCACTTAACCCCAATTGCCCTGCCCTCCAAAAGAAAAGTTAAAAAAAAACAACCAAAAAAACCAAACCATGCAATCTGTAACTCATTTATATGAAGTTTCATGTTGTCTATTCACTATCTCATGTATTCTTGAGGACAAGAATCATCTCTTCTATTTGGGTAATTGTGATGTAGTAGGAAGCAATAGAATTGGAGTCAGAGTTTGAGTTGCAGTTCATTGTGTGACCTTGGGCAAGTCACTTAATTTCTATCAAACTCAGTTTCTTCATATGGAAACTAGGTATAAAGTATTACAATTTAGTGATTAGTTGTGTTAGTAATGCCAAAGATGTTTTTTTGTTTGCTTTTTAAGTAAAAGATACTCAGGAAAGTTGGGTCAATCTCCTAGGGATATGGAAGAACAGGGACAAGAGTGGTACTAAATTAGAAGACTGTAGCTAATTGGTGCAGCAATAGTACACTGGGCCTGGAGTCAGATACTTACTACTTTTGTGACCCTGGGCAAGTCACTTAACTTCTGTTTGCCTCAGTTTCCACAACTATACGGAGATAATAATAGCACCTGCGGTTGTGAAGATCAAACAAGGTGATAGTTGTAAAGTGCTTTGCAAACCTTAAAATGCTATACAAATGCTAGCTAAATAAATAAAAATTAAAAATAATAAAAAATAAATGCTAGCTAACAGTATTATTATTATTTTAATCTCTGTTAATGGAGGATTTCATGCCAATGAAATCCCATCAAAGTAGCATCTTTATGAGGTAATAAGAGTCAAATGAGATAATGTATGTAAAATACTTTGTGAATCATAAAGCAACATATAAATGTGAATTATTAATCTGTCTACATATTCTGGCACAGTACTGGGCACATAATTAGCACTCAATAACTGATTGCAGAGATGATTTCAGAAAAGAACCAGGAGAACATTGTAACCCATAAGGGCAATATATTGGACATTGATCACCTGTGAAAGACTTGGCTATTCTCAGAAATACAATGATCCAAGACAATCCCAAAGGATTTGTGATGAAAAAATGCTATCCACCTCCACAGAAAGAAATGATGGAGTCTGAATGAAAATCACAGCATATTTTTTTTTGAGGGGGGAAGGCAGGACAATTGGGGTTAAGTGACTTACCCAAGGTCACACCACTAGTTAAGTGTCAAATGTCTGAGGCCAGATTTGAACTCAGGTCCTCCTGACTTCAGGGCCAGTGCTGTATTCACTGAGCCACCTAGCTGCCCCTGCACATTTTTTATACTTTATTTTTCTTGTATTTTTTTAGTGTGTGCTTTTTTTCAGAACATGACTAATATGAAAATATTTTGCATGACTATACATGTATAATCTATATAAAATTGCTTGCCTTCTTAAGGAGGGGGAGAGGAAGGAGGGAAAGAGAGAATTTGGAATTCCAATTTTTTAAAAGGGAATATTGAAATAGTTTTTACATGTAATTGGAAAAAAACATAAAAATTTAATATGAAAATAAACAAACAACTGAATGGACTCATGATGAAACATGTTATCTGCTTAGAGTCACTAGGCAGCACTGTGGGTACAACTCTGACCCTAGAAGTTAGGAAAATCTGAATTCAAATCTAGTTTCAGACATTTACTTTATATGTGACTTACATAGGCAAGTCACTTAACCTCTGTCTTTGAAATTGTAAAATGGGGATAATAATAATAATATCCACTTCTAGCTTGTTTTGAGGATCTATGTGCCATTTATATGGCACATAGAAGGTGCCACATAAATGCTTATTCTCCCACCCTTCCCTTCCCCTATTTCGAGATAGAGGAGTTAGGGACTTAAAGAGTGCAGAATGAAATATTTATTTCGGTATGTAGCTAAAGGAGGAATTTGTTTTGCTTGACCTTACGTATTTGCAATGAGTTTTGTTTTTCTTTCTCAGAAGGTAGAGGAAAAGAAATAGGAGAACAAGAATTTGGAACTGCAAATAAAATAAAAATTGAATTAAAAATAACTGATGATTGATAAAAATATTTAGGGTTGTAACTAGTAATTTTAGAACTAGGGAAAATTAAACTAAAGGGGTCATACCTAAAGTATCACCACTTCTGAGCATGTTTGACTAGAGCTGGAGGTCAAGAGAGTTGAGGATGTTGAGGAGTGGAGAGAGGGGCTGGGGTTGTCAGTGAGCTAGGTCCTGACCCTACTGAGGAGGAGGGAGAAATGATAAAGTGATATGATGAATATATGTCATTTCCATTCCCTGGTTCCTCCTCTGTAAATTAGTCTATAAATGCGGTCCAGCTCAATTCCCTACACATTTCAGTGGCTTTAACTTGTCTACCAAATGAACTCCTAATCCTGGTTTCCAAGACTCTTGCTCTAGGCTATCTTTCCAGTCTTATCTCATACTAGCTTTTTAATCATACTAGTTTTCTTCAAAAACTCTATATTCCAACTAAACTGAATTAATTTCTATATTCTGTTCTGATTCTGCCTGTCTCTGTGCCTTTTATTTGTACTTTCTTCCAAGCCTAGAAATCCCCAGCTCCAATCACCATCTTTTAAAGGCCTTCCCCTTCTTAGAAGGAAAATCCAAGTGCCACCTCCTCCGTAAATCTCTGTCTCATCCCTTCTCAAATTTCTCATGGTACTTTGCCTGAATCTTTCCTTTGTAGGTACAAATCTCACTCTCTCTTACATGCGAAACTGGTATACTTGTTTGAACCTGGGCAAGAAAGACTTGGCTAGAATGAAGCAAACTTTAGAAGAGAAGTTGTTGCTAAGTGATAGTGGCAAAGGAAGGCCCTCAAAGTGGGCATTGGATTGCTAGAAGGATGCCAATTCTTGCCTCTGGCCCCATGTATAAAGGAGCATGACAGAGGGAGCAGCCAGACTTGGAGAGGATGCCCAGAAATGTCGATGTCTTCAAAAGAAAGCTGGATTTCACTGGGCACCAGAAAATGGAAGGATGGGAAAGGAAAAGATCAAAGATGAAAGTGAGCCTATTAGCAATAAAACAGGGTTCCTGAGGGTGCAGTGGAAAAGGAGGGCAAAGGAAGATAAGAGACTAAGGAGGATTAGCAGAGTTTGCTAGGGGAGTAGAGGTGAACAGCATGCCATGTCTGGAATATTGATTCCTATCCTTCCTCTTCACACTCCAAGATGATCCATACTCATTCTGGCTCTGGCCATAATTTGTGTGGTAAATATCAATCTTACATATGTGGGAATTTAATAAATCCTTGTGGAATCGATTTGAACTGGATTACAACCATTACTGGCTTTGACTGTCTTATTCATAGGCTACTTGGCCCCACAGTTTAGAACTAGGACCAATGGGTAAGAAGTTACAAGAGAAATCACTTCGAGAACTTCCCTCATTTTGCGGCGGCCTTGGGAGGTAGTGAGTTCCCCGTCACACTAGCTCTTCAAAGCTGTCTCACCTTTCTAGGAAATGTAAAGGTGTTTGGTTCCTGTTCAAATATGGATTAGACTAAATGATCTCTAAAGTCCCTTTCAAGTCTGAGATTCTATGATACTTCAGGACCTTTCCTACTCCTTGACATCAAGATATTAAGGGAATTAATTTTTCAATCATTTCACAGTTGTCCTAATAGTTTGGAGGTTATTGTTACTACATCAAGAAGTTGATAGCTTGACTTGTACCTGAATTGGGTTTAAGGGAGGCAGGGCTTCAAAAAGCCATCAGTCTCCTTCTTTCCTCCTGGAGTCCAGTGGGAAGACAAAAGGTCAAGATGATTGGTGATGACCCAGGATGCAGGAGGTGACCTTGGCCTTTCTAAATTGAGGTTTTTTTCAGGTCTCAGTGAGTTTAGAGATAGGGTATAGGCCGGTGATAGAAGGAGGATTAGAAACTGAAGAAAACAAGCTGTAACTACTAACCTATTGATCCATGAGAGGGCCCTCATCTTTCTTCCTTTTAAAGAGGGAGGCACTGGTCTTGTCTGTCCATTCTTAGAAGGGGGCGGTGAGGCGGGGGGGAGATAAGGAGAATAGAAAGTAGCCTATGTATAGGGACACTATCCAGTGGCCTGGCCTCCTGGAAATGCAGAAAGACAGGAGCCCTAAAGTTTCCTCTTTGTTCCCTTTTGATCTTCAGGGTCCTGAAGTCCTTTGCATGGGTGGGTGGATGGGGTGGGGTGGGAGGAGAAATAGGATTGATGATCAAAACAAAGGCCTCAAATACAGGGTATCCCTAAAGTCTGGACACGTAAGAAATCTCATTAACTATGCATATTTTCAAGAAATGAAATGAAGGAAATTTTCAACATTTTATTTAATTAGCATAAATTTTAGCCATGACAATTTCATACGGAATACAAACTTTCATTAGCTTTTGGGGACTATTTTCCATATTAATGAGATTAATTTAATTTTTCCATATTAATGAGCTTAATTTAATTAATTAATGAGATTTCCTATGTGTCTCCTATGTCTTCCTAAGAAATCTCATTTGTGCTAATTAAATAAAATGCTGTTGAAAATTTCATTCATTTCATTTCTTGAAAATATGTATAGTTAATGAGATTTCCTATGTGTTCAGACTTTAGGGACACTCTATACGGTTAACCCTACATGAAAGCAAAAGACTGGGTTGTAAACAAGGACCATAACTGTCTAAGAAACTAGTCTTCCCTTGGCTTCCGATGTTCTAATAGGGTCAGCTAAATTGTGACTATTCTACAATGTCTGCTTTGTAGCTGCTATAAATCTTTTTACAATGTATATAAGAAATGTGTCTGGGTGGGAGCTAGATGGTGCAATGAATAGAGCACTGGCCCTGGAGTCAGGAGGACCTGAGTTTAAATCCAGCCTCAGACACTTAACACTTACTTACTAGCTGTGTGACCTTGGGCAAGTCACCCCAATTGCCCTGCCCTCCCCCCTCCAAAAAGCAAAAAAAAAAAAAAAAAAAAAGAAATGTGTTTTGTTACTTAGGATTTTTGCAGCTGCAAATACTACACTTCCTTTGTCAATGAATTTGCATTGCTTGCTGGAAAATGTATCAAGGGAAAGCCCTAAATTGCTTGAGTAAAGCCTCCATTTATTTGTCTTTTTACCAAAGAGCTTGCTTCAAGGCTACTTGGAGATAAATTAATTCCATTAGGACACTATTAGGATACACCTTCCAGTTGTTTGCCTATACCTACTGCTTTCTACTATACTCCTTTACATCCCTAAGCCAGTGAGAAGAGATTTCCCTGTTCCTTCCACGTTACATATGTGGAGAATGTTTATGCAACAAAGACTCAACCTCAGGAAATCCTGGGTTCAAGTCACACCTCTGACACACATTGATTGTGTGACGCTGGACAAGTCACTTTAGTGCCCCAAATAACTCTCTAAGACTATAAGTTGCAGAGCAGGTGCCAAAGAGTTTCATTCGTCTGGTGAAATTACAATCTGGTCCCCCAAAAAATAGTTCCTGAAGGTATCTTTGTATCACCCTAATTGCCCTGCTTTCCCCCCTCTAAAAAGCAAAACAACAACAACAACAAAAAAAAAACCAAAACCAAAAAAAAACCCCAAAACCTCTCATGAAGAGGTTTTGAGTAGAGCTAAAGACATCCTATCTTAAAACTTCCATGACATCTAGCCAATCCCTGTCATAGGATCTCTGGAAAACATAACAAAGATTGAATCTTTTCTGTATAAAAAAGAAACATTGCTGAGCTATCTCTGGTGCTACTCTATCTGGGGTGCTGCCAAGCCTAAGAGCCTGGTGGTGTTGCAAGCCCCACTGGGAAACTGCCACCTTCCACAAGCTGTTCTGAGACCTAGGGACCCCAGCTGGAGACAAAAGCTCTAGGAACCACAATGTTTCCATTTCCAGACCCTCTGAGACCTCTACTGGCTTTAAAGAATATCCTTTGATAAATCTTATTAAGACACACAAATTCCTTGCTAGTTTACCACAAAATCATTAAGAGAATAATTGCTTGGTAAATGATAGGGAAGAATGGGTGAGAGAATTTGAGTGCTCAGAAATAGCATTAGTTCATATTCACACAGGGAAACCACTTAGAGATATAATAATATTCTTAAAGAAGACTGAGGAAAGAATTGGAGGTCACAGCTCCAATCCCAATGTCCAAGACCCTGGAACAGAACTGGCCATGCATCCAGAGCTCTACTAGTAGCATTGAGATGGTGGATGCCTAGAAGCTAAGTCACCATGTTACCTTGGAGAAATTATTGCCCCTCTCTGGTCTCTTCATTTTGTCAAATGAAGGGATGGGATTAAATGGCTTCTATGGGTCTTTTCCAGCTCTAGGTCTGTGAACCTATGATTCAATGACCACATCATCTCTCATGTCTCTTCTCTCTTCTCTTCCTACGACTATGAGTCAGAATCAAGAACAGTCTCATTGACACAGGTCCTCATACTTCATATCATTCTGCCTGTCTACTGTTTCCCTGCCAAGGCTGGCAATACAATTAGTACTGAGGGGATGCAGCTTCCCATTCAAAGTCTGAGGAAGAAAGGCGCTTTGAGGAGATGCAGGTGCAAGACAAAATACATTTCTACTGCATAATCAGAATAAGATTTATCTGAGCCTGGGTGGAAGGAGAACCTCAAGAATCTCATAGAATGTTGATTTGGCCGAGACACACAGACCTACTGTGAGGTGTTTTTTTTTTATCTTTTCTTCTGAACATTCCATCTTAGCATAGGAGGGAAGCCTAACGCTGAATTCAGGTTCCAAAAACTCAGAAATGCCAGAGAATTTTGAGATGAGTAAGGTACATTTCATTCTAGTCTAGTAACCCGAAGAATAAATTGAGGGAGAAGAAGATGAGTGATGGTTTAGAGGTAGAAAATGTGGGCTTCCCCAGAGGGTCCAATAACACCAGGAAGGGCTTCTCAAAGGAGTTTATAGTAATAAGCATAAGGGGGAAAGGGGAACAAGAGTTATCACCCCTAAACCCTGTGTCTCTGAGAAGGTGGAGAGGTGAGTTGAAATTTGATGAGTTCTCTAACCAGGGTAGGGGAAGACAAAGGCAGTTTTGGGGTCAAGGGAGTGACATCAGACTGCAGAAATGGCTTTGCCCAGCTTATGGTCTTGAACATCTACCCAGCCCCCAGCTGGCTCTGTGTCTGGATCAGGGATGGGTCCAGATTTAGAATTTCCCCACAAATGCACACCCTCTTAGAACAGTTGACTTGGAAATTCTTCATCAGGATACAAGAAGGCTTATGAGAAGAGGCAGATAGGCTGGAGTCACTACTCTAAAAGGAAGCACTAAGCACCTGTGGCAGGCTTAGGCCAGTAGGCTTCATGACCATCCATGGTCATCATAAGTGCAGACGTGGTCCAAGCATCCACCGTCATGGAGGTGTTGGTATAGCTCTCTCTGTATGGCCAGGCCAGTTCCATGGCATGCCCAGCTTTTGCTTTGCACTTTGGTCCCTCTCAATCTGCCAGTCTTGTCTGTGCGGGACCACACCCACTCTTCCTGGTGTTGCCCCATCTCAGCTCCTGGCACCTGGGACAAGCTCGATTTCGCAGCTCTGTCAGTTGGCCCAGCAGCACCTGAAAGTCCGGCAGCAGATATCCAGCCTCCTCGGATAAGAAGAGCACCCAGCCTTCATAGTCTCGATGTTCCCTCACTTTCTCCCATACGAAATGCAGCTGCCAGGCCCACTGGTGCTTGCCCTGAACATTCCTGGCATCCCAGTTGTGTCCTCGGGAGTCGGGTAGGCGGCACTGTTTCGAATGTCTGCTCAGAGGAAATGTTCGGAGGCCGGGTGGTGATTAGGGAAATCGTTGGGGTAGAGTGTCTGGCCAAAGGAGTAGATCAGGAGAAGGTCCCTCAGAAGTCCACTGTGTGTCCTGGGCCTCAGGGCCTGGTGGCGGTTATAAGCTGATCTTCAGGAGCTGCCTGCTCAGATCCTTAGACTTGGTGCTACTTAGTGAAGAAGGCAGCAGACGCAGCCTGGAAGGATCTCCGGAACACCTTGTGCCTGCACCATCAGCACCAAGCCCAGGGGGCCCCGGAAGAGATCCCCATTCAGGCGCGTTTACAGGTAGTTCATTTTGTATACCTTCCAGCGGAGCTGGACCTCATACTGCTTATGCAGCAGAGGCTGCAACAACTTCCAACTGCCTAAGAAGACGGAGCTCTGGGAGCGGTTGGGTTTAAAGAATGCTGGAGTGTTGTCTCCACTGCTGGGGGCCGTCAGCCAGTATGTGACTCATAGTAAGACCAACCCAGCAGCGGCAGCGGCCCCCCAACTCTTCGAATCCTGGCAATACAGCCACAGCTCAAGGCTCCCTCTTTCTCGCTCTTGTCCACAACCGACGAGGCGAAGTCTGTAGGAGTCGCTTCAGATACAGTCAAGGCACCAGCAAAAACTGAATATCGTGTTGTGGGGCGCTAGGTTACCAAGGGCAAACTTCAGAATTTGGAACTTTGGCCATGCCCCTCCCACTCTTGGCCCTAGTGCCAAGGACTACGAACAAAGAGAAGAACTTCTCTGCAACCCAGCTGAGCCCTGGGTTGACCCAGGCAATTCCCACGAGTTTCTGGAGAAGAGGAAATGTATTTTGCCTTTTTTTTTTTTAAATCCCCAGCTAGCATATAAGTAGGTATTCAATAAATGCTTATTGACTGACCGATTCCTGTGGACTATAGGAACCTGATGCAAATTTAAGAAGACCCACAAAATTGGTACGCAGAACCTGAAGAGATTGCCAGGCAATTGAAATAACCTATATTGAACAAATCCTGCTCCTTCATAAATGTGTGTGTGCACTGCAGAATCTATGAAGAAGAGCCAAATGCTTCTGTATATATAGTAAGGTGAAAACAATGGACAGTAGGTGTGTCTGGGTAAAGAAAAAAAATGACGTAAGTGAAGATCTGGCTGTACATGTTTTATTAAGGAGCCTTAACTAAAGTGTTAGAGAAAAGTGTTATGTCAAACTTAGAACAATCATGTCTTTAATCTAATCAATAGTCAGGGTAGTAGCTTACATCATTCAGATTTTCAGGAGCACTGGACTTGTCACTAAATCTGGGTTCGTGTTTCAGCGCTGCCATCTTGGAACCTTGGTCACATTACCTACTCTTGGCTTTCTTACTTGTAAAATGAAGGAGTTGGACTTTTCCTGTTCTAATATATCCCTATTCTGCTAGGAACCCCTGTCATGAGAAAACTAATCTGGATTAAGAATATGGTCTATGAAAACCTGGAAAGATTTACATAAACTGATGCAAAGTGAAGTAAGCAGAACCAGAGAATATACACAGTTAACAACCCCATTGTCAACAATCAGTTATGACTGATAGCTCTTCTCCACAGTAGTGGTCTAAGACAACTCCAAAAGACTCATGATGGAAAATTCTATCCACATCCAGAGGAAGAACTTATGGAGTCTGAATGCAGATAGGATCATATACTATTTTCATTTTCTTTATTTTTTCCTAGCTTTCCCCCTTTTGGTCTGTTTCTTCTTTCACAACATGACTAATATGGAAATGTTTTATATGATTGCCCATATATAACCTATATCAAATTGGTCACCATCTTAGGGAAGAGGGAGGGGAGGGGGAAAATTTGAAACTCAAAATTTTATTTGAAAATGAATGTTAAAAATTGTTGGGAAAGGATTCTGGGAAGGTGGCAGAGGAGGTCAAAAAATTTTTGGCTCTCCAAGTTTCCTCCACACACACAAAAAAAGATATAAATATAGGTTAAAGCAGATGTCCTTCTAAGACAATTTGAGAAGACCCCAGGAAGGACCCATCCTCCAGGGTATGATAGTAATCAGTTTAGCAGGATACTTAGCACTACTAAGTGCTAAGTGTGGAAGATGCAAACTGTCCCACTGTTGAGAAGGCATGAACTCCCCTGTTGATGTGGAAGAAGGGGATTGGCTGAGCCCCTGTTGATGTGGAAGAAAGGGAT
>CM053586.1:174852985-174919634 GCA_028646515.1 Pseudochirops corinnae
CCCTTCTTCCACATCAACAGGGGCTCAGCCAATCCCCTTCTTCTACATCAACAGGGGAGGTCATGCCTTCTCAACAATGGGACAGAGTTTGCACCTTCCACACTTAGCACCTAGTACTGTCTATCCACTTAGTACCAAGTGCTAAGTATCCTGCTAAACCAATTACTATTACACCTTTCTCCTGGTCTCAGAGGAAGATGTTGTCATCTTTCTCCTAACTAAGTAAGGTTCACTGCTGCACCCGTATTCTCCCTTCTGTCCCTTCCCCAATTCCCCTTCTCTTTCATTTGTAATATGTACAGGAGTGGTGAGGAAGTGGATTTTCCAGAGCTGAATGGAACAATATTGGCTTTGGAGTCATATGACCTGGGTTCCAATCCCATCTCATTTATTATCTGTGTCACTTTGGGCAAGTCATTTAGCCTCCCTGGACATTTGTTTCCTCTTTTATAAAATGAATGAGCTGAGCTGAATGGCTTCTAAAGGTCCCTGGATCCCAACTCCAAATCTATGAGCCTTTCGTTGATAAAACAAACAGAAAGCCCCTTCCCCTGACCTGGCCATTTCCTGAAACTATGTTCCTTTCTCTCCTTCACTGCCCAACACCCACATACACAGTAGTGGCCCTTGCTTCCTTCACTACCTACTCGCTACTATTCAACCCCTGACAATAAGGTTTCCATTTCAATCACTTCAAGGAAACAGATTGTTCCCAAGGCCACTAATGACATCTTTAGCATCAAACCTAATGGCTCTTTTCCTGTCCTATCTTTTCAGGGCTTGTGACTTTTGTCTTTTTGGCTAGCTCCTCATCTACCTCTGGCTCCTTCAACATAGTTGCTCCCCAAGGTCCTTTTCTTTCTATCCTAGGACCTTTCTTTGCCTTCACTTTCAACCTCTCCTTAGAACTGAATTATATTCCAATACAAGTCTATATTTCCTTCTGGCTATCTCTACCTGGAATCCTATCAGCATCTCAAATTCAACATTCAGGGGAGGTGTTATGGGAATGGGAATCTGAAGATCTTCCCTGCCCCCTGACTCCTTGATGGACTTAAGTGAAGCTGAGAACCTTCCCTGATTTGAAAACATACTCTGCCCCCTAATAGGCTAAATATGGTCACATGGAGCCTGTGGTGGGAGGCTTGTTTTTCAGAAATGCCCACACCTTGTTACTTCGTGATTGGGCAGCGGGTCAAGAGGGTTGTGACATTCTCTGACCTAGTAGAAGGCTATATATACCCTGATGTGAGGTTTTGCCTTGGCTTTGGGGCTCACTTTGGAAAGAGTTATATGATTTGGCCAGATGAGACTCTGGGCAGCCTTTGAGTCACCTGACTGAAAACTCAGATGTGGTGCTTCCCTCTGTGGTAACTAACTAGGTATGGATGTAATGGTAAAACAGCTGGAAGCCCTGTCTGCTAAATTGTGTTATTTTCTGTTGTAACTTCTGTTTGTATTCTCTGAAGTTCAGGGTGCTGACTTTTTCCCCTGAACTAGGTAAATGATATGTTTCATTGACTAAAGTAAGATTGTTAACCCATTTTGAGTTGCTTTCCTTTAGAAAAGAAGATCTAAAAACCTGTGCTAGCAGCCATCCTGGGTATGCTAGAGTGCTTGCTGCTACAGCTTAGCACCAGAGTCCTTTCCAATCCCACTTTCTTTCTTTTACCCAGTGTTGTACTGCTTTTTCCAAACCTGTCATAAGGGAGCTGAAATAACCTTAGAGACTGAACACTAAGAGGTAAATGGTAAATGGCTAATGAAGTTTAAAGTGTTATCTTCCCAGGGTATTAAGTTAAATGAAGAAAAAGCTAGTTGTGGAAAGGCAAAGTATCAACTAGTCAGAGTGTGTGTGTGGTGAGGGGGGTAGTGAAGAAGTAAAATTTTAGGGCAATACGGCCTTTTGATCCCTTGAAATTAAGTCCATCGAACATTTAATAAGTACTTTTATTCACAAACAAAACCAATGCAACCAAGATTAGAAGGAAAACAAAGTTGGGAAACAATTTTTACAGCAAGCATCTCTGATAAAGACCTCATTTCTCAAATATATATAGAACTGAATCAAATTTAAAAGAATATAAGTCATTCTCCAGTTGATAACTAGTCAAAGGATATGAACTGGTACTTTTCAGATGAAGAAATCAAAGCATATGAAGAAATGTTCTAAATCACTATTGATGAAAGAAATGCAAATTAAAACAACTCTGAGGTACCACCTATCAGAATGGCTACTATGACACAAAAGGAAAACGATAAATTTTGGAAAGGATATGGGAAAATTGGGACACTAATGCACTGGTGGTGGAGCTCTGAATTAATCCAATGATACTGAACGGTAACATTGGAACTATGCCCTAAGGGCAATCAAACCATGCATATGTTTTGATCCAGCAATATCACTACTAGGTCTATATCTCAAAGAGACCATAAAAAAGGGAAAAGGACCTGTATGTATAAAAATATTCATAGGAGCTCTTTCTGTGGTGGCTAAGAATTGTAAATTGAAAGGATGCCCATCATTTGGGGAATGGCTGAATAAAGTTGTGGTATATGAATGTAATGGAATACTATTGTGCTCTATAAGAAATGATGAACAGGCAGATTTCAATAAAACCTGGAAAGATTCACGTGAACTGATACAAAGTAAAGTGAGCAGAACCAGAACATTCTACACAGTAATAGCAATATCATGCAATGACCAATTATGATTGGCTTAGCTCTTCTCAGCAATACAATATTCAACACAATTCCAAAAGACTCATGATGTAAAATGCTATCCACATCCAGAGAAAGAACTGATAGAGTCTGAATGCAGATGGGAGCATACTATTTTTACTTTATTTTTTTTCCTAGTTTTTTCCTTTTGTCCTGTTTCTTCTTTGACAGTATGAGTAATGTGGAAATATTTTACATGATTGCACCTATATAACCTCTATCAAACAGCTTACCATCCTGGGAGGGAGAAAATTTGGAACTCAAAATTTTACTTAAAACCTGTCTTTACATGTAATTGGAAAAAAATAAAATATTATTTAATGAGGGGAAAACTTGTGTTCAGAACACTGCCAAGGGAAGATCCATATTTATTTAAGTAAGACACTGCCCCTGCTCTCATGGAGCTTACAGTCTAACAGAGGTATAAGACACAGAGATAACTATAAAAATACATGAGAAATTGGTTATATAAGTGCCTAACAAAGTAGAATTTATGGTCCAAAGAGGAAGGCTCTTTATTTTTTTTTTTTAAAGAACTAGGCAGTGTCATTTGAGTTGGATGTTAAAGGATGGTTAACTATCTTAAGTAACACAGTGTTGCCCATAGCTACATATCTAGGTCTCCCTCCCTGATCTAGATCTTAAATCTTGATTTCAGAGTCAGTCTTCTGGAAATGACTGATTGGAAGAAAGATGGCATTGGTACAACTTCAGAAGGATGACAACTACAGCCATGCTAATCTTAGTTCCTGGACCCAAAGATGAGTCCTTATTTAAACTACTTTGCATTGGGGATTCGGTTAACATAAGCTTCCAACTGGCCCTGAAACCAGCATTTCCTCTTTGTACAAGAGGGTAGTATATGAACCAAAAATTCCTCTAACTCCAACACTGTAGAACAGTAAGACTGCTGATAACTCCAACATATCACTCTCTGAACGAGGGCTCAGCAGCCTTTTGTCAGGCTCTGGAGAAATTCTCAAATGCTACGCTTGCTTCAATAACTGCAAAAACAAAGAAACATGCCAGGATGGCTTTCAACCATTTGTGTGCAGCAGGGATAGGATTTTTTTTGTTTAATATGTTGGCTCTAATGCTGCCAAATAGGAAAAGGGAGGAGCTTTCTTTCTCTCTAGTTTTTAAAAAGAAAGGAATTAGGGCAGGTTTCTGGTAAGATGGCTGAATGGTTGTGTCTAAGACTCTAAGCTCATCATATCAAAGAATGCACCAAATAAAGTAAAAATACAACCACAAAGAAGAAGGAAAAGGGGGAAAAGGAGTAAGGATTAAGAAGCAGTCTATTCTGTTGAATAAAATCTATTTAATAGGGCAGAAGAGAAGTATGGAGAAAAGAGTCTTCTCCTTTTCTTTCTCTTAATTCATGAAAGAAGGAGTAATTTACCCTCCAATATAGATCAGGAAGACATTTACTCACAGGATTAACTACTGTAAAGTATACAGGGCTGTTCTCTAGACTTCAGTTTTAGCTGCTTCTTCAAGTGTTGGCTAACTCTCCACCCCTTGGAAATGGGTACAAGGCAAGGCTGCCCTCATCCCAAACAACTCTAGTCAGAGGGGGAAAAAAAGGGAAAACTTTATGATGACTGATTCTTGGCCTACCATGCCACGAGTTCTCTAAAGCGAATAAGAGGGTGATTTTAAAATGATTAGAATTAAAAACCAATACTGTTCTTACAGTGATTTAGTAGATTTCACTATCTACAAATAAAATCAAGGAAGGACACACATCCATATGTGACCAGAGGTAAGATATTCCTAACAGGGAAAGACAACAAAAGGTGAGTTATATACATATTACTTCAGCCTCCAATTTTGCCCTTCTAGAATCAAAGGTAACACTGGTCATAAAACCAAACTTCACCAGAGAACTGAAGAACTAAGAAAGGATCTCTGTTATGCACTAGTGCCCTCTGCTGCAGAGAAGCAACTATCATCATCCTTGTAGCCTGAGCTAGCTAAGCAGGGCACAGACCCTTTTCACTTACTCAGTTATGGGAACTGGAATACTGGCCAAAGCCTAGTTCACAGGTTATAGTGACGGACATCTCTTAACATTTTTAATCGGGCCAAATACTGATTCCAAGGTCATTTGTGTTTTCCAGTAGGGATGATCAACCCTCCTCAAACCTGTCTGTTGTGGGTTGCAAGACGAAGGCCATTGATCAATTTTACTGGTAGTTGGTATCACATTCCTAAGAGTATCTTTTAACCAGATTTGGGGGTAGAGTGCCAACTTTTCCAAGGTCACCATTTAGATATCATTCATATTATAAGTAGTACACAAGACCCAGAAAATCAGGAAGGGTGCTATGAGTTGAGCACTGGTAGTAATCAATGAACAATATTTATTAAATGCATGCACTATGTACAAATACTGAGAAGGGGAGCAGGATGTCAGAAGGAAAAAAATTTTTGGATGCTCAGTGTTGAGACCAATAATCCAATTATGTGAAATATATAATATATACATAATCATGAAGAAAATTAGCAAGTATGTTGGGTACAATGGACTAATTAAAGACATCTCCACTCTCCCACATGTCAGAAATGTCATCCATGGGTTTTACAAGCATAACTTGCTTAACACTCATACTCCTTGGCTCTGAGACAGACTGGCTGCCTCCAAATGTCCAGATGCATGAGCTATTGTGGTGGTAGTGTCAGGCAGGCTCTGGCCAGCCGAATCAGGATGGGTCCACTAGGCAGCTGTTTGCTACTCATCATCAGAGTCAGAATACTTCTCAAAGTCCCTAGAGACAAAAGTGCTTAGGAACATGAGGCAGCTAGTTGAAAAGAATATTCTTACCAGCTGTGGCTAGGGAGAGTAAGGCCTCCTGCTTCTCTGGCATATCCACAAACACAAATGTACATTGCTTAACTAACAGCCAGATGGTGGACAGCACCTGGCGGGGAAACTAGCTGTTGGTATTTTCCTTTGAACTGCCAGGCTTTGCCCCGGCAAACAACATTCTAGTAATCTGGCTCTGAGGTTTTCCCTGAAGGCAGTGAGTGCTTTATTGGATTACTGTGGGGACTGTACATATCATCCCATAATAATCAGATCCTTCCTGCTTTTGTGTGGTCCATTCTCCCTCAGGAGGAAAACTATGATCTTACCAATCCTTTCCAACCATTAGCTTCTATGTGTTTTGCCCCAAGATACAAAGACTGACAGTATAAGGATATTCAAATGTTAGGCAGGCAGTGAGGAATCCAGCAGTGTAAATGAAAGTAGTTCTTACCAGCTCCCAGCAGGTAAGAGCAGCTAGATCATTTGGCTCAATAGGAAGATATCCATCACTGGGACCTGATGCAGAACTCTTTAACTCCCAAGAAAAAGAGAGAAATATCAGCAACCTCCTTCTAAATTCCTTTTCCAGTATTAGAGGGTCTTTCAATAACTTCTCTGTGATCCTCAAGCACAACCTTAGGTATAAGGTCCCATGTCTGTTTTCCATTGAAATGTCTTGACTAATGAAATGAAGGTCACAACTGTGAACATCCCAAAATGACATAACAAAAGCTGATTATGTAGTTCCTAACTTCTCTAGGCTTCAGTATTTCATCTGCAAAATGAGGGAGTCTCAACTGGAAGATCTCTAAGGCACTCTGCAACTCTAAATCCTTTTATTCTATAACCCAAGTACTTCTCCAGTACCTCCAGAACTCCAGGGTTCTGAGGAAGAACCAACCTAAAGGTCCCTGAGCAAAAGTGCTAAGTATCTGACATAATTCTTTCTTTCTTCTCAGAGGGATGGTTCCCCACCATGGTTCCCCTTGTCTACTTTACTGCTAACAAACTAGCTAATTCCATTTTAGATAATGTCTCAAGCTTTCTTTCTTTCCACCATCGTTCCCTTGTTTTTCAAATCTTGTTCAATTATTGCAGCAAGATTCTTTTCTCTTTGTGATTCTATCTCTTTTCTCATCCCATTTGGGAATCAGAAAACAACTCTAGGAAAAGGCAGTAAATTTAGGAGTAGTGCAAATGATATCTGTTGTCACTTAGGAAAGCCATAAGTTTTGAAATGAAACTAGAAGCAACAGAGCTGGTGAAATCAGCCCAATAGATCTTGAGAATTCCCATGAATACCCCGCAGAATCTTGACCGGAAGTTTCTTTCTCATCTTTCTTTTGCTAAATGTGTTATTCCTCAAGTAACTTATTACAACTATCCTTTTCATTTTTAAGTTTTGTTTTGTTTTTTTACTACTTTCTATGTATGGCCCCTTTTAATTACATTATGGGGATAAATGAACTTTTAGTACTGGGGGCACAGGAACTATATGAATACCACTATAGAATAGTCTTTATACAAATAAAGACAGACATAAATAACCTGAGAAAAATTAAGTGTTCATAGGTAGGCCAGGCCAATATTAAGAAATGACAATACTAGCTCCTTACTTAGTGCCATACCAAATGCTCAAAGGATTATTTTAGATCCCTAGAAAAAATAATAACAGTAATGAAGAGATGGAATGTCTTGTATGAGGAACTTCAAGGAGGTCAGTGTCACTAGATGCACATGGGAAAGGGGGTGGGGAGGAGTAAGGTATAAATTACGAAGAGCTTTCATTGCCAAACAAGAGAATTTTTTGGAGTACAGAACTAGTAGTGGCATCCTTGGGTCAATGAATGCACATAGTTAATAACTTTTGGGGGATGATTAAGAGGGTGGTTTTGGAGAAAACTGGGAAGACTTCAATGAACTGATACAGAGTGAAGTAAGCAGAACCAGGAAAACAAGAATAACAATTTTATAAAGACAAACAACTCTGAGAGACTTAGGAACTCTGACCAATGAAATCAATAACCATGATTCCAGAGGATATAACCTGTTTGCTATACAGATAGCAAGCAGAAGAGACTATCAGAAGGAAGAGTGGTACAGTGGAAGAAGCAATGAATTTGTAATAAGAGGACATGGCTCCAGCTTTGCAACTTAATACCTGTACAACTTTGGGCAAGTGACAACTTCTCTGGGCCTCACCTTCGTCATATGTAAAATGAAAGGACTGGACTATGAGGTCTTCCAGGTCTAATCTATGATACTATAATATATCAAAATAATTTACTAAGTGGCTTGAAGAAGAGGTCAATAATACTGACAACTTAATTCTTCTGATCCCTCCCCAACCCTAAGAGGCAAAATGATTATTCAGGTGGGGTTGGGAACACAGATGGCTTTCTCAAGACTGGATCCTAAGAAGTTCAACAATATCTTACTCCAGGCAACAGCCTGTGGAATTAGTAACCCAAACCAAAGCTATTCATCTACCTACTCCATACATACATCTTTCTATGTATGCAGTGTACCAGGAGCTTGTAGAGTTACAAAAATAAGTAAGACATAGATCAAATCACAGATCATAGAGTGAGAGCTAGCAGAGACCTCAGAAGTCATCAAGTCCAACTTCCTCATTTTTCAAATAAGGAAACGGAGACACAGGTACTTGACCAGAAAGCAGAAGGTGCTTAGCAAATGTTTGTCGAATTGAACTAAATTTATAGTCCCTTCACCAAAAGATAAAAAGAAGCAGCACTGGTTCCAGGTCTGGGCTGGGAACTATGTCAACAGGTAGGAAGAATAAGCAAAGTCAGACAGTAGGAGGCAGAAGGGGTACTGAGCAGGACAAGAAGCTGCTCTGAGTCCCCTCAAAAGACACCAGCATCTTCCTTCACCTCACATATCCAATCAGCTGCCAGGTCTGTTTTATTCTACCTCCGTAACATCACTTACCACTATCCTCCTTTTCTCACAAAGCTTCTACTCTAGTTTGGGATCTTATCTTCCCTGGTCTGGACTACTGCAATACCTGCCTCATGAGTTTCCCTGCCTAAAAGTCCCTCTCCTCTCCATTCCACCCTCCACACAGCTTCCAGACCAATAGTCTTACACTACAGTTCTGACCAAGTTATCCTCTTGCAATAGTAACCTATTACCTCTAAGATGAAATATAAATTCTTTCAATTGGCTTTTAAAACCTTTTATAATCTGGTTCCAATTTTCCTTTCAACCTTCACTCTATGGTCCATCCTAACTGTCTTTCTTCTGCTCTTCATTCTATCGCCTGCCTCTAGGCTTCTGCCACATTGTGGCTCCCCCCTTACCCCACCATATCTTGAGTACACATCTTCACCTCTGCCTCCCTAAGAATGACTAGCTTCCTATAAAGTTCAGTTCAAATACCAGCTCCTACATGAGATTTTTCCGCATTCCCCCAGCTACTCATGATGGTGCAAAAAGTGTGTGTGTGTGTGTGTGTGTGTGTGTGTGTGTGTGTGTGTGTGTGTACACACACATGTATAGACAGAAAGATATAGTATGCATTTAAGAAATTCTTGCTGACAGGTTAATACCTATAGGCCAAGGAGAGGAACAGATCTCTAGGCTTTTCTATAAGGTCACATAATACATTCTAAACCCACCTCCAATCTCTTGAAATACCATTAATTAAATCCCAGGGAATAAGCATCATTTAAAAAATGAAGATGCCTCTGGGAGAGCTGGTGGATATCAGATACTGTGAATTAATTTAATCAGATTTGCTTTTCTCCTTACATCTGGCTAAAATCATTCCAAGGCCATAAGATGTATTTTTATTGGGGACAGAGGCATGTAGCACAAGGAGGACAAATAGGAAGAAAGAAAAAATAACTTCAGAGCAAGGTACATTGCTGGGAGTAGGGGAAAAGCCTGTGTGGGACCATCATTGTAGGGGATTTTGGACAACCAGAAGGATACAGGGTGAAGAAAACATTAGAAAACAGAATGATATCAATGGCATGTTTCCCCACTTTTAAAATGTTGCTTAAGGGCATCCCTGTTCCATACTCCCTCCCTTCAGAATACATAACCCAAAAGGGAGAGGAGCATTTTGACAGCTGATAACAGATTGAGTCTGGCTTTCCTCACTGGCAAAATGGTATCATTAGGTACCTCACAGAATGGTTATAAGAATCAAATTATATAATGTTAATTATAACTTCAAATGCTTTACTAATCAGTTTTTCTTCTACATATATACACACATGCACATATATGTAAATATACATTGATAAAGTAGATGAAAATTGCATTACTGCAGATAATCATTTGTATCTGAGTGGGAATTCCAAATACAAATGCATTTGTCACTAATAAATAAATTCATATATTTGAATACAATGTATTAACTTGATAGTGACACATATTATGAATACAAAACAAGACAGGAAGTGGTACGTGTGAGTGTGTGTGTGTGTGTGTGTGTGTGTGTGTGTGTGTGTGTGTGTGCGCATTTGCTCTTAAGA
This sequence comes from Pseudochirops corinnae, assembly GCA_028646515.1. Lineage (NCBI taxonomy): Eukaryota > Metazoa > Chordata > Mammalia > Diprotodontia > Pseudocheiridae > Pseudochirops > Pseudochirops corinnae. The sequence goes on from CM053586.1 coordinate 174,863,024, forward strand.
GAAATTTAATCCTAAATCTAATTTGGAAATGGGCAAACAACAGAAGACTAGAATCATTCCAGCCTCCAACTCCTGTGAAAAAAAGTCAGATTACATGCGGCTTAAAAGTGGGAACTATGTCTTAGATATTTATGGTATGTCTACACAGGTGAGCATTTTAATAAGTTTGCTGAATAAATAAAATGAACCGTTTCCCCATGTCTGCCATGTTATTTAAATACTGAATGCGCTGTGGTAAGGGATCAGGCTCCTCACACCTCATGAATTCAGAAGCCTTCCCTTCCCTCCTTACCTCTTCTTTCATTAATGAGAATTTCTCGTCGCTCTTTCATTTCAGAGCTCAGTTTCTCAACCATCTTGCTGATGCAATTGTCCAACACTAGGGAGCGAGTTTTAGATTCAATATCTTGTCGACAAATGGGACATTCCACTTTTCGCTTCATCCACTCATTGATGCAATAGGAACAAAAACTGTGGGCACAGTTCAAGGTGACAGCCTAAAAAGGGCAAGGAGGAAGGCATCAGAGATCTCGCTCTTGGATGTTTTTTCAACAGCAAAAGAAACAATATGATGAGTAAGTCTCTCAGGCAAATCAGATTATTATCTATAATGATCTACTAAGAAGTGGTAACTGCCCAACTAGTTCAACCAGGACCCTGTAGGAACATAAGAATCAATCCCAGGACTATGTTCAAACACCATCTTGAACCATTTTCTTTTCTTTTTTTTTTCCATGCCTGGTCAGAGCACTTACTATGACTAAGGACATAGATTCACAATTAGAGTGATAGACTAGAGGTGCAGAATGAGATATACATTTTCTGAAATTCCCAATGTGTGGATTTATTTTGGTTGATTATATTTATTTGTTTCAAGTCAGGGTTTTTATTTTGGGAAAAGAGAGAGATTTTATGAAGGGGTAGAGATAGGAAAAGTGACAGTGATACCAAAACAAAAAAAGAAGAAAAAGAATGTCAATGAAGCATTTTTTAAATAAATAGAAAAAAGCAAGTTCAAAAAAGAGAAAAAAGTAAAAATTCAGAAGGAGAAAGGGATAAGCAAGACAGACTTGGAATTTCCACATAGTATTTATTAGATACTTGAAAACAACAAAGATGTATGTAATAGAGATTCATGGATTCATATATAATCTCCTTTTTCTTTTGTATAGGGAAAAATAATGTTTGTTGTTTTTCAAGTTTATAATAACAATAAAAGAAAATTTTTTTAACTTAGGTGGGAGTCATATTGTAGAGAAATTTAAATGGCAACTTGGTGTTTTATCCTAGAGGCAACAGGTAAACACTTAGGATTTTTCAGCAGGAGAGCATTTGTTTTGAGAAGGGAGATCTGCGTTTTAGGAATATTAATTTGGCAGCTATGAGGAAAACGGATTGGAGAGGGGAGACACTAGACAGAAGCAAAGTGATCAATGACGGAAACTTCTGCAATAGTGTAGGTGAGAGGTGATTAGGGACTGAGAGCAAAAATGAGAAGAGAAAGATTTAAGAGGTAATGTGGAGACAGGATAGATAGACAAAACTTGGGAAGTATTTGGATACAGAATTTGAGGGAGAGTGAAAAGCCAAGAGGGCAGCTAAGCAGCACTGAGGAGAGAGTGCTGGGCCTAGAATCAAAAACTCATCTTCCTGAGTTCAAATCCAGCCTCAGATACTCACTAACTGTATAAACCTGGGCAAGTCACTTACCCCTGTTTGCCTCAGTTTCCTCGTTTGTAAAATGATCTGATAAAGGAAATGGCAAGCCACTCCAGTATCTTTGCTAAGAAAACCTCAAATGGGATCTCGAAGAGTCAGACCCAACTGAAACAACTAAATCATAATAACAAAAAGCCAAGAATGATTCTCTAAAGCCAATGAGTTTGATACTGATTACTGGGAAGATTCCAGAATGGATAAAGAGTCAGTCGGCAAACATCTGAAAAGAGAAGGTGTGACTGATTACAAAGACCCAACATGGCTTCATCAAGGGCAAATCATGCCGGACTAGCCTCACATTCTTTTTTGACAGGATTATTAAACTAACAGATGAGGGGAATGCTCTATGTATACTTTACCTAGAGTTTAGTAAAGTAAAGCACCTCATACTTTTTATGTATAAAAGATGAACCATGAAATAATACAATTAGATGGATTCAAAACTGAGTGGATGGCTAGACTCAAAGAGTAGCTCTATTACTGGTGCAAAGTCAACATGATATGGTAGGGTACCAGGGATCTATGCTTCGGTATTAGGCCATTTAACATATTTTTATCAATGACTTGAATAAAGGCATAGATAGCATGGCCATCACATTTTCAGATGACAAAAAACTAAAAGGAATGACTAACAATAGGATAAAAAAAATATCAAGAAGCTAGAAAATTGGACTGAATATAAATCGGATGAATTCAATAGAAATAAATGTAAAGTTTTACTCTTGGGTAAAAAAAAAACCAATTTTGTCAGTGCAAAATGGAGGAAGCACTGGGTAGACAGTGGTTTTTTTCAAGAGGATTTGGTGGTTTTAGTGGGCTACAAACTCAATGAGTCAAGAGTGTGAGGTGAAAGCCAAAAATGTAATGCAATCTTGGGCTGCATTAGAGAGACACACCCCAAAAATGGAAAAGAAAGAGGAAAAGAATCCACATGCACATATAGCAGCCCTCATTTTTTTTTTTTTTTGGTTAGAGAAAGAAGTAAAAACTAAGAGTGGCCATCAGTTGAAGAATGGTTGAACAAACTTAAGGTATATGAAGGTAAAGAGATAATATTGTACCATAAGAAATGACAAAATAAAAAAAAAAGAAATGACAAAATGAGGGCGTTCTGAGAAACTAGGGAAGATCTGTATGACCTGTTGCAGGGTGCAGTGAACAGATATAAGAAAACAACTTATACAATAACAACATTGTAAAGACAAAGAACTTTGAAAGACTCACCAAGTCTGATAAATGTAATAACCAACTATGATTCCATAGGGCAGTTAATGAAGCATACGACTCACTTTCTAATGGACTCAAGGTGCAGAATGAGACATATATTTTTGGACATGGCCAATGCAGGACTTTGTTTTGCTTTACTAAGCATATTTGTTACAAGAGTTTTTCTTTTCTTTTTTTAAATCTGAAGGGGGTGGAGGTAAGAGGAAGAGGTAGAATAGCAAAAGGGTTGCCCCCCAAAATGAAATCAGGATAGCTTCGAAGGTCATACATCAAATTTATTATATACTTAGAAAGAAAAACAAAATACATATTAGAGGTTTGCAGTTTCATATACAATCTCATTCTTTTATTGTACCTTGTATACATAAATGCTCATTTTATTTGGCATTTGTTAGATTCACAAATTAAAAACAAACACACACATCAGCTAAGTGTATATATAGCCCAAATGAGGCTTTGCTAGGGGGTGGGGTAGGAGGGTGAAGAGTCCCTATCCCTTGTTATTACCTCAATGAAATGTTCCGAGCAAATGATGCATTGAAGCTCATTTTCTAGCACATCATTCATCTGGTTGAGAACCTCTTCCTTCTGCGCTCTCACTTTCTCTTTTTCTTTCTGCAAAGGTATACAACCCTACTTATCACTAGAAGAATTATTATTTTTTCACTAGAAGAATTATAGAATGGTTATGGATTAAGCAAGACAGGAAGTGGAGTTAAAAGCTAAAATGATGGGGTGGCCAGGTGGTGCAGTGAATAGAGCACCTGGCCCTGAAGTAAGGAGGACCTGAGTTCAAATCAGGCCTCAGACACTTAACACAAAACTAGCTGTGTGACCTTGGGCAAGTCACTTAGCCCCAATTGCCCTACTCTCCCCCCTCCAAAAAGCAATAAATAAAATAAAATAAAATTCTATAAAAAAAACTAAAATGATTCAAATGGAACAGCCCACTTCTAAGAGTTAATACTTCTCAAAAGTCATACTAAATGTAGGTCTTCCTTGAGTTCTATTTTTTAAAAGTTTCTTTTCATTTTTTTCTTTTTAAATAAAACTTAAATTTTTCTTCTCCATGCAAAATTTAAAAGGTAGGAAACTGTTTTGTAGGCTGATTTACTATTCATTAGAAATCTGAGATGGTACTTTATCATTGCAAACACTAAAGCAAGACAATAAGCATACTTACTCCAAGTTTAGAATTAGTGAAAACCTTGGTTTTCATGAAAAATACTTATTCCTAAACAATTAAGAAACACTACATTGGAAACAGGTTATTAAAGAGCTATCTACATCGTACATTCTTTGCCAAGAACACTGTACTAGAAGGCAGAAGACCTGGGGGCTATTCTGTCTTCTATTACTTATGGGTGTGTCATCCTAGGTGGGTTATTAAACCTCCCTTGACTTCAGTTGTCTCACCCATTAGATTAAAATAATTCTATATATCTACTTGAAAGAAGAGATTTAAGCCAACTGCATTTGACAAAAATTTACTGAGTCCTGATAGATTCAAAGGAAAATTCTATCAAACTTTTAAAGAACAATTAGTGTCAGTAATATAAAAACTATTCTCAAATACTAAGAAAGCTACTAGATTCCCTTAATAAGACAAATAACTAAACCAGGGAAGGGAAAAAAAAACACACAGGAAAACTATAGACCAACATCATTAATGAATATTAATTCACAAGTTTTAAATAAAAATCCTGTCAAATAGACTACAGTGATTCATTCATGAAATCATTCATTATAACCATACTGGATATACCAGAGATGCATGAATGGTTTAACATTAGGAAAATAATCAACATAATTAGTTATATTAAAACAAGAAACATTCAAAACCATATGATTGTCTCAAAAAATGTGGGGAAAGCTTTTGAGAAAGTTCAATATTCATTTATGTTAAAAATCCTTTAAAGTATAAGCACAGAGGGATCCTTTCTTTTTAAAAAAAATATCATATAAGTATCTACCTAAAATCAAAAGCAAACATCACATGCAACAGGAGTACACTAGATTTTTTCAATAAATTTGAAGTAAAGCAAGGATGATGGCTCCCTCTATGATTATTTGACACAGTTTTGGAAATGCTAGCAATAAGAAAAGAAAAGAGATGGAAATTAAAGGCATAAAGACAGGTAAAAGAATTGACAAAACTAAGCCTATTTGTTGATGATACTATGGTTTACTTAGGAAATCATAAGGAACCAGCAGAGATATTCACTGATAAAAGCTTTAGCAAAGGTTTTGCAGGCTACAATATAAACCCTTCATATCAATAGTATTTCTAGGTAATAATAACAAAACACAACAGGCAATAACAGAAAAGGAAATCCTATTCCAAAAAATTACAAAATTCATAAAATACCTGGAGATCAATCTAAGAAACCACACAAAATACTCACGTATTCAGTTAGAAAATGGTCCTTAAAGAAATAAAAAACAACATAAACAACTGGAAGAATATTCAGTGCTCAAAGCCGAACCATGCCAATATCCTAAAAATGACAACACTACCTAAGTTAATTTACTGGTTTAATGCTATGTCAATCAAATTTTCAAAGGGCTACTTAGCAGAACTTGATAAAATAGTAACAAAATTCATTTGGATAAATTAAAAAAAAAACTAGAATAGCATGGGAAATAAAGAAGAAAGGAATGGACAGAGGGGGACTAGCTCTTCTAGAGCTCAAATTATATTACAAAGTAACATTCATCAAAATCATCTGGTTTTAATTAAAAAAGAGTGGTAAAATGATGGAACAGACTATACAAGGGAGAATCAGAAACAATGGAACTCAATAAACTAGTGTTTGATAAGCTGGAAAACATAAATTACTAAGGAAAGAACATACTATTCAATAAAAAAACTTGCAGGAAAATTGGAAAGCTATTTGACAGAAATTAGGCTTACACCAATACTTTATACCATATTCTACAATACCTTCTAAATGGATGTGATCTTAATATTAAAGATCATACTATTAAAAAATTAAAGAGAAACATAATATAACTCTCACAGCTATGGGTAGGAGATATATTCTTAATTAATAAGTGACAGAAACAATTACAAAAAGATAAGAAAGATAACTTTGCTTATATGAAACTGAAAAGTTTCTGCACAAACAAAATGAATACACCTAGAATAAGAAGGGAAGTAGTTGAATGGGAAAAACTTTTTTCCTGTATCAAATTTTTCTGATAAGGACTTAATATCCAAGATGAAGAAACAATTAACAGATATCTACACATACATACATATATATATATATATATATATATATATATATATATATATATGTCCATATACATATGTGAGTATAGATATAGGCACATGCATCCCTATTTATTTATAAGACCAAAAGAAGTATTCAAAGGATATGAACAGTTCTCAAAAGAAGAATTGCAAACTATTGACAATCAGATGAAAGAATGCTCCATATCATTAATAATAAGAGAAATGAAAATCAAAACCAATCTATGGTTTTACCTCATACCCTGCAAATGAGCAAAAATGACAAAAGATGGGAGCAGTCAATGAAGGAGGAATTGTGAGAAACGAGTGCCATAAGTGAACTGTTTGTGGAGCTGTGAATCAATACAAACATTCTGGAAAAGACTTAGGAATTTTGTAAATAAAGTGACAAAATATCCATACGTCTGACCCAAAGATTCTATTACTAAACTTAGACTCCAAAGAGGCCAATGATAAGAAAGTTTCTATATACGCCAAAATATTTATAGCAGCATTTTTTTGTGATAGCAAAGAACTGGAAATGAAGCAGATGCCCCATTGAATGGCTAAACAAATTGGGATTCATTAATGTAATAAATGCTATAAGAAATGGCAAATGTGATGACTACAGAAAAATATGGAAAGACCTACACAAATTAATGATGCAAAATAACAAAGAGTATAAGTGGCTCAAAAAGAAGATATAAAAGAAGACATTTCCACTGCTTTGCAGGGTGCTAAGTTTTATAATGCATATATATTCATAATTCTTCAATGTATTGATCAGTTGTGTTGATTTTCTTTTGTTTTTTATATAAAAAATTATTTGTTATATGAGATGACTCTCTGGGAAGGGGAAGGGAGCAAATATTAGGTGAAATTATGATGCTATAAAAAAATCAATAAAAATTTATTAAAAATAAACAGATTGGAGCATATGTTGTCAGATATATATATGGACAATTTTTCATTTTATTTGTTGCAATGGAGAGTTCTATTGGGAAATGACTGATATGGAAAAAAGATTCAATAAGAAATTTATTTTTTTTAAGTGTAAAAAAAATTATTAATAACCTAGGAGACATAGATATTCTTTTAGGCACCAAGGATATCAAGACAGAGGACATAAACCCTGATCTCAAGGTGCTAATAATGTAACAGGAGAAAAGGTGTATTTGTAAACAGTCACAGAAATAAGAGTTTTGGAACTAGAAGGCTTTTCAGCATACACTTAATTCAACCTATACCTTAAAATGAATCCTTACTAAAACTTATCTGACAAGTGACCATTTGACTTCTGTTTGAAAACCTTCAATGAGGAAGAATCTAACACCTCCTAAGGGAGCTCATTCCACTTTAAGAAAGCTATAACTGCAAGAAAGTTTTTTTCTGACATCAAACAAACTGACTTCTTTTTAACCGCCATCCATTGCTCCTAGTTCTGTCTTCCAGGGCCAAGCACAACAAATACAATCCCTCTTCCATATCATATCTCTTCAAATATTGTGCCCCCTTCCCCCAGTCACCCATCTCTCATCCCCAAGTATTCTTTTTTCAAGTGTAAACATCCCCAGTTTCTTCAACCAATCCTCATGTAGTATGGAATGAAGGCCCTTCACTATCCTGGCTGCTCTTCTCTGGACACTCCATTTTATCATCATCCTAAATTGTGGTACCCAGAAGAGAAGCAGTCCCCCAGACATGCCTTGCAGGGAAGAGTACAGTGGAACTAAGGCCTTCTCATTCCTGGAAGCTACTCTCTTCAATGTAATCCAAGACTACATGAGCTTTTTTGGGCTGTCTTATCCCTTTGCTGACTCATATTGACCTTTCAATCACTAAAAACTCCTAGGTCTTTTCCCATACAAACTGCTTTCAATCACTAAAAATTCCTAGGTCTTTTCCCATACAAACTGCTAACTTAATCATTTTGCACTTATATAGGTGATTTTTTTTTAAACCTGAGTGAAAGACTATATCTATCATACTTAAATTTTATCTTGTTAGATTCAATTCAATGTTCTAACCCATTCAGAGAACTTTTTGGAACCTGATTCTCTCCTACCTTCCAGTTTTGTGTTATTTGGAAATCCAAGTATATCTCTGCCTTCATCCAAATCATCAACAACATTATTGTTGTTGCACAAAGCCATACACAAATTCCTGAGGTATTCCACTAGAGACTTCCTGCCAAGCTGATATTAACTACTCTTGGGTCTGACCAATTAGTTCTGAATCATCTGACTATTATTACCATCTATCTCACATTTCTCCAACTTTTCCCGAAGAAAAAGAACACTGCAAAAATCCAGGTTAAACTATCTACAGTATTCTCCAGATCTACTTTAGTAACTCTGTCCAAAAAAAAAGTCAATAGGATACTGTGGCATGATCTATTCCCTAGAAAATTATGCTTCCTTTTCTACGTGATCAGAAATTGCATGGACTATGTATGTAGGACTGCTTCCCTCCTCCCCCCTTTACTCTACAGATCCCCAGAAACCAAAGCTTAGGGGCTCACCCAAAGTTACAGAGTCAATGAGAATTTAGGATCTGCTCTGATTCTCTCTAATTCACAATCCAGCACTCTTTTAAACTATGATGTTTCCACTATAACAATCTCCTTAATAATCTATTCAAGATAATGGCTAAGGGGCAGCTAGGTGGTGCAGTGAATAGAGCACCAGCCCTGGAGTCAGGAAGACCCGAGTCCAAATCTGGCCTCAGACACCTGACACAAAAACTAGCTGTGACCTTGAGCAAGTCACTTAATCTCAACCACCCTACCTTCTCCCCTCCAAACAGGAAAAAAAAAAAGATAATGGCTAAGTTAGGCCTCAGAGAAGACTTCCAAAAATACCTTCCTCCCTTCACTACAGAGATGGGGGACTAGAGAAGTCTAAAATACCTTCAGGGATAGCTCACTAGGTAGGGGAAAGGGACAGACACATTCAGAAACAAATGCAACTTAAAAATAAAAGTTATCAAAACAGATAAAATTTGATAACTAAAAAAATCAATTTTTTAACTGTCAGATATTGAAGTTGAAGTCACTGGCCTACGATATACAGATTCTACTGTCTCTCTCTCTCTCTCTCTCTCTCTCTCTCTTTAAAACTGAGACATCTGCCCTTCTTCAGGCTTTCGGAACTATCCTTTTCTGTCTTTCTTTGTATCTCTAGCATGAAGCACAGTTCCTAACCCTTAAGAGGCACTAAGTAAATGCTTATTGACCACGTGCTGTTCATTATCATCATTTCATCCATAATGAGCAGTGATTATATCCATTTCTTAGATTCTCAACTTTCCCCCAATATACCTTTAAAATAACAACAAAAAGGGGCAGCTAGGCGGCACAGTGAATAGAGCACCGGCCCTGGAGTCAGGAGGACCTGAGTTCAAATCCGACCTCAGACACTTTACACTTACTAGCCCTGTGACCTTGGGCAAGTCACTTAAGCCCAATTTCCCTGTCTTCTCCTCTCCAAAAAAGCAAAACTAAATAAATAAATAACAAAAATCCTTTTCATAAAATTTAGCTTTCCTTGCCAGAATCAAGTACATAAAGGCTTTTCATTATGAGCTCCTCCTTGTCTCCTATTCTACACCTCAGAATCCTACCATGTCATTCCTCATTCTCTTCTTTGCTATGGTCCCTCAGAAGAGGTTGCCCTTCTCTCCTTGGCTGTATCAGGGTTATGCAAACCATGACTCACAGGCTATACCTGGCCTGCTGCCTATCTTTACAAAATCCATGACCTAAGAATGGTTTTTACGTTTTTAAACAGCTGGGAAAATAAGATTATCTCATGACACATGAAAATGATACGAAATTCAAATTTCAGTGTCCATTAATAAAGTTATATTGGAACACAGCCACACTCATTTGTTTACATATGGCTGTTTTCACACTACAATGGCAGGGTTGGGAAGTTGTGATAGAGCACATATGCTGTGTTCTTGCTGCTATGAAATACTGTTTGGCACACTCTAAATCACAGTGACGTAATTATAAAATGACAGTATTTCAAGTGCCATGTGTATCACTATACTATGACATTTTTATTTATATTTTTTATTACCAGCCATACATCGTGTTAATAAGAAGAGGAAAAAAATGTTTATGATTTTTTGACCTCAGGACTAAGACTGAGTTTTTCTGTATGAGAATCACCCTAAACCACTAACATTGAACAATAAATGGCTTTTGCTGCAGATTTGATAATTTTTCCTATTGAACTCAACCTAAAATTACAAAGCAAAACAGTGCTTTTATGTGAAACATGCTGCAATAAAATCAATTTGACAACAAGTTATGTTGTCTGAATTACAGGTAATGTCTAGCTCCTTTATATACTTCCCATGCTGTCAAAAGCTAAAACAAGACTTGAGATCTACAATTCCACATTAATTTGTAGTGAATTTATTTTCTGACTCAAACTACAGTTCCAATAGTGTATTCTCATGCTGATGCAAATGCAAAAGACATTCTCGTACTTCAAAACTCATTTAACTGTGAAGTTGAGGAGCTTCCATTTAACCTTCAATTGGAAATTATTAATCTACAGTGTAATGACACGCTAAAAGGCAAAAATCAAGAGAAGAATCTAATCAAGCAATAATATGCTCAATTAAAAAAATCATATGCTTATGAACTATTACCAGTATTTGGCAGAACCTGTGTGAAGACATTTTCAAAGATGAAATACATAAAACCAAATTACAGATCAGTATTAACAGATAATGACAGGAAACACTAATTTTGAACCCCAATTAAGTAAAAAGTTACCCTCCAAAAAAGAATTATATCCTTTTCATTAGTAGATCTGTATGTCAAAAAATTGTACTCAATTTTTGTATGCTGAATTTCATCAATAAAAATCTGTAGAAATGTGTCTTCTCTCATTATATAAGTACTTAAGTAATAATCTCAATTTTGCCTCTTGGCCTGCAAAGCCTTAAAATATTACAGAAATTTTGCAGATTCCTGGCCTAGATCAACCATTCTAGTTGTGCTCTTTATCCCATCCCTTCCTATATCCACTGGGAGCCTGTGCTATCCTTTTTCTTTCACCTTCAATCCCTCCCAATTCACTGGCTCCTTGCATAACCAGTTCTCCTCTGTTCTTAAGAAAAACGTTCACCTGAAGAGGATGACTTCTATATGGGGCGAGACAAGGGGCAGTGCAGTTGATAATGGCAGTGATACAAAAAAAAATATGATGGTATTGAGACTACCATGTTAAATTTAATATAAACTTTAAAAATAAAAAAGTAAACTGGACATAGGAGAAACCCATAGTTTCACATACAATCCTCTTTTTCTGTCCTTTGAATATTAAAGTGTTCATCTTGGTTGATGTTAGCCAAGTTCATAATAAAAAAATTAAAACAAAAAGTTAGACCTGTAATTTCTTAAACCAGGGATGGGGAACCTTCAGCCTTGAGTCACATGTGGCCCTCTAGGTCCTCAAGAGAAGCCCTCTGACTGAATTTAAACTTTACAGAACTAATTCCCTTAATAAGAGGATTTGTTCTATCAAACTTAGACTCAGTCAAAAGGTCACACCCAAGGATCTAGAAGGTCACGTGGCCTGGAGGTCACATGTTCCTCATCTCCATTTTAAACTATTCCCCTCTCTTCTCCCTCTCACAACCTAATTTAAAGAGGAAAAAAACCTGTCTATACTCACTGCCTCAATTTCCTTATTTCTCATTCACTTCTTAATCCTTTGTAATCTGGTTATTGATAACATCACTCAAGTAAAACTGTTCTCTTCAAGGTTTCCAATGATCTCCTCACCTTTAAGTCCAATGGCCTTTTTCTCATTCATCACTGTACTTGAATTAAACTCTTTGCAACTGTTGACTACCTCTATTCCCCGGATCTTCCCTCCTCTCTGGAATTAGGTATACTATTCTAAAGTTGATGTCTTCTCTCTCCAATAATGCATTCATTTCCTTTGGATTATCATCCATTTCCCACCCACTAAGTGGAGGTGCTGCCCAAGGTGCTATCCTGGGCCTCTTCTTCTCTCTACTCTTTCTTCTCAGTTATCTTAGTTCTAGTGGTTGCAACTAGAATCTCTATGTGACTGTCCATATTGTATACCCAGAATTAATCTCACTGAAGTAGCTGAATAACCCACTAGAGACAAAAGTACTAAACAGAGTGTAAACATCAACATTCTGGCAGTTTGCCTTTTGGTGGAAAAAATAAAAAAATCAATGTTCTCTCATATTCAGGGTATCCCTAGGACCCATACAGCTGACATTTCCCCTCTACTGAGGAGAAGCCAGAGTATTTGCTCTAATAACTGTTCCATTGTAGGGTGCTGGGGGTTGCTAAAAAAACAAATTATGTGCCTTTGTTTCCTTTCCTCTCACTGTTTATTCCCTACAGTCTGGCTTCCAACTTTGTCATTTCACCAAAACTGTTCTCAACAAAGTTACCAATGAACTTATAATGGTCCCAATGGCCTTTTCTCAATTTTCAATCCTCTTGACAGCTCTGAAACCGTTAACACCATCAACCACTCTCTTGCCCTTGATATTCTCTTCTCTAAAGGTTTTTAGGACATCCCTCTCTCCTAGTTCTCCTGTCTAACGGCTCCTTTCCTGAATCTTCATTCAGTTCTTATCCACTAACCATGGGAGTCCCACAGGGCTGTGTCCTGCCTGGGTCCTCTTCTCTTTTCCTTCTCTATACTATTTCACTTGGAGATTTCATCAGCTTCCCTGGATTAAATTGTCATCTCTATACTGAATATTCTCCAATCTACTTATCCAGCCCTGACCTCTGTCAACCTCCAGTCTCACATCTCCAATAACCTATTAGACATCTCAAACCAGATGTCCTGTGCAGCTTAAATTCAATTATGTCCAAAAGGTAATATATTATCTTTCCCTCTAAACTCTACCCTATCCCAAACTCTCAACCCCTTCCAAACCTCCCTATTACTGTCAAGGAAATCACCATCTTTCCAGTCACTATGGGCTCAAAAGCTAGGCCATCGTGCTCTGCTTCTCACAATCTCTACCCTCCCATGTCCAGAGCCTGTTGATTTCACCTTTGCAACATTTCTTGAATCTGATACCTTCTCTCCTCTGATACCATCACCAGCCTAGCGCACGTCCCTAGCCAGCAAGTCTCATTTCCTAACACCTGGTCTACTGCAATAGCCAGTTGATGAGTTGGCCTGCCTCAAGTCTCTCTTCATTCCAGTTCATTTTCTATTCAGTCACCAAAATGATTTTTCTAAAGCACACCATGTCACCCCATACCCCCAACACACACACACACACACACACACACACACACACACACACACACACACACACCCCTCCAGTGGCTCCCTATCACCTCCAAGATAAAACACAGAATCCTGTTTGACACTTACAGCCCTTCATTACCTAGCTTCTCCTACCTTTCCAATCTTCTCCAATGTTCTCCCCTTATCCCTACTGTCTTCCCTCAAGTCTCAAGAGGGCTCCCACCTTCTATAGGAAGAGATCCCTTGATCCATCTTAATTCTAGTGCCTTTCCTCAGTTAATTATTTACTATTTATCCTGCATATGTTCACATGTTGTCTCCACTGGTCTGTGAGCTCCTTTGAGGACAGGGACTATCTTCTGCCTTTCTTTGTATCCCCAGTGCTTAGCATAGCGCCTGGCATAGTACACACTTAATAAATGCTAATTTATTGACATTGAAATCACAATTTCCTTTGAGTACCTTGGTCAGTTCCAGTTCTTTATTCTTGGCTTGAATAATTTCTTCGAAGTCCTTCTTGCTCCGACTTAACTCTTCCATTAGAATGTGATGCTGCAGAAATATATCCAGATAATACATTTAACACAGCCTTTACTGTATCCTCCTCTCTCTAAAATACTCACATACTAGCAGCTTCCAATCCCACTCTGTGTGTTCTTTGTTCTATAGTTCACTAGAAATGCACTGAAAATTTTATTAAAATCCTTCCTTTCTTGGATTCTAACAAATCTTTTTGAAGAGGAATAGGAAAGAGAAAAAAGAGAGCAATCACAGATCCCATAACCAGTAAGGAAATATTAACCTCATCTCACATTTGCTCTAATAACTGCTAAATACTGTTTCACAGTATACTGTTTCACAGTTTCCAAAATTATTTTGTATGATGATGTATGTATTCACAATACTTCTGTACAATCGACTGGGCAGGTATTTTTATCCCTATTTTATACATGAGAAAACTGAGATTCAACAAATTTATGTTACTGGGTCTGGGTCACAGTTAATAAGATGCAGAAGCCAGGGCCACAACACCTTTTCTAACTCTGAGCCCACTGCAGAACTAAGAGATATAAGTTGCAGAAAGATAGGCTTTGGTTCAGAGTAAGGAAAAACTTCCTGAAAATTACAAGTATCTTAAATGTGCCTTATAAGGTAGTGAGTACTTGCCATTATAAGAGGTTTTCAAATAGGGTGATGAACAATTCTTTCTCTTGTTGAGAGAATTCCTGCTAAGGGATTCACTGGACTTTGAGAGACTATCACTAGTGACATCAGATAGCACTAGGAAGCCAGATATCAACTGTTTGGCTTTTAAAAAACATTAAAGGGAACTGAGGATGCAGAAATAACATTGGTTGAAACAGAAATAGAAAATCACCCCAAATATAACTGTTGACCATGTAGCCAATGCCATCCTCGCTACTCTCTCAATCTATGGGCTACCAGAAAGCTGAGCACCACTACTATCTGCTAGAAGTCAAGAAGGAGAGGCAATAGGAAGCCTCCATTCCATTTCTCAAAGTGGCCATGCTATACATCAGACAGGGTGACTTATGGCTTGCACTGGGCATGAATCTGCAGTTGTAAATGCAATTTAAACAATTAGCAAAAAAGAAATTCACAAATTCAACACAATTTATATCACAGTAATGGCCATTAACTAGGGTAAAATATAAACCATTCAGTAGCTGTCGCCTTGACTGCCATTCTACCGATGTATAAACCTTAGTTTCCTCATTTGTAAAGTGGGGAAATACCTGCCCGATATACCTCACAGGCTTAATGTGGAAAAAAAGTCAGATTATAGTTGCAAAAGCACTCCCAACAGTTTTTTTCTGCCTTTAAAAGAACTATATAAATTTAAATTATGATGATCCCTTTAAGTCTGGTCTCAAGAATGGTAAATAAATTAGGATGCTTCTCACCACTGGTGCCTGGGCAGTGGCTGGAATTTGTTAAATTATAAGCTGAGAAGTATCCATGAGCCAAGTACCTGAGCACACAGCAGTTGTTCTGTGTTCCAACATAAGGTAATAAAGGGAGCTGTGTATTTCTCAAGAGGGAGTAAAATGATATGAAGGGAGATCAGATATTCCTATAATGTCTTCAAATAGCTGAACTTTACTCTTTTTCCCCCCAATCAACCTCAACACCTCAATAAGATTTTCAGCAAATGTGATCACGCTACAGAAACCTGCAGTAGGGAACATGCAAATAAACAAATAACTTTTGAAGACAAAAAAGTCTTCTCTTGAGAAGAAAACTAAACCAGCACTGATTTCTTCAACATTCTTTTCCCTACTGGCACTTATATGTTGTACCTGGGGAGTCCTGGCTGCCCTCTGATGCAGATAATATGCCACTGTTTCTCGAAGAAGACTGGTTCACAGGTCTAACAGAGAAGAGCATGGGGTTTCTCAGAACAAATTTTTATTTTAATGCTCATCTTTGTTAATGAGGCCTGAATCCATTTTCTGATTACCCTCTGCCATGACCATAAAATAAATTTACATTTGACTTGTATTCAGAATAATGAATAAAGGAAGGATGAGGTAAGTTTTCAAAAATTCAACAAAACTTATAGAAAGAACCAGGGAAGAAAACAGTGAGTCGTTAAAATAAATGAACTCAATTACAAGGAACTTTTATCAGGATTTCAACCCTGTGAACCTGTAGCTTCTTGTCCTTTTAGTAAATTGATCTACTTCACTGGTTGTTAAATTGCACATTCTTCAATTGGCCCAAAATGTTTAATTGCCACTTTCTGCTAATCACTGCAGTCTCCATCTCTGGCTGGCTGTAGCTCTGAATGGAGAGATCAGCAGGGGCAGCAACGGGCCCCACAGTCCTGGCACAGCTGACATTTTTCCCCCCTTACCTTTCTAATTGCACATCCTGCCCCAACCCATGAGCCTCACAATTCCCCAGAGGCTTTTAGTCTGTTCTACTAGAGGAAGGACTGCTCAAATGAAGTTGTAGGCTTTCATGCCAAGGCCTGGCATGTCTGTGGGGCTCCACATCTCCGAACTGATGGTGTGAGCAGCTGCCATCTGCTCCATTTGACAGACTGGAGGTGCAGTGGAGGTGGAGGATAAGTAGGAGAAGCAGCCATCAGTCATGCAAGGGTTGGCTGCACCCCCTGCTCTACAGTTGATGGAACAATCTCAGCCTAGTGGCAAGAGATAAGTTACCTCCCGCAGGGCTTGTGCCAGCTGCTCCTTCAGGTCCTTTTCCCCATGCTGTTTTTCCAAACCCTGCAAAGCCAAAAACAAATGGAAGGTTTCCTTGAGGGGAAGTGAAAAGGAGGAATAAAATCCAGCAACATGCAGAGCAGAGTGGATGGTATGAGCATCTGGGATCAGCAGGGTGGGAGGGATGGGGGGAAGGGGGACAGATAGCAGGTGGGAACAACTCCTCTTTTCTCTCAAGCTGTTACCTACAAAGGGATTTAAACAAAGTTACCTGACTTTATAGTGCCTATAATGAGATTTTCACCTTTAATTCATTCCTAGACTACTCTGGAAATACAATGAATTGTTCCAAGAATCTTTCACAAGATAATAATAGTTCTTTGATGTAAAAGAACATTTGACTTTAGCCTAAATTTCCTCACCTATGAAATGTAGATAATAATATCTGTACTACCTACCTCACAGGACTGTTGAAAGGGCTTTTGTGGTAAAAAGAGCCATGGATTGGGAATCAAAGGACTTGGGACTAAATTTCAGCTCTGCTGCTTGCTAGCCAGGTGACTTTGGATAAGTCACTTAATACCCTTGTGTCTCAGTTTCCTCATCAGTCAAATGAGTAATTGGACTGGCTGATCCCAAAGGTTTATTCCAGCCTGAAACTCAATGAACTATAATATAAAGAGTGTTTCAGAAACATCAGATATCTGATTGAAATGTCTCAGCCTGGCCCATAGTATCATTACCTTCCTACTCTTAAGTCAGGCACTCTCACAGGATCATAGTTTTAGAGCTAAAAGGTATCTTACAAGTAATTCAAAAAAATCTAACCTCTTAGTTTTGCATATGGGTCATATACAGGTCATACAAGTAATAAGTAGCAAAACTGAGAACCAAATTCAGATGTTTTGACTCCAAAATCAGCCTTCTTTTCACTGTACCACACTCACTACTCTCAAGTGTGTCTGGAAGCTGGGAAAGTGGCACCTCTCCATCCTGGTATACATATTCAGTTCATTATCCTTTCTATCACAGCCACATCTCTTTCTCTGCCCAAGTGTTCTGTTGACCTCATTTTTGCCAATTTTTGTCCATCACCTATGTGAATTTTCCCTTTGAACTACATTAGTTCTCTTAATACAGTCTGTATCAAAACATGCAATTATTACTATCACCTTAAAACTGTTCATTGGTTTTTTCATATGTGTTAAGTCTCATTTCCTCAACAAGATCATAATTTCTTTGAAGGCGAGGACTGATGTTAAGCTTTGCTGTATCCCCAGATGACCCTGCACATGCACACAGTAAGGGCTTAAAAAATATCACTGAAACATTGGGATTAAATTAAATTAGGATTAAAAGGCACCTTCCAACTTCTTATGAAGATTAATAATCCTATCAGAAGATTTTCCTGTTCCCTCTGTCAGGGAGGAGAAACGAGACCTATAAGTGAACAGAAGGCAATGCTGCTTATAAAGATGCTTCACTCCCCTCAACTTCCATACATCTGACCCTCTTCTCACAATTGGCAAGTGGGCACTGGAATTCTTCAACTCAGTTGTTTTTTAATTTTGTTTTGGTTTTTTTGACTCTGTTGTTTTTCTGGTTCCAGAGATAGTTGTTGCCACATTAGATTTTTTTAAAACTTTTTTCAATTAAGAAGTATTTATTTTCTCTCTCAGATGCCTTTTTCTATTAAGGGGGAAAAACAACACTTGTTTTAAATTGTACAAGGTCATTGGAGCAGGTAAAAGGTGAGTATCCTGGAGGGAAATGTCCTCTGTCAATTTCCAGAACCGCACAAGGCTAAAGGCAGCAAAGATTTACACACAGGCAACCAGCCCAAATGCACAGTACTCCGTTTGCTGCCATTCCCAAATCACTTATCGCAAGGGCATGAAGGGGACAGAACTTAAAATTCCTGAGAAATAAGAAAATTAGGCTCAAGATATGAGCTTTACATCAAAGAATTAATAAGCAGATGATTAATGTGAATATTACAAATTATCTTGTCCTGAGTCACTTGATTCAAAGGTGAAAGCTAGTCTTTACATAATCTTTTGGATCCTTATCTTCTCATTTTACTTAGCACTTGACCAGTGTGATATTAAGTAGGCAGGGTATATGCATATATGATTCCTGCCCTCATCAAGAACTTGATGTTCCTGAAGCATTCTCATCTGCAGGCCACAGAATACACTTATCTAACTTCATGCCTAAGCATCTAGTTTAACCAGAAGCCATTCTTATGATTCAGTAATAATGATGAGGGAACCAGAATGCTCCTTGTTCCTCACTGTCATTTCCAGATTCTCTCTCAGTCACCATTATTCAGTAAACTTAATTCTCCAAGGTTTGTTTAATCTGTGTTTATCACTCAATCAAGATTCTGGAAACTGTTATCTACTTAACTCTAGGACTCTTGCTATCCCTTCTCAGAGAGCTCAGTGCCTGATTCAGTCTTTCATCAT
Source organism: Pseudochirops corinnae (assembly GCA_028646515.1). NCBI lineage: Eukaryota > Metazoa > Chordata > Mammalia > Diprotodontia > Pseudocheiridae > Pseudochirops > Pseudochirops corinnae. The sequence goes on from CM053586.1 coordinate 174,882,138, forward strand.
TTCCTCTGCCTTCACACTATGGGACTTCAACATACATACTGATATTCCCTCAAGCACTTAACTTCCTAGTTCCTTAACTTACTCATTTCCCATTGAGTCCTCCAACCCACTTCAGCTACACACAAAGACGGTCAAACCCTTGATCTTATCATCACCCATTAAAAAGTTCTACTTTCATGAACTCTGAAATTCCTTTATCTGTTCCAAATCTGCTGTCATTGCACCTTCTCCCTCTGCTTTGCAACCCCTTAACCCATAATCCTCATTGTGACCGCTAATCATTCCAACTGAATAGTTTTTTCCCAGGCCATCATCCCTGCACTAGCTACACTTTTTTTCCATTCTCTAACTTGACCCTCTGGTGAGTCAATTAAATTCTACCTTATCCTCTTGAGTCTCTTGTCCCTGATCCTCTGGATAAACTCCTTGCCAAGTCTCAATTACTCCTACCATCCTCTCTGTTTGCTCCTATTCATATGCTGCTTAGTAAAGTTGAAGAAAATCATGAAACCATGTAGTGAACCATAGGCTCACTACAAATTTATGTTACATAGTCTCAAATAGGTCCTCACTATGGCAAAGCAATCCTTTTTAGACAGCTGTCTAATCGATTCACTATTCTACTCACCACAGTGGCTTTTAAAAACTTTTTCATCCCTCCTCAAACCTCTCACGCCTCCCTCTCCCCTGACCCTCTCAGCTAAGGATCTTGCTTCATATTTCACTGAAAAAATTGAGGGAATTTGCTGAGAGCTCTTGCTTCTCTCCTCCTCATTTGAATCATTCAGATGCTTTCCATCACTATCCTTTCTTCAATCTGTCTCACATGAAGAGGTGGCCCTTCTTTCCAGGGTTAACCCTTCTATAAAAGCACCTTTAATTTCATTCCATTCTACCTTCTCCAGTAGACTTCTGTATCAATCCCCATTCTCCCACTAATCTTCAATTTCTCCCTATCTACTGGATACTTCTCTACTGCCTTCAAACATATGACTCCTCAAAAAACCCTCACTTGATCTGGTCATCCTTGCTAGCTGTAGGCTTATATCTCCCCTCCCTTTTGTGGCCAAACTCACTGAGAAAGTTATCTACAGTTGGTGCCTCCGCTTCTCTTCACATTTTCTTCTTAATTCTCCACAGTTTGGCTTCTGATTTCATCATTCAGCTGAAACTGCTCTATCCAAAATTAATAGTGATATCTTCATTGCCAAATCTGATGTTCTTTCCCCAATCTTCATCTTTCTTGACCTCTGTGCAGCCTTTAACATTGTCAATCATCCTTTCGATAGCCTTCTTGATAGTTTCTTCTTTCTAGGTTTTAAAGGTCTCTTTCCTTGTCCCATGAGACTTTTTAGAGTGATTTCTTTTGCCCTTTCTGATGACACTGCTTTTGTTCACCTCCCATTTCCTCATCCTTTTGCCCTTTCTGCCACCTTTGACGGTGCTGCTCACTCTCTTACTCTCTAGGTTTGAGTGACACTGCTCCCTCCTGGTTCTCCTCCTACCTGTCTGACCAGTTCTTCATCCAGGTCATACCCACTAACCACAGGAGTTCCTAGACTGTCCTGGGCCCTCTGCTCTTTTCTCTCTATGCTATTTCACTGTATGAGCTCATCTATTTCCACGGATTTCATTATCATCTTTATGCTGATGATTCCCAGATCTACTTTTCTAGCCCTAACGTCTCTTCTGACCACCAGTCCCACATCTCCAACTGCCTATTAGATATCTTGAACTGCATGTTTCAAAGACATCTTAAACTCAACATATCCAAAACTGAACTCATTACCTCTTTACCCTCCCCAAACTCTCCCTTCTTCTTCACTTTCCTATTACTGCTGTGGGGCACCACCATCCATCCCTTCACCCAGGCTTACAACCTAGGGTCTTCCTCTGCTCCTTCCCATATCCAATCAATCAGTTGCCAGGTCCTGTTGATTCTAACTTAAATTTACAGACAGAACCCCGATATAAGTTCCCTTCTCTCCTTTGACAAATACCACAATCCTAGTGCAAGTCCTTATCTCTTCAAGCCTGTACTAATGTCTTTTGTATGACCTCCTTGCCTTAAGTCTCTCCTCACTGAAGTCCATCCTCCACTTAACTATCAAAGTGATCTTCCTAAAACACTAGTGTGACAACATTATACCTTCCTCTCTGCCACCATGCTTCCATTTAATAAGCTCTACCTCCCTATTAGCCCAGGGATTACATATAAAAATCTGTTTGGCTTTTGAAGCCCTCTATAACTTGCCCCCTCTTACTTTTCCAGTCTTCTTCCACCTTACTCCCCTCCACCTACTTTACAATCCAGTCACAATGGCTCTTACTTGTTCCTGGAAAATGATTCTCCATCTCCCAACTCTGTGCCTTTTCAATGACTGTACCACTTGTCTGGAATTCTCTCCTTTCATCTTGATCTCCTGGCTTCCTTTAAAATCTGAGCTAAAATCCCACCTTTCACAGAAGCTTTTTGTGATCCACCTTAAAACTAGTGCCTTTCATTTGAGATCACTGCCAATTTATCATTTATATATACTGTCTGGACACAGTTGTTTACATGATGTCTTCTCCATTAAACTGAGGTCCTTGAGAACAGGAACTGTTTTTACCTTTCTTCATATCCCCAGAGTTTAGCATAGAGCTTGGCACATAGCTGATGCTTAATAAGTTCTTGCTGACTTGACTTAACGAGATGTTCAGTGATAGAGACACGGATACAGTTCTGCCTGGACCACAGCCATGACACAACTAAACCAGCACATCTTTCAAGATCAAAATTGTCAAAAGATTTGACTTGGCACACCAAGTGCATACCAAATATCTAAGTTGTGGAGAACTGGATACCTGTGTTGTCAACTGTTCAAGATGAGGAAGGGAAGAATCATAAAAACCAACTAAATCACCACTTTGTCCTCTACAGCTAAGTTACTATCAAGTTCTGGCATACAGAATTTAATTTTGGGGGTTTGTTCTAGTAAGGGCAAGATAATCTGCTAGCCTAAATTTGTCTTCCAAGTAAACATTATTTTGTTTTTTGTAAAAAGATGGATGCTATCAATAACCAATGGCACAGACTGCAAATCATTTCTTTTTTTTTTTTTTTTGGAGGCAACTGGGGGTTAACTGACTTGCCCAGGGTCACACAGATAGTGTCTGAGGCCACATTTGAACTCAGGTCCTCCTGATTCTAGAGCTAATGTTCTATCTACTGTGCTACCTAGCTGCCCCACTCCAAATCATTCCTATGAGAAATGCATATTAAAACAGCTCTGAGGCTTTATTTCTCACCCACCAGAGGAGAAAAAGTGATAAAAAATGGAAATGGTCATTGCTAGAGGGGTTGTAGAAAGATAGGCACTGTAATACACTGTTGGAGGAGTTGTAAATTGGTCCAGCCCTTTTGGAAAACAATTTGGAATTAGAAAAAAAAGTTGTTAAATTGCTCATATCCTACTACTGTTTATACCCTAAAGACAGTTCCATATATTCCAGAGTACTGATATTTCACAATAACAGAACATTAGAACCAAATTATGTGCCCAATGATCAGGGAATGGTGAGCACACTGTGGCACATAACTGTAATGTTACTGCACTACAGGAAATGATGAAGGATGCAAAGAAACATGGGAAAGACTTGCATAAACCGATGCAGAGCAAAGAACACTGAGCCAGATGGCTACAACAACGTAAATGAAAACAACAGTTAAGGGTACCTGACTCTAACTCAATGTGAGGAGCGATCTATCCCAGAGGACCAACAGCAGAAAAGTGAGGGGTAAAGGGGACAGAATATTACGTACGCTTTCAGTTTTAGTCAGTTTATTGATTGGTTTTTCCTAAGTGCTTTTCTTTGTTACAGGGAGGAATCGGTGGTGCCATATTGAAAAAATGACTATGATGCGAAAAACAAAAGTCATTACACAATTAAAAGTAAAGAAGAACACAACTGGACTAACAGGCAATTTACTTTGGCATTTCAACACCTTGACCTTCGCTGGTTTACCGCTCCTTGATTTGTGCTTGTTCTACGATGCTCGCCTAGAATCCCACTTCTAGTTTGGTTCCCTCTTCGTTTACTGGTTCTGACCTCAGATGAGGACGAAGGGATGGGAGAAGAGAATTAAGCATTGGTACAGCACCTACTACGTGCCAGGCATTGTGCACTTTGTAAACATTATCTCACTTAATCCTCACAACAACCCTTCAAAGTAAGTGCTGTTATCATCCCCCTTTTACAGCTGGGAAAACCAAGGTAAACAAGTTAAGTGACTTTCAGCCCAGAGTAACACAGCTAGTGTCTGAGGCAGGATTTGAATTCAGAGCTTTTTGATTTTAGGTCCATCACTCTGTATACTGCACCACTTAGTTGCCTCTGGATTCCTGGACTACATCTGACATTCATTTGGCCTGGTATCCTAATTCTCATCCTGACCCTGACTTTTGCCTTACACAATAATTACCTTTAATCCTCAACCATAGATTCCCTGGTCTCTGTCCCAAGCTTCCACCTCCTGTATCTAGTGTTCAGCTTTTATCTCTATCAATACAAATCAATTCAGGACACCGAGTCTCTGGAAGGATGAGGCACAAAAGATATACCTTTAACAAACTGCCATTTATTTTCTCTCATTCTGTACCTCTAAGTGAGATTCCTTCTCCTGGAAATTTTTCTCTAGCTGCTCCACTCTCTGCTGCTGCTGGACCTGCTCTGTAAACAGCTGGTCCTGCAACTCCTGGAGCTCCTCCTCCATCTTCACAATCTCCTTCTGGGCCCCCTTGTGGCTCTGCTTCTTTACACTCAGAACAGCCACCTGCTTCTCCTGAACCTTCACCTTCAGCTTGAGGATCTCGGCCATCGTCTTCTTAAGTACGTCCAAGCTGCTCTGAGACTGTGACAAGCTTGGGCCTTTGTGCTCCTTGCTGGGAAGGGCGGCTGCTGCTTCTGACACAGTATGAAGGTCATCCTCTGTTGCTCTCTCGACACTTGGTCCAGGAGAAGCCAAATTTTGGACCACGTTTTTCGGGGCCTGTTTGGCCATTTCGGCTCTTCCACAGGACTTCCCTGACTGCTCATAGTCATGGGACACTTTATGTACTTTGGTTTTGGAGTCTGAAGACCCCTCTGCTCCAGGGCTATCCAACTCTAAACTACATTTCCTTTTGGTTTTTGAGCACTTAACTACTGGCCTATTGTTCCTCATGGCAAGACATAAATGGATTTTTTCCCAGTCTTCTTCTACTACTTCATATTCATATTCTGCATTCTCCTTATTTTCTAGTGGAACTCCAAGCTGGATTCGGTCTCCCTCCTGGATAGGATAGGCCTTTAAAGGTTCCAGGCGCTCCTTGTTCAACCAAACACCATTCAGACTCTGGGGAACAAGAAGAGATAGAAATGATTAAGTTTCACAATGTTTATTCTCCTTAATGGGGGCCTCTCTGCATCCTCAGAAGGAAAACTCTTGAGAACAGATTGCAAGGAAAGTAAACAACTACTCTTAGAAATAGCATTTTTCAAGTGCAGTTTTGATTGATCTGCTATATGTTTTATATTCATGCCTCCACCGAGAACTACCTGCAAAACTGGCAGGAATCATTTTATTTCAGGTAGTAATAACAATAATTAGTACTTAGCACTATGAGGTTTGCAAAGCGCAGTACAGTACAAATGTTATCTTATTTGAGCCTTACAACAACCTCAAGAGTTGGTTGCTATTATTAACCCCATTTTACAGATGAGATGAGATAAATGAGGCTAAATGAAATTGAATGACTTGTCCAAAGGTCACAAGGCTATTGTCTGAGGAAGGATTTGAACTCAGCCTTCCTGATTCCAAGTCCAGCATTCTTGAAGAATCACTAAGACAAATGCAACAGCATTGAAGGAAAAGTGAAATTAAGCCACTCCTTTTGGTGTTATGAAATGGAAAAATCAATTTTTTGATTTTTCTTCAAAATGGAAAATGAAATGGAAAAAAATCAATTCTAATGGTTGTATTCAATTCAATTCTGAAGCTTCTAATGGTGATGTCAGTGAAGTAGGATGTGCCTAAGAAAGTCACTGACACACCTGGACACACAAGGAAATAAAAAACCCCTCTGGACCATACTACCTGTGAACAAGATACTTCCTCTCTCTGGGCCCCCGTCTCCTTACCTATCAAATGAAGGGGCTGGATGTTAGTCAAGTTCTCTTCCTGTACACATTAGGGGAAATGTGGCTTAGTGGAGAGAGTATGGACTTGGAATCAGGAAGACCTGGTTTTAAGGGTACTTCAGATACTTCCTGGCTCTGTGATGCTGGGCAAGTCAAGTAAGCCCTTTAAACCTTCTTCTTCACCTCTAAGATGGATACCTACTTGCCCACATTTGTTGTAAGGATGAAAATGACAACATAGATAATAAAGCTCTCTGCCAAATTTAGAGTGCTATGTTGTCAGCTATTATTATAATAAAACTTAGAAAGTACACAAAAAATCAAGGAGAAAGGAACATCAATGCCTTGTACTGGGCATCATTATTCTGGAGGCTGAAACAATTAAGACACCAAAGACCCTGGCTTTTGTCCAGTTGATTCACTCAGTAAGCATTTATGACCTACCATGTTCAGTGCTGTAGGAGATAATTATGAAAAAAATGTAAATATGGAGAGGATACAGGTCCTATACTTGAAGAATTTACAATCTGGTTGTGGAGACAAAAATGTACACACATGAAACCAGAGAACAATACAGGGTAATATAGTAGCAAATATGAGGTTATATGGACTGACCACAAATTCTATAGTACTTGAGAAGGGAAAAAGAATCAATGGGTGAAATTAATTCATGGGAAAAGTCGGTTTTGAGGTAGGCTTGAAAAAAAGTATAGGATTGAGATCAGTAACTATGGCTGGGGGACATCTTAAGAGAGTTCATATGCATCTCAAACTCCAGGTTTAACTTTAAGGGCAGGGATGGAGATGAAGTTAAGTCCTAAAATAAAGCTAAGATACTGTCAGCATATACATGTCACATTCAACTCCTGACTCTTATCTTTTTGTCAGTTTTATTCAACACAAAGATTAGGGGTAATATAAAATAGCATAGTAACTCAAGAGAAATGAATAGGTGGCATGTGATACTTCCTATTCTTCTCTTCATGTCCCTTCAAAGCTCTCAACTATAGGAATTTTGCACACAAGATTTTCCCAACTACAGTCTCTGGGGCCTGTTTTTCTAACTGAATATTTTGTTGAAGAGCTGGGCTAAACACAGTATGATTGGCCCCTGCTTATAGACCAGAAGTCCGGACCATAATTCTCTTTCCCGTCTCTCAAGATGGCTGACAAAAAGCCACCCAAGGAAAAGAAGGTCAAAAAGGAAAAAAAAGAGAACAAAAAGGAAGATGTAGCTGAAAAGGTCAAAAAGCCTCGAAAGCGTTGCAGTCGGAACACAGTCCTGGCCCGAGGGATGAGTAGATACTCCAGGTCTGCAATGTATTCCGGAGAGCCATGTACAAGTGGAAATACTCTGCCCCCAAAACCCAATTGAAAGGAAGAAGAAAGAAAAAGTGCTCGCTACTATCTCAAAGCCTGTTGGTGTTGATAAGAATGGGGGAACTCGAGTGGTAAAGATTTGCAAAATGTCTAGGTATTACTCTACTGAGGATGTGCCTAGAAAGCTGCTAAGTCATGGCAAAAAGCCCTTCAGCCAGCATGTGAGGAGACTTCATGCTAGCATCACTCCGGGCACCATTCTGATCATGCTCACTGGTCACCACAGGGGCAAGCAAGTGGTTTTCTTGAAGCAATTGGCTAGTAACTTGCAACTGGTAACTGGACCTCTGACCATCAACCGCGTTCCTCTGAGAAGGACCCATCAGAAATCTGTCACTGCCACCTCTACCAGGGTTAACCCTTCAGGTGTGAAAATTCCAAATCATCTTACTGATGCTTACTTCAAGAAGAAGAGGCTCCATAAACCTAGACACCAAGGAGATATTTTTGACACAGAAAAAGAGAAATATGAGATTACAGAGTAGCACAAGGTGGATCAGAAAACAGTAGACTCTCAGATCCTACCCCAAATCAAGAAAATTCCTCAGCTCCATGGTTACCTGCTTCTGTCTTCTCTGGCTCCAATGGAGTTTATCCTCACAAACTGGTGTTTTAAATGCCTTGCAGAGAACACTTATTAAAATATTTGCAATAGCAAAAAAAAAGACATATGATCCCTTGGCTACTGTGCCCTAGCATGGCTCACTTGACCAACCCATTCCCCAAATTGTTTTAAGTCAGACTGGAAATGACCAGTTCCCACTGATGGTAGACCTCTGACTTAAACAATACCTGACACATTACAAAGAACAAAGCAGGGAGCGGCTAGGTGGCACAGTGAATAGAGCACGGGCCCGGAGTCAGGAAGACCTGAGTTCAAATTTGGCCTCAGACACGTGACACACGTACTAGCCATGTGACTTTGGGCAAGTCACTTAACCCCAATTGCCCTCCAAAAAAAAAAAAAGCAAAAAAAAACCAAAAAACAAAATAGCTACAGTCTAGGAACTATTAGAAACAGGAATGACCTGAGGAAAAAAAATTAAATTTGATATTGTACACATAGCAAACTTCTCAAAGTAAAAATGCAAGCTAACCATGAGAGAGTGTCAAAGGTCAACGTACAGAAATTTAAGTAAAACCCAAAGGGCAATGATGGATTTCGTCATCAAGTAAAAAAAACAGTGAATTAATATGGAACAGGTTTGAAGAGAGGTAAAGAAATGACAACAGAGCCTAAAGAAGTCAGTCTAAGATCATGGCAGCACATCATGACCCCTACGTACTTTCTCTACTGCCTTCTCCATGTCTGAGAAATAAACTCACAGCATTCATTTTACTATACAACCTTTCCTTTGGTTCACTACATTTCCCTATCTCTTAACTCCTTATGCCACCTAGTGGCGCAACTTATAAATCTTCCTACATCTGTCTCCCAACTCTGCTTTTCAGTCACAGGTGAAACTAGGAAAAGATGAATCCACACAGATGCCTGACATGCCATTCAGATATTCAGATTTCAAAGGATCATAGATTTAGAACCAAAAGGGACTTCAGAGGTCATATTTCATGCTACATTTATTCTCATTCTACAGATGAGGAAATAGGGCAAGATAAGTTAAGTGACTTAACTTGTCTTAACTTTAGAGAGGTAGAAAGTACTACATGCAATTTCAAAGTGCTAAAGACAAAAATGATGAAATACAGAAGGAGTCAATGTTAGATGTGTTTGGGGAAGAGAGAAACACTAGGACAATGTTGGTGGAGTTGTGAACTGGTCTAAATCATTAAGGAAAGTAAAGTTAATTATATAAGAAGGTCACATATCCCAAGAGGTATGGGGAAAAGGGTGCAATATGTAACAAAATATTTGCTGAGGTACTTTTTGTGGTAGCAAAAAATTGGAGACATAGTAGATACCCAGGGACTGGAAAATGGATGAATAAACTGGAGTACATGAATGTAATGGAATATTACTGCACTGTAAGGAACAGTAAAAATGGAGGATTCAAATAAATATGAGATTTATGCAAACTGAGAGCAAAACCAAAAGAACAATAAAGCCTAATATAATCCAATGGCTATAACAATGTAAATGAAGACAATACTTAATGACAAGACATTTTAGGGCAAATACAGTGTCCAATGTTGGTTCCACCTGATATTAAAACACATTTTCCTTAAGACATGGCAAATTGCTAGGTGAGGTGGTAAATGCTTCTAATTCCTGTCTCTGGGGAAGCTTAAACTTACAGTTGAACCCTCAAAATCAGGAGTCATTAGGTTGCTTAAAGAAGGGTGTACTGGTCCAAGTCAGAAATAGAGCAGTGAGAATGGGCAATTGAGTAGCTCCTGCTATTCAAAAGAGATACCTAATCTTAAGAAGGAAGTCAAAGGAGACAAAGAAGGAAGGAAGGAGAAACGGTATATTAAAAGTAATCAAAGACCCTTTTTTTGCAAAGTACTATCAAAATCTTTCTATGTGCTGTTGGTTTATTATCATCTGCAAGGATAGCTCACTGTCATAAGTATTTAAATGGATAGGAAATAAGAAAGAAAAAACAACTTGCCTAAGTTTCTCAACAAGTCAATGTGGGGGGGAAAGAAACATGTCAATAGTGAGATAAGATATTGTAACACCTGTTTTGTTCATTTCTTAGCACTCTAATCACCCCAAACATTCAGGTATTTTTGTGCATTCCTAAGAAGAAAAATTCACCAAGAGTCAAGAAAAGAAACAGAAACCCAAGATGATCAGGCAATGCTCACCTGGCTACCAGAATAATAGCTAAATTGTCCTAAGCATCTATACTCAAAAACCATTACTGAGTCTGCAGTCTGAAAATCCCAAGGAAATTTATCAGTTAAGGAACACTTACTCCAGGAATTGTGCTAAGTGCTGCAGATACAAAGGCAAAAACATGGTCCCTGGGCTCAAGGAGTTCATATTCTAATGATAAATATAACGTAACAAACAAATATGTACATATAAGATACAGATTGTGTAAATGGAAGGTAATTCAGATTGAATGCATAAGCAGCTAGGGGAATCTGGGGAAAACCTTTTTGGAGAAGTTGGGATTTGAGACTTGAAGGAAGCCAGGAGGTAGAGGGTGAGGAGGAAAGGCATTCTAGGAATATGAGACAGTCAGTGAAAAGGCATAGTATAGTCTCAGAGGATGGAGGGAACAACAATAAGAAAGGGAGTGTTGCTGGATCATACAGGACACAGAGAGGAATAAAATGTAAGACTAGAAAAGGCAGGAAAGGGTCAGGTTGTGAAGGGCTTTAAAACCCAAACAGAGGATTTTACATTTGAACCTGGAATTAATACAAAGCCACTGGACTTTACTGGGGGTGGGCTGTATGTGAAGGGAGTCAGGGTATGACATTGTCTCCAACCTGTACTTTGAGAAAAAACCAATTTGGCAACCGAGTAGAGGAGGGAGTAGAAAGAGGAAATACTTGAGACAGAAAGACCAATCGCAAGTCTATTGTAATAGTCCAGGCAGGAGGTAATAAAGACCTGTACCAGGGTGATGGCTGATTGGGCAGAGAGAAGGGGATGTGTGTTAAAGATATTGTGAAGGCAAAATCAACAAGATTTGGCAACAGAATGGATATGTGAGATAAATATGAATGAGGAAGAGAAAATGACACCAAGGTTGTGGGTCTGAGTGACTGGGAGGATGATGGTGCCCTTGAAATGTTAATAGGGAAACTGGCATAAGAGGATGGTTTGGGGAAGAAAGATAATGAATTTTGTTTCAAACATGTTTCAGACAGTCTGAGATGTCCAAGAAGCAATTAGTGATTTCAAGACTGGAGTTCAGGAGAGAAGTTAGGGCAAGATCTCTGGTAATTAATCACATAGAAATGATTAACTGAACCCATACAGCTGATGAGAGCACCAAGAAAAATGGTATGGAAAGAAAATGGTACCAAAAGCAGATCTTTGAGGGATACCCATGGTTAGTGGACATGATGTGATCAAGGATCCAGCAAAAGAAAATAAGGATCGGATCAGAAAGATAAGCAAACCAGACAGAGCAGTGTTATCAAAACCTAAAGAGGAGAGGGCATCTAGGAGAACAGGGTCATCAAAAAGTGCCAAGGGAGGAAGAAAGGACAAGAAGGATCAACAAATTGGAGATGAGCAGAAGTAATATTATCAGAAGGGGAAGGGGAAAGTCAGGCAATCAGTTTGAAATGTCTCATGGAACCAAAATGACCTTTCATGTTCTCACTAACCTATATTTTGTGCTCGCTTGAAAAAAACAATTGTAAAAGCATTATATTATGAGACAATAAACATAGGTCTTCTAAACCACTTATTAAAAGCTGTGAGATTGAAAACAAATTCATTCCTGATGTTAAGCTCCATCAAAAATTTTTGCTTATTTGCCTCTGTGTTTTTTAAAAACAAACTCAAAATACTGCAAACCCCATCAAAATTTCATTACAAAAAAAATTCCTGACTCCATATTTAAGTGCTGATTCTCCAACTATCCCAATAGAAAAGACTGGGAGTTTTGTGACAGATCATGGTGATCTGAGTCCTTTTTTTATTATTAGAACGGTACATCATCTAAAGACCTCTTAAGCACACATCCTCAGGCAAAATTGGAGCAATGAAATTTTGTAGCTGAAATTCAATCAATCACCAACAAAGGGAGGAAGCTGGGAGAAGGAGCCACACCAAAAGACTGCTAAGAAGAAAGGGGATTTTCCTCCCCAATAGCTGCTTCCTTGACAACTCTCCCCTTTCCTACTTCAGGTATACCTTTCTGAAAGAGACAAAATATAGGACACAAACTTAATTAATGCTAATTGTCTCTAAATGTACATAAATGTCTTAAAAAGATCTTTTGTCAGTAATTTACATCTTTATTAGGAGAGTAAAATCTGAAGGGAAAAGTATGAAAATGAGAGCTCTGCAATAAAGGGATATAAAGTTAAACACTGAAACATGGTTTATGTATATAGCAAGGTGTTGCTTCTCAGAAATGTTGTCTTTATCTGTTTCCCTGTTGTGGTTGTTCAACATTTTTAAAATGTGTCAGTCTGAAGGCTTGGTAAGGTCTCCTAACTTCATCATTAATCCTTTTCTCCAAAGAAATGGGTAAAGTTACATGTTTGTACTTTCTTTCTTCCAAAGAAATAAAAATCGAAGGAACTATTTACACTCCCATGAAGACCCTTAACCTAGTCAACTCAGATTAAAAAAAAGAAAATCAACTCTTGTTTTAAAGTAACTTTCTATAAAACTGTGCATAATTTCACTTTCCCTCCAAAATCCTAAAACCAACTATGGTAAATTAGCCCTGATGCCCTTTATTTGATATTCAAACAGTGCCTGGCTAAGATTGCTGAATTAACTGATTTGGTATTTGTAAATCAAAACCCTCCTGCTACACAGTATAAAAGCAACTTTATCATACAGCAGGAAGGTGCTTTCTCAAACAGCATGAACTCTGCATTCATATTTGTACAAAATGAAGGCCTGTTGGCTGTCATGAAATTTGAACCCTCTTCATCCACCATCTAACATGCTCTTCCATTAAGTCCTTGGTTCTGGCATAGATGATGAAATTCACTGCTACAGAGTTTCAGCAGCCACAAGGATTATTGAGTTAATAATTCACTGAAGGTTTTCATATATCAGAGGTGGCCAGGAAGCCAGGCCTTTAAAAAGATAGAGAGACAAGAGGAAAAAGTACTACATCACCCCCTAGAGAGAAACTATCAGAACAGCAGGTACAGATCCACCTACCAGGTATTAAGGGGCAGATTCAGGAAGGCCTGGGCTCCCTGGAAAGGGCATTCTACCAGGCACACTCCTACACAAGGAAGATGTGACAAAGCATTTGGGGATTTGGGGACCCCAAGTTCAACATGAGTCAACAGTGTGATAAACTGATCAAGAAGGTTAATGTGATCTTAGGCTATCAAGAAAGATGAAGCATCCAATAATAAGGAGGTGATGATCACACTGTATTCAATCCTGATCTAGAGACAGATACTATGTTTCATTCTGGCCCTCACATTTTGGGAAGGGCAATGGTAAACTGGGGTGCAACCAGATGGCACAGTGGATAGAGTGCTGGGCCTGAAGTCAGGAGGACTCATTTTCCTGAGTCCAAATCTGGTCTCACTTACTACTAGCTGTGTGACCCTATGCAAATCACTTCACTCTGTTTGCCTCAGTTTCCTCATTTGTAAAATGAGCTGGAGAAAGAAATGGGAAACCACTCTAGTATCTCTGTGAAGAAAACTCCAAACGGGGTCACAAAGAGTCAGACACAAGTGAAATGACCAAACAACGATTGGTACGCTGGAGGTTACCATGAAGAGTGCCACTGGGATTGTGAATGGCCTTGAGTTAATACTTTATAAAAACTGGCCTAATGAGCTAAGGATACTTAGCCTAGGGACACAATAGCTATCGCCAAGTATTGGAAGAATTAGCTTTGTCCTACTTGGTCTCATAAGACAGAACTTGGCACAATTAGTAAAAACTGAAGAGACTTTTTAGGCTTGAGAAAAGGCAGTTTCCTAAAGATAAGATTTATTTAGATGTGAAACTGGCTATACCTTGGAATGTAACGGATTCCTCCTCACTAGAGCTCCTGAAGCAAAGGCTAGATTGACCACTTGATCAGGTATATTGTAGAAGGGATTCTTGTTCAGGTATGAGTTGTATAAAATGGCCACTGAGGTTCCTTCTAACCCTGAAATTCAATGATCCTGAGGCCTAGAGAGACCATTAGAGCATAAGAGTTGTTAAGTCCTTTGCATTTCCTGTCAAGTTAAATACTGTTCTATATTTGATGTTTTATTTTCTTGAGTGCTTGCATGAGTTAAGATTCTTTTCCTTTTTTTTTAAAGAGGTGTGTGTGTGTGTGTGTGTGTGTGTGTGTGTGTGAAAGAGAGAGAGAGAGAGAGAGAGAGAGAGAGAGGGAGAGGGAGAGGGAGAGGGAGAGGGAGAGAGAGAGTTGAGAAGACCTATGTCTAAGTTTAATTCTGACATTCCTTGGGGAAACCCTCAAAGAGGATAACTAATAAAAACCATTCAAGATTAAATGTGATACATAAATACAGAGGTTCAGTTCTGAGCCATAGAAATGTTTTGCTGAAATAAAGCAATCTGGACACAAAATTGTCATCCCTTTTTTCTCTCACTTAACTAAGAGCTGATGGCTCCTTCCAATTTGTCTAAAATAAACTAAGGTCTCCATGATTACAAAAAAGCCTCCCCTTGAGCTTTCTTATTCTCGCTTAGCTACCAGCCCATCTCCTCTTCATTGCTAATGATCCTGAAAAGCGATGTTTCTTTTAAAGATCACCAACAATTTCCTATTTCCTAATCCAAGTGATTTTTTTCAATTCTTGACCTCCCTATAGATTTTGATACTGTTTATTACTCGCCTACTAGATACATTTCAGAGAGACCACATTCTGGTGCCTTTCCTTCCTCTATTTCTTCTCTGTAAAGGGGAAGGAGGAAAAGGATTATAATTCAGAGTAATGTTTGTTAAGTCAATGCTAAGTTCTGTTTATAGATTTACACTATATATAGTGTGTATGTGTGTGTATTGTAAGATCACATTAGCCTTCTTGGTCAGTTTATCAAGGGAGTAACAACATGAAAGCAATGTTTTGGGAAGATTATTCTGGCTGCAGAACACAGATTAGCCTTGAAAGTCAAGGGCTAAAAGTAAGGAGGGAAGCCAGAAAGCTACTGCAATAATAGAGGTATATTAGGTAATAAGACCTAGACTAGAATGCTAGGTAGCAATGGGAACAGAGGAAAGGGTGAATCAAAAATATACAATTATTTCTCAAAATACACTAACCATATTATTAAAGGATCCACAAAATTACAGGATGTGAAACTCCAAAGTATACATTCTTTTTCAATGTTTCACCACCCTAATCCTTCCCACCACCAAAAAACAAAAACAAAAAACCATACAAACTATAGATGGATGCTCATGTGAGAGATAGGGAAGAAAGAAAAGTCCAGGGAACACAGAGACTATAGTGAACAGAAGTAGGAAAAGGGAAGAACAAGATGTAAGGCTATAGCTACTACCTCAGTGACCCCTAAAAATGGAGAGAGGTCTGATGAGCTAAGGCAGGCATATGGATATGAAACCTGCTATGGGAAACTAGAATAAATCCATTTTAACTTAAGAACAAAGGGGATAAGAAAGGAAAAACCTACAGATTTCAGCTGGCCAATTTCTCATCATGCCTTCAGCCTTTTTGGGAAGAGACTTGAGCATGACATTCTAGTAGCTTGCTGGGAGGAGCAGGATTGTTTCTTCACCCTAAGCCCTAATAAGCAGGGTTATTTTTTTTTCCTTTTCAGTCCAATGAAGCTATATTTAAGGGGCAAAACTACAGCATGAACTACCCTGAACTTCAGCCAATCAGCTCAGTCAACCAGCAGTTATCATGCACGTACTGTGTGTCAGGCAAGTGCTGGGAGATGCAATCACTAAATGACCTCATTTTGTTTCCAAACTGAACCTGAACTACCAGTTTGGGGTAAAATAAGCATTTGTATAGCACCTACTATTTGCCAAGCACTGTGTTAAGGGCTTTTGCACATATTTTCTCATTTGATCCTGACAACAACCCTGCAAGGCACGTACTGTTATCCTCATTTTACAGTCGAAGAAACTGAAGAAAAGAGGTGAAGTGACTTGCCCAGGGTCACACAGCTAGCAAGTGTCTGAGGCCACATTTGAACTCAGATCTTCCTACTGTGTCACCAGCTGCTTCTGTCCGAGTCAGGCCCAGTCTAGGACATCTGGTGCTATCTTGAGGGCCTGGAACATAAAGAACTCAATGAAGGGAGGGATCAGCGGTGCAGGGAAGATGCGCCTGGACTGGTCGTCAAGCTTCTTTTTAGCAGCACTTTTTGTGATGCCTTTAAAAGTGTTGGTTGCCTGCCATAAGGCACTCTCCACTCATGGAAGATTAGAGAATAAACTGCCTGTGGCCATCCTACAAAAAGAGAACAAGGATGCAATGCTGACCACCCTCCCCAGGACTTTCTCTATCATGCCCCTGCCCAAGATACTTTCACCACCATCACCCTATCTACCCTGGCCTCCTGTGAAGGATTTTCTTCCTTCATTAGAATGTCAGCTCCTTGAGGACAAGCGCCATCCTTCTGTTTATATCTGTATTCCCAGTGCTTAGCACAGTGCCTGGCACGTAGTAAGTGCTTAATTAAATGACTTGAAAGGCAAAAACTCAGGATCCAAGTCACCTGGAAAGTCCCAGACCTTTTTGCCCTTTGAAGTATGAGACAGGTAAATTTATTCCAGGAAATAGTTTGGACCTTAGATATATGAGAAAGCATAGAATCTACCAGCATCAGAGGCGCCCCAGGGCCAGGGGGCACACCTTATACCTAGTCAAAGGAAATGTTTTAAGTAGGAAAAAGTCTTGGATGATTTAATGCCCTGATCAGTTTCAAGCCTGATGTTCTGCTTTCTAGCACCTAGTATCCTGTCCCCTCAAAACTACTGTCTTATAATTGAAATGCTTATAGGTTAAGTTATACAACTCTTTTCCCTGACCTCCTACCTCCTCCTCAAAGTCAAAACACAGTAAGTTAAATAAAAGAGGAAAGAGAATGGTCAACATATTTTACAAGACATATAAATACTCAGTGTTTAGAAAAGCTGCCTGTATAGTACAGTCACTGACCAGTTCTCACACTTAAATAGTTATACCTCAGCATAGTTCATTTTCCTGCACTGTCAGGAAACTCCTGGTAACCCAAGACCTCAGAGGCCAGTGAATATGAATTTTACCATCATGATCCAAACCTGATTGTCAATTTTCCTTTCTAGGAACTTGTATGATGGTATTGAATTCACCTTGCCTACTAAACTTATAATCAGCACCTCGTCTGGCTCCTAAAGCTAATTCAGCATTCCCTGGGGCAGAGGCCACCCAGTCCATATGGCTATACAGATAACCTCATACAAAAGGCTCCAATTCACAGTGTTAACAGTGAAAAGATTTTGATGAACTTTAACTACAGACAGACAAGACACGTACTACTAGTAACCCACTTTTCCTGACAGCCTTCCTAAAAAGTTGTCCACAGAACAAACTGACAAACATGGAGAAGATAGGAAACCAAGGGACCAAGATGCCACCTTGTTGCAAGCACCTTTCCTTAGGTCTCATGTAATACTTGTTTTTATATATATATATATATATATATATGCTAAGAACTATAATTGTCTAGTATCACCCAGAGTGTCAAAGACTACACTAGCGTCTCCCACTTAAATAATTTGGTTATGTGTAGCTCAGATGTGTGCAGAAAAGCCAGTAGTCTCTAACTAGCCAATGGCATACTGGATTCTGCTGCTTCCCAGCACTGCCTCTAAAACTGGAAGCTGAGGAAAATGAGAGTCCCAGGCTGAGAAGAACAGGAAGACAAAAGAGAGAGAAAAGAATATCTTTTTGAGTTTATAGGATCAATTAAATTCACCAAACATGTATTATGTACCTACCACAGGCAAGAGACTATGTTAGAAAGCAAGGATAGAAGGACAAAAAAAATGAAAGCTTTCTGACCCTCAAGTTCATATTTTCCAGAGGCTAGAAGTGGGGAAAGATTAAGTAAGTAAATGATAATTTGAGAAGAGAAGAAAGATCACAAACAATTGGGGAGTAGGAGAGGGAAAATTCTGGAAAGGTTTTAAGGACATGTGGTAGCAAAGGGAAATTCTTGCTCAGGCTTGGGTCCTCCCAGATGACTTCTGAGCCCAAAGGCTAACAGACTCAGAAATGGGAGAAAGCTTGGAACAAGAACTCTTAATCTTTTTCATGTCATGAACCCCTTTGGTTATCTGATGAAACCTAAAGCACCTTCCTATTTTATTGTTTTTAATATTGTTAAATGAACTAATTTAGTATTGTTAATGGAAACCAATTATAATGAAATAAGATACATTATATTTTCTATCTATTTACAGACCTCTAAAATCTATACATGCACCACCTTGGGGGTCTGTAGACCACAAGTTAAGAACCCCTGAGAGGGTCATCTTCAACTCCTTCATTTTACATGAGGAAAATGAAGCCCAGATAGGTTAAAAAATCCTTTTAAAGGCACACAGGTAATGAATTTAAGAGCTGAGATTTGAACCCCAGATCCTTTGACTTCCAAATTTTATGCCCTTTCCACTGTAACATGTTGCCTCTCCAACTCAGATTCTATTATTTTGCCTTCTTTTCTTCTCTCCATAATCCTTGGGTGATTTTATTTATTCCACCAGTTTCAACCACCCATTTCTATGCAGAACTCCTAGGTCTCTAATTCTGATTACTGTCCTGCGGTTTAAATCCACAATGCACACTTCCCATTAGGTAGCTTTACATAAAGGGATTGAAAACTCAATAAGCCCCAAACTAAACTTCCTATCTCAGGTTTGGTAAAGAGGAAACAGGACAACATAGAGGAAAGAGCATCTTATTTGTTATCAGGAGTGACCCAAGTGCTGTTCCTTCTTCCCACACTTACTAGCTGTATGATACTGGGCAAATCACTTAACCTGTTTAAGTATTAATTTCCTCATCTATACAAAACAGAATATGCACACACGCAGAGGCAGACACATGTGTGGAGGCAAGACACAGCTGTCTGTACCAGCACAAAGCTGGAGTGAGTCGAGGCAAGCTGATTCACCCACCGAAGGGGCAATTCCCAGACCTCTCATCACAGGACAGGGGATCTGTTGGAGCTGGGTAAGAGACAAATGTAGGGCCCACAGCAGCTACAGCAGCTACTCCTGGGGCTATCAAACTACAGCTTGGAGGTTTAAAAATCACCTATCTGAACTTCCAGGGACCAAGATGGCAAAGTAAACCCTAGCTGCTCTAATTTCCCCCTTTGACCCTGAAAACCCAGAGAATACTGCCCCAGTGTAAAAATCTAAAATAGTGGAACCAAGTGAAGGTTTGGGAGTCCTAGAGGAAAGGTGTGGCTGAGGCTGTGCTTCACAATGGGGAAAAACAGAATAGAAAAACAAAGACTTTAGAATCCTATTATGGGGAGGGAGAAGAACCAAATTCAGAAGGGGACAGCATTGACTCTACATCCACATATGAAACCTCAAAAGGGAATATGAACTACTCTCAAGCCCAGATAGCATTCTTACAAGAGCTCAAGAAGGACTTTAAAAACCAAATTAGAGAGGTAGAAGATACTACAATTGCCAAAATAGAAAAACATCTCACTGAAGAAAACAGCTCCTTAAAAAGTAAAATGTGTGAAATGGAAAAAGAGGTTCAAAATCTAACTGGAGAAAATAAATCCCTAAAAATGAAATTTGAACATATGAAAAAGGAACTTCAAAAATTAACTGAAGAAAACAATTCACTAAAAACTCAAATCAAAGCTAATGACTCTATGAGGCATCAAAAATCAGTCAAACAATCCCTCAAGAATGAAAAATTAGAAAAAAATGTAAAATATCTCATTGGAAAAATAACTGACCTGGAGAACAGATCCAGGAGAGATAATCTAAGAATTATTGGTCTACTGGAAAGTCATGATGAAAAAAAGAGCCTGGACAACATCTTCCAAGAAATCATCAAGGAAAACTGCCCTGAGGTCCTAGAACCAGAGGGTAAAATAATTATCGAAAGAATCCACCAGACACTTCCTGAAAAAGATCCCAAATTGAAAACTCCAGGAAATATTGTACCCAAATTCCAGAATTATCAGGTCAAGGAGAAAATACTTAAAGCAGCCAGAAAGAAAAAATTCAAATATCGTGGAACTACAGTCAACATCACACAGGACCTAGCAGCTTCTACATTGAAAGATCAGAGGGATTAGAATATGATATTTTGTAAGGCAAAAGAGCTTGGGCTACAACCAAGGATCAGCTATCTAGCAAAACTAAGCATAATCTTTCAGGCAAGGAGATGGCCATTCAATAAATTAGGAACTTCCAGATCTTTCTGATGAAAAAGTCAGGGCTCAATGGCAAATTTGATCTCCAAATACAAGACTAAGGAGAGACATAGAAAAGTAAACAGGGAAAACACACACACACACACACACACACACACACACACACCCTTTGTTATTTAATAAGAGCAAACTCTTTATATCCCTATGGGAAGCTGATACCTGTCAATATTGATAACTGTATACTTACTGCGATATTCAAAAGGGATATTGATAAAGGGTATGGGTATAAATTAACTAAAGTGATGATAAAAAACCTTATTAAGGGGTACAAAGGGACTGTAATGAGAGAAGAAAGGAGGAAGCAGAAAAGGGTAAATTATGCCACATGAAGAGGCATAAAAATATACTATAGTAGAGGAAAAGGAGGGAAATGAACATTATATGAGCTTCACCCTCATTGGTTTTGGTGTAAGGAGGGAATAGCATAATCAGTTAAGTATAGGATTCTATCTTGAAGAGACATAAAACTTACCATAATAGAGAGAAAGAAGGGAGGGAAAGAAGCATTGTATGAGATTTATTCTCATCAATCTTGGTTCAAGGAGGAAATAACATACTAAATTAAGTATAAAAATCTATCATACCCTACAGTCAGTAGAAGGGGGAAGAGGTAAGAAGGGGGGAGTAGAAGGGAAGGAAGAAGTAGTAAGGGGGAAGTGTAGAGAAAGGGAGGGGGATTGATAGGGAGGGAAAACTGAGGGAGGTAGTGGTCAAAAGGAAAACTCTTGAGGAGGGGAAGGGAGAAATAAAAGCAGAAAGAGAGGAAAGAATAGGATGGAGGGAAAGATACAGATAGTAATCATAACTGTGAATGTGAAAGAGATGAACTCTCCCATAAAACAGACGCAGATAGCAGAATGGATTAAAAACCATAATCCTACAATATGCTATTTACAAGAAACACAGCTGAAACAGGGGGACACATACAGGGTAAAGGTAAAAGGCTGGAGTAAAACATACTATGCTTCAGCTAAAGTAAAAAAAAAAAAAGCAGGGTTAACAATCCTTATCTTAGATAAAGCAAAAGCAAAAATAGATCTAACTGAAAGAAATAAGGAAGGAAATTATATCTTGCTAAAGGGCACCACTGAAAATGAAGCAATATCATTACTAAACATATATGCACCAAGCTATATACCATCCAAATTCCTAGAAAAGTTAAGGGAGTTAAAGGAAGAAATAGACAGCAAAACTATACTAGTGGGGGACCTAAATCTCCCCTTCTCTGAACTTGGTAAATCTAACCTCAAAATAAACAAGAAAGAAGATAAGGAAGTAATAAGAATTTTAGAGAACAAAGATATGATAGAATGAATGAAGATAAAAAGGAATATACCTTCTTTTCAGAGATAAATGGCACATACACAAAAACTGACCATGTACTAGGGCATAAAAACCTCACAATTCAGTGCAGAAAGGCAGAAATATTAAATGCATCCTTCTCAAATCATGATGCAATAAAAATTGTATGTAATAAAGTGCCATGGAAAGATAGACTAAAAACTAACTGGAAACTAAATAATTTAATACTAAGGAAAGAGTGGGTCAAACAAGAAATTGTAGAAACGACCAGTAACTTCATTCAAGAGAATGACAATAGTGAGACAACATACCAAAACTTGTGGGATGCAGCAAAAGCAGTTCTTAGGGGAAGTTTTATATCTCTGAATGCATACATGAATAAAATAGAGAAAAGTGGAGATCAATAAATTGGGCATGCAACTGCTACTATTCTAAGACAGGACCTTATAACAGAGTAATCCTTCTTAGGTATAGATCTGGTATCACCCTTCTTTCCAAAAACTTCCAAAGAGCCACTAAGTACTAACTGAACAAAGTTAAAATTCCTTCACCTAGCATTCAAGGATTTCCATAAACTAGAAGAGTATTTTTCTGCTAGTTTTCTGTAGAATATTTTTCTAGTTTTCTACACATTCTTATTCTCTAATTAAACAGAACTACTTTCTGCTCCTATAATACATAATGAACTCTCCTGCCTCCACCTTTGCTCATGTTGTTATCTACAGCTCAAGGGATGGCCCCTTTAATAAACCCTTTGAGTAACTACTTAAAGAGGCCTATTCACTAAATGAGAGTTATCTCACTCAAAGTGGGAACCTGAAAAGACCTTAATCTAAAAAGGGCCAGGGTCTCCCATTGCATCCTAGGCCATCTCCAGTTGTCCTGATGAATATCTGGCCACTGGACCCAGATGGCTCTGGAGGAGAAAGTGAGGCTGGTGATCTTGCACAGCTCTCCGTCACTCAAATCAAAGTCAACTGCAAGTCACGTCATCATCTCCCTGATGTTATGGTTCTCTTTGAGAACGAAGGACAAATACAACAATAACTACAACTAGAATGCCCTCCTCCCTTTCTGTCGCCTCTTCTTTGAGGCCTTCCCTGATTCTACTACCTCCACCATGACCTTACTCCATAGATCTCACACAGTACTCTTTTGCAATTCTCTAATGCATTTATCATACAGTACTGTGTATTACAGTAATCTGAGTTCCTGTCTTCTCCTCCTATAAGACTATAAGCTCTATGAAGGCAAGGACTGTCTTATTTAAAACTTTCTATCTCCATATGGAAGGTATTTAATAACTATTTGGTGAACAAGCAAGCTCTTGGAATAGCATCTGTGCTAAATCAGGTATCACTTTTGAAGACTATTAGGATGAATACCACTTGAGTTCTCTTCTACCTTGTTGTCCATCATTGTCCACTGGCCCTCAGCATTCTGCTTGAAAACACAGTGGTTTCGGGAAATCATCAATGGACAAATTTTAGAAAGCAGCTGATATGTGACATCGAATCCTCGACCAACTGTTACCTACAAAGACAATAAAAATGAGAGGCAAAATTAGATGAAATATTGAGAGAAAAGGTGTTTGCAATGATATTGACCAGTAGTATTTAAAACATTTTACAAGGAGGACCAGAATTATCTTTATTCTAACTAAGTATCTTCATATACCCATAAATAAAAGTTGTCTTACAACCTGGGCAACTTTAACCAGCATCCATCTTTTCCTAATTCCCAAGATTGTTAAGTGTTCATCATTTCAATATCTGCCAGCAGATAAAAATAACAATCAAAATAAAATCAAAGGCAGGAAGAACTTCAGGTAAATTCTGAAAGAAACACAAAGCAAATATTCTGTCAACCGATTCTATTTTGTTAAATGTTAAGGGTCTATTAATTTTGTTTTTTATTCTGTATGTATGATTTTGTTACTGATTACATTTATAATAAGAAGTCACCCATTTCTAGAATGCTTTCCACACAATCACCCTATGAAGTAGATAATAAAAGCATTCTGAATAGCATTTTTAAAACATAAATTTTTATTAAGGTCTTTTTAAAAAATCACTTATATTTTCTACTATATCCCTCCCCATGTCCTTCCAAGAGAGTCATCTTTGACAATAAAGAATTTAAAAAGAAAAAAAAAGTTCCATAAACCTTAACTGTAGTGTAGGGGGCTGCAAATAAAAAGCATCAACCCACACAGTTAGTTTTAAAGGCCCAGAGCCCCTCAGAACTTGACCTTATATGCCATCTGAGACAAAGAACCAGTATGGTATTAATGAAAAAGACTGCTCAGTCATCTAATCAACCCACAATTTAAGAAGTGCTGAAGGGGTCAGGAGTTTTCTTGGGAAAAGTTTAAAAAGTCCTGATCTAAAGGACCAGTAAAAGAAGGAGAGGCACAGGGAAATGAAAGTCTGTAATATTAGTTCACCTATATGGATTATTAGACTCATATTATTTGAGTATTCATGGACCTCGTTAAGGAAGCAGTCTTATAATATTGTAAGGACTGATACTATTATCTGTCCATAAACATGAACATCTGGAAAAACTCATCATCTATAGGGAATCCTACTAAGATTTAGACCCTGCAGAAGAAAGATATCTTCTACAGCAGTAGTGAACACCTTCGGTGAAGATACATCTTCTTCATGCTTGAAGTGACATTAATACTAGTCACAGTGTCACTGAACAGTCATCAGTGACAGAGGAACCACTTTATTCCTTCTGTGTTATATTCTAAAATAGAAATAGCATTAAGATGAAAAAGTTGGGAAGAACTGCTGAATTAGACTCCAATCAGTACACACAGAAAAAGTTTATGATGGAGGAAATGCAATCTTACAACTTAGTGTTTGTTTTCCAAAATATCTCAGAAGAGGAAGATACCAAAAGAATGGAAAAAATCATGGCTCATGAGTTAACACTCAAAAAAAAGTGAGTGCAAGAAAATCACTATTGACCTATATGCTTATTTTATTATGTATATAAATATTTATGCCAATTATCTACATAGATATTGAGGACATTTTCAATGAAAACAAGAAAGGGGAAAGCTTTTGCATATGATTCTCTATAGAAGACCACATCTTTTCATTATGCAACTGATCATAAGTTACAGAAAATATCAGATCCCACTGTGTTTACCATTTGCTGTTTTCTAAAAAGCATTTGACTTGGTAAAAGCAGCCTCAAAAACAAACAAACCTCTTGTGTGAATACAAGTGTCCAATAAATTCAATCACCAAAATCTATTCAGTCTTCTGATTAACATAAAAATACTTGAATGAACCAACACGAAAAGAAATTAAAAAACATTTACAACATAATCTTTCATTCACTCCTGTATAGAGGTCACCATGGGTTCTCAAAATCTATGTAAAAGGTATACATTTTCTACAAAGTTCTAACCAGGATGGAATTTTTTTTTTATCATGTGATAGCAACATATTCTACCAAGGTCCTTGCCATGTAGGCTAAGCTAGTCTCCCCCCTCTCCCGCCCCCAAAAAAGTAATGAAGCCATTCTTGAGACTTTATTGGTCCAGGAGACTAAAACTCAAACCATTTCCTGGTAGCATAAATACAAAAAAGCCCAGTGTACAAGGAGTCCAGGAGTTCTTCAGCTTGACACCTAATTCTGGGTAAGCCATCATGATAAATGCAGGATAGCTACCCCTTGAAACAATGCTGTTTCCTAGCTGAATCGTCTTTCTATGTCATTAAGTAGAACTCTTTTGTTAAAATATTACAAGGTGTACTGTTGAAAGGAAAATTCTTCATTTGAGTTTTTCACCCTAATTAACAAGGCAAAACTCAGGACAAAGAGAATTAAAAGGATTTTATTTTAGTAGGTCAAAGAAGTAACACATTGACTGGTTGATCACTGAATATCAGCAAAGATTTCAAGGTGGGGATAGAAACTTAAAGACAATTTAGATAGGTTCACTTCTGCAAAAGAGGTTGGACCTTCCCATCTTAGGTCCTCCCCAAGGTAGCAAAAAAGTGACATAGCTAATATGGGTGCATTACAAAGAGCAGGTTAACACAAAAAGCTGCAAGCTGGATGACTCCTTTCCTAGCAAGGCCTCCCTCTACACTGATTGACAAGCAGAAAACAATGGGATACTGAGTCAACATAACCTTCAACAACAGAAGTACCAAAAAAAAAAAAACAACAAAAAAAAACCAGTAGAAGTACCTTGTCTCATGCTAATCTGAAGCCTAACCAACTGGACTGGCTGTGTGAGTCAGGTCAGGCTCACCATAGCCTACAAAAAAAAATCATTAAGATTGTCCAATATCAAACAACTTTTTAAAAAATTTTACTATATCCACTATATGCTAGGCATTGTACCAAGTGTTAAGCATACAAGACAAAAATATAATATTCCTGGACCTCGAGGAGCTTACATTCCATGAGGAAATATGCACAAATGAGAATGGCACAAGGATAAATTGAGGGGTATTCACTCACTAACAAAAGGGCAAATCAAAGTGTAAAGGAAATGATCCTGGATTTGGAGTGGGAGAGTTTGTGTTCAAATGTTAATTTGCCACCTGTTGAACCGTGGGCATGTCACTTTATATCTCAGGCTCTCAGTTTCTCCAACTATAAAAGAGAAGGTTGGACTAGATGACCTCTGAGGTTCCTCTGGTTCTAAATCCCTAACCTAGCAAACCTAAACTGAGCCCAGAGATAGAAGCAAGAAGGAAGTGCCTTTCAGGTATGGGAAAGAGCTTATATGACTGATGAGAGGGTTGTAGAGTTCAGAAAATAGTTCAGTTCGACTGACACAGAGTTCAAAAAGAGCAGTAGTGTGAAATAAGACTGAAAATATCAGTGGGAGCCATACTGGTAGTAGTATTTTTCAAATATTTAGAGATGCTGTGGTGACCAATGATACAAATTCAACTAAAAGCTTTATTGATTTCATGGAAGCTTTTGTAATCAATAAACAATTTTCTCAATCAATAGATAGTAATGGCATAAAATCCATGGCCCAGGTTATTTTGTCTCTTAATAAGGTGCAGGTAATTACACCAATAAAAATCACAAAGCCTTCAAATATTAAAGTACAAAGCAACATCAACTGAAAGAGTTGTGTCTCAAGTTTCTCTAGCTCATTACTGCCATGCTACTCTAGGCCTTTATTTCATGCACAGAATCTTACATTCGCTTCCTATTTGGTCAATCTTCCTTCAGTCTCTCCTTATCCTATCCACTACACCACCAAATTACTCATCTTGAAACATAACTTTATAGTATCACAGATTTAAAATTGGAAGGAGGCTTTAGAGGTACAAGGCCTACATTGTACAGACGAGGAAATTACATGTCATTGCGCAAAATAATAAAGGCCCAGAGTTTTCTACAAAAGGTTTTCATTATTGCAAAGGAAGACTCAGAACACAAGGAAATTTGCTTCTTTTATTTCACCAAAGAGATGTATAGTTTTCCCTTTAATTTAGTGTGAATGACTATGCTAACAAGGACACATTCATTCTTTTCTAACCACTAAAAACAATCCTTTTTTGTGGGCAACGAGTATACCTTCCCTTTGTTCTATAAAGACCAATAAGCACAATTTCTTTTTTCCTCTGGATTATGAGAATGGCAGAATGGTATAAATATTACTAGAATAACTGTAAGGGACACATATGTCAGTCACCTGTTGGAGGAGAGTGCTTCACTTAGAAGGAATAAACTAGTTTTAAATGTTTTTGCCTCATGTGCTGGTTTATTGACAAAGGACCCAAGGAGAATTTATAAAGTAATTTTTTACAGTCAATATTAACAGATTATAATCTACATAAGCAAAAGCTCTTTGGGTGGTACTCAGTAACATTTAAGAGTGTAAAGAAGTTTCCCAAAACAAATGAAGGAAAAAATTCTTCCAAAGGATAAGTTCTTTTTTTCTGAAGGGGAACATAATCAGTGGGTACATAAACAGTGGAAAAGTCCCATAGGTGCAGCAAATACATTAGGTGCCATAGTTTCTCTAGGTGCCATAGTTTCTCTAGCCATTGTTACAATGTTAGTGATCCTAATTGTGAAGGGAATTCTCTCTGTACACTTGGCCTTGAGACCTTTTGGTATTTACTTGGCCCAGGGTTCTAAAAAGGCCCAAGCAACCCAAACGAAAAAGGCAAGGAGCAGTCAACAATTATTTCTTTTGGACAAAGCCATTAAAAAATTAAAAGAAGGGAGCTTAGGAACTGACAACAGTTTCTTGGGGATTCTGGTTGCATGTTCTGTGGGAAAGCTATTTATACAATTTTTTATTCATTCGGTTCCATCTCTCCTGTGTAAAGAAGAAAGCTCATTCTGACCAAGGTGTTCTTGGAGAGCTTATAAGGCAGAGCCAGGAGCTAAACAAGCTCACGGTCTTAAGCACTTTCCTAGTTCTCTGTTGTTTTATAGCTGGTTCTAGGCTTCATATAATGAGGCTGTTACCTGGGAGATTATCTGGTTGGTGGCTACATACTAGCTTATGGTGAAAATTGATAATAGAGTATTTGTAAACACTAAGCAGTAGGAAACTTTTTTAATGCTGAACAATTGTAGGAAAAAGAAATTTTATTTATCTTACTACACCACTTTAAAATAATTCAGAGGTGGTTTTCCCCCTAGCAGTCCATATTCATATACAATTATTCTTTGTGAACATAATGCTATGGTTTTAAAAGAAACAATGGTTAAAAATATGTGTTGAAGCATGGCAGATGGCCTTGAATAAAATAAATGAATAAATAATGGAGGAGGTATGAAAAGGGTAAGTGGTACTTTAGAGAAAGATTGTAGTAGCTCATTTTAACTCAAAAGATCATGAAAATTTTGACTATTCACTGAGCAGGACCAACATTTCTCAGGATATCACACTAAAGTTGATAGCAATAAACTATAAAAAACAAAAACAAAAAAACAAGGCCCACGGGCCTGCACATGATTAAAATAATTTACCATATGAAACCATTTTGATAATGACTTTTGACTTGAAAATAATGAACCACACAAACTTTTAGACAGCTCTTTTCTAGTTATATGGATCAAATAAGATCTATTAAGTGCAAATGCTATTTAAATATCACTAACATTATTCCATGGCTCCATATAATCAACACAATACTTTCTACACACACAAAAAAGATTCTTTCCATTGGCTTTTTCATGAAACTTTTACAACACAGGCAAGCACCTACCTTGTTAAAAATGTATCTTCCATGCATTTTAGGCCTTGCTTGATGTTGCTATTTGGAGGATCATTAAACAATTTTATATATGTTGTTGTATGAAGGAACCTTGTATGATCTTAACGTAATATGGAAGATCTTAAGACTTTTTTTCTTTGCTCTAAAGCAATTTTTATTTATTTGTGGTAATCAATAAATCATGACATCTAAAAGTCTATAAACTTACAGAAAGTCTTACATAGACAGAAAAGTCTATAAAAACATGCCTGTACCTTTCTTACAATCCCATCAAAAACAGCTTGATACAGAGGCAGCTAGGTGGGCAGCAGACAGAGCTCTGAAGACTTAAGTTCAAATTTATCCTTAAGCCCTTACTAGCTATGTGATCCTGGGTAAGTCACTTAACTTGTTTGCCACAGTTTCCTTAACTACAAAATGAGAATAATAACAGTACCTACTCCACAAGGCTGTTGTGAGGAACAAATGAGATAGTATTTTTTAAAAATGCTTCAAAAACAAAAGACTATTCTGATACATAATTGTCATAATGATTTCATAAATATGAAAAAGTACCCAAATGGATCAGTAATTAATTATTTTTTCTGCACAGGCTTTTTTGGGAGAATAATACCATCTGTGAACTTCTTTATTTTAGAATCTTCCTGTCTTTGAGAAAATTGATCTCTTGGTGATACTAAAATTATGTCACCTCCAGCATATATTATTTCCTATATATTTGGTTGTTCTTTCAATGACATTTTTAAACATTCTCAGAATGATCTATGTGGATAAAATACTGGAGTTGGAATCAGGAAAACCTAAATAAAAACCTTGCTTCCTATGTCTTACACTTACTAACTGCCCAATTCTGGCCAAGTCCCAGCCTTTCTGAGCCTCAGTTTCCTAATCTATTGTTCCTAATCTGTAAAATGAAGATAATAGCACCTACCTTACAGGACTGCTGTTGTTTATCTTTTTGCTAGACAAATCCAAATCTTGAAAAGGGTATTTTGAAGTCCTCTATGGTTATAGTTTCATTAATTCTGCTGGTAATTCAATTAACCTTCTCTTTAAGTATTTAAATGCTATACCAGGGGTAGGAAATCTACAGCCTCAAGACCACATGTGGCCCTGTAGGTCCTCAAGTGAGGCCCTTTGACCAAATCCAAATTTCACAGAACAAATCAGTTTAGATTCAGTCAAAGGGCTATACTTCCCCACCCCTGAGTTATACCAGCTAGCACATAAAAATTAAATACTTATGTTGATTTATCTATGGCGCCTTTTAGCAAAATATAGTTTCCCTTTTGATCTCTTTGGATGTATTTTACTGTTGTCTTATCTGCAGGGTCATGACTGCTATCCCTGATTTTTTTAGTTAACTTGAAACATCATAGACTTTGATCCAGTTTTACTTAACTCTGTTAATTTTTGTTTCCAATGTTTTGTTTCCAGTTTCAAATATACCATTGGATTCTGTTTTCTAATCTATTCCATCCTGTTTTCTTCATGTGTACAAACCATTCATGTTCAGAAAAGAATGTGAATTTTCTCCCATCCTATTCTCTTAAACTTCTTTCCTCTCCATTTCCCTCCTTGACCCTTTCTCTGCTTCACTGCCTCACTTTTCTTCTCCTTGTCTAGACCCTGATCACATTATTTTTCTTTCTTTAGTCTTAATTCCCCCTTCGTCATCAGTGGTTGGAGGTTGTTTTGCTTATGACTAATTTCTCAACGATCCTATCTCTCCTAGTACCTCTTATCTTGATAAGTTTAATGTATTTCTACAAGGAAGCCTTTGCATATGTATTAGGTTCATTTCACAGGAGAGTTGTGAGGATTAAATGAGATAATATATGTAAAGTGTTTTGAAAACCTTAAAATGCTATATATAACTGCTATATACTTTTTTTATGCCACACATAAGGATGGTAATGTTGAGAAAATAAATGTGGCTACTGATGGATAAAAAGGTTTATTATAAAAATCATGACTACTCCTCATTCATTTTTCATCTTCCATCTCTGTGTCTTTGTAAAGGTGGTTAGCTTCTCATGCCTATAAATCACTCCTTACTAACACCTACCTCTTTGAACACTTTGCTCCTTCTAAGTTCAGTTCAGGTGTCACATGAGGCTTTTCCTGACTGGTTCAGCTACTAGTGAACTCCTATCCCTCCCTCTTCACACCAAAACTGCTTTGTATCAACATATCTACATACTTATTTGTGCATAAATTAGTGGTGTTAAGCTCAAAGAGTAACAGATCCCTGAGGTAATATACTGACTTTAAAAAACCAAAAATTAAATATTATCAATGTTGTATTTTAATTTTGCTAAATATTTCCCAAATACATATTAAATTGCTTTAGCTGCAAAGCAAGAGTTTTGGGGGTCTCAAGTTTGATGTCTCTGGTGAACATGTTGTTTCTAATACAATTTAAATCCCATGACTGCAGAAATTAATTTGTTTTTGTCACTGTATTCCCAGTGTCCCACACAGTCTGACATGTCATAGTAATGTAATAAATTCTTGCTTACTGACAGATCTTTTTCGTTTTTTAATCTATTATTTGTCTTTCTTCCTTTTTAAATACTCTAGGAATGATTTTGTTTAGATGAAGTCTCTAGCAAAGCTTTGTATAAATTTGTTTTTCCCTACATTGTTTCTCATTGTTTTATGAGATAATACATCTCAACCTTCCACTATTCTCCTCTAAGATTTTATATTTTTTGTGGGGGAAAGCCAAGGCAACTGGGGTTATGTGACTTACCCAAGGTCACACAGCCATTAAGTGTGTCAAGTGTCAGAGGCTGGATTTGAACTCAGGTCCTCCTGACTCCAGGGTCAGTGCTCTATTCACTGAGCCACCTAGCTGCCCCTCCTCTAAGATTTTAAAAATAAGCTTATTATACTGCTAGTATTCTTAGCTGTCATACCACTCTACTTAGGTAAAATAAAAAAAAATCAAGTGTTTTCTGGATGAAGCAGTTTCTAGGCTTTTATGGTTATTGTGGAAAGTGATTTCCAGATGTTACTGTTTGCAGATGAGATTGTACTATTTGCATCAAACCCCAGGATCAGCTTCTAAAGTTAGAAGATGTATAAGTTTAAAAGAACCCAGCCGAATTATACACACAGGAAAAACCAAGTGGATGAAAATTACCTGTTGTTCAGAAATGATGTACAACCAGAAAGACAACCAAGAGATGATGTATCAAGGCATATATCTAAATCAAACACTGTGAATGAGTCTGGTCCAGAAATGAAAAAGAAAAAAGAGAGTGGGTTGGTTTGTCTATGAGAAATTATGCAATGCTTCTTTTTTTTGGAGGGGAAAAGGCCGGGCAATTGGGGTTAAGTGACTGGCCCTAGGTCACATAGCTAGTAAGTATGCCAAGTGTCTGAGGTCAAATTTGAACTCAGGTCCTCCTGACTCCAGGATCAGTGCTCTATTCACGCGCCACCTACCTGCTCCAATGCAATGCTTTTTAATGACTCCATGCCTCTCCTTAAAACAAAACTCCATCTCTTTAAGTTTTAGTGACTTTCATTAACATCAGTCATTTCTCAACATACTCAACTCCCTCCCCCAACTTTTAAACCCCTTACTTGTTGGCAAAACCAACTGACAAAAGAACTACCTCAACAGTGTATGCAGCATTCCAGAGCTAGGGTTCCATTGTTCACACTTTTTCTAAGACCACTCTTCTATTGCTTATTAGCTGTATAACAACCCGGCAAATCACTTAACGCTCTCTGCCTCAGTTTCATCATTTGTAAAATGAGCTGGAGAAGGAATCCTAAATGGGGTCACAAAGAGTCAGACAACTGAAAAATTGAACAATAACATCTCCCTACCAACAGAGTGCCTATCTTTTTTAAAAAAAAGTATTCTTCTGATGATGTCACAGCTAGGAGTCAAGAAACAGCAATCTCCAACGATTTTAAGTTAAGAGACATCAAAACAGCAATGGAGAGAACATAATGAACTTAGGTAGGATATGACACATTTCTAATGAACTGCAAAGGAGAAGATTCTTGAAGAATGTCATGAAAGTGATGTGTGAAAACTAAGTAGGCTGATCATGTAGTGAAAGCAAGAGATAACTGTTGCGTAGCATGGATGCTCCAATGATTCCCAAGCAATGTCTAGAAAAAGACTCCAACCACTGAACATTAAAAGATCTGAAAGAGACCTCTATGGTATTTGTTCAATCTTTTTGCAGAATAAATATGGGATGATGTGAACATAAGTTGTCTAAGACGAGATGGCAAAGATAGGTTTCACTATGCACCATAAGATGGATCATAGATTTAGAACTGTCTAGTACAAACCCCTCACCCCCTTACAGAAAAAGAGACCAAAGCCCAGAGAGATGAAATAACTTGATTAAGGTAATACAGAGAGCATAAGGCAGAGCCAAGTTTTGAACCCAGGTCCTCCCTATCCTACCCACTCTCACTTATCTTCAATTTCTAGCTGTCTACTGGCTGTTTTCCTACTGCCTACAAACATTCCTATGTCCTCCTATCCTCAAAAACCTTCACTTGATCTATTTATCTCCACTATCATTCTAAATCCCATGAATGGGTTACCTACAACCAGTGCCTCCACTCCCTTTCCTCCCACTCTTCTAAATCTCTATAGGCTGGTTTCCAGTTCCATCACTTAACTGAAACTTCTCTCCAAAGTTACCAACAATCTCTTAATTACCTAATCTAAGGGGCTTTTCTCAAACCTCAGCCTCCTTGACTATCTTTCTGCAGTTGTTTTTTTTTAACACTGTTGAGAACCCACTTCTTCAAACCCTCTGCTCTAGGTTTTCATGACACTATTCAGTCCCAGTTCTCCGTCTACCTACCTAGAGCTTATTGTTCTTTCTCAATCTCCTTTGATGGATATTCACTCAGGTCACCCCCAATAACTATAGGTATCCCATCGGGCTCTATCTTCATCCCCTTCTATCCCTATAATATTTCACTTGGTGATCTTGACAACTCCCATAGATTCAATTAATATCTCTATACTGAAGATTCTCAGATTTACTTATTCCACCCTACTTTCTCCTGACCTCTGGTCTCACATATCCAAATGCTTACTGGACATCTTGAACTGGATTGTCTTTTAAACATTTTAAACTCAACATGTCCAAAACTGAACTTGTTATCTCTCCCTCAAAACCCTCTCCTCTTCCTAACACTTTTTTTATTATTATCAAAGATACTACCATCCTCCCAGGCACCAAGGCTCAAAACTCAGATGTCATCTTCAACTCCTTAACTAGGTGGTACAGTGACCTAGAGGTAAAATCTTCTCTCAGACACTTACTACTTAGGTGTCCCTAGTCAAGTCACTTAACCTCTGTCTCCCTTTCTTCAACTGTAAAAACAGAGTAATAATAATAGCACCTATCTCATAAAACTGTCGTGAGAATTAAATGAGATATTCTGACAGTGCCTAGACATAGCAGAGGCTTAATAAATATTTGTTTCCTTTCTTCCTTCCTTCCTTTCTCTCCTCACCTCCCCCAACCTACTGTCAAATCCTGTTGATTTTATCTTCATAATGAGAAATTTTCTCTTTTCATATATGCCCCTTTCTCTCATCTGATACTGTTCCCACCACGAGCATTGCAGGTACTCATGACCTCATTCCTGGACTACTGAAATAGCCTGCTGGTTGGCCTCCAGCCACAAGTCTCTTCCCCACCTCAGGCCACCCTCCACTCAGCTGTCAAAGGGAAATTCCTTGAGCACTAATCTGCCATGTCACCTCCCTAATCAACTCTAGTGGCTCCCTGTCACCAACAGGATCAAACAGAATTGTGTCTGGCACAGTTCAAAGTCCTTCATACAATTGCATGCCCTGACTCCCACCCTTCCTTTCCAGTCTTCTTATATTTTATACCTTGTCCCCACTTCGTACAAGACATTCTATCTCCCATTTCTGAACATTTTCATTGGCTGTTCTCCATGTATGGTATGTTCTCTTCCTCATCTCCACCTGCCCTGAAGTGGCAGATTTTAAAATCCCACCTACAGGAAGCTTTTCCTGATGCACATTCATTCTAATGCTTTCTTCTCTGTTGTTTATCTCCAGTTTATCCTGTCTATGATTTGTTTGTACATAGTTATCTCCATGTTGTCTCTCCCCCAATTCAATTGTGAGTTCCTTGAGAACAAGGACTGTCTTTCTTTATAACCCCAACACTTAGTACAGTACTTGTCACATAGCAAGTATTTAATATGCCTACTATTAATAAATGTTTATTGAAAAAGGTCTTCTGCACAATGTAGATATAAAAGCTGATACTATAAGCAAAC
The DNA here is from genome assembly GCA_028646515.1 of Pseudochirops corinnae. Lineage (NCBI taxonomy): Eukaryota > Metazoa > Chordata > Mammalia > Diprotodontia > Pseudocheiridae > Pseudochirops > Pseudochirops corinnae. The sequence goes on from CM053586.1 coordinate 174,917,535, forward strand.
TGGGAGAGCAAGGAATAGTTCACCTGTCAGATTTTTGGAGAATGAAAGAATTTATGATCCAACAAGAGATAGAGAGCATTATGAAATGTAAAACTGATAATGTTGATACATTAAGTTAAAATGGGAAAAGGACCCACATGTACAAAAATATTTATAGCAGGTTCTTTTTGTGGTGGCAAAGAACTGGAAATTGAGGGGATGCCCATCAGCTGGGCTGAACAAGCTGTGGTATATGAATGTAATGGAATGCTAGTGTGCTATAAGAAATGATGAGCAGGTGGACTTCAGGACAACCTGGAAAGACTTATATGAACTGATGCTGAGGGAGGTGAGCAGAACCATGAGAACAGTTACAAACAACAACACTGCGAGATGACTAACTGTTAGATTTCACTCTTCTCAGCAATGCAAGGTTCTAAGGCTCATGATAGAAAATGCTATCCACATCCAGAGAAAGAACTACAGAGTCTGAATGTAGACTGAAGCATACCATCTGCACTCTCTCTTTTTCATTCTATTTTGTTTTGCTTTTTCTTTCTCATGGTTCATCCCACTGGTTCTAATTCTTCTTTACAACATGACTAATGTGAAAATATGTTGAATATGAATGTATATATAGAAACTATATCAGATTGCATGTTGTCTTTTGGGAAGAGTAGAGGGGAAAAAGGCAGAGAAAATTCAAAACTCAAAAGCTTGTGGAACTGAATGTTAAAAACTAAAAATTAATTTAATAAATAAATTTAACAAAAGTCTCCTATTTCAAAAGAGAAAGAAAAAGGTCCTTGACTCCAAATCTAATATCCTTTCCACTATATCAGATATCAAAGTAAGAAAACCAGCTTTCTAACAAACTAGGCCAAATATATAAAGTGAAGTGTCCAAAACAACCACTCAGTTTTAGAGGGAAAGGGTAGAGAAGTGGAAGAAAAGTAGATTTTTTAAAAAACGAATTTAATTTTGTGCCTTCTGTTTTTCACACTAGTAATTACCTTGTATACCCTTATGCTTGCTTTTAAAAAAAAAAAGCAGTTAAGCAAAACCAACTGAAAAGCCATTGAACCTGATAGTCTATACAACATTCCATGCCCAAAGTTCCTTACTACCAAAAGAAGGAAAGTGTAACTTCTTGGAGTGTAACATAACATGTTCCAAGATGGATCATTTGCAAATTATCAGTGGGCTGCCTTTAGTGTTGTTTTCATTTACATTGTTATGTACATTTTTCTCCTGGTTCTAGCTCTGCTCTGCATTACTTCATTCTAATCTTCCCATTTTTTCCCAAATTCCTTACATTTGTCTTTTTTTATTGTATCATAACATTGGTCTGCATGCATAGATCACATTTGTTGAGTCATTCCCCAGTTTTGCACCACAAGAAGTCCCCTGTAAACATTTTAGTATATCTAAAACCTTTCCCTCTTTATTAAAAAGAAATGTTTTGTTAGTGGAGCTGTGAATTGATTCAACCATTCTGGAGAGCAATCTGGAACTATGTCCAAAGGGCTATAAATAATTGCATACCCTTTGACCCAGTAATACCACTTCTGGGGCTGTATTCCAAAGAGATCACAGAAGTGGGAGGAAGACCCATATGTACAAAAATATTTATTGCAGCTCTCTTTGTGGTGGCAAAAAGCTGGAAATTAAGGGGATACCCATCAACTGAGGAATGGCTAAACAAGTTATGGTATATGAATGTAACGGAATACTATTGTGCTATAAGAAATGGGGAGAAGATGGACTTCATATTTACCTGGAGAGGCTTATACAAACTGATGCTAAGTGAGAAGAGCAGAACCAGGAGAAATTTGTACACAATCACAGACACAATCGTATGTGTGACGACCAACTTTGATAACCTGGACTGTTCTCAGCAACTCACAGTTATAAGACAACTCTACAAGTCTCAGGATGGAAGCAGTTCTCTACATTCAGAGAAAGATCTAGAAAGAACAGAGTTTAAATGGAAACTGAAGCAATCTACATGCTATCATTCTTTTCCATGTTTGGTTTTCTTTCTTTTTTCCCACTGTCCACTCCACTGGTTACAACCCTTCTATACAACCAGACTAATGTCCAATGTGAAAGTATTTGCAG
>CM053586.1:174920134-174933812 GCA_028646515.1 Pseudochirops corinnae
GGGAGATCCATCCTGCCCTACCAGAAAGTCAGAGGGGTGATGGGGGAGGACAGAGGAGACAATAGATTGGGGGAGGGGTTATACAATGGGATGGCTGTTTTGGGGTGGTGGGTAGGGGAAAGATGGGGAGAAAATTTGTAACTCAAAATCTTGCGGAAATGGATGATGTAAACTAAATTAATAATAAAATTAAAAAAACTTTTATGACTAAAAAAAAAGAAAAAAAGAAAAAAAAACTTTATAACCTGAAAAATACCTTTTTTTAAAAAAATTATTTAACGGATGATGTGAGATAAGTAAGAAAGAGGAGTTGAGGATAATGTTGGGGTTAAGAACATGGATTATTGGAAGGATAGTGGTTCCATGGGAATTTGAGATGCTTATAGGACACTCCAATTCAAAATGTCCAATAGCTGATTAGTAATGGAGCTCAGGAGAGAAATTGGGACTGGATAAGAAGATCTGAAGGTCATCTGCATTGAGATGTTAACCAAACCCATGGGAGTTGATAAAATTACTAAATGAGAGAAGAGAAAAGAGCAAAAAGACTGGGATAGAGCCTTGAGGGACTCCTATTTTTAGTAGATGTGATATGAATGAAGATTAAGAAAAAGAGACAGAAAAAATAGGTCAGACAGGTAGGAGGAGAACCATTTCATAAAAATGAAGAGAAGAGAGAGTATCCAGGACATCAATATTGTTAAATGCTGCAGAGATGTAATGAAGGAGTAGGATTAAGAAAAGACCAATAGATTTGGCAATTATGAGAGCAGTGGTCACTTTGGCTAGAACAGTTTTAGTTGAATGATCAGGCTAGAAGATGCTGAGGGTTTAGAATTGAATGAAAGGAGAAGTGTCTTCTTTAAATTTCCTGGTTTTATTTTTTTAAACAGTTCACATTTATTAGCATTGTTATATTTGTCATATATCATTGTTATAATCTCCCCTCTCCCTTCTATCTCCTCACAACTAAAAAAGAAAAAAGGAGAACAAATCCTTGTAACAAATATACATAGTCAAGCAAAACAAATTCCCACTTTGACTATGTCCAAAAATGTATTTCTCATTCTGCATATTAAATCCATCACCTTTCTGTCAGAACGTGGTGTAGCATGCTTCATTATTAGTATTCTGGAAATTATTGATGGTCACTGTGTCCCATTTGTACAGCAACAGCAACATTATAAAGACAAAAAACTTTGAAAGATACTCTGATCATTGCAATAGCCATCAATGAAGTAGAAATGGGTGGCACAATGAATAGAGCACTGGCCCTGGAGTCAGGAGGGCCTGAGTTCAAATCCGACCTCAGACACTTAACACAAAACTAGCCGTGTGACCTGGGGCAAGTCACTTAACCCCAATTGTCCTCCAAAAAAAAAAAAAAAAGCAAAAAAACCAATGAAGTAGAAATGAAACATTGATTATAGATGGTTTTCTCAAAAAGTTTAGTCACAGAAGGGATGAAAGATATGAAATTATAGCTAGCAGGAATGGAAGGATCAAATGCAAATTTTTTGAGATGGGGGAGACATGAGCATATTTGTAGTACATAGGAAAGCATCTGGTAGACAGGGAGAGACTGAAGAGCAATGAAAGATTGAGGATAATTGAGGGGCCAAACTTATAGAGAAAATGGAATGGGATAAGATCAAGAATGCGTGAAGAGGAGTTTGCCTTTGTAAAGAGAATGTCCGCTTCTACATGTGAGATAAGGATGAAGGAGAAGATATTGGCAGAAGGCATCTAAATGATGTGAGATGAGGAAGAAGGAAGAAAAGGGAGGTCTCAGTGAAAGAACTCAATTTTTTTCTGTAAAATATGAAGTAAGGTTCTCAGTTGAGAGGGTGGGAGGAAGGGGAGCTATGGGAGGTTTGAGGAGGAATGAAAAGGTTTTTAAAAGTCATTGTGATTGACTAATATTGATGGAATCCTAATAGAGCTGCCCCCAGCCCTAGTATTCTAACTTCATTATAGGTCCCACTGAACAGCAGGGCCACTGTACTTACCTAACCCCACCTCCCAATATCCTAACTTTTTCATATATGCCTCACTGCTCACTAGAACAACAGGTGTGTCCATGAACTCATATTTCTCACAGAAACAGCAGGTGTGTCCCTCTGATGAGATCCCAGCCACTGCCTCTAGCTAACCATTGCCCTCAGACCCATTCCTCATATTTCCACAGAAACAGGAATGTCCATGCACTCAACCTCAGCCACACTATCCATCTTGACCAGACAAGACCACAACAGCTAGCCAATCAGAAGACAGCATACCAGGACATAGAGCAGGATGCTTGACCACTAAACCATAGAATGGACCCACCCTAAGACAGCACCTGCACAGTAATAGTAAAGAACTTACCTAGAGTGAACTTATGATGTAGAGAGGCTTATTATAATATATTACTATACGTACATCCCCCCAAATGGGTTTTTCTGTATGTATTGTGGGTAACCACGTGATCAGTTCCACTGAGGCTGGGACCCCCCCCCCCCATTTACCTAATCCCTTAACAAACTCTTCCTGCCTTTTAAATATTAATCATATTCCTAAATTCTATGTCAATTTTGATTGTGTAATCATTATCATATTCTCTATAAAATTCTATGTCTTGCATTACTGAAGTTGCTAATTCCTCTAGGGAACTTAGCACTTGCCAGAGCTTGAAATCATAAAACCATAATAAATCTTTCCAACTAGCTTGGAGTCAGTTTGAGTCTTTGAAATTCTTTAGAGACATCCCACCACAACTCTACCTGACCCTCATCAATATGACAGAAAAAGAAAATGATAAATGTTGGAGAAGATATAGGAAAATTGGAACATGAATGCATGGTTGGTGGAATTGTGAACTGATCCAACTGTATCCCAAAGAGATCATTAAAAAGAGAAAAGAACATACATATACAAAAATATTTATAGCAGTTCTTTTTGTAGTAGAAAAGCATTGAAAATTGAGGGAATGCTCAACAATCAGTGAATGATTGGACAAGTTGTGGTATATGAATATAATGGAATACTATTGTGCTATAGGAAACGATAGGCAGGCAGATTTCAGAAAAACCTGGAAAGACTTACATGAACTGATGCTGAGTGAAGGAGAACAACCAGGAGAACACTGCGCACAGTAACAGTAACAATAATATTGTGTGGTGATTGACTTAGCTCTTCTCTGAAATACAATGATCCAAGACAATTCCAAAAGACTCATGATGGAAAATGCTATCCACATTCAGAGAAAGGACTGATGGAATCTGAATGCAGATCCAAGCATACAATTTCACTTTTGTCTGTGTGTGTGGTTTTTTCCTTTTATTCTGTTTCTTCTTTCATAAGATGACTACTGTGGAAATACATTTTACATGATTGCATATGTATAACTGAAGGGTTAATAGAATATTAAAGATCTTCCCCATATATTTATAAGCCTATGTGAATATATATGTTGTTCTTTCTCCTTGGAACAGGGCTGCATTCCCCAGACTAAAAAGTCACCTTGCCCTAGCTCCCAGGACTAAAAGTTCAACCTGCCCTTGGCTGATTCCTCTTCCTGTATGAATGTTGGCCACCCTTCTAGGAACAAACAGAATACATCCTGTGTCCTTTTGAACACATTTTGCCATATCAATCATGGATGCTTTGCTCCTTTGGACTCTGGCCCAGTCCAGAGCTGCAACACATCCAATACAGTTAGTTCACACAAGGGTCTGGTGACAAGCTAATTAATTGGCCCAGTGCCTTTTTTGTCTAAAACTGGGTATAACCTGGAGAAATCCCCCTACCCTTCAGGGTTCACCCAGGGGGAGGACTCTCTGCCTGGGACATTTTCCCAGTTAGGACTCTGGAGGCTGAACCAGTACTCCCCAGCTGCATAACTCAGATGCAGGTGTTCCCTCAATTTGGTGATGTATGTCAATATTTCTATTATTTTGTTAGGCTTTATCTTTACATGTATATTTCTATATTTCTTTAATCCTGCTTTATATTGTCCTTGCACACAAAATAAATGTTATACTGATTTTAATCTGGTGTGAGCGCATTCATTATACTGTGCAATCTGATCCTGAAAATAGTTAAAGCAGCTGCACATATTTCCTTAAAATGATACAATAACCTATATCAGATTGCTTGCTGTATTGGAGATAGGAGGGGGGAAGGAAGAGAGAAAAATTTGGAACTCAAAATCTTTCAGAAAGTGTATGTTGAAAATTGTCTTTACATGTAATTGGAAAATAAAATACTATGAAGAGTTTTTTTTTTAAAGGCATTGTGGTGAGTCTGTTAGGGAGATAAGATATAGAATTGCCTTGCCATGGTGAGGACCCAGTAGAGATTATGTACCATAAATCTGTAGAGAATCCAGTCAGCATGGTTTCATGGTTTTCTATTGCTAAGCAGCATATGACTAGGAGTGAAGGAAGCAGATGGTGGAAGTTATTCATGGCTGAAGCTTGGCAAGAAGGATTTGCAATAGGATAAAGGGGCAAGGGATTAAAGAGAAGAGGACAGTGTAGAGTTGAGCTGATTCACTAAGAGGTTAAGATGGAAAAGGAAGGGAAGTGTAGTTAGTGCAAGGGTGATGGCATAGGAAAGAACTGAAAAGATTGGAGGTCATAATGAGATGAAGAACAGAGCTTGGGGTTGGAAGGCAAAAGAAATGATAGAATGACAATGAATTGTGACCAGATAAAGGAATTTCAGAATTCATGAATATGGAAGTAGAACACTTGTGGGTGATGGTAAGATCAAGGGTATGACCACATTTGTATATTGGTGAAATGGGGTGAAGTCATGGGAATTAAGTTGAGGAACTCAGAGGTTAGAGTGTTTGAGGAAGTATCAATATATGTATATTAAAGTTCCCTAGGATAAGGACAGGATTTGGGAAGGAGAGAAAGATGTTGAGCTAGGTATTGGATTAGTTGAGGAAGGAAGAAAAGTATCCTGGAAATTAGTAGACATTTTGATTGGGTGGTAGATATGGATTGAGTCAATCTCAAAGGAGAAGTTTCTAAGTATTGGTGGTAGAGGGAGAGTCTGGAAGTGGCAAGGAATATTCTAACTTCTACACCCCAAGCAGTAAGTGAGGAACATGGGTGAAAATGCAAACAGTGCAAAGAAAGGGTAGCCAAAGAGGCTGTATGGGCAGGAGGGAGCCAGGTCTCAGAGCCAGAAGATTGGAGTAGGAAAGGGAAAGATCTAAGATGAAAACAATATATCATAATTTGCTTAACCATTCCTCAATTGATAGGAATCCCTCAGTTTCCAATTCTTTGCCATTATAAAAAAAAATAACTGTTATAAATATTTTTGAACAAATCAGTTTTTTCTTCTTTCTCTGATCTCTTTGGAGTGTAGGTCTATTAGTGGTTTTATTGTCTTTTGGTTATAGTTCTAATTCAATTTCCAATACTACCTCAGAGCTCCACCAACAGTGCGTTAATATATCTGTTTCCCAATAACCTCTCTAACATTTGTAATTTTTCTTTTTTGTCATCTTTGCCACTCTTAGGGGTGGGATGTTGAACCTTAGAATTGCTTTTGATTTCTCTAATTATTAATTTTGGAGAATTTTTTCATCTGGTTATTCATAGCTTGAATTTTTTGCTTTGAAAGCTTCTTGTTCATTTCCTTTGATAATTTATCAAGTAGGAAATAGCTCTTGTTCTTAAAAATTTGAATTGTTTTTTTCCCCCATATATCTTGGAAATAAGAACTTTTATCAGAATAACTTTCTACATCAATTTCTTTTTCTAGTTGACTGTTTTCCTTTCTAATTTAAATCAGTTATTTTTGTTTCTGTAGAAACATTTTAACTTTGTGTAATCAGAATTATTTTACCTTCTGCAGTCCTCTTTATCCTTTTTTTTTGGTTCATGAAAACAGATCCATAGATCTGAAGTATAATTTCTTCCTTGCTTCTCTAATTTTTTTTTATCTTTTAAAAATTATTTTTTCAACTAACAAGCATCTGTACTTTTCCTTTTTTACTTGCTTCTCCTTTCCCCAACTAAGAAGGAAAAACAAAACCTTGAAAAGAAAAACAAAAAGTCAACCAAAATAAATTCCCACAGAGACTATGTCCAAAAGCACTGTCTCATTCTGCATATCTACTTCATCATCTCTCCTTCAGGAATTAGACAACATTTTAAATCATTGGTCTTCTGGAATTATGGCTGATCATTGGGTCTTTCAGAGTCTTTCAAAATTGTTTGTTTTTACAGTATTATTAAAGTACATATTACTCTTTCTGTTCACTCCACTCAAAGTGAGCTAAAAGTGAGACTTGAGTGTTACCTGCTTTTCCCCCACCTTCTTCATTTGTATATACATTTACTTACATTCCTTGATTAGGCCAGATAAACTTCCCCTTTTCCCCTTCATTATCTTATCTTCTCTACTGTATCCTTATTTCCCCTCCATTTCCTTTTTTTTTGAAAATCATCAAAACATAACAAAACACAACAAAAGTGTTGACATTTTGTTTCTTAGGGGCTCAAATCATCCCTCTTCTTCCATTAAAATGCAAATATGGGACAGCTAGGTGGTGCAGTGAATAGAGTACCAGCCCTGAAGTCAGGAGGATGTGAGTTCAAACCCAGCCTCAGATATTTGACACTTAAAAGCTGTGTGACCTTGGGCAAGTCACTTAACCCTATTTCCTTGCCCCTCCCATGCAAATATGTCACATTTTAAGTCTTTTCTCATTACCTACTTGCATTTACTTTTTTGTTTCTCCTTACTCTGGTGTTTTTATTTCAAAATTTTTACTGAGCTATCATATTTCATTGGGAATTCTTGGAAGTACTCTACTTAATTAAATATCTATTTTTAAAAAATCCATTGTAGGATTATACTCAGTTTTTTGAGTTATTTTTTATTGTAAGCCTATAGCTTCTGTCTTTTGGAATATCATATTCCATACTCTCTCTTTCTTGATAATATTAGTTGCTAAGTCTTGTTTGATCCTGAGTATGATTCTTTCTTTCTCACTGCTTTGCAGTACAAGTTTTATTTTTGTTTTGTTTTGACCTAGAAGCTTTGGATTTTAATTTAAGATGTTCCTGGGAATTTTCATTTTGCAGTTTCTTTCTTTCAGATTTTTTTTGGGGGGGGAGGCGGGAATGATAATCTAGGCTCTTTAAATTGAGGTAGTGGCAATGATTCTTAGATTATTTCTCCTTAATCTGTTTTCCAGGTCATTTGGTTTTGACATAATATACCTCACATTTTCTAATATCTTTTTCAATCATATAAGTTTGTTTTAATATATCTTGTTGTTTTTTTTTTTTTGTGGTGTAACACTCATCTTTCTAATTTTCAAGCCATTTAGGTAAGCTTTTGTATATTTTGTGCCATGTTGTTTTCTTTCCAAGTTATCTCTTCTATAATTTTCATTTCCCTTTCAATTATTCCCTTTATTACTTTCATTTAGTTTGTAGTATCATTTTTAAACTTTTGCACTTCTTCTAGTAATTCCAGCAGATCTTGTAGACAGGCTGTGTTTTTCTTTGAGGATTTGCTTATAGGTGTTTTGGAGTTACTCTCCTTTTCTGAGTTTGTCTTAGGCTTCCCTGGCTTTGTAATAGCTCTAAATATGTAACAAAAATTAAATTAAATTAATATAAAACAACTCTAAAATTTTTTTTGTTTTCTCATTTTTCCAGTAGTCTACTTGATTTGCTCTGGATAAGCCAGAATTTCAGGCCTAGGTTGGAGCTCTAGGGGCTGAATCTGCAATCTAGATCCCTCTAGAGAGGTAAAAGAAGGGGCTAAGGAAATATTTTTATAGAGCCAGGTGCCAGGCACTGTGCTAAGCACTTTTTGCAAATATCTTCTTTGATTCTCATAATAATCCTGCAAGGTAGACGTTATCCCCATTTTCCAGATGAGGAAACTAAGGCAGAGATTAAATGACTTGCCTGGGGTCACACAGCTAGTAAAATCCTGAGGTTGGGTTTTAACTAAGTCTTCATGGCTCCAGCTCCATTCATTGTGCCACCAGATACATGGGAGATCCTTGCACTGCTATCCTGAGCAGGGGCTTGAGTCTGAGATCAACTCTGGGTGCCCCAGTACTTCTGGTCTAGTACCCAGAGCTCTAGGACACTCTGTGAGACCACATAGCCTTGCCTAGGGGCACCTTACTTTCCACCCTGATTCCTGCCCTAGCTTGGAACTCTGGGCACTGAGTCTATAATCATAGCTCATACCTGTTCCACAGTTCCTGCCCTGATCTCAAATTTGTGATCTTGAACAAAAAGATGACCAACTATAATTTTTTCTTCAATTTCCTGAAGGTTATTGGAGAAAGCTGGCCATAATGCTTCCTCCTGGTCTGCTATCTTAGCTGATCCTTCTATAAAAGGCTTTTTCATAAAGTTTAACTGAGAACAGGAGAGATAAAGATGTGGACACGGTAAAATCCTAGTGAGAGATTTTTAAAGACAATGGAGATGTAAGGGATTTTCTAAGTAATATGGAATGGAGGATGTTGGTAATGGCACTCTGCTGAAGTCAACAGCAAAGGATAAAATCAAGAGCTTGTGTAGGGGAGTTTGCCTTGGCAAGCACAAAGTCCATCCCATCCTCAGTGACTAGAGCAAAGAAGGGTATAATGGAGGTTAATGTCAGAGAGATATGAGATGAGAAGGAAAGGTGAAGGGGGAGCTGTTCTCAAAAGGTTCCATTTTTTTTTCCAGAGACGTATGAGGCAAGGTCCTCAGTTGAGAGGGTAGGGGAAGGAGGTGATATGGGAGAAAAGACCAGAAGGTTTGTAACGACCACTGTGGTGAATTGGATAGGGAATTGGTTAGGGAGGATTAAGTTAAGTAGGTAAGGTAGGATTACTTTGATGCATGGAGGGTCCAGTTGAAATTAGATTGGGGTGGGATCCTTTTATTAAAGGGATTTGTTCTGTGAAATTTGGCTTCAGTCAAAGGGCCACACTTGAGGACCTAGAAGGCCACAGGTGGCCTCAAGGCCCCAGGTTCCCCACACCTGGCCTAGATAATATAAATGTATAGTGGATACAGTCAGCATGGTGTCATTATTTCTTTGCATTATATTTGTAAGTAGATTAGTAGGAGGGAAAAAAGGCAGATAGTAGGAATAATCCAAAGCTAGAGTTTGGCAAAATAGTATTGGTGACAGGACAAGGGAACAAAAGTACAAGTGTTTCTAAAGCAGAGAACAGTGTAGAGTTGAAGCGATTTACCAAAAATTAAGACTGGGAAGGGAGGAGAATGTAGCCAGGGAGAGGATGATAGGTTGGAACAGTACTGAAAAATGGAGACATTCGTGCTCACAGAGAAGATAAAGAACAAACTTAGGAAGAAGAAGGCACGGAGGGATATGGAAAGATAAAAGATGATCAGATATAGGAAGTTCAGAGTTCTTAAGCATGGAAGTGGCAAGATCAAGAATATGACCTTCTCTGGGTGTAGCTGAAGTAGAAAGGAGGAATTTGAATCTTTCAGAGTGACTACATTGTAAGCTAGGCTAAAGTTTTTCTCCACTAAAAGGCAAGGAAACTCTCTTCAAGACTTTACTGGTTGGGGTAGTTAGGTGGCTCAGTGAATAGAGGACTGGCCTTGGAGTCAGAAGGACCTGAGTTCAAATCCAACTGCAGACACTTGATACACTGTGTGACCTTGGGCAAATCATTTAACCTCAATCGCCCTGCCTTCTCCCTGGACTTTACTGGTCCAGAGTGTTAAGGCTTAGGCTTTTATTACTTATGGGTCTGAGGCTAGTTGCCTCTCAGACTTGCTGGATGTCCCACTGCTGTGACAGCAATCACATCTTGCTGATCAGATGTATTTCTATATTGAGAGCAGGGGGCTAGGGGCTGTATCTATCTGAACCAGGGCTGTGTCCTTGCTAAGTATCCTTTCCATGATATGGCTAAGAAACTTTTTTTTTAACAGTGAGATAGTCTGTGAATGTCATTATATTCTAATCTTGAACCTGAACTACAATCCTAACCTGAGTCAGTCCTGATCTACAGTAAGTGTACAATTGAACAGGTAAGGACTGCAAAGGAAGTGCCCTGTCATAGAGGGGGAAACACACTGAATTTAGAGTATGAATCATGACTGTTCCACCTTTGTAACCTTGGGCCAAGCCACTTAACTTCTCTGGGTCTCAGTTTCCACATTTGTAAAATTGAGAGGACTGCACCCAATGACTTCTAGTTCTAAAAGCTGTGGGCTCATGAAAGCAAAACTAAAGTTGTGATATTGGACCAGAAGAAGCAGGCCTAGAGCTTGTGAGATAAAGAATAGTTTTAGGAAGGTGAAAACAGAAAGAGTGTTGGAAGAGTAGGAGAATATAATCAGAGATGGGAATTTCAGAGTTAAAGAGCAAAAGCAGCAAGTTTCAGGTGATAGCACCTAAGGTATAGCTTTAGATTGGGAGTTCTTAACTTCTTATTTGCCAAGCACCCCTTTTATAGCCTGGTGAAACTTACAGACCCTTTCTCAGAATCATATTTTAAAATACATAAAATAAAGTACAAAGGGTTACAAAGAAAGCCAATTATATTGAAATAAAGATGTATTTTTTTTCTTACACAAGTTCACAGACCCCCTAAAATCTGTGTACCTCTGTTAAGTAGGAGACATTAGTTCAAAAGTACATTGGTATGAATACTTAAGTCTTAAAGGTTGAGATACAGACAGTGGTGTGTTGGAGCCACCTTGGACAGCTCTGGTTAATGGCTCTTACTAAATTTTCAGTGTGAGCTTTTACACCTCAGAATTCAGTTCAGTTCAGTCATTTTTCAGCTGCCCAACTCTTTGTGACCCCATTTGAGGTTTTCTAGGCTAAGATACTAGAGTGATTTGCCATTTCCTTCTCCAGCTCGTTTTACACACGAGGGATTGAGGCAAACAGGGTTAAGTGACTTGCCTCGGGTAATTCTGCTAGTGTCTGAATCTGGATCTGAACCCAGGTCTGCCTGACTCCAGGCCTGGCACTCTATTCATTGCACCACCTAGCTGCCCCTCAGAAAGTAGTAAATGCTAAAAATCGGGGCTTGATTCACTGTTTTGTTGTCTAGATAAGAAAGTGATGAAGAAAATGTTAGTAATATAGATTAAACTTAAGAATGTCATGTGTACACCCTTCTCCTTCCCTCCTCCCTTTCCTATCAAAAGTTGGCTCTTAAATATTTTATAAGCACACTCCTGAGAGCAGAGGGTTACTTCAGGTTAAGTACTGAACTCCTTGAAAAACAGGAGTGACCAGAAAGCTAGAGCATAGCAACAAGATTTAGACTTAGACAGGGTGATCTTGACAGATCAGTTGAATCTCAGGAGGGGTTGCTGAATGATAATGAAAGCAGAGGGAAGGTCTGGAAATGTCAATGAGTGGCAAAGATGTTTGAGGGTGGGGTAGGGATGGAAGGAGCTGAGCCAGAGAGATCTGAGAGTGCAAGGAGAGGTAGGAGGGAAGAGGGATTTTTTTGCCTCCACAAGATAGCAGTTCTGAAATACAAAGATTGGAGAAAAGGAAGTGGGACTTTTGCCCAACATGGGATGATGGCCATTGGTGGTGATGGAGCTGAATTGATTTCACAGAGGGTAATAGTGAGTTGTACATAACGATGGGGAGAAGATGGTGAAGGCCACCAGGAGGGTCATGTGGGCAAGAAGCCCTGTAGTCAGTCCCTAAGCTGAGGTACCTTTACTCCAGTCATGTGATGACCAGAGGGTCTCTGCTGCTTCCTCTCTTTAGCTGCAGTAAACCCCAACCTACCAGGGTCTCAGTTTCTTCTTCAGTTAAATGGGCATATAATTTGCATCAGTTATGTCACTAAGCTATTGTGAGAAAAATGTAAACATTAAAGCCCCATCTAAACACAAACAATTATGTTTGAAAATTTCTGCAAAACAAGGCATCTTCTGAGTATGTGAACATCAAAGGACAAGTATAAGGAAGTAGATGGGGGTCGTTCATGAAATCAGAAAGATCTGACATGTTTTCATACACAGATCACTTCCCAGTGCCACAAACCATTCTCTAGGTTATAGGGGGGTTGCTAATAAGCATCAGTAGAAGAAGTTTCTTACTGCAAAGAAACCACAGACCTGATTTTAAAAAAACAAAGAACAATTCTTGAAAATTGTGTGCCTGTGCATGTGGATGTGCATATTCGAGACCAGGGGAATTTCGAGCATTTTGGCATTTTTGAACAACAAGCTTATCATTTTAATCCTTCCTCTTACCTTGCTGCACCCCCAACCAATCAGGCTTGGGCTTATTGATTCTCCTTCCAAATCTCTTCTCCAGTCACATCATCCCCTCCCCAGATTAGCCCCTCATTGCAATAGTCTCCTAATCAGGCTCCCTGCTTCTAGCTCCGCTTTTATCCCCCACACAGCTGCCAAACTGAAAATCCCTAAAACAGAGATCGGGCCAAATCACTTCCTAATTTCTCTCTGGTCAGGCTGGCTTGTTGTTAGCTCCTCTCCTTTACAGAACACCCCATCTCCACCTCTGACATGGTGCAGGCTATCTGTCCTCCATGTTTTCTATATACTCCTTCCTCATCTCTCTGTCTTAGAAGTTGTAATTTCCTTATAATGTAATGGCACAGCTCAGGTGCCATTTTAAACAAAAGGACTTCCCTGACCCCATCTCTGTTGAAACGATTTTGCATATATGGTGTATTTTCTTTTTTTTTTTTTTTTGGAGGGCAATTGGGATTAAGTGACTTGCCCAAGATCACATGGCTAGTAAGTGTTAAGTATCTGAGGTCGAATTTGAACTCAGGTCTTCCTGACTCCAGGGCCAGTGCTCAATTCACTGTGCCACCTAGCTGCCCCTGGTGTATTTTCTTATTAAAAAATAAATAAAATCCTTTTCCTTCCCCTCCTAGGAAGGCATCACATACAATGGTATTAAAAAGAAAGAGAAAAAAACCTCATTAAAACTGATCATTGAAAAAATCATCAAGAGTCTGAAAATATGTACAAGGAACCACATCCAGGGACTTTTCACTTCTACAAAGGAGTGGGGGTTTCGTGTCAGGATTATTCTTTGCAATTCTGCAATACCCACTTTTGTGAAATTTGTTTTTTCTTTCCATTTATATAGCATTCATTGTGTGTATTACATACTTGATTCTGCTTTGTGTATTTACATGTAACTCTGTGTGTGTGTGTGTGTGTGTGTGTGTATTTCATACAATAGGCTCTGAGGAAGAAACAGGAAGCTGTACAGCCCAGGCATGTCAGATTACTACTACCACCTAGACCACCATCTTCCCTCAGACCCTGATGGAGACAGCCCAGAATCCTGTGTCCAAGAGCCAAGCTTGGAAAAAGCAGTGCCACTCTAATAATCAGATCTGCTTCCCGCCTCACAGTTATCATTGAGGGGAGAAATTATTATAAAGGGGACCCACCTTCCTCATCACCACCATCAGCTGCTGACCAACCACCAACAGGTGAATAGGCACAGGAAGTGGCAGTGATGAGGGTCAGAAAAGGGTAGATTTCTATGGAAATCCTTTGAGGGTTCTTACCAGTCTGAAAGAATTACCAGGCATGAGCAGTCTTGGCAGTTTTAAGAGACTTTATTAGGCTTGTCAAGCGGACAGGAGGGAATCAAGGGGAATCCTCCTGCGAAGTGTGGGGATTGGGGGTACTGATTATATAGTAACAAA
>CM053586.1:174933912-174950740 GCA_028646515.1 Pseudochirops corinnae
AAGGTGAAGTTCTTTTGTTAGGAGTTATCTTACAGCTGGCCACTAGAACAAAAGGGGTAATCCTTTCTCTAAGGAATCCTTAGGTGTGGCCTGTTATAGTTAACGATCTTCAGGGAAGATGCTTACAAGCTGGGGGCTCCGGGGGAAGGGACAGAGTTAATGACTTACACCAGGGGGAAAGGTGACCTTTCCGCAGGCCTGATATCACATACCCAGGTGCCCAAACAGATGAGATTCAAGACAAAGTCACCCCGAAACATTACAAGACCTCAGCGCCCCCTTCAGCAGCACTATCCAGACCACAAAGCCTGCTTCTAGCCTAGCCCTCACAGCCATCATCTGGGGAAGCAACTCCTGTTGAGAGGGGGTTAGACATCTCTACATGTTGCCAATCTTCCACACCTGGGGCAAGTAACACAGCTAAAGCTGTAGGGCACCCTGAAAGAGATGAGTAACACATTCCTGAGAAGTCAAACCACCGACACCATCTTGACCATCACTTCCCCTATGGAGCCCAGCGAAGACAGCTCAGTATCAGCAGAGGTGAGAGGAGCTGTTTGCAGCCTAGGGCAGTTAGGCATCATCTTGAGAAAGAACCTTTGTGGAGGTGCAGCCTGGCCATGGCGGGTGCTGCAGCAAAAGCTACTGAAGACTCAGAAAATAGAGTTGTCATGAAAGTCCTTGTCACTATAAAATGGTTGTACACTAGAAAATGGGCATGTTTTTGTCAGTGGAAGTAACATTAAAGAGGGATTACCAATCTGCCTTGCTGCTCTACCCCCAAGAACTAGGGAACCTCTTCCATCTGACTTTAAAAAAGCTCCATGTTCTATTTCTCCATGAGAATGAAAGATCCTTGAGAACAAGGGCTGTCTTACTTTTCTGGATCCCTAGTTCTTAGCACAATGCTCTGTACATAATAAGCACCTAGTGAATGACTCATTCGCTCATTCATACCTTTATTCATTCATTCATTCATATCTTGGTAAGATGTAGGTTCCTTGAAAGTGGGGACTGTTTCATTTTTTAAAACAAGTTTTTATTGATGTTTTGGCTTTTTACATTACCATGATTTCCTACAACAAATAGTATTCTTAAAGACATAAAAAGAAAAAGAGGAAAAAATCAGCATAACTGACCAATGATCAAAGAAGTCTGAAAATGAATGCAGAGTACAGTAGTGGATCTCCCATCTCTGCAAAGGAATAGGATGGGGGTGTCTTTTCAAATCTCTTCTTTCAAACCATGCTTGTTCTTCACAATTACTGTTTTTGTTTTTCTGGTGTATCCTGAGTGCTTAGCACAGGGCTTTGCACATAGGAAGGCTGATTAATATTTGTTACATACTTGCCCATAAACCATGTAGTCATCTAAACAGGCTTTCTCCTCCCAGAAGACCCCATGATGATTTACCTGGTGTCCAGGAAAGCCATAGAGATGTCAAAAAACTTCTACATCGGGCAGCAGAAGAAAGTTAGGCATAAGAATTTGGAAAAGATCAAGTCTTTGCTAACATTTCTTTGTTGTTTTTGTGAGGCAGTCAGGGTTATGTGACTCACCCAGGGTCACACAGCTATTACATGTTAAGTGTCTGAGGCTAGATTTAAACTAAGGTCCTACTGACTCTAGGGTCAGTGCTCTATCCATTCACTGTGCCACCTAGCCGCTCCCAACATTTCAATTCTTGAAACTTTACAGCTTTCAGCTTCTGGTGCTCTAGGTATGTGCCAAGATGAATCAAGTACATGTAGGGCAATGGATAGAAGGCTGGGCTTAAATTCAGGAGGACTTAGGCTCCAATTCTATCTCATACATACACTATGCGATCTTGAGGTGTGACAACTCTCTGAACCTATTTTAACCCTATCTGGAAAAAAAAAATAGGGATTAATAGCACATACATCAGAGGCTGTAAGGTTCAAATGAAATAATAAATAGATCTCAACTGAGACAATAAAGTGCTTGGCAAACCTTAAAGTGCTATATAAATAGGAATTATTATCTGGACTTGGCTGTTATAGCTTCTGGAGAAAAGATGAATGTGGAGGAAGCTCTCTCCATAAGTGAGTGAAAGGATGCAGAGGGGAAAATTGAAGTTTAATTGTGGGAAATGCAATTACTGGCAAACCGAATAAACTGCAGGTCACAGAAAGCCACCTTTAGTTTGGAATACATACATTGGTATCATCAATACCGACAAAAGCACCCAAACATTTGGGCACTGGGGTGTTGCAGCAGAGAATGTTGGACTTGGAGTCAGAAAGACTTGCGTTCAAATCCAACCTCAGATACTTACTAGCAGTGTGACCCTGGACAAGTCACTTAACCTGTGCCTCAGTTTCCTCATCTGTAAAATGGGGATAATAATAGCACCTACCGCACGGGGTGGTTGAGAGGATTAAATGAGATAATAATTGGAGTGTTTAGCACAGTGCCTGGCACCTAATAAGTGTGCTATGTAAACGATGGCTATGATAATGATGATGTCAAAAAAGCCATCTCTATGATTACTTTCCTGCACAAGGACAACATCAGTGAACAATATGAGGAAAAATTACAGTGAACTCATTATTTTCTTCACTGGTATCACAAAGAAGAACCTCTCTCTAAATACAAACACAAAAGGGGAAAACATTGTTAGCAGTTTCATATACTTAAAGATCTAGGGTTTCACTGTGGTGGACCTTCTCTCCACTTGTGCAGATAGCAAGTCCTCTTTGTGACTTCTATGTTTTAGAGCTGGCCAAAATTACATTACTCTGTGGTTAATCTGGTGAGCCTCCGCAAACAAATTATGCTGGTCCCCATCAGGCAATAGTCACAATACAGTCTATGGACTGTTTTCAGGCCAGTCC
The DNA here is from genome assembly GCA_028646515.1 of Pseudochirops corinnae. NCBI lineage: Eukaryota > Metazoa > Chordata > Mammalia > Diprotodontia > Pseudocheiridae > Pseudochirops > Pseudochirops corinnae. The sequence continues at coordinate 174,936,768 of CM053586.1, forward strand.
TGGAAGCCTTGATAGGAGCATCTGCCAGTTTTTATACTCTCTTGGAGCATCTATGGTACAGTGAGACACTGGAGAAAGGCTGGAAATTCCTAGGATGATATATCGTCAGCTGAAGTTGAACATTAAATTTCCCCGTATTGTATATGGGAAAGTCCCACCTTCAACTGCAACGTGGTTCTGTAGTAAATTCTCATAAGACTAGCAAATATTCCCACAAGGACCTATTAGTTAGGGACCATCCATCTGTAAGTGTGGGCAGAATGCACTCAATGATTTTATAAATATTCCATGAAAAGGTTGTTAGGGAAAACATAATCTGACAGAATCTTCTATCTAAACCTGTGAAGGGGACGACCATCCTTTCAGGTTTTCAATCTTATCTTTCACTCCTTATTCAATTGAAACTATTCTCTTCAAAGTTACCAGTGACCTCTTAATTCCCAAATTTGATTTTTTTCCCCCTCCATTTTTATTCTTTTTTTTTTTTAAACCTTTCTGCATTTGATCCTACTGACCATCCTCTTTTCCTGGATAATTACTCTCTCTCAGGAGTACGGACACCATGGTCTCTTCCTACCTTTCTGACAACTCTTCCTCAGTCACCTTTACTGGGTCATCATCCATATCCTTCCTCCTGTTGGTGGAATGTAAGGCTCTGTCCTGCACCCTGTTTTCTTCTCCCTGTACACTCATCTGCTTCCATGGGCTTAATCATTATCTTCTCTATGCAGATGACTCCCGGGTCATCTGGCCCTGATCAGTCCTGATGTGGGAGCTTCAGTCCCACATCATGAACTGCTTATCAGACATTTTACATTGGATATGCTTGTAAGCACTTCACTGGTTATGTCCAAAACAGAACTTATTACCTTTCCTTCCCCAAACCATCCTTCTTTAGAACTTCCCTATTTTTGTTGAGGACACTGCCATCCTTAAGCCAGGATCTCAACCTTGCTGCTATCGTGACTCATCATTTCCCCTCACCTGCCCCTCCCTCCCCCTTGCCCCATTATCCAATTAGTTGTCAAATCTTATCATTTTGATCTCTATGTCATCTTTCACATCAGTCCCCCTTCCAACTCACAAAACAACCACCCTTGTTCAGGGCAGAGTCAGGGGGATGTGACTACAAATCCTGCTTCAGACACTTACCAGAAGTGTGTAACCCTATTTATAAAATAAAGGTGCTGGATTTAGTGGCCATGAAGGTCCCCCTGGCTCTGCTGGTCTACCTGCCTCGAATCCCCACCTCACTCGATATCATTCTCCACAAAGCCGGCAGTAAGTAGGGTTCTACATCTGTCATTTCTCTAATCAAACACCAGTGGCTCCCTATTGGGTTTGAGGTCAAAAGTTATTTTGTCTTTGTCTTATTCTTTTAAAGCGTTTCTTGTGTAAATTTTACAAGGTACATAATTATCAGTATAGTAACACATATGTAATTTATAAGTAACTAAATAGACATCTGCTGGGGGATGTACACCAACATTTTTTTTTAAACTGATTTAATGCATTATCAAAAAATTTTGGAGATCTCTCGTTTAGATAAAAAACCTTAAAGCTCAGACTCTGTAGGATTTACATTAACATGTTTAAAGCCCCAAAGTGCTTGTTGAATCTCCTGATTCCTCTTATGATCTGGAATGGACCTCTGCCTCTATTTAACTATTTTTTATAGTGTCATAATCCAAGAATTGAAGACAAGTCCTTAAGTCCCCAGTTTTCATGATCTTAGGGGATGAAAAATCAGCAAATGGAGAAGGAAATTCACTATTTATTTACAATTCTTTCACTTTATCCACAATTTCCCATACAAACGTAAAAACTAAAAAAATAAAACCACCACTTGGGAACACAAGTGTCTTTCTTTAATTAGTCCATCTGAAGAAGGATCACAAGCCCCCTCCCTTTGGGTAGGGACCCCCTGAGATGCCCATACCACATGAAGGGGGAGGAAAGGGCTATGAAGAATGCCTGAGAAACAGCTCCAGATGAGGAAGACAACACAGTACCAGAGTGGTTGGAGTTTATTGGCAATGAAGGTTGTGGGAGTCATCTGCTGCAGACACTGCTGTTCTCTTTAACCACCCCCAAACCCCACAGCGTACTGTTCTGAGGGATGAGGCTGAGATGGGGTGGGAGGTGTGTGACATTTAGCTCTTTTTGAGAGTAAGAGCCAGAAAACTCAGGTCACATACCACACCTCCCTTTCCCCTTGGCACTGACCAGTCACAGTTTCCATTCTGAATAAAATGCTGAATTAAGATTAAAAAAGGAAAAAAAAAATCTGTGGATACAAAAGGAAGGGGGGGGACTAAAAACCATGAATCCGGTTTCCTCCTCTGCTTATGACACTGCCTGTGAGAGGTACTGAAGTTCAAGGAGTTCTACCCCCCCATGAATGGGAGAGGAGTGTGAGGAGCAGAGCAGAAACTACAGGGAGGATCAGGTAAAGAAGGAAGAGGAGGATGAAGGGAAGCTGTGAGAAATAAATGCATGTCCAGGGGCTGGTGTTAAAGGAAGTACAACCTACTCCCCCATAATCACTCTAGCTCTGAACAGCCCTTCCTCAAAAGCCATTCCCACTAGAGGGCCTGCAAAACCAAACTGGAGTTCAGCATTTTGTAGGAGAGAAGCTTTCTAACCTCAAATGTGCTAGTGTGCAGGCAAAATGCTCTACCTTCCAAATCTGGCAGATAGAATACCTACTGCATTGGACCGAGATTGGCTTCAAACATGGGTACACATTATAAATATAAAATCATATCTGCTACAAAGAGGACATATATTGTACATCTTTACCCATATACATAAGAACACAATATACACATGATGCCTAGGAGTGTGATGATGGAGAAAAGGTCTGAGGAGACAAGTCCCTTTCCCTCCTACCCCATCCTTTTTAAAGGGCTGCTTGTATACTTGTTCACTTGGGTCATTCACAGCTGGTTATGGTGGAGCTAGTCTAGACACAAATGCACACTTTGCCCTGAGGGTGTGCACACATGCCAATACAGACATGCACGCCAACGTGGGGACACATACACACACACACACACACACACACTCTGAGATGTACACACAAAGACACACATGCACACATGTGGGTGAATAAAGGGAAAATAAATGTTCCCAGCCCTTAAATGCACTGTATTTCCCAGATACTCTCAGGAAAGCTCTATGCCTCAACACATCTATCATCTGATAAAAATGGTCCTAGAAAGCTGTCCATCATTGGGCACTGGCCAAAGGGAGTGGAATTGGTGAGAGAATGATGGAGATCAAGTGTCTTAACAACATAAGGCATTTTTACCTGTGGTCAGATCAATCTGTATCTGAAGAGCAATGGACTCAGCCAGAGGAGGGTAACCAGAGACAATCAGGCAAAGCAGGGGCGCAATCAGGCATGTACCCTGAACCTTCACCTTGTTTTGTCACTCCTCTCTTGGCAGGAGACAATCCTGCCCTCTCCTTTCCACCCTCTCCCAGAAGTGAGCCCACCTACACAGCAAGGAATACTGATATCCAAGAGACACGGAGTGGTGTACAGGCACACACAAAGTGAAGACCTAGGTTGATGTGAGCTTTTTACAGCAGGAGTGGTTCCTGGCTTGGGGTCCAAGGGCTCGAACAATTGCCACAGTGATTAGATTGCCATCAGTGATGGGGGAAGTCCAGGTCTCTGCATGGAGGCAGCACCTATCGTCGGTAGTGATTGGGAGCATCCGCAAACATATACTTCAGTCTGTATGCTTCTGCCAGGAGAAGGCCAATCTCTTCATTGCCCCAATGTATCGTAGGTAGGTTTTGCAACAACATCAGGAGACCCTGAAATATAAGAGAGTTTTGAAACACAAAGATGCCAAACAACATAACACGGGCCAACTGTCCCACTGTTAAGGACCAAGTCACAAATTTGATCATCTCTCCTGCTCAGAACATACCAAATGACATGAAAGTTTCCCTCTCCACATTCACCAAATCACATCTTCTACTTCCATTAAATCATGGACCAAAGTACAATTTAATTCACTTAAATTAACGACTGCATGAATGGTGCTGTGCTACTTGATGGGAATAATACAAAGACAAAAACTGAACAATCCCTGTTTTCAAAGAGTTTATATTCTACTTGGGGGGAAGAGAGGAAATTAATGTCCTTCAATCAATAGATCAATCACTGACTATTTATTAAATGTCTGCTATGTGCCAGGCAGGGGTAGATAGGTGGCACAGCAGATATAGAGCACCAGGCTTGGAGTCAGGAAGATCTGAGTTCAAAATCAGCCTTGGGCAAGTCACTTAACCCTGTTTGCCTCAGTTTCCTCATCTGTAAAAATGAGCTGGAGAAGGAAATGATAAACCAGTATCTCTGCCAAGAAAACCCCAAATGGGGTCACAAAGATTTGGATACGGCTGAACAACAACGACAATTTGCCAGGCGCTGTGCTAATAACTGGGGAAACAAAAACAAAAGTGTAACAGTCCTTGTCCTCAAGAAGCTTACAGTCTAGTGAGGGTGAAAAACACACACATATAAGCATATACAAAAAAGAGACAAGGTACATTTTTTTTCCTTCTTTGCAGGGGTAGGGGAGGGGACTAGTAGCTATGAGGATCAGAAATCTTCCTCACACAGAAGTTGGGACAGTGTCTGAGTTTTAAAGGAAACTAGGGATACCAGGAGGTGAAAGTAAGAAAGGACTGGGAGATAAGAATGGGGTAAAAAGAGAGCAGGGGGATGGAGATGGAGTGTCATATGTGAGACAAAGAGAGACTAGTCTGACTGGACCATAAAATGTGTGAAGGGGAATAATGTGTAATAAAGTCGGGGAGGTAAGTTAGGGGCAGGACACTTTTAAAGAGCTTTGAATGCCAAAGAGATGAGCTTATATTTGATCCTAGAGCTAAAAGGGAGTCATGGGATTTTAGGAAGTAGGGGGTGACATGGTCAGACTTGTACTTTAGGAAACTCATCTCTCCCTTAGTACTCTGCACTTTTATTACAAACTCATGGGCTATTTTATATTATAAATATTTGTGTATGTCATATCTCTTCCACAAAAGTAGGGGTTCTTCTAGCAGTTTTCAGAGGAAGAAACTAAAGCTATCTATAGTCATATGAAAAAATGCTCTAAGTCACTACTGATAAGAGAAATGCAAATCAAAATGACTCTGAGGTATCACATCATATCTATCATACTGACTAACATGACAAAACAGGAAAATAATAAATGTTGGAGAAGATGTGGGAAAACTGGAACACTAATGCATTGTTGGTGGAGTTGTGAACCCATCCAACCATTCTGGAGAGCAATTTGGAACTATGCCCAAAGGGCTATAAAAGTGTGCATACCCTTTGACTCAGCAATACCACTTCTAAGGCTATATCCCAAAGAGATCACACAAATGGGAAAAGGACCCACATGTACAAAAACATTTATAGCAGCTCTTTCTGTGGTGACCAAGGACTGGAAATTGAGGGGATATCCATCAGTTGGGGAATGGCTGAACAAGATGTGGTATATGAATTTAATGGAATGCTACTGTGCTATAAGAAATGATGAGCAGGCAGACTTCAGAAAAACCTAAAAAGACATATATGAACCGAGGTTGAGTGAAATGAGCAAAACCAGGAAAACACTGTACACAGTAATAGCCACACTATGTGATGACTGACTTTGATAGACTTAGCACTTCTCAGTAATGCAAGAATCTAGGACAATTCTAAGAGATTCATGATGGAAAATGCTATCCACATCCAAAGAAGAATGTGGGAGTCTGAATGCAGAGTAAAGCAGACTATTTGCTCTGCTTTTCTTGTTTTGGTTCTTCTTTCTCATGGTTCCTCCCATTAGTACTAATTCTTCTTTACATCATGACTAAAGTGAAAATATGTTTAATATGAATGTATAAGTAAAACCTATATCAGATTGCACACCGTCTTGGGAAGGGGAGAGGAAAGGCTGGGGGAGAAAATTCAAAACTCAAATCCTATGGGAGTGAATGCTGAAAAACTAAAAATAAATAAATTAATCATAGATTTAAAAAAAATCTCAGTGGTTTTTTTTTTTTTTTAAAGCAAGGGTTCTTAACCTTGGGTTGATGGATAGATTTCAGGGGTTTGGGATTTCAGGTTTTTAATGCATTTAAGATGTTATTTTGAGAAGTCTGTAGGTTTCACCAAATTGCTAAAGGGATCCATTGCAGAAAAAAGGGTTAAGCATCCCTGCATTAGACTGTAAACTCCCTGAAGACAGGGACCAAAATTCTGCATCTTCCCTAGGACATATCCACAGCAAGAACCTAAGCAAATGCTTGAATTTAATGAAGCACCTTCCTACTTTCTATCCCATCTTTTCTCATCCTTTTTCTCTCTTACCTTAATAACTGATATTTACAAAGTGCTTTAAAGTTTACAAACCATTACACACAAACACCATTTCATTTTTATATTCACAACAATCCTGTGAAGTATATTGTAAAAGTATTATTCACCTTATTTTATAGATGGAAGAATTGATGCTCAAAAGGGCTAAGTGACTCCACATAGCTAATAAATGGCAGCAGATCTGGGCTATGCATTGTAGGGTGTTCATACTGGCTACCTGACTCTAAAGAACACCAAAAGCCAGATGATCTGGGATCTGAGTCTCAACCTGCCCTTCTGCTGTAAGAACCTAGATAAGATACTAAATCCCTCAAATCTTGGTTGAATTTTTTTTTTTTTTAAATGGAGAGGTCACAAGCTGCCTTCTCTGGAAGCAACTACAGAGCAATTAAATATGGGAGATAGATATGAAAGTGTTTTAAAAAGATAGTTTAAAGTATCATAATTACTATTCATTCCCAAATTTTAATGATTATTTGGTTCTTACCACATTATTGATTGAAAGAGAAATGATAACTTTAGTTTTAAAAAATAACCAAGATAAGAGGAAGAAGGAAAAGAGTTTCTCCCACACAATAAATCATTTCCATGCAAAGAACTCTCATTTCTATTTTTGTTCCAGTCTAGTTAAGCTTTACACACAAGGGACCATCATTCAGAAGCTGACAAAGTCACCTGCCTGCTCAGAAATCTCAAGCAGCTTTTTATTATCGCTTTTACTATAAGTTCTTCAAGCTGGTGTTTAAAGCCCTACACAACCTGGCTCCTATCTTCCTTTACAGGATTATTTTATATCATTTCCTTTCATAAATTCTATGTCCTGGGTAAACTAGACTACTAGTTGTTTTTGGACTCAATTTCCGCTTTTGTTGTGTGGTTGTAAAGAAAAAAATGGATATGACTCAAAGGCAATATGAAAAAGTTGTAGCTCTTAAAGAGCATGTTTAAATTCTTGTTAGAGATATTGTGGCGCCTGTTGACTGTGGAGAGGTCAAGCCTTTCAAGGACCATTCAAGTGCACAATGTAACTGCATCAGTCACAACACTGAAGGAAAAAATGAAAAACAGTAACAAAGACTAACAAAGGGTCAAGGAAAAACAGCCTAATTAATCCTTAGAAAACTAACAAAGACAAGTAGTCTTGTTAGAGACCTGGCAGCTGGAGGAGTTATTATTACTGATTCTTTTACAGGTCAGCTCAGACTTCTTGAAGGAAGAACAGTGAGAAGACCAGTAAACAAATGAACAAACAGTGGAACCACTGCCATGAAGAAAAAAACACTTGTTATGGGAAGACAATATAATTATTGGAGTACTAAAGGCTGGAAGAGGGTAGTTTTTACTGATAAACCTCACTTTTTCATTTAAGGTCATACTTAAATCTTTTTCAGAAAAAGTATAAATGAGCTTGTAAGACTTGGGAATCTTCATATAAACTATATAAACTATCCACCCTAAAAAATGTTTTAGGGATCTTTTTAGCTCCAGTAGGGCTAGAAGTCTTGTCCCCAGTAAAGAGGACCCGATTTGCTTCAGTTTCCTCATCTGTAAAAATGAGCAGGACAAAGAAATGATAAACCATTCTAGTATCTTTGCCAAGAAAATCCCAGACAGGGACATGAAGAGTCAGATATGACTGAAACGACTAGGCAACAACAACCAATGCACCAGGCACTATGTTAATAACTGAGGATACAAAAGAAAAAGTGAAACAGTCCCTTTCCTCAAGAAACTTACAATATATTGAGGGTAAAAAACACACACATATATAAGCATCTACAAAACAAATACAAGGTACATTTTTTTCTTCTTTGTAGGTGTGTGGGAGGGGACTAGTAGCTGAGGAGATCAAAAATCTTCCTTAAATAGAAGATGAGGCATGGCCTGAGGTGAGCTCTGATAAACACACTGATATATTGAGAAGAATTGTTTCAGAGATAAAGAAATTCCCAATTGGAGATGGAATAATTGGTATTGGGAAATTTAACTTGACTTTGTACTATGCCACATTTCACAAGAGTTTAAGAAATTTATCCAAAGGAAGAGATAAACATGCTTTAATGGCTTAGGAAAAAGGAGGAGAGCTAATCCCAAAACTAGTCATATGAGGCCATCAGCCCTAGATAATGCACGTTTCTGAAACCCTCAACATTCCAATCCGGGGGTATGAACTGTATAGGTAGGGACTATGATGTGCCTCAAGAAAAACAGATACACCCACTTGTCCCTATAAAACCCGTGGCCCCAAGCTAAAAGTATCATGCAGGGGCTTGGGTTTGAGAGGTTCTCCATTCAGGGATAAGGAGACCATCTCCTTGAGAAACAATTGTATCCTTCTCTCTGCCGTGATGTGGCCTTTGCCGTATGTCTTTCTTCCCTTGCCATATCCCATTCCTTATGTCCCCAGCTGTGTACACTTAGGCCTTATGCCTTCTCTGGTGTAAGTTAAAATGTAGCTGTAACAAAATCCTACATTGTGCTCACTTTGGCAGGACACATATTAAAACCAGAATGAAACAAGGAAGATTAGCATCGTCCCTGCACAAAGGTGACTCACAAATTTATGAACTGCTCCATATTTTAAACACCAAATGCTAATCATTAGGTCATGCTCTAATGTAACTGTTTGATTCTTCTTTTTTTTTTTCAGCCCAAACTTAGAATTTCTTTTACTGTCTTTGATCAGATTTTGACCTGGGTACATCTTTGTATATACATATACCCTCCTATACATACATATATATGTATGTCTACATGTATATACATATATATTCCCTTCAACTATCCTCATACTGAGAAAAGTCTTATGAGTTACAATTATCATTTTTCCATGTAGGAATGTAAACAGCTCAACTTTTTGTTTCTCTTTGTTTCTTTGTGGGTTCTGTAGCTCTAAAGTTGGTTTAGAGTCATTTTTTCACATGTATTGGAAGTGACTGAAGCGGGAGCCCACACCAAGTTTGTCCTTCTACTCTGCCATTTTGGCTCCACCCCCCTATTTGATTCTTAACTGTGATGACGAAGCTGTTGCATTGCTGATCATTACAGAGCAAGAAAAATTGTTGTAAAGCAGAATAAACAAGTAGGTTGAACGAGCCCCTGCCTTCATGCTCAATTTAAAGTTCAGTAAAGAGGCAGAATAATCTGCTTCCATCACATCGGTTTGGGTTTAATGTGTTCCAACCTCAGCATCCCATATGGTATCATGGGTCATGACAGTTAAAAACACACAGGAAGAAAAATCCTGGGATTCTTTTTAAGGGTGCAAAGAATACACACAAATAAAATGTTCCAGTGGGGGTGGGGAGCCTACATTTCTTTAGCACATTACTTATTAGTCTGCCTCTTTTGTGAAGGCTTCTTAAGTCCGGAAATCCCTATAATAGACTGTGAAAGGGACTAATGCAAACAAGAAGGGAAAAAGCATTCAGGGCTGTGGTTGTAGCAGGGAAAGAACTAGACTAGATAGAGGCAAATGAAGAAAAACTGAAGGGCCCCGCACAAGGATGACATTCACACTCATGAAGTACTCCATATTTTTAGGTGCTCCTCAATACTGTGACACTGGTCTCCTGGCTGTTCTACGAAGGAGGCGCTCACCTTGCTCTAGGCATTTTCTCTGGCTGTCCTCATGCCTGGAATGTTCTCCTTCCTCACCTCACCACTTACTGGCTTCTCTGGTTTCCTTTAAATCCCAACTAAAACCCCATCTTCTACAGGAAACTTTCCTTTCCCAACCGCTCTTAATTTCCCCCTCTCCATTACTTCCTAGTTATCCTGGAGATAGCTAACTTTGCATATATCTGCTTATATGTTGTCTCTCCCATTTAGACTATAAGTTCCTTGAGGGCAGGGGTTGTCTTTTGCCTCTTTCTGTATCTTCAGTGCTTAGCACAGTGTCTGGCACACAGTAGGCACTAAATAAATGTTTGCTGGTTGCTGGGTTATCAAATGGGCTTAATACAGAATAAACTGTGTTTGAAGTAGGTAGAAGAAATGAAGCAACATCAAGATCCAAAGTGAGAAGAAACAGAAGTAGTTATTTGGAGTGGCTTAGGCCAAACAGAGGAAAAGAAAGTCAATCTGAAAGTGTTCTTGATTATACTCAGGTACATAAAAAGTGTAGCTGAAAACTGGAATGTTAACAGTAAAAGACTAAAATGTAACATAACCAAGTCATCCCCCAAAATTCATAAAGACAAGCCCTCTTTCAAATAATTTTCTATCTCTCAGCATAATACTGAATTTAACTGTGCTATGGTCATTACTACATAGTGGCAGACCAGGCAACCACAACACAGAGCCTGCGGGCCACTAGCAGCCTGCTAAAGCAGCCCAAGGGTGGTATACCGTGCAGGCCTGTTTTATAATCTCTACATTTTTCGTGGGTCAGCCAAAATCCTTTGGCAAGCCATATGGTTGTACAGGCCTATGGTAGACCCATGGTCTAGGTAATCCTAGACCAAGTCCTGTCCACAATTCAACAATCTACTATTTCCTTTCCTTGCAAATCCTAAATTAGCTAGTTCTTCTTTTTTTTTTTGCTGTTTGGAGGGCAATTGAGGTTAAGTGACTTGCCCAAAGTCATACGTCACACTGCTAGGTTTTTGTGTTAAGTGTCTGAGGTCAGATTTGAACTCAGGTCCTCCTGACTCCAGGGCCAGTGCTCTATTCACTGCGCCACCTAGCCGCCCCTATTAGCTAGTTCTGAAAGGAAGTTACTCCTTGTACCAACATATATGCGGATATCGAAGTAAACAGGGTACACTTACTACTGCTTGAATTAATTTTGCAGCTTCTGGGACCTTATTTAAAATGTCAAATTAAGTTGGGGGTAGAACTGTAAAAAAAAAATTCTACTACCATAATTTTATTAAATGACAAATTGGAATACAGGACGACACTTTCTTTGTTCGATAGTTCTAACCCTTCCATCGTTTATGCTGCTCTTCCTTCTTGTCTACCCCCTTCTATCCTTCCTACAGCATTTACCTGCTAGCAGCATCTGAGGAGCAGTACACAGAAGGGGGACTGTGATCTGCTTGGGCAGAACTAGATTAAGGAATGGGAAGTCACAGGGCAGTTGACTAGCTCAACAAAATGAACACCTCACTAACAATTAGAGCTGCCCCAAAGTGGAGGGGTTGCACCATGGGAATCAGCATGTTTCAGAGACGGGCATCTCTGGAAATTTCAAGTTGAGACTAAGTGACAGCACTTATCAGTGATGCTGGTTCCCTAAATTCCTGGGGGGAAGAGATTCTTCTTCAGATAGAGGTAAATGACATGGTCTCACTGAGATTTTTTCCAATTTTAAGACTCTCAATGGTAACTTCCTATCTTCCATCAAGTCTTTGAGATGCCAATTATTGCATATTAGAGATTCTCTCATGAAATTCTGAGCAATCCAGTTCACCTCTTATACTGAAGTTTCTCTAAAATTTTGGTTTGGTCATTTCTCATAATTTACTAGTTACTTTACTAAGCAGATCAATAACTGTGTTATCCCCATTTTCCTCAAGCACTCCATCTAAGCTATCCAAGTGGGAACAATATCAACCTGAGACTTCCCTGCTAGAGTTATTAACTTTCGGCGGCTCGGTGGCACAGTGAATAGAGAACTGGCCCTGGAGTCAGGAGGACCTGAGTTCAAATCCGGCCTCAGACACTTGACACTAGCTGTGTCCTTGGGCAAGTCACTTAACCCCAATTGCCCTTCAAAAAAAAAAAGCAAAAAGCAGAGTTATTAACTTTCCTCAAATTTTAGTTTGGAAACTTTAGCCCTTTTTTGGGGGGGAGGGGTGGAGCTGGGGATGTTCAGTACCAGAAACTTGGTTCAAGTGGAATCTAACATTCATCCACAAGTTCCATCTACTTCTAAAAATCTTCAGATTTCTAATAAATCTAAAACCTTACTTTTTTGCACATGCAGAGAATGTGGAGCCCCCAGACTTCAGTCTAACAATCGGCATGTTAGCTTCTGGGATCTCCTTACTGTAGTCACTATGTGATGGAGGACCTTTTGGTCCTTCACATTCTGTGTGTTGAGGTATTTACCTCCATGGTCACAAGACACAAATGATAAGGAAGGATGTGGAAAGAGCATGAGAATGAGGTCCTTGGTTCATGGAGGAGGACCTTGCAAATTCACATCTCAGCTTTGCTACTTACTACTTGTGTGACTGAGGACAAGGTACAACCTCCCTGGGCCTCAAGTCTTTGTGTGTAAAATGAGGGGATGGGACTAAAGAGTCTGCTTCACCTTCATCCTAGCAGTCCAAAGTAGAGTCCAAGCAAATATAAAGCACTTAGATGCCAACTGGCAAGCAAAAGAAGCAAGTGGGAAATCTGAGGAAGAAAGTCAGGGAGCCAGCACAGGAAGGGAAATATAGGAGAATTACATACTAATTCTAAACTTCACCTTGCTTCTTAAAGATTCTATTTTTTGGGAAGTTTTCTTGATGCCTCTTGTTTTTCTATCATAGTCCTCTGACAATATGCCCATGCCATCCTCAACGAGCAGTCTGCTACAACACAGAAAGGAGCTCAGGAAAATGGACCAATAGCCTCTTCACTGAATAACATATGTCATATCCTGTACCCTTCATCTTCCCATCTCTTTGAAAAGAACCAAGTACGTGTCATCATCTGTTCTCTGGAACCAGCACTCATTCTTATAGTCAATGAGAGGTCCTGTGGATGTCTTTTAGAATTGTTTTCATTTACTTAATGTAATCACTGCATATATTATGTTCTGGCTCTAATTTCGCTGTATCAGTTTATAAGGTCTTTTCTAAAAAAAAAAGCTTTTCTGAATTCCTCATATTAACTGTTTCTTTACTGTCTAATAATAAAATCACATTACATTCATATACTACAATGTTTCCAGCCATTTCCCATTTGATGGGCATTCACCTTAATTCCAGTTTTTTGATACCACCACAAGGGTGATTGTAATATTTTGGGAAACAAGGGTACTTCACAAGAGTTTCCCAAAAGTGAACCTTCATCATTTCATAGGATTCAGAGTTGGAAGGGATCTCCGGGAATAATTTAGTCCAATGTCCTCGATATAAAGATGAAGAAACTGAGGAGGGAGGGGAATAATATGCCTAAAGTCATACAAGGTATTGTGTGGCAGAGCTGGGATTCATACTCAGGTCTTCTGACTCCAAATCCAGTAATGTTTTCCATACAGTGTCCATTTTCCATTCTTGGTTATCACTTCCCTCAAAGTGGCTACCTAAAAGCCATGTGGCTAAAAGCTGTTCTCCTACCTTGCTGACAGATCAAAGGAATACCAGGAAACCTGCGCATTTTCCCAAGAATCATCTATCATCACTACAGATGATCTGGAAAGCACTTCATCATATCTGAACGGGTCTGTGAGCCTGGTTCAGGAGGATAAAATCAGACGACATTCTCAGTATCAGGCTCCATTTGAAAGCATACTTTTGGTAGGAGGCCATGCCAGAATATTCCTTATCTATTTCTTTTTTTTTTTTAATTATTTTTTTTATTTACTCATTTACTTTTAATTTACAAGATTCAGTTCCACAATCACTTGAGTTTCAGATTTTCT
>CM053586.1:174951240-174971370 GCA_028646515.1 Pseudochirops corinnae
TTCCCTGCTTTGTTCTTTCTTTTCCCCAAAGAAGGAATCTAGGGTTTGGTTGCTGTTCTTAGTTTGCTTCCTATGCTTATTCATGGTGGCCATTCAATGGTTTTGGTTTTTTTTTTTTTTAGTTCTGTGGAACTCTGCTTCCAGAGGGAACAGCTCTGTCCCAAATCACTGGGGTTTTCCCAGCTGCCGGGGCTTTTAGGAGGCTGCTGGGTCCCTCCCCAGTTCCCGCTCACTGAAAAAAAAACCTCAGGACCACCACCCAAGACCACGATCCAGATCCAGGCTGCTCAACACAAGAGCACTTGGCCTCTGAACGATCCCTTGGCCCCCTGCTGTCTGCAGGCCGGGAGCTCTGAAGCGGCAATGTGGAGGCGGGTGCAGAACCTCCACTCTCTGCTTCTTTGCCCTGGGGGTGGCTTGGCTGGACCCACTTTTCTTCCCTGGTATTTAGCCAAGTTCCACTAACCTGAGTCCTTTTTTCTTATTTTCTTATAATTCTGGATCCTGCCAAAGCTGTCGCAGATCCGCTCTCCTGAAGCTCCAGCCACTGTGGGGCTCGGCTCATCCAGCCACCCCTGGGGCCAAAACCGCTGTTTCAGGCTGACCTGGTTTCTGCTCAGAGTTGAAATGGTTCCTTTGAGCCAAGCTGCCTTCAGCAGGAAATATATCTGTGTGCGTTTTAGAGCCCTAGAATTTGTTTAGAGCCATATTTTTTCGGTATTTGATGTGGCTGTGTCGGAGCTGCGATTTCTTGCTGCTCCTATGCCACCATCTTGGCTCTACCCTCCTTTACTAACTTTCAATGAGGCAAATACGATCCTGGTTTCCAAATCAGAAAGGATAAAAGGGAGAAGGGACTGTATTAATTAACACTGATGAAAAAAACAGGCAAAAATTGTATTACTGTAACAAAAATTTAGTTACCACTAAGTTGCACTTAGTTGAATGAAAAGATACTTTATCAACAGAAAAATAATTAGCATAAGAAATATAAATAAAATCATATTTATAGCAACAGATGGATTAAAGTCCTCTGCTAAAATATAGTATTCATTTACACTTAAAATATGCTAAAAGGATAGAAATCAAAGGGCCTTTAAATTTATCAAAAGCATTTATCACAAGTTAAGAGTTAGCAATACTTATAAAGGAGTAATACTAGAAGCTTTTCTAATAAGATCAGGAGTGAAGCAAAGCTACCCATGGTTAGCATCACCATTTGACAAAGTTAAAACGCTAGCTATGGTAATAAAATAAGAAAAAGTAAGGTAATAAACAGTGGCAAAAGGGTGGAACTATTATTCCTAATTGCTAACATAGTCTGGTTTACTTGGAATCAACTAAAAACTCAGACAATGTTTTTTTGTAATTTTGAATTCTATTTGCTCCATTCTATTTTCATGGAGTCCACTACTTGGGTAAAGTTTTCTACTTTCTTTCCTAAGCTATTTATTCTCCTTCTATCTTTTCCCGTTATCTTTTATTCCATTTTTTTAACCTTTTGTTTCCTTTCTTCCAGATGCCTTTATAGGACTTGCAGCCAAAACATTTTCTTTCTCTGAGGTATGGATGGTAGTTGTTGTGAGATTACTCTTTTGTTCTGGATTTACCTTTTTGGCATCTCTTAACCTGTGATAGCTTTTTTTTTTCCATTTTGTATGGTGTTTTATTCCGTTTATTCATATTTCTAGCCTCAGTTTTTGTTTTAGATATTTGAGTTAAAGCCACACTCTGTCCCTTCCAACACTCTTGGATGGGGTGGTCAAGTCTTGTAACTAAACTCTAGTATTCCTGTTACTGGCTTTCACCTTTCTTGATGTATCAGCACACAAAGCAATGTGGAGTTTGGGTCCCCAGACCATGCCCAATTTGAGTGCTGCAGGGTTCAGCGCATTTAACTGAGATTATGCTGGGATTCCTTTCCCAGTGCCCAGAGGCATCTAATTTTCTATTTTTGCAGGCCTGGGGTGGATGGAAGAGTTTATAGTTATTTCTCCTTCTGATCATGATCCTCCACGACCATTATTTCTTCTGGTACCCTTTTGCTGTTGTTATTAAAAAAAATACATATGTATATACATACCTACATATACATATACACACATACATACATACATGTATATCATTGCAATGTGCTTAGTACAGAACCTGGCACATAGCAGGCACAACATAAATGCGTATTCCCTTCCCTTACTCCACCTCTATTTTAGTACCCACATGGGAGAGAAGGGTTCCACTCCCCCCAAATCTCCTAATTTATTTCAGATTACTCTTCTCCATGCACTCTACTTTGTAGTCAAACTGGTTTTGTATCTATTCCTCAAACTCCACAATTCATCTTTGGTGTCTGTCCTACTGCAAAGGCCGTTCCCTATGCCTGGAATGCATTCTCTCTTCTCTGGAATTAAGGGGGATAGGAAAAGCTTTTTGCAGAAGGTGAAATTTTAGCTGAGACAGAAGCGCGCGCGCGCGCACACACACACACACACACACACACACAGATACCCTAGATAGTAAACCTTTAAGAGGTAGGTAAATTTATTTGCTTTTGCTATTATTACTATTTTGCTTGAAGACCTCCAATTAAGGGCAACCCCTACCTCCTAGAAACAGCCCACTCTACTCTCAGATAGCTCTAACTGGAAGTTTTTCCTTCTATCCAGCCCAAATTTGCCGCTAAAACTCCTATCTAGGGTCAAGCAAAATAAATTCAGTCTCTTCTACATCTCCAGGTTTCTCTAAACAATTCTCATAGTGATGAGGTTTAGAGTTGGTAGAGCTGGTTCAGGTGTGAAAGAATTCATTCAGACCTTCTCTGTAGTCATTGGGAGCTTTATTGATGCAAAAGCAGTATGGGTCTCTGAGCAAGAAAGCTAAGTGAGACCCTGATATTTGGAGGGAGTTATACTTATATAGTGGTTTCAGAATGGTGATGTAGTTTTAGAGATTTTTATGGAGGTTAATGATTAAAGACAGGTCAGGATGACACAGGATGAGGGAGACAAAGGGAATTCTTTTTTTTTTTTTGGAGGAGGGAAGGCAAGGCAATTGGGGGTAAGTGACTTGCCCAAGGACACACAGCTAGTAAGTGTCAAGTGTCTAAGGCTGGATTTGAACTCAGGTCCTGCTGCCTCCAGGGATGGTTGCTCAATTTACTTTACCACTTAGCTGCCCCAGGGAATTCTTTATGTTTAAGGCTATAAGGACAGGGGAGGAGGACATAGGTCAAAAATTAAAAGACTTGGGAAACACAAGGGCAAGGGAGACAAAAGCAATTCTTTTGGCACAAGTTCAAGATGAGGAGGAAAGGACTTTAGGGTGCATTCAGGTTACAGAATAAACTAGGGGTTTCACAAAGTACTGGAAAAGTAACTCTTAACCCTTAGGGCACCATTTGTATCCTCACCAACAGGGCATGAGCTCATGGGTTCTTGTCATTCCAGTTCCTTTCTTCTAGACACCTCCATTCATCAATATCCTTCCTAAAATGTGGCACCTAGAGTGGAAGACCCTACCATCAGCTTTCTAGGGTGCCATATTACATTCCTTTTTTCATACTGAATTTACAGTCTGCCAAAAATGCTGTTGATACAGCCAGATGAAACAATGGATAGAGTGCTGAGCCTAGGAAGATCTGGGTTCAAATCCAGCTTCAGATGCTTACTAGCTGTGTGACCCTGGGTAAGTCACTTAAATATGTTTGCCATGGTTTCCTCAATTGTAAAATGGGGATAATAACAGCATTTACTTCATAAAGTTGACATGAGGATCAAATGAGATAATGATTGTTAAGTGCTTAGTACAGGGCCTGGCACATAGTAGACACAACATAAATGCACATTCCCTTCCCTAACTCCACTTGGCTTTCTCTGAGAGGGGCTCAGAGGCCATCACATACACAAAGTTTCTTCTGATCCCTTAGAGCTCTCTCTCCTCAAAGTACCTTGTTTTAACTAACTTATCTGCATCTATGTTGCATCCCTTATGGAAAATGAAGTTCCTGGAGGGCAGAGACCATTTCATTTTTGTGTTAGTATCACCAAGGCACAGTACTTTCGTGCACACTAAGTGTTTAATAAATGTTTGGTGAATTAAGTAGTAGCACTTCTTGTAAATAAATCGTTTTTTACTCATAAAAAAATAGAAACAAATTATGTGCCCAGTGGTTAGGGAATGGATTAATAAACTGGTATATGAATGCAACAGAGTATTACTGAGTAATAACAAAAGCAAAAATGAAAAAACATGAAAATATTTGTATGAAGCGATATAGAGCAAAGAAGAACCTAAAGAACAATCTATACAACTACTACAAATATGTAAATGAGGATAACTTTAAATGATAACAAAACTCAAATACTTGTTCTTTCATTTAACAAACATAAAACTATCAACAACATGTAATCTAATATAGGCTATACATGTAGAATCATATTAAACATATTTATAAAAAGCCTTTCTTGACCCTCCTTAATTCTAGTGCCTTTCTGCGGTTATCTCCAATTAATCCTGTACATATGAGCAGTTCAAGCACACATGCAAACACACACACAGTAATGGAGGTGCACCCAGGCCACTATAAAACAGGCTAGTTCTCACAAATGTGGGAGTTGAGCTCAATTTTCTAAACATTTTTCTTTCCCACTTTAACTGTTCTTAATCTTATGAATTTTAAGGTCCCTTTAAGGTCTAAATCCTTTAACCCTGAAAGCCCTAAGAAGGATCCCTAGGGTTGATCCAATAGGCGGCAATGCTGGACAACTCTTATTCATAGGGAAGTCTCTTGTCAGATGCCTGGGCTCAGAGCCGGAGATGTTGCTTGGCACCGATCAGAAGCAAAGTAGGTCAACTCATTCAGATCACTTATAATGTTGAATATAGTCCATGATTTCTTTCATCAATGCTGTACCCACTCTGAAGAAAACAAAAAACCTTCTATCCTTTTTTCTTTGCAACCCTCCTTCATGTTTTTCCCATAAGTCTTCCACTGAAGATTTAACCAACTGGCTAGAGGCCTTACTATGTCAGGTACTACTTGGTTAAAAATATACCTACCCACCCACAAACACATACTCTTTTCTACTACTTCTCTTCTTGGAAGGCCAAATACATCTCTGTTGACATAAGATGGTATATGCAAATAATAATAGGTGATTGTGTAAAAGGTTAAATAGAGATACTTCCAAATATAAGTTAAGTATGATTCAGGGCAACTTGTCCTTCTCCGACCAGCCCTTGGCACCATCTGTCTCCCATGGGTGGAATGTATACCCTTTCCCCTGCCATGGCTTAGGATCCTTAGCTTCCTTCAAGGTTCATTTAGGTGCTAATCCTACTTGAAACTTTTCCTAATTCCTTTAGTTGTTAGACCCCTCTCCCTACTCAAACTGTAAAGGTTAAAAGACCTATATACCCTCCACTTTCTCTGCTCTCACCTGCTTAATGCTCTAGAAGCTATTTGTTCTTTCTGAAATTGTTGGTCTTCATTCTTCTTGACCTCTCTGCAGCATTAGACTCTTGCTGAAGTCTTTGTGATGCTGCTTTCTTGGATCTTCTCCTACCACTCTACTTCTTCTCAGGTTCCCTTGCTGGTTGACCATCCATGTCACATTACCTGACTAGGGATGTTCCTCAAGGATCTGGTCTCTGGCACTCCTCATACTATACTTTCACTTGTTTACCTCATCAACTCCCATGGATTCAATTATCACCTCCATGGAGATGATTCCCAGATCTATATATCCAACCTTAGTTTCTCACCTATGCTCCAGAATAGTATCATGAACTGGCTCTTAGACATTTCTAACTTGATGTTCCATAAGCATCTCAAACTCAATGCAGTCAAAACAGAACTCATTCTCTCTTCCCTCAAACCCAATCCCCTCCAAATGTTTCTTTTTCTGTTGACAGCATGACCATTTTTTCAGGCAACCAGGTTGTCAACCCTGGTGTTATCCTCAACTCCTCAGCCTCACTCATCTACATCTATTGCATCTGTGCCCATCTCTCCTCACGCAGCTACCACCCCAGTTAAACCTAGACTACGGCAACAGTATAATTGGTTTCTCTGCCTTAGATCTCTCCACATTCTGATCCATCTTCAGAGCCCAGCTGCCAAAAGGATAAGTCAGATCACGTAATCCTTTCCTCCTATTCAATAAACTGTAGAGTCAAATATAAGATCTTCCATGTGGCATTTTAAAATCTCTTAACAACCTTGATCTTCCCTCTGTTTCCAGCCTCCTCACATGTTCTCCTCCATACTCTCTGCAAGCCTCCCTGCTGTTGTTTATCCCTGGCTTCCCTGAAGATTCCACTTCTGCATGAGATCTTTCTGGGTCCCACAATGCTCTAGTGTCTTCCCCACTCCCAAAGTTTTCTTGTATTTGATCTGTTGGTGATTTTATCACACTTATATATTTACATCTTGTCTCCCTCACTAGAATGTAAGCCTCCCTGAGTGCAGGAACTGTTACCATTTTGTCTTTGTATCCTGAGAATTTAGCACTGTGCCTACACAGAGCAAGTACTTCTACAGTAAAATGTAAGTTGGAAGGTCGACTCCTGGTCCTGAGTACAGAACCTTGCATACAGAAGCAAGCACTTAACATACAATTAATAGGAACATGATCTCCCAGGAATCAGATGCCAAAGTTCTGCCTCTGAAACTCCTTGGCCTTAAGTGGAAAGAATGTGAAGAACACATATAAAAAGCTGTGTTTGTTGAGTCTGGATATTTTTTCAGAGCCTAAGTCATCTAACAGAAGAGTGTCAGTGAGAGACCACTCCTGGTGGGCAGAAGCTCTAAGCCCCATGCTCTGACTGTGCAGTGAGCCAGGGCCAATCGAGGCTCCCTAAATGTGGTTTGAGGTACCCCTGGTGTTTTTACACACCTGTTCTATGGTTGTACTATACTCCCTCTGCTCAGTCTAGCACTCACTCCCTCACTCTTACAAGCAAATGCTGACTTCTCAGCCTGTCAAACTGCAAAGAAGGGAAAGCATGTTCCATTCTTCTGCCTGCAGGCAGGCAGGGAGACCGAGAATTCACACATTCAACTCAGAAGAGCATCAGGAAAACTGGAGATTCTGTGAAGCTGAGTGCTTTGGCAAGTAACAACAGGGAAAAAAGGACCAAAAGCTCTCTGAAGTGGCTCATTCAGCAAAAACAATCTGCTCAGAAGGTTCGTTAAAAGTCCCACAAGAAGAGTCAGGTTATTCTGTGCACAACTGAGGCCAAAAGGGGAAGCGAGTGTGCCCACAACTAGCCTCTCACATGAGGGCTCCCACTCTCGGGCTGCTGCGACAGGCCAAGGCAGCCAGGATGGAGCTAGGAGCAAACTGGCAGAAACCCAGAGGCTTCACGCTTTTCAGGCCTGCTTTATGAGTCAAGGTTTTCCTCAAACAAGGAAATGACAGCAGTCTGATGCCCCCTGGGGTGGATGTGGGCATGCCATTTCTAACCAATCAACGTTACACATGAAAATGAGTTCTAGGCCTAAAATCTATGCAGTTCCCAAGTTCCTCTAGGTGTAGTTCTGATACAATATGGCCTCTACTCAATAAATGCTAGTAGATTCTTGTTCCTTCCAGGATCAAATATAAAATCCTCTGTTTTTAAAGTTCTTTACAACCTTTACCTCTTACCTTTCCAATCTTTATACCTGACTTCCTTCCAGGTACCCTATGGTCCAGGTACACTGGCCTGCTTGCTGCTGTTCACACATGGTTCTCCACTTCCTAAAACGGTACATGGGCACTGGCTGAAAGGCTTGTTCTCCTCACCCATGACTCTTCCTCCTTCAAGACTCAAGTGCCACCTTCTTCAAGAGGCCTTTCCAGGTCTCCACCCTACCTCCATCTCTCCGAAATCATCTCCTGTCTATACGTATTTATCTTGGATATATATATATATATATATATATATATATAGCTATTTGTATGGCATCTCCTCCATTAGAATATGAACTCCTTGAGGGCAGGAACTGTCTTTGCCCATCTTTATATCCCCCAGTGCTTATTAACACAGTTTCTGGCAAACAATGATTACTGGCTGATTTATTTTTAACTCTCTTACACACTTGCAAATTATTGTTATAATTATTTGTATGCATCATATTCCCCTCCTAGATGAAATTCCATGAGGGCAGGGACTGTAATTTGTTTAAACTTTGTGTCTTACCCACATGATATATATATAAAAGCAGATGCTTATATACATACATATATCCTAGGCTTGAAAGGTATGAGATGTCAGTTTCTGCAGTTTTCCAAATTATAAGTTCTTCCTTGGTTATAAAAAAGAACTCTGTATACTACCTAATTCAGAGAAAAAGTAGGTTGACTCTATTTTCTTGCTATCAATCATGCTATCTACCTTGTATGATGGTGGGATGCTAAACAGGCAGTGCTATGTCCCCCAAGCTTCCCCCAGGCTCTACCAACATCAAGGTATCAATTTTAAGTAGCTGAACTCAACATCCTGGCTGAGTTCATTGATCAGCTGAAATAGCAGTAGCATTTTCTGGCAGAGACCCAAATATGTCTTCCAACTTCAAGACTATTCTGACTATGCAGATGGGCACAGGTGACAGCTTGGAGAAAGAGCTGGAATCTAAAATCCTAGGCTGGGAGATAAGGAATTCAGGATCAATCTATTTGCCCAGTCTCTCTAAACCAACTAATTAATCAATAAATATTTCTTAAGTGCTTACTATGTGCCATGGCTAAGTGTGCTAAGTACTAGGGATACAAAAAGAGGCAAAAGACAGTTCTTGCCCTTAAGAAGTTTACAACGTAATGGAGGAGACAACATGCAAATAAATATATACAAAGCAAGCTACATACAAGACAGATAGGAAATAATTAAGAGGGGGAAGGCGCTGAAATGAAGAGGACTTGGGGAAGGCTTCCTGTAGAAAGTAGAATTTTAGTTGGGACTTAAAGGAAGCCAGAGAGGTCAGTAGTCAGAGCAGAGGAGGGAGGGCATTTCATGCATGGGGATATCCAGAGAGAATGCTAAGAGATGGAGTATCTTTTTCATACAATAGTCAGGAGGCCAATATCACTGGGTCCAAGAGTACATGTCTGGCAGCAAGGTATAAGAAAAATACAAAGGTAGGAAGGGGCTAGGCTATGAAGAGTTTTGAATTCCAAAAAGAGAATTTTGTATTTGCTTCTGGAGGCAGCAGGGAGCCAGTGGAGTTTATTGAATAGGGGGTGACATGATCAGACCCATGCTTTAGGAAAAACACTTTAGTGGCTAAATGGAGGATGGATTGGAGAGGGGAGAGACCTGAGGCAGGCAGACACAACAGCAGGCTACTGCAGTAGTCCAGGAGTGAGGTGATGAGGGCCTGCACCAGAGCGGTGGCAGTGTCAGAGGAAAGAAGGGGGCATCTGAGAGAGTTATTGCAAAGGTGAAATCTACAGGCCTTGGCAACAGCTTGTATATGGGTGGAGGAGAGGTGAGAGATAGTGAGAAGTCAAGGATGACTCCTAGGTCATGAGCCTGAGGGTCTGGGAGGAGAGTATTGCCCTCTACAGCAATAGGGAAGGTAGGAGGGTAAGAGTTTGGGGAAAAAGATAATGAATTCTGTTTTGGACATGCTGCATTTAAGTTGTCTATCGAACACCCAGTTTGAGATTTTTGAAAGGCAGTTAGAGAAATGAGACTGGAGGTCAGCAGAGAAACTGGGCCAAGATAGATAGATTTGAGAATCACTGGCATAAAGATGATAATTAAATCCACGGGAGCTATTGAGATTACCAAATGAAATAGTAAGAGGGAGAAGAGAAGAAAGCCCAGGGCAGAATCCTGTAGAGTTGAACTGGTTCACCAAGGGGTCAAGATGGGGAAAATAGGGAAGAGTGGCTAGTGCAGGAGAGATGGCCTGGGGGAGAACTGAGGGGTCAAGGGACTGGAGGGCATGGTATAGATGAAGAGTAGGGTTATGTAAAGGCAGGCAGAGGGAGATTGGATTATGGTTGGATGAGGGGATTTCAGAATTCTTAAACACTGAGATAGTACATTTCTGGCTGATGTCAAGACTGAAGGCATGATCATCTTTGTGTGTGGCTGAAGCGGAGTGGAGGAATAGCCCATGGGGAATGAGTAGGTTGAGGAACTGAATGAATGAATATTAAGGAAAGTCAATATGTATGTTGAAGTTCCCAAGTGCAGGAATTGGCAAGGAGAGAAAAATTATAAGCCAGGTAGCAAATTTATTGAGGATGGATGGGGAATGACCTGGGGGTTTGTAGACAACAGCTACCAGGATTTTGATGATAGTAGATATGAATAGCATGAATGTCAAAAGAAAGGTTACTGAATGATGGAGGAAGGAGGAGAACCTGGAAGTGGCAATGGGGAGCAAAAAACATTCCACCTCCCCTGCTTCAACCAGTGAGCCAAGGAGAATGAGTGAAGGAAGGTGCAGCCAGTACTGGAAAGTGTGGCCAGAGAGACTGAGTTATTAAGGGAAATCCAGGTTTCGCTAAGAGCTAGCAGATGGAAGGAGTGGGAGAGGAAAAGAATTAAGATAAAGGGAAGCTTGTTGCCTATGGAGCAGGCATTTCAGAGGGCACGGTGGAAGGACTGTATGTAGTTAGGATGAAACCTTGGGGCAGAAGGGTTGAGGGGTATGGGAATGAGGAATAGGGTGGGGGGGGGTATGGAGTAGGGTTTGGATGATGACCTACAGAGGTTTAGAGCCACTGAGATGTGAGAGGTATGACCAGCAGTGAGAACAATCATCCCTGAGTGAATGATGCCACTCCCCTATCATCAAAGAACAAGAACCGCAATAAACCAGTCTCACTTAAAGGATCCTTTCTCTTGATACATGCTAGTAACAAACACCATCATTAAAATGTTGCTTATTTGGTATTCTATTTACTGGACTATAAATCTGCCTAGGAAAAGGCCTACATTATCTATATAGCATACTAATTATCAGTATAATATGTTAACATATAGCTCTTTGAAGGAATAAAATAAGCATTTGTGCCTCTTTCCAAAATGACTTGTCATTAAGGATAGAATCATTACTTAATGAGGATACTATAGTTTATTCTTCTATTTACCATTAACAAAGAATTTTCATATTCTTCCAATTAATCCTCACAACTTCCAATTGTACTCACGAAGGCAGAAACAGTTGTTATTCTTGTTTCATAGATAAGTAAACAGTGCAAAGGAATTATGTGATTTGCCTAAAGTTATACAACTAATACAGTTCTTTTCCCTCAGGTCAAGGTTTTCTCAATTATATGACACACATCACAGATCACCACTTGTAAGCAGATATGAGAAGTGATCTGGTTAGGGGTGAATGATTTGCTCTGGGTTTGACTGATAATTCAGAACACATAAGACTTCTTAAGGGCAGCTAAAAAAGTCATGAATAACACCAGGGCTTCCTTTTATTTTCAACAAATATAATCCATGGCTAAGAACTAACCAGTTATTACAAAATATTTACAAAACCAGGGAGAAGTTCCTCCTCAAAAAGAATGAGAACTGTCATAGTACATCTTACTGATATGTCCTAAATATGGACCTATTGTCTTATTCATGTATATACTCACACGGTGATATAAATCACAATTCATCCATGTCTTTTCATCCTGGTCAGTTCTAATCTATGTCTTCCTATAAACCCTTCAAAGGTGATCCACATCATCTGCTGGGGAATTTTCCCTAGGTTTCTTTCAGGAGGATGCAGCAACAGGCAGGACTAAGAAGACTGCCAGGGTGGGATGGGCAGAATCAAAGAACTTTGACTAGAAAAGAGGTGAGCTAATCACATATGGAGAGGGAGGCAAATTGACAGCCTTTGTACTGTTTTAGCACCTATGTAACATCAAGAGACCTAGGGCATCCCACTAATAGCAAGGTTCTTTTGGAGTTTAAAGGCAGCCTGATAAAGGAGAAAAAGCCTTGGACTGGGAGTAAGATGACCAAGGTTCTAGTTCTAGTTCTGACACTTACTACATAATGTGATCACAGGCAACTCATTTAATCTTTCAGCTTCAATTTTCTCCTCTGTAAAATGTAAATGATAACACTTTCATTGCCTCTCTAACAGGGTTGTATGGACCATCCAATGAAATAATGTGTAAAGTATTTTGTAAATGTAAAAAGCTATGTAAATGTGAGTTACTGAATTGATAATCATATAATAATGAAAAAAAGAATGTATAAAAAATTCAACGAGAAAAATATTAATTCACTTCAACAAGTGTAACAAAACTAAGGTAATAACAGTTTTAACATTCATTTGGTCATATAATATAGTCCAATAATGACTCAGAAGCCATGCTAGTCTTTCTGGCAAAACATCTCATATTAGAAGTCAAAATCAGAAAGGCAACAATCAACTATTTATTTTGTTCTTATAGTAAGTCTGATAATAATTTATATAAGCCGATCCTGAGTGGAGCAGAGCACTGGGTGCTCGGGGAGATACAAAGTTTAGATAAGAAACTCTCTGCCTTCAAAAACCTTACAACTGAGATGGGGGAATCGACTTGGGAAACAGGAAACTAAGGTTCAGATTTGGCCTCTGATTTATGGGCACACTGGGCAAATCATTTCCCCTGGCTTAGCCTGTTTTCTCTTCTGTAAAATAAAGAGAAAAAAACTTATACTACGTCTCATGGTGAGAAAAGCACTTAATAACCTTAAAATGCTATGTGACTTGTAACAGAGAGGTATGAAACATTAGTCTTAAAGGGAAAGGTCATTACAGTCCAACCAGCAATGGAGAGGTGACTCTAAAAAAGAGCATCAAGGAAAAATCAATGATCACAGGTGGGCAGAATTGCTTCTACTTCAAGCTTGGTTTAAAAATTTGGCAGTGCAGTAGGACATTGTGTTTTGGAGCCCTCTAGTGACCAGTCCTGGTAAGGACAATCAGTTTCTCAGTTGAACTATACCACATCAATACAGTAACAGTATTACTCCTTCAAGAAAAAATGCTTTTCCTAAGATGCAAGAGATACATCACTGCCATTCTCCAAATGAGAAAAGACTGCAACCAACGGTGTAGGGGGGGGGCAGAATTGGGAGGAGGGTTTTTAATAGCTGTCACTGTATTAACCACATAAAGGAAAAAGGCTCTAAGTGAATAACCCATACTTTTCCACACACACACTTCTATAAAGTGTCATCAGGTGTCACAAGGGTGAGAAATCCAGTTCATACTGAGGAGGAGCTTTATAATAGGAAGTCATGTCTTTACTCTGGGTCTAGATGCCCTCATTTTATAACCTCTAAAGTTCTTTCCAGCTCTATGATTTTATGTTATTCTCGCAAATTGCTGTTTATAATTTTGTTAACTGACTGACAAACACAAAATTATCTGTCATTATGAGCAAACTGCATTACCCGTTTGTTTCTTTGCTTGGTATGCACACTCGGACTCTCAGAAACCCGAAGAAGCCTTACAGGTATACCTGAACCATTTGCAACCTGGATGAAGAAGTCAGCATAGAGAACTGAGCCAGCTTTGGTACCAACCTTTATTAAATAAATGTTAATCAATGGTTACAACATGAAGGACACATTTACTGAACATCTATTGTGTTATCAGACACTACTGATGGTGAAATTTATCCTTGGATGAGTGTGAGGCTAAAAACAAGATAGGTGACTGGCACTCTTTTTTGCATACAGACTGTCTTTTTAATTTGCAGCTGCTAACTGCAGAGAGCCCACTTCAGACTCACTGGGCTTAAAGCATTTGCTCACAGGCTCTGGTTGCTACAGGCCAGGTTGGTCTGTCTTTGGTTTCCCAGCTGCACACAATTAGCTGCTGTCTCATATCAAATTCCATTAAAAAGCATTTAAGTGAGCCAGTATGTGACCATCTAAGTGAGCAATGCTCTGGGAATGCTCTAGGCTAGGAGGTCTAGATGCTGATTACCATTAATTAAGTGGATGACCTTTGGCAAGTCACTTTCCCACTCTAGGCTTCAGCTTCCTTATCTATAAACTGAGGAGGTTCTAATTCTAACATCTATGAGGAGATGTAAGATTGACATCAAACTGGATAGTGACAAGAAAAAATGAGATAAATCTGCTATTAGAAGAACACTGATCCAAATGACAGCAGGTGCTCCACTACAAGGCTGACCAAGTATGCCTTGATCTTATGCAATAGCCTACTCTCACAACAAAATGCTACACAAGCAATCAAGCCAATGCCCTCTTAAAAATATGGCATCCCAGAATCATCTATTCGTGTCAAAGTATTTTGCATATAATCTTATTAACTCCCCTCTGAAACAGCTGCATGGTTTTCCCCCCATCATAAATAAACACTTACAGTGAAACCACAGGACAAAGATACAAAGCTCAGTCCTCGGGGAGTTTCCAGTTTAACTGGGGAGATAAACATATACATTTTGCTAAAGGAGCATATTCATGAATAAGAAAGGCTCACTAGAGGCAGTGTGATTTAGTACGTTTTTTTTTTTCAGGGGGAAGGCAGGGCAATTGGGGATAAGTCACTTGCCCAAGGTCACATGGCTCGTTTTGTGTTGTCTGAGGCCACATTTGAACTCAGGTCCTCCTGACTCCAGGGCTGGTGCTTTACTTACTGCACCACCTAGCCTCCTCGATTTAGTATGTTCTTAAAGAGACCTTGCTCCTTTTCCTTTCTGAACCTTTTTTTTTAAAAGAGAAGTTTTAAAAAACTAGTGGTTTTGCCTCACTGTACAGAAGACTGCTAATAGACTGGCTGTTCTAATGACTGCCATCTTACCAAACAGCATGTCCCTAAAGATGTCCAAAGCTGGACTAATAGCTCTTAAGCATATTTATATGCTATGCTCTCTCCGCCTGATCTCCAAAGTTCTGGGTCTCTAGGGAGGCCTGGGTTAAGTAAACCTGCCATGAAGGACCTTTCCATCAAGCTTCTAAGACCATCTACTGTTGTTGGCTGTTCTTGATGTTGAGGGGGAGTTGCTATGGGAATACAAAGGGCTCGTGAGCACTGCACTCAGTGAGCACAAAAGAAACTGATTCATCAACATGTCACAGTCAACTAGGGAGGCTGCCACAGTTGGTGATGGGCTCATGGCAGGGCTGGTGATGGGTAACTTTTCTCAGAGCACTACATGCTCCTAGCATTTAAGTTTTAGGTGAACAGGGTCAATGTAAAGTGCTGTTGATAGGTTGCTGGAGGAAGACATTCTGAGAAACTTGTTGCTACAGGATGAGTTAGACAAAGTTAGTAGAGCAGAGGTCATTTTGAAGAAATGCCAGCTCCCTTTACATACAAATGACACCTTTTACACACTTCAATGACTGCCATAGGTGGATGAGATGTCAGTGATTACCTAGCTGCATCCCCAGCTCACAAGCTACTTCTCTAAGCATTAGACAAAGTAACCCCTCAACTCCAGAAGTGCAAGACTTATATTATCCTGAAATACCCCTTTCTGAATGGGTGTGATTTCCTCAGGAAGCCAGAAGACTGGGGAGTCTAACTGGCTCTACACTGGGTAGCAATGTGAGGTTGGTCAAAGACTTTTACCTGCTCTGTCTATTTATTGTCCCAGGGTAGGAGTCATCAAACGGGCCCTGGAAGGCTGGCCCTAGCTTAGGCCTTTTATCTCTTTGATGAGTCAAGATCTTTACCTCTCAATATGATACTGCCATGAAGGAAGTTTGGGTATTACTTGAGAGGAAAAGCAAGGAAAACGAGTAGAGTGGAGGTGGTGAGGATAGAGAGGTCACTCACAGACACCTATAATGGCTCCATGGTGTAGGGAGACCTTTCCAATTTGCAGAACTGCCCAAACTCAAGAAAACTAAGGCAAGAGTCGAGCTTAACTTGTCTCAAAGTGGGGAGGTTGTGGTGCTGATCAGGATGGGAGGCAACATGCATTTATTAAGTGATGGCCATATGCCAGGCACTGTGTGTGGGTGTTGATATTTGGGGCATGCTGAAGAACAGAAAAAGGCTAACAAGATCAGTTCCTCCTCACAAAGATCCTGACCCACCTTGGGTCTATTCTGGGGGTAGGGAAGGCACTGGGGCAAAGAGATTAAGTTCAAGGTCTCACAAGTAACAGAGCCAAACGGGAATCCAGTTCCTCGCTCCAAATTCAGTGCCCTTTTCACTACTATTTTGGGAGATTGCTGAGTCCTAAAGAGAGGTTCTCAGAGCCTCTTAAGGGATTTTGCAGTCAGGTAGGAAGTGAAACGGAAGGAAATAAGCATTTATTAAGTACCTACTATGTGCCAGGCACTGTGCTCTGAGCACTTCACAAACATTATCTCAAGAACTCATTATTTGACAAAAACTACTGGGAAAACTGGAAAGTAGTATGGCAGGAACTAGGCATGGACCAACATCTTACATCTTATACCAAGATAAAGTCAAAATGGATACATGATTTAGATATAAAGGCTGATACTATAAGCAAACTAGAAGAGTAAAGAATAGTTCACCTGTCAGATCCATGGGGAAGGAAAGAATTGATGACCAAACAAGAGAGAGAGAACATTATGAAATGCAAAATGGATGATTCTGATTATATTAAATTGAAAAGTTTTTGCACAAAGTCAATGCAATCAAGATTAGAAGGGAAGCAGAAAGTGGGGAAACAATTTTTGCAGCCAGTATCTCTGATAAAGGCCTCATTTCTAAAATAGATAGAGAACTGAGTTGAATTTATAAGAATGCAAATCATTTCCTAATTGGTAAATGGTCAAAGGATATGAAGATGCAGTTTTTAGATGAAGAAATTAAAGCTACTTATAGTCATATGAAAAAATGCTCTAAATCACTATTGATTAGAAAAATGCAAATTAGAACAACTCTGAGGTACCACATCACACCTATCAGATTAACTAACATGACAAAACAGGAAAATGATAAATGTTGGTGAAGATGTGGGAAAACTGGAACACTAATACATTGTTGGTGGAGTCGTGAACTGATCCAACCATTCTGGAGAGCAATTTGGAATGATGCCCAAAGGGCTATAAAACTGTACATACCCTTTGACTCACCAATATCACTTCTAGGGCTGTTTCCCAAAGAGATCATAAAAATGGGAAAAGTACCCACATGTACAAAAGTATTTATAGCAGCTCTTTTTGCGGTAGCAAAAAACTGGAAATATAGGGGATGCC
This sequence comes from Pseudochirops corinnae, assembly GCA_028646515.1. Classification (NCBI taxonomy): domain Eukaryota; kingdom Metazoa; phylum Chordata; class Mammalia; order Diprotodontia; family Pseudocheiridae; genus Pseudochirops; species Pseudochirops corinnae. The sequence goes on from CM053586.1 coordinate 174,968,389, forward strand.
CACCAACTGGGGAATGGCTGAACAGGTTGTGTTATATGGAATTCAGAAAAACCTGGAAAGACACATGAACTGATGCTGAGTGAAATAAGCAGAACCAAGAGAAGAACATTGTACACAGTAACAATCACTTTGTGTGATGACTGACTTTGATAGACTTAACTCTTCTCAGATCTAAGACAACTCCAAAAGGCTCATAATGGAAAATGCTGTCCGTATGCACAGAAAAAACTTTGGAATCTGAATGCAGATGGAAGCATGCTATTTGCTCTCTTTGTTGTTGTTGTTGTTTTGTTTCTTCTTTCTCATGGTTCCTCCCTTTGGTTCTAATTCTTCTTTACATGATGACTAATGTGAAAATACGTTTAATATGAATGTGTACGTAGAGCCTATATCAGTCTGCATGCCCTCTTGGGGAGGGGGAAGAGAGGGAGGATGAGAAAATGTAAAACTCAAAATCTTATGGAAGTGAATGTTGAAAACTAAAAATAAATTACATATTAAAAAAACCAAATATTATCTCATTTGATCCTTGTGGGTCTAACTGGTGAGGCTAATTTTCTGCTCTCTGGATGGGATATAACCTTTGACAGACCTCGTCAAGGACAGGCAGTCAGGTAACAGTACACAATGCTAGTCTTGAAGTCAAGAAGACTTGTGCTTGAATCCCACCTCCAACATTTCCTCTTTGACCTGTTGGGCAAGTCTCAGTCTCTCTGAGCTTCAATCTCCTCATGTACAAAACCAGGGTTAATCATACCTATACCTCACAGCATGGCTGTAGGGCTCAAATGATATAACATACGTAAAGAATTTTGCAACTGAAAGTGCTATGTTAATGTAAAGCACCACTGTCCTGAGTTGGTCAAAAGTTTGGCTATCCATACAAAGTAGATCAATCCTGTGTGACAGCTGGTTCTTTTCTACTTTCAAAGACTAGTTTAGCAAAGATTTATGGAAATAAGAGTCAGCTCTCACATGGCAGAAGCCAGGCATGCTTTGAGATAAAGGATTTCATTGTAGTGATTCAGGATGAAGCAATTGCCACCAGAAATTACTGCAAATACACAGAGTAGGGAAATTTGAAACAGATGATAGATGGTCCTAGCAAAGAACACGAATATCTAAGCAGCCTTAGCTGCTTATGCCAATAAGTTTAATAATGATGCTAAGCATTTAAACCAGCAATCAAACTTCAAATGGGTATTGAAAAACGCTGTAACACATGCTTAAGTCTATCCTTAGAGTATTATTTCAAAAAAACAATCACTAAACTTAAGCAGGCTAGAGCTGTAAGAATAAAACAAAAAATTCTGACAAACAGATCAATTATTCTAGCTGATATAAGAGCAGCTCACATTTATGTAGTGCTTTATCACTTACAAGACCATAGAGATAAAAGATGTCAAGTGATGTGCCCATAGTTACATGGCTTTTAAACGTTAGAATTTCAAACATCAGTCTTCTCTCATTCCAAGTTCAATATTTTCCCTATTACATCAAACAGTTTCCCAATAAAACCAAAGCTATCTCATTTAATAGAATGTTTAAAAAAAAAATCTTCCTTCATATCAAAGCATAAACCGATCTTTTCCTTTAAAAAAAAAACTCCCCTAGCCTAGGATCATCTTGTATGTATGCTAACAAGGTAGATACTGTCTCTCCACTCATCCCTTACACTCAGCCAATATGACTGTTTTTCAAAATTAAAAAAAAAAACCCAACTACTTAACATAAAAGTGCATATCATTAATGATTAGCCTTGAACTTCAGTTTTCTCAAATCATTAAGTCATAAAAATTCATTTGATCTACAAAATCTCATCAACTTTTTCAATATTTATTAATACTCTCATGTTGTTTGCTTTTGACTTAAGACTCATAGGAGTAGATGCCCTAAGAAAGATCATCTAGTCCAAGTTCTCAGATAGAAAGTGTCTTGCCCCAGGACACACAGTCAGTGAACGCCATGGCCACAAAAAAAAATTCAAATGTCCTGATTCCCCATCCAGCGTTGTTCTCCTCATAGTATGAAGCAAAGAGAATACAACGATCACATTGGAGCCATTATATTCAAAGGTACAAAGTCCCAAGAAGACAGTCCTCCTAAAAAGTCATAGAAAGGAAATATGGAAGCTAATCAAGTTCTTTTAAGCCTATTACTTGATTTCAGGACTATCTTAATTTCTAAAGCCCTGGATAGTCAGTGTTGTACTTTCAGGGTTGATATCACTACCGTGATGCTCTCTAATGTACTGCAACACGGACTGCAGGTCTTCAGTTTTCCATCTCTCCCGTTGGGGGTAATATATTATGGAGGGTCCATTCTGCTTTCTAGGGATTGCCTATGAACTGATAAGAATGCCTTAAGTACTGCCAGCAGAGAAAAACAGAAAACTGAAGACATATCTGCAGCTTAAAATGGAATCAATCACAAGTGAAGGTCTTTGCTCAAGACTTGTTCAAAAGCAATTCCAAAATAGCAGAACATAAACAGATCTACTTGGTTCGTATCAGAATTTTTTTTTCATGTCCTGAAAAAGCAGGCTTCCTTAGGTGGGATCAGCAGAGATGTCCCAAGAAAGTAATTTCTTACCACTCACATTAAAACAGGTTTAGCCGGAGCTAAGATGGCGGAGAGTAAGCAGTAACCTGAACAAGCTCCCAAAGAATTTCATCCTTGGGAACTAAAACGTCAATTTGAGCGGATTTAAAAGTGACGGAGCCTATTGTGAGACGGAGAGTGACAGATTCCCAACCCAGAGAGGTGCCTAGTTGGGTCGGGGCAGGGAGAGCAGAGCGCGCGGGAGTGGCGCCAGCGCGGACCTGGGAGCGGACGGAGCGCGGCGGTCTGGGAGGCCCCACCCAGCAGATTCACCCAGCTGGAGGCCCCTACAGCCCTCTCACTACCCAGGTGAGAATCGAGGGAACTGGATAGAGGGGAGCGCAGAGTGTGTAGCAGGGTCGCGGTCTTTCCGGGGGCTAG
>CM053586.1:174971870-174999469 GCA_028646515.1 Pseudochirops corinnae
AGATCCTATACATGATTGCACGCCACCATGGGGGGGGGGAAGGGAGGGGAGAAAATCTGGAACCCAAGTGATTGTGGAACTGAATCTTGTAAATTAAAAGTAAATGAGTAAATAAAAAATAAATTAAAAAAAAAAAAACAGGTTTAGCCAATGTAATAAAACTTAATGGCAGAGGCATTATCTGTCATCAGTGACACAGAGATACTAATGACATCAGGACTGGTACCTTGGAGAAGAACAGAAAGAATAATAGAAAGAGTAAATGCTTGTTCCAGGTGGTGCTTGCGCATCTTACCCACATATTCTGAGAGGAAGACGACAAAGAATGGAGTGACCAAGTCATTAATTCCCTGCACGTAGCCACTGGCAGGGTGTCGGATGGCCCAAATGAACAGAATTCTTTCAAAGATCTAGGAAAAGGAGAAAGAAGAGAAATGGTGGTGTTAAAACCTGGCAGACCATCACCTTCAATGTATCTCCCTCATGGTAAGTTTCAGGGTTAGTGCTGGATTTTAAGAAAAAGTCTTAGCATACCAATAAACTTGTGCTAGGAGGCCTAAGCTGCTTACCTAATTCTCAATTATGTAGTTGTTTTTTTTTTTTATCTTTCTCCTTTGGTTATCTGATAATCTCTACAAGGTGGGAACAATAATTGACATGTCTACTGCCCTTGAAAGTTTATAAAGTGCTTTCCTCACAACAACCCCACAAGGTACCAAGATTATCCCCATGAGGCTCGGAAAGCTTTAGTGACTTACCCATGGTCACATAGTATTGGAACTGGGAGAAGAACCCAAATCTCCTGACTCCAATTCCACTGCTTTTTCCATTAGATGGATGAAACTCAGATCAGTTCATTTTGCTACCTGGACCATGACCGGAATGGGTAAGTAACCCAATCAGACTCTCCTACCACTGTAAAACATGAGGGTTAACTGCTTTTTAATCCAATTTCTATTTTGAGAAGAGTATCAAAGAGTATTTTGAGTTCTATTTCTCAAAGATCATTTCTCTCTTTTTTATGTATATAGGAGATAAAGGAAAAGAAGATGAGGAATGCCATCCTGTGGAGAGGAAGGTGACCTAAAATAATAACAATTCATATTTAACAATTTAACATTTGCATGGCACTTTACTTACAACAGCTCTGTGAAATAGGTACTGCAAGTATTATTCCTCTTTTACAAATGAGGAAATTGAAACTGAGAGGCTCAGTAATTTTTTCACAGCTACAGAATTAGTAAGTGGGTAGCCCAAATTGGCCACACATAGGGTAAGTCAATGTACAATCAGGACAAAATAGAAGGTAATCTAGACATTATCTTGGGAAAGGGAAGTCATGTACGTTATAGTCAACTGAATCCTTAAGTTGAGAATTTGAAAACAAAGACTGTAGTCAAGGTATCAGTGAGAAAGGCTCTAAGGATGACAGAACCTCCTCAAGGGAAAAGAACCCCACTGGCAAAGGGAAAGGCAGCACTAACGTCCTGAGCTCTCTTCTTTGCACACTCCAGCTCAAGGTACTTCTCCTTCCCCTATCTATACTCTCCAATTTCCAAAATAGTCTATATATGTGTTCTTTGTTTCACTCTGATTCCTATGCTTTTGAGACCAGATGAACACATCCAGAGGCAAAATTAGGTAGGGACTCAAGAAGATCTGAACTCCAGTCCTGGTTCTGCCACTGACCTATGATCATGTCTCTTTGTAAAAAAAAACAAAACCACAAACTAAGGGGCTGAACTAATGATTCAATGATCCATTCACCAACTTGATTTCAAGTTGTATTCAGAGACTCCATATCTTAGAAATCTAAGTGAGTCATAAAAGGCAATGGCAAACCAGAGGCAAATAACGGGTGAAGGAGGGCTCTGCTGTAGGATTACAAAATAATCGTAACCCCAAACTCTTTAAAAATATATATATCTTTTATTTTCCAATTATATGTAAAAGCAATTTTTTTATCACGTTTTAAAATAATTTAATTCTAAATTCTCTCTGTTCTTCCTCCTAAACCTCCCCCAATTAAGAAGGCAAGCAATTTGATATAGATTATAAATGTATAGTCATGGAAAATATATTTCCATATTGGTTACTTTTAAAAGAAAATACAGACCTCCTCCCAAAAAAACCCCAATCTCCAAAATAAATAAAGTGAAAGATAGTATGCTTCAATTTGCATTCAGACTCCATCAGTTCCTTCTTTGGAGGGGGAGAGCATTTTTCATCCTGAGTCCTTTGGAACTGTCTTGGATCACAATCACTTGTATTGCTAAGAAGAGCCAAGTCATTTCACAGTTAACAATTGTACAATATTGTTACTGTGTACAATGTTCTCCTGGTTCTGCTCACTTCACTTTCAGTTCATGTAAGTCTTTCCAGCCTTATCTGAAAGCATCCTGTCCATCATTCTTACAGAACAATAGCATTCCCTTATAATCATATGCCACAACTTGTTCAGCCATTCACTGGTTGTTGAGCATCCCCTCAATTTCCAATTCTTTGCCACTACAAAAAGAACTGCTATAAATATCTTTGCACAAATAGGTTCTTTTCCTTTTTTTTTTTCTTTTTATAAATCTAAGACATAGAGTTAATAGTAGTATTGCTGGGTTGAAGGGTATGCAGTTTTGTAGCCCTTTGGGAATAGTTTCCAATTGTTCTCCAGAATGGTTGGATATGTTTTCAACTCCACCAACAGTGCACAAGTGTCCCAATTTTCTCATATCCTTTCCAACATTTATTATTTTCCTTTTCTTTCATATTAGCCAATCTGACAGGTATGAGATTGTACCTCAGAGTTGTTTTAATTTTCATTTCTCTAATCAATAATGACTCAGAGCATTTTTCATATGACTATAGATAGCTTTGGTTTCTTTGAAAACTTCCTATTCATATTCTTTAACCAGTTATCAATTGGGGAATGATTTGTATTCTTATAAATGTGACTCAGTTCTCCATATATTTGAGAAATGAGGCTTTTGTCAGAAATATCTGCTGTAAAAATTTTTTCACCAGCTTGCCATTTTCCTTCTAACTTTGGCTGCACTGTTTGTGCAAAAAACATTTTAACTTAATGTATCAACATTATCAATTTTACATTTCATAATGCTCTCTATCTCTTGTTTGGTTATAAATTCTCTTCTTCACAGATCTGACAAATAAATTATTCCATGCTCCTCTAATTTGCTTATGGTATCACCTTTATGTCTAAATCACATACCCATTTTGACCTTGTCTTAATATATGGTGTGAGGTATTAGTCTATACCTAGATTCTGCCAGTCTGTTTTCCAGTTTTCCCAGCAGTTTTGTCAAATGGTGAGTTCTTGTCCTCAGAGCGTGGATCTTTGGGTTTATCAAATACTAGATTACTACAGTCAATTACTACTGTGCATTGTGTACCCAATCTATTCCACTGATCTATATATTTCCTAGCCAGTACCAGACTGTTTTGATGTTTACTGTTTTAAGATCTCATATGGCCCAGTCACCTTTCTTCATTTTTTTTTTCATTAATTCCCTTTTATCCTTGACCTTTTGTTCTTCCAGATGAATTTTTTTTTCCTAGCACTATAAAATAATTTCTCAGTAGTTTGATAGGTATGGTACTGAGTAAGTAAATTAATTTGGGTAGAACTTTTTTTTATATTGGCTCAGTCAACCCATAAGCAATTAATATTTTTCTAATTAAACAATTAATGTTTTTCCAACTGACTTTGTATGAAAAGTGTTTTGTAATTGTGTTTATATAGTTCCTAAGTTTGTCTTGGCAAGCAGACTCCCAAGTATTTTACATTGTCTACAGTTATTTTAAATGTAATTTCTCTTTTTATCTCTTGCTGCTGGCCTTTTTGCTAACATACAGAAATGCTGATGATTTATATGGCTTTATTTTATAACCTGCAACTCTGTTAAAGTTGTTAATTACTTCAACTAGATTTTTAGTTGATTTTCTAGTATTCTCCGAGTATAGCCTCATATCATCTGCAGAGAAATAGTTTTCTTTCCTCATTGCCTATTCTAATTCAATTCCTTTTTCTTCTCTTCTTGCTACAGCTAGCATTTCTAGTACAATACTGAATAACAGTGGTATGGGGGTATTCTTGTTTCTAGCTTCTCCTCATTACAGATAATGCTTGCTGATGGTTTTACAGTTACTACTTATCATTTTAAGGAAAGCTCCATTTATTCCTATGTTTTCTGGTGTTTTTAATTTGAATGAGTGTCGTATTTTGTCAAAAGCTTTTTTTGCACCTATTGAAATAATCATGTGATTTCTGTTGGTTTTGTTATTGATATGGCCAATTATGCTGACAGTTTTCCTAATATTTAACCAGCCCTGCAATCCTGGTATAAAATTCTACCTACTCATTGTACATGATCTTTGTGATATATTGTTGTAATCTCCTAACTACTATTTTATTTAAAATTTTTGTATCAATATTCATTAAGAAATTGGTCTATAGTTGTCTTTCTCTGCTTTTATTCTTCCTGATTTAGGTATCAGTACCATATTTGTGTTATAAAAGGAATTTGGCAGGAATCCTTCTTTGCCTATTTTTCCATATAGTTTATTGGAATTGTTTTTTAAAAAAATATTTGGTAGAATTCACTTGCAAATCCATTTGGTCCATGTGATCTTTTTCTTAGGGAGCTCATTCATGGCTTGTTCAATTTCTTTCTCTAAGATGGGGTTATTTAAGTATTCTATTTCCTCTTCTGTTAATCTGGGAAATTTATATTTTTATAAATGTTCATCTATTTCACTTAGATTGTTAGATTTACTGACACATGACTGGGCAAAATAGCTCTTAATAATTCCTTTAATTTTATCTTCATTGGTGGTATTTTGTCATAAGACTAGAGATAGCTTTGATTTTTTTGTCTGAAAATTGTGTATTCATATCCTTTGACCATTTATTAACTGGGGAATGACTTGTATTCTTATAAATTTAACTCAGTTCTCTATATATTTGAGTTGAGTTGTGGGGAAATTTTTTCATCTTGTCCTTCTGTTGGTTTGACCGCTCCAAAAATTCATTTTGAGGCATTATTATCAAGTTGTTTGGAGGGGAATTTGAGACAACTCAGGTGAGTCTCCACCTTTATCAAAGAAACTTGCTGTAAATTTTTTTTCTGTTATGGTTATTGTATTTCTCTCCACCCTATATTTACCATTTCACCCTCTCTCTTTTTACCCTGTCACTCTAATTTCTTTTTCCATTCCCCCCCCCCCTTTCTCTTTTATTTGATTTTTAAAATCCTTTTAGAGCTCTTCCAGGAATTCTTTTTTTGGGGGGTAGGGGGAGCTGAGACCAATTCACATTTTTCTTTGAGGCTTTGGATATAGCTGTTTTGACTTTGTTGTCTTCTGAGTTTGTTTTGATCTTCCTTGTCACCACAGTAATATTCTATGGCCAGGTTGTTTGTTTTACTCATTTTTCCAGCCTATTTTTTGACTTTTAAATATATTAAGGCTGGGCTCTGCTCTCAGGGTGAAGGAAGCACCGTCCCAAGTTTTAGCTTTTTTGTGTTGCTATTTTCAGAACTAGCTCTGAGGAGGTCTGTAAGTTTTCAGTTCTTCCAGGGTGGAATGAGGTGTAATCACTGTTCTCCTGGGCAATGTTCTAGTCTATGAGTGACAAGCACTCTTTTCTGCCCTGGAACTGTGACCAGGGTCTTCACTTCCCTGCAGCCACACACTCTAGTGTGCTAGAGTTTCTCCTCACCCTGGAAACCAGGTATGGGCAATGCAACAGAGTCCTGCACCCAGTGCCAACAAAGAGTCTCCTGTAAATTTCTTCTGATCTCGTAATGGTATTGCTGAGTTAAAGGGTATGCATAGTTTTATAGCCTTTTGGCCAGTTTCCCACTGCTCTCCAGAATGGCTGGATCAGTTCACAACTCCACCAATAGCACATTAGTGTTCCAGTTTTCCCACATCCCCCTTAACATTTATTATTTTCCTTTTCTATCATATTAGTCAATCTGACAGGTATGAGAGTTGTTTTAATTTTCATTTCTCTAATCAATAATGATTTAGAGCATTTTTTTTCACATGACTATGGATAGCTTTGATTTCTTTGGATTTCTCTTACCACCCATGGGCTAAAAGCTCAGGAATCTTCCACTGCCCACGGACGCCAATTTAGTTGCCCTGCAAGGTTTACTGGGGCACAGTCTGAGCTCCACTCTCACACTAGTGAGACAGACCTTTTCCACCAACTTTCTAAGTTGTCTTGGGTGGGAAAATTTTTTCACCTTGTCCTTCTGTTGGTTTGACCACTCCAAAAATTCATTTTGAGGCATTATTCTCAAGTTGTTTGGAGGGGAATTTGAGACAACTCAGGTGAGTCTCCACCTTTATTCCACCATCTTCCTAATCTCAAACTCTTAATCTTGCAAATATTAGTTATCAGAAAACAACTGTGGCATTTTCCATGACTGAAGTAGTATTCTCAGAGGTACAGAGGAGAAAATATCAAGAAGACAGATCAAAAGGAAGCTTTTATTTGGCTTTTGGTCCTTCATAAACAAAAACAAAAAAGTAGTTAATTATCCAGGGTAGACAAGGAGGCTAGAGAATCTATAATGAGGTTCTTAACTTTTTTTGTGCTATGAACTCCGTTGGCTGTCTGGTGAAACCTATTCTTTCTCAGAATAAATCTTTTAAAATATATTTTCTAAAATGCACAAGATTACAAAGAAAACCAATTATATTAGATCATAGTTATCAAAATATCAATTTTTTTTCCAAACAACAAATTTATGTATCCCAGGATAAGACCCCCCTGGCTCTAGAGGCATCCTGAAAAATTAACACAAGTACAAAGGATTCCAGATTGAGAACTTATGGCTGCAGAGTACAGACTGAAGCATATTTTTATTTCCTTTATTTTTCTTGCTTTTGGGGGGGTGGGAGGTGAGGAGGCAATATGACTAATGTGGAAATTTGTTTTGCATGACTTCATATGTATAATGGGTATTGTATTTCTTGCCTTTTCAATGAGTGGGAGATGGGATAGGAGGAGGGAGAGAATTTGGAACTGAAAATTTTTTTAAAATTTTCCTTTGGGGGGAATAAAAGATATCATTAAACATCTAGTTAAAAATAAAATTTAAAAAATTATTTGAATTGTCTCTTATTGTCAAAGAGAGTGGAGTACAACATCCTGCTAGAACGATGAAGCTGTTAAAATATCTTCACTGTAAACACTCCTATACCAAGGGTGAGGGAGCTTCAACCCTGACCAGAAGTGTGGCTGTCCTCACTATATTCACTAGACTGGCACACTAGTCTGGCAACTGAGCAGAGGAGCTACCATGCCCAATTACTCTGTGTCCAGCACTACAGTCATAGTTCTCTACTACTTGTAGTCCTACAATGGCTTCTTTCACCCTCAGGATCAAATAGTAACCTTTAACACAGGCCTCCCTGTGTGAGGCTCTCCCACAATCACTTTGACCCATCTTCTCCCATACCTCACAAGTTTTTCCCTCTTCTTTCCAGCTTTATATAACTTCTTACTCACCCCCTCTGCCCAACACAAACTTCCCCGCCCCACTTCTTCCACCTCTAAGCTTTTATTCAGAGTAAATCTGTTTCAATTAATCCAATATACCTTATTTTAAACTGGAGCATTCTAATAGCCAATATTTTTTTTAAATTTTGATTATTTATGTTGATTATTAATCCTGATACTTCTATTAGGGAACAAACTTCAGAAGGGCCATACACAATCTTGATGATGTTCTTCCAAGTGTAAATGAAGTAATGCACACCTTGTGAATTGGTTAACTGATTACAAAACTTTGTTTTAACAGTAAAGTACATATAAGATTACTGTATGGAAACTGATGATGTAGTAGTTCTCTTTGTCTAATGAAGTCAAAACAAAGCAGCAATGGGGTCAAAAGTGCAATCCTAGGGATTTAAACTAGATCCGAGAAAAATACTATGATAACAAAGGCCAAGAAACATGTTACTGTGGGAGATCACAAAACAACGTTACAGTCAGTCATTAACAATGGCGTGGCTGTCATTCTGTTCGTGAACAAGGGAACGGACCAAGTGGCCTCTGAAAGTCCTTCCTCGCTCTGTGACTCAATGGGTTTGCTGTATATAGCATACCATTCCCTGCCCTCTGCACCAACAGAGACAAATGCCTAAAGCCTTTGGGATTCATTGCTTCTGCACAGTGTGTAGCCTGCTTCTTTTGGGTGCTCTCTTACTGCAGCATGCTACAAGCTAAAAGAGAGAAGGGTTTGTGATTCTCTCTTTACATTTTGGTTTAGATACCAAGAAGCCTTCAAAAATACTTAAACTCCTTCCCAAGTTCAAAGGAAGATGTCAACCATGTGTTAAAGCACACATGCATAGTTATTTGTCTCTGAAGTACTAGATTCAATAAATGGCTGGAGCTGGACAGGATCTGAAAACCATTTAATCCTCCCTGCTCCTTGATTTTACAGACAAGGCAACTGAGGCCCAGACCACAATTATAAGCTGACCAGGAATGGAAGTTGAATTTGAACCTAGGCTTCCTGGCTTCTCTTTCAGTGCTCTTTTCATGACATTATGATGATTCTCCAATACATCTATCCCAAATACAGAGTGAAGAAGAAAGGGGCTGAAGAGCAGGGAGCTGAGTAGGGGAGCAAGCTGGGGAATCTGGAAGGCTTTCTGTTTCCTCTTGGGTAGGATTATTGTTTTATTTAAGAGTCTTGTGAATTCCTAGAACAAGACAGAGATGCATATTTATGTGGGTTTTCAGCCTGATGCAATAAAAAGAACATCAGGTCCTTTGGCCATAGAACCACAGAAGAGTCACTAAGAACAGTAAGAGACCTTGGAGGTTTCCAGAGAGAGGGTGCCCACTGTCTCTCATTGCACTTGGGTTGGGAAACTTTCCCACATACTGAGCCTAACTTTGAGTCTCTGTGATGTCACCTCCCTCGATGCTGCTGATTCTGCCCAAAAGGACAAGCCCAAATCCTCTTCCACATAACCCTTCAAATATCTGACGGTCACTATCATATCTTCCCAAAATCTTCTCTTCTCCAGAGTAAGCCCTCTTAGTTCCAGTCCCCTCACCATCCCATTCAATCTCTTTCAAATTCATTCACAGCCTTCCTAAACCGCGATACCTCAAACTGAATACAACACCTCAGCTGTGGCAGGAGTAGGACAATGTATGGTGGAATTTTCACTGCTTTGCCCATGGGCATTTCTGACTGATGCCTAGGAGAGTATGCCACACGGTCCTCTGACATATGGCTAACTCATCCTGAGCTGGCAATCCACTAAAACCCTACTCTATGTACCATTTTCTAGCCACATCTTTCCCTGTCCTGCACTTGTTTTGTTGAACATAAGACCAAAATTTTACATTTATCCCTATTAAATGACATTATTAGATAAAGCCCAATTTTTTAACCTTTCAGGACCTTTCTGGATCCTGACATCTACCGTGTTAGGTTATCCCTTTCAGCTTTGTGGCACCTGCAAATCTGAGAGGATGGCTTCATCCATGTCATGGAGAGAAAAAGTAAGCAACGGTCTGACATACAGACTTCTGAGACCCTCCAATAGAGACACCCATCCCAGCTGACAGCAAATCATCAATCAACTGGACCTTTGGAGTCTAGTCATTCAACTAATTCCAAATCTGCCTAACTGCAAATCTCTAACTGGGATTTGCTGCATATCTTTCCATAAAATACAGCACGAGAGACTATGTCAAATGATTTTCTAAAATGTAAGAATGCTGTATCTACAACATTCCCCTGATCTTCCAGTCTAGTTACCTTGTCAAAAAAAAGAATAAGGTTAGTAAAACATAACACATTCATGAAGCCATATCAGCTTTTAGCAATTAATGCTTCCCTCTCTGTTCACGAACCATCCTCTTTAATGTGCTCTGGAATTCTATTACTGGAATAGAAATCAAACTCACTTGCCTATAGTTTGCAGATTCCACTCTCTTCTTGAAGAAAAGAGTCCAAAGATCTGAATTCTAATCCTGACCCTGCTTCTAACTATCTCTGTGACTCTGGGTAAGTAATTTAACCTCTTCAAGACTGAGTTTCCTCACCTGTCAAATGGGGATCTTTGCTTCACTTAAGTTATAGATTAAATGATAGATTAATGCAGAGGAAAGTGAATTAAAATGTATGAAGCAGTACAAGAATGCAAGGGATTACCATCTGTAGCTATATAATCCATTGCAAGAGGAAGAGATTTTAAGAGCACAAAGGAAGGACAACAGTAGCACATTATGGAATATGACAGTGGGAGAAGGGCCTGAATAATAAAGGGTAGGCCTCACCTCTTGGACAAGTGGCTGCTGGAACAACGGTATGAGAGGATTCGTCCTTGGAATGTCAATGTGTATCTGAAAAAGAAGAGCCGTGTCCAATTAGGCCCATGGCCAAAGACAATCACCAGTCTACAGTTGTCAGAGTTATTTTAGGACTTGAACACAAGGGGCTGATTACAAGCTAGTGCATAGGAATGACATTTCCTTTCTGTAGGAGCTCAGAAAATTCCTGTTTCAGTGGATCAATGTGAAAAAAGCCCTGCATACGCCCAATGGTTTCCCCCAGAGTGCACACATAAGCTGAATTTATAGGGTAACAACTGGTTGAAAAGCAAAATAAAGAAGGGGCTGACAGTGTTAGTCATAACACCTACACAAAATCCACTACTCTTCCCATTGGCTAATCTTTCCAATATTACTGGAATGGCTCATGCTGGGAGGTCGCTAACCAATGCAGATGCAGCACACACCCAGAAAGATGCACTTTTCATGTCTTTTTCAGTCTTATTCAGCAAAAACAGCTACAGCTCCTGTGATTCAAAAGGTATGCTAGCTGCAGCTGTGGCCCTGACAGGGGACCAGGCCTATCTGCTTGTCAGTACAGCAGCAGGATGTGGAGAAGGAACACATGGAACTTCTGTGAAACAAGTACCCCCTTCAATTCCCAGGGGCGGAAGCACCTTGGCTTGTTGACTTCAGAGAAGTCTATGAGAGTTCTCTCTGTGATGAGAGCACGAGGGGCTCCCCCATGTTGTGTCTAACAAACAAAAGTATCAGGAGCACTAAGAGAGGGCAACAACAATTCAGAAAATAATTCAACCAACAATCTATTCAACTCCTGCTGTATGCAAAGCCCTGTGCTAGGCTAGCCAAAAGTGTAAACTCTTTAAGGGGGAACGAGATAGGTATAAAAAGAACCATCATATGAAACAAGACATCATGAGTACACAGGGAGGGTGCAGAGTGTTGAGATGTGGAAGGAAGGAAGGAACCACAAACGGAAACTAGTGCACTTAAATTTAAGGTACAGCTCCTCCCTCTATTCTTCCTCCACCTCTTTCCACAACTATGATCGTGACTAACTCCTCTAACTCACTGCTATTGCCAAACCTCTTCAGTGCACAATGGCTAGAGCAAATGTCCAAACAACTGTCAAAGGCAGCTGTGGGCAAGCAGATACTAATGTTGAATGGGGGTTTTAGTCAACTGGTCTTCAGTCTTCTTGGCTGTGTACCTCCATCATTAAGAAATATTTAAGCATGCACTCCCACTGTGTGTGTGTGTGTGTGTGTGTGTGTGTGTGTGTGTGTGTACACCAGAGTAATAATTATATACATTATAAAACTTTCACAAAATAGACAAATATAAAACAATCAGATAAAGATGAAATCATACTTTTTTCCTAGAGTCAAAAGAGAGCCACTGCAATTTATTGAGGAGAGCCGTGGCATGGTGAGATTTGCAATTCTGGACAATGGAGAAACTACTGCAATAGTCCAGGCAAAAGGCAATGAGAGCCTGAACCAGTGATGGCTGTGCGAGTGGAGAGATGGGGAAAGATGTTGTGGGAGCAGAAATGACAAAATCTGATGACTAAGTGGGTGTATGGGGTGAGAGTAAATGAGGAGCAGAGGATGGCACTAAGGGTGCAAACCTGGGTGATGGGAAGGAGGGTGGTACTCATCCAGCAATAGGTAAGTTTAGAAGAGGGGTTAGTTTTGGAGAAAAGACAATGTAATGGAAACAGCAATGAAGATAAAAACTTATCCATGCCTGCCTCAACCTGGGTGACTCACTTTGCTCTACCCAAAATCAAAAGGAGGGAGGCAGAACTCTTATCCAATGGGGTCTGCTGTGAAGTTCAGGATCCACCCTCACTTGAAGGAGAGCCTGCTGTATCCAAAGGGGATTCGGGAGGTAGAGGAGAGGGAAATTTTCCCCACAGGACCTGCAAGCTGGTAGAGGAGAGGTTATAATTATCCTGAGAAGGCCACACTTGGCTCAGAAAGAGGAAGGCAGGGAATTTGTACTCCCAACTGTTAAGAAAGCTTTCCCTCCTCATCTCTACCTCTTGGCTTCCCTTCAAATCTCAGTTAAAGTCCATCTTTTGCAAGATGTCCTTCCTAGTCTTCCTTAATCTTAGTGCTTTCCCTCTGAGACTACCCCAGTTAATCCTGTTTCTAGCTTATTTGTACACAGTTGCTTGTATGTTGATTCTCCCACTGAACTGTGACCTCCTTGAGAGCAAAGACTTTCCTTTCCTTCCCTACCTTTCCCTTCCCTTTCTTCCCTCTCCTCCCTTCCCCTCCAAAGAAGGAAGGGGTAAGAAAAGGGGAGTATTGGGGGATAAGAATAGGAAAGTTTGTGTTGCAGACAAGTCTCAAAACAGTCTATGAGGAATAGGGGATAGGACTAGAATGTAATACATTTTTCTATCCTCTGATTGGTTGATTATAGAATTCTTGGGGTCAGGCCATGGTCCCCACTTTGGAGAATACTGCTTTATTCAGCTAGAAGATTATGATACTGAGGGAAGAAAAGGTCATTGTGCTCCAATATTTTCAACCATGGGTATGCCAAGAGACTGATGACCTAGGGACCTAGGAACCCTTTGACTATCTCCTGGAAACAGTGTAAGGTGTATGGTAGGTACATTAGGAAGAGAAGAGGCAGTCAGCAAATAGTAAATGTACCTGTCGATAGGTATCCTGGTGGTGTTCTTCATTTCTGGAGTCATAATACTGCTCAATGAAACCAAAGTACTCCTCCCGCTTCCGCTGTAGTGTCATCTTCCTCCTCTCAGTGTTGGCTGGGAGATACCCCTATAGATAGGAGTCCAGGTCAGAGGTGAACGGATACCAGTCATACAAAACCACAACTTTATTTTAGCCTTATTACTGTACTAGAAACTGTGAAAGGGAAGCAGGAAAGATTTCCAAAAGGATGGTGATTAGTCTTTTTTAGCTTTTGGTCTTCCAGTTTTTTCCTTCCCATTCAATGAAATCCAAGGGTAATAAGATTAAACAGTGCTAACCTTCACAGAATGTTGATTACTGAGTCTCTAGGACTGAGCTCAGTCTTCAGGGCTGGGAACTACTCCAAAGTTTAGTTAGCTGGAACAATAGGGCACTGAATGTGGGTCAGAGAAGGAGGTTGGAACTTCAAGCTATCACTAGACTTTGGAGGCATATGCATATTCCCCATATGTTACTGAGCAACATGAGTCCAGTGAGATTCAAAATGGCTGCTGCCTATTTCCCCTTCTATTCAACTGCGTGTCATCAGAATTATGAGCCAAGAAAGTTGAATGGAACATATGATACCGTAGCTGCAACACAGAAAGCCAGACCTTCAAATGAGCCTCCCTGGACCCAGGCTCCTTCCAATCACAGCACCTGTCTCTCCTTCCTGCCCCTGACTCTCAGCACTCATCTGCCGCACTACTGCCATCTTCCTTAATTAAATCCACTTTGTGTATCTTTAAAATTCACCAGAGGTGAAAAGGCAATGGATCAGATCATTTCAAGGATATGAAGGGAATATCAACAAGAGGGAAAATGGGCTGCCTCAAGTCCTCTGGTCTTTGTTTTCTAAGTCAATTATATTACATTTCATGATAAGTCCCTTTGGGACAAGTGCTATGTCTGAATTCTCCCTTGAAAAAAGTAAATTTCCAATAAATACTGAGCAAATGAATGGATGGATGAATGGATTGTGCATGGTGAGAAAGTCTATGCACAGCTACTATGATGTCTGAGAGGAAATTCAATAAATGTTAACTTTAAATGAACTTATATCTAAGACTTTTCAAAATTACAAAATGCTTTTAAATAAATTTATTATTCTTACTAAAAAGAGGATGTGGGTATAAGAAATGCCAAAATGTTTTTAGCAGCACTTTTTGGAGTAGCAAAGAATTGGAAAGAATGCAGATGTCCATCAAAGATGAAGCAGTTAACAAGAAAAAACGAAGGTTATGTGAACACAATAGAATGTGACTGCACTATAAGAAATGATAAACACAAAGTATTCAAGAAAGATTTCTATGAACTGGTGCAGAGTGAAGTAATAAGAAACAGGAAAATAACCTGTACAATGACAACAACAATGTGACTGGAAAGAATCACCACCATGAAAACTGAAACTGCATGGTATGTGACTCCAAAGACTAAGACGGGCACCACAGAAGAGATTTAAGAGATGTACCTCCCTCTCACCTCTGCAGAAGTGAGGCCCTATGCAGGTGAAACACAGTATTAACTGTTGGACTTGATTAATGTGTTGGTTAGTTTTGCTAAATTGATTTTTCCCCCTTTTAAAAAATTTGTTATAAAGGATGGCCTTCAAGATGGGGAGGAAAGGGATATATTGGGAAATGAAAGTGGTATTTTTTTTAAATCAATAAAAAGGAAAAAAGAAGTTAGAAATTTGTCCAAAGTCTATAAATGACAAATGTTGGTTAAAATAATTAACTACTTGGATGACTTTCTCAGGGATGAGCCTGATCAACTCTATACTTCCCTCATGTAAATTCAAGCATGAGCTAATTCATGTAAAAGTAGGTACATCTCTATTAGTTAAAGAATATGAACAGACTATTTTCAAGAAATGCAAGTTGTTACCCACCATATGAAAGAACATTCCAAATCGCTAATAATAAGAGAAATGTAAACTAAAACAACTCTGGGGTTCCATTGCATACCATCTCATAATAAAGGTTAACAAAAGATGAAAATGACAATTGTTAGAAGGGCTATGGGAGGGCAGGCACACTATTGCACTGCTAGGGAGACTATGAATTGGTCAGATGATTCTGGAAAGCAACCTGGAAGTCATTAAAACTGCCAGTCACAGAACCACCAATTATGGGTGTTCCCCAAGGCTCTATCATGAATAAAACCCTCATTCTGGCTTTTAAAGGCCTTTATAATCTGGTCCCTTCCTATCGTTCTAGTCTTCTTACATATTACTCTATTCTATGATCTGGTGACATAGGCCTTCTTGCTGCTCCTCTCCTAATCCCATGCACCTTTACTGGCCGTACTCCATGCTCACACTCCTCGACTCTCACTACCTGGCTTCCTACAGCCTTTTCTTCCTTGCATCCCAGTGCATTCCTTCTGAGATTACCTCCCATTTACACTGACTATATCTTCAATACACATAATTATCTGATTGTGGTCTCCTCAATCAGGAAGTGAGCACCTTGAAGGAATGCCCTGTTTTTGCCTTTCTCTGTATCCTCAGCACTTTGCACAGTCCCTGTAAACATAGTAAGTGATTAACAAATGCTTTTATATTGTCTGAATGACAAGGATTATGCCCGTGCAAGTCCTGGGACCCAGCTGGAGTTCAACTAGGCACAGATTCCATAGAGTCAAAGACAGAGAGAATGCACCAATATGTTACTTTTTGTTATAGAAAAAAACCTCTAAGCACAGTGGGTATCAATGATTGGAGAAGAGTTCAACAAATTATGGTATGTGAATGTAATGTGATACTACCATCCCTTAAGAAATGATGAAAAGGATGGATTCAGATAAACCTGGGGAGATTTTAATGTATGAAATAATGCAGAGTGAAGTGAGCAGAACCAGGAGGACAACTTAGACCACTAGATTATAAGTTGCCTGAAGGCAGGGGCTGTCTTTTACTTCTTTCTGTATTCCTAGCACTTAGCACAGTGCCTGGCACTTAATAAATGCTTATCGAATGAATGAATGAACTTTCATGATGATCACAGTACTGTAAAGTAAGACAACTGTGAAAGACTTCCAAACTCTGATTGATGCACTGATTAGTCATGACCTGAGAAGCCTGATGAAGCAGGCTTCCTGTCTAGTGGCAAGGGTAAGGGAGCAGAGGGTTCAGAAACAGGCCATATGTTGATTTGTTTTACTGTCTACACTTTTTGTTATAAGGCAAGGGCTTCTAATGAGACAGAGAAGGGAATGAGTTAAGAGAAAGGAAGACAAACAGGGCAATTTTGTTATTATATTGTAAAATTTAAATATACTTGTGTAAAACAAACTATATATAACAGAAGTTCACAGTTGCATATGTGATCCTGTTTTTGTTCCTCCTGTATTAAAATATCATTTGTTGATGACTGTTAAGAACACACAAATATATTAAAATCAGGTACATACTTTTCTGCAAATAATTTCTAAAGAGAGATAATTAGGAGGTATGGTCCCCCGTGTACAACACCTGGGTTTAGTGGAGCCAAAAGAATAAGATAAATGTGCCTAATCATTGTTTAATCAGACAAAAAGGATTACTTGGAGCTCACAAACCCAGTAGCACAACTTACCGACAGAAGCCTCCACGTGACAGGTCGAACCTCCCTGGGAACTCCTGGCCAACTACATTTCCTCAGTTCATCTGCAAACAGATAATAGCCTCAATGGATTATATTTTTCCTGGAAGGTTTCTTTTACTAATGTTCAAGCAATGATGCCAAACATCTAACCACTGCTTAGAGCAAAGTGATCACCCTCTACTCTAGTGACTCTTGACAAGGCACAGGGAATAGCACAAATCGATAACCCTGCACAGTAAAAAGCCATAGGTTACACTCCTATGGTGCCAACCCATCTGCTCAGCATTTTGCCTGAGAGAGAAAAATAAAAATCCATTCATAGACTGAGCCAGTAAGAGAACTTTCAGAAAGACTAAGCTCTGAGGCAAGTCAGAAGGTCCTTAATTATTCCCTGAAATGTGGGACTCAGGGTTAGAAGACACAGAATCCAAATGCATCTAACTGGTCCCCTTAATAGTCCTTAATTTAACTTATTATCAATTCTGCACAAATAGCATTATTAGAAGCTGAAAAATTAAAAAGAGACCCAAAAAGAATAAACCAAGGAAGTCTAAAAACGATTCTTCTTATCTTCCTTCAACTTTTCTAATAAAATGCTTACTACACAGACAGAGAAGTATTAAGTGACCAAAATGAAATGCTGGTGGTTCAGCAATAACTCACCTAGGTCTGTATTGTGGCTAGAGAGAAGCTGCCGAAATTTCTCTAAGCGTGTTTTCTCTCGGACAGTCATTGGGGGAGCACCAGAAGCATTCTGGTCTGAAATCCGGGCCACAAGGGGGATGATGGGTCGGAGGGGAAGTGACTGCTGTTTATGAAGAGGGTTCCTTAAGCATGTGTCACCTGGGAAAATTTTTAAAGAGAAATTTAGGCAGTTTTGTAAAGTGGTTCAGTACTCTTCTCTTTACTTCAGCCCAGTAACCCAAAGAACTTTCTCATTCCTAATAAGAAGAAATCCAAGTTTATAGCACCTACCCTCAACCTTATGATTTACTAGTTGTGACTCTAAGGTCACAACTCTCTAACCTAAGACGATCTTCTCTCATACATAGTTTCAGTTTCCCTATACCGGAGCTAAGAGAAGTTCAGTGATTTGCCCAAGGTCACACAGGTCAGAGGCAGAATTTGAATCCAAGTCCTCTGACTAAGGTGCCAGTGTTCTTTTCAACGTATCATGTTGCCTCTCTGTAGCATTCCTTTATAAAATATAACTCCTGAGCTCAGCTTCAATTTTTGACATATTTTAGATAGAAACAAAATTAGAAATTGCTAATGAGATAGGAGGACCTATGTGCCTGTGTATCCAAGAGAGGATTAGCAAAAGAAATGTGAAAGGGACTGGTTACTCCTCATGTCTGCATGTATAAGGTCTTTAGAAGGGGCTCACTCAGATCCTCAGGCATCAATGATTTGCAAAAGTAGTAATTATAAGAGGCCATCTATCTTTCAAAGCAGTATTGAAGAAAACAGGAATTTTAATGAAAGATGTCTTCCCAATACTTTTGATTGCCACAAGACACCTTTATCCTCAATTTCCAGGCACCTTCCACAGCCTCTTACAGTTGCTACAATGCTGCTTCCTAATCACTCAACACTCAACAGAGTTGCCAATAATAAAGCCCTAGCAACAAGAAGCACAACACAACTCACTGGGGCATGACTAAGAGGACTGAGGAGTCACCTTTGAATCACCCTCATGGTTTGCTATGAAGGTCTCCCAACCAAGTTCAGTATTAATGAATCAAAAACTGCACAAAAGTTTTGCTTAGAACAAAAATGTTATCTAAGAAGTTTAGCCATGACATACTTCGGTCATTGAGACACCTTTCCCTTCTCCTGTGGATAAGTGACTCAAGTAATCACAAAACCTCTAAAGGCACCAAAAAAGTATAATAGAGGATAAAGGATTGGGTCAGTTTCTTACAAAGAAAAAAAAGCCTTGTTCATCCTTTGTTCCCCACCCCACCCTCAATGAACATGCTTGTGGCTACCAGGGAAATGTTTCTAGAAAAAAATTTGTTTCAAAATACCTTGGGCACAGAAAAAGGTCAAACTTGTGCCAAGGGCTCTTTGCAAGTGTTAAAAGTCTATTCAAAGGAACCAAAGACCTGTAAAATCCATGCACGGAACACTTTAAAGTCCCTTGCTCAGTCAGTCCACTTAAACTTGACAAACTGTAAAGTGGTTTTGAAGCAATCAAATTTAATGAATCCTGGGCCTTACCATAAAAAGGAAATGGGGGAAATACAAAGGAGTTGTTGGCAGAATGCTACCAAAAAGGGGGGACCACAGCTTGAAAGAATTGTGTATCCATCCATCACATCATAGTAGACCTGAGTGAATAGGTACTGAAAGATGTTTTTCTTCTGCTGAGATAAGCTCTGTTCAGAGAGTTCATGTTATAGAGACAGGCTTACCAGAATTTCTAGACAGCTGGGCATCGCTGCTGGACTTGATGACTTTAAAATTAGCTGTTATATCAGCCGCTGTAGATTGGGACCGCTCTGGCTTCACCCGTAACTTGCTGTGGTTCTCCAGGACTTGGGCTGCAGTTGCCAAAGCAACCTTGGAGTTCAGAGTTTGGAAAGAGGATGTGGAAAAATCCTCATCCTCATCATCTCCAATGTCCCAAGCATCACTGGTATTTCGGGCAAACTCATGAAAACTGGAGGCTTTTTTATTCTTCAAGGGTACTGCATTGACTTTTGAGCGTTCTTTAATGAAGCTACCAAAAAAAAAAACAAAACACCAACAACCCATTATCACAAAAATTAACCATTTGTGCCACTACAAACTGGTCCCATACAATTAAAACCCTCTTGCTTACTCCTCTCTAAAGAAATTGTCTATCCAGTGTTAAGGAATATTAAGGGTTCCCCTGAACTTGTCTTTTTGAGTTGCCACATTTTCCAGATAAACTGGATTCAGAACAGACCTGCACAACTTAGCAGTAAGTAGTGCCAAAATTAAAATAGGCTAAACTTCTTTGGGCTGCAGATAGATTTTTAGCGGTTTACTCTCCAAGTAAAGTAATGATTAAACTATTTTGCAAATAAACCATATTTTAAAAAGGGAAATTTCTATTAATATTAATTACATTTATTACTTAAGATTTTTATCACGAAATCACATTAATGTTAAAAAAATTACTTTGCTGTACTCACTTTGTTCCTGTTCAATGTCAGTAATGACTGAAAACACAGTGTTAAGATATGACTCTTACCCTTCTCAGACTAGAGACACACTGACCATGGTTGGCTGCCGAGGGTCATGTAACAAACAGGAGAGAGTGTGCAGTGGCAACCCACCTGCCAAGTTACATGATGGGCACAACATTAGTGGAAGGCGGGTTAAGCAGGGCATGGCCAAAGCATGAGTTACACCTTTACTTTCTTTTATATCCTTTACATTTTGCATGGGCTACCTGAAACCCTTTAGTGGGCTGCAAGTGTCCCTCGGGCTATATGTTGTGCAGGCCTGATCCAGAGTATGCAGGAGGCCTTGAATGTGTCAAGGACAAAGAACACCCCCCCAGCTGACATCATTTGTTGTCTGCATTCCAAAGTAGACTCCTGTGTGTCCTTGGGAATCAAGACAGGTGTCAGTCAATATGCACTAGGCTGAGAAACTGCTTGTGCAGCTGGGACCCTTGTAGATGAGCAGTCTCTCCTACCTTCAGTCCAGCGGTTCCCCCGGGAAAAGAATGTGGGCTATTGCCATGTCCTTGCTCATCCCCTTCAGGAGACGTTTTGTCCTTTTCTCACCTTTTCTGTACCTTTCCCCCTCCCATGACACACCCATTTAGGTGGAGATTTGTGTTTTCTCCTCTTTGCCCTACTCTCACAAATCTGCAAAATTCTGTATGGACTGTGAACTCTTTGGGTTCCACATGTATGTTCATTTCTCTTGTAATAAACCTAGTTTTCATGTAAATTTTGTGAAGTTGTGATAGCCTGTTGAAGCCACTAACCAGGGTGTAACTTGGGCCCAGTTTTCTCTTTAGGTAGGTGATCTTTCTTCCACAAAAAATTAAACCCATTCACTAGTCCATGAAGTGGAAAGAGCATGAAATTTAAGAATTTATCTAAATATCAGGAATCCTAATTATACCACTGAACAGGAGGACCATGGGAGGAAGGAAAGGAAATAAGCATGTATTAAGCCCATACTATGTTCTAGGCAGTGTGCCAAAAGTTTTACAAATATTATTTCATCTGACCCTCAACAATCCTAGGAGGTAGGTGCTGTTATTATATCATTTTACAGTTGAGGAAAGTGAGGCAGACAGAGGTTAAGTGATTCACCCAGGGTCACACAACATAGTTAATAAATACCTGAAACTGGATTTTAACTCAGGTCTTCCTATATCTGGCCTAGCACCCTTATCTATTGAACAACTTAGCTACCTCTCTCATGAGAGAAATTTATGCTAGAACATATCTCTGCTAGAAAAGAGATTCATCAAAAAAAGAAGTCACTTAAACATATCCCTAACATAGTATATAGAACTGAACCAGCCCATTGAATTGAGTAGGAGAACTTTCCTCAGCCTCTCTTAGCTTAATTTTAAGCCCACTTGAGGATCTAGAGCAGGAGTGGGGAACCTGTGGCCTCGAGGCCACATGTGGTCCTCTAGGTCCTCAAGTGTGGCCCTCTGACTGAATCCAAACTTCACAGAACAAATCCCCTACATAAAAGATTTATTCTGTAAAACTTGGACTCAGTCAAAAGATCACACCCAAGGACCTAGAAGATCATGTGGCCTCAAGGCTATAGGTTTCCCACCCCTAGTCTAGAGGTTATTACTCCAGTACAAGGGATCATTTGGTTGACTGGGACATTTTCAATCCAAAGTTCTCCTGCAATTCCCTTCTTACCTCAGAGTAACAAAGGACATAGTCTTGTATTTGCAGTAGGGATTTAAAAAAAAAGAAAAGCAGAAAAGCAAGACAAGGACAGAATTCAAATAAAGACAAATAAGTAAGAAAGTTTTAAAGTTTACTACTTGCCCTCACTACATTGCTAAAAGGTTGTTCAATCTTATGAAAGGAATCTTACAGGTCACCCTCAAGTATTGATTCTCTCATTTTACAAATGTGGGGACTGAACTCGACAGTTTAAGGGTTTTTGCCAAAAATCACACAGCTACTACATGGAAAAGGCAGTATTTGAACCCAAAGGAGCCGACTCTAAATCAAACACCACTGCACTAAGCTGCCTATCTTTAGTAACGTAAATTTTTATTTTAAATAACAATGACTGGCTAATGCAACTGCTGACCCATTAAACCTTTACTGCTATAATCAATAAAAAAAAGAAAGAGGTTGAGGCATCAAAAAGCACTTTCATTTTCAAAGGTGAATCTCACAGGATGATAAATCAAGTCAAGAATCACAAGAAATTTAGAAGGCAACTAAGGCAAGGAAGATACTGAAGTTCAAAATGTTTTGACAGATAAAAGAAAGTCACCCAAAGCAGCATTTTGTAGAGGACAGAATACGTGAATCATCAAAAACAAAACAGGACAATATTCCAAGCAGACAATTCTGAAATAGCTAATCAATTAGTGTATTATAAATCAATAAGGCTTATCAAGTCCAGGCACTCTATTAGGGGCTAGCAGTAGGTAGCAGTAAGTGCAACTATTAAGAATGAAACAGTCCTTATTCATAAGATGCCTATGTTCTATCAGGGAGACAAATACACATTCTAAGTATGGACAGAATAGAGAGAGAAGATAAAGTACCAGGTAATTAGGGAGGGAGGGCACTAGCAGTTGGGGGACTGGGGACAAGCTTCATATAGAAAGAAGTGCTGCATCTTCAAAGAAGAGATTTTATTCCCCCCGCCCCGGCCAAATTTTATTTTATTTTTTTTGCATCTGACAATTTCTTTTTTTCCTTTTTAAAAATTTATTTAGTATTTTATTTTCCCCCAGTTATATGTAGAAACATTTTTAACATTAGTTTTTAAAACTTTGAGTTCCAAATTCTTTCCTTTCCTCCCTCCCCACTCCCCTTCATTGAGAAGGCAAGCAATTCAATATCCATTAAACATGTGCAGCCACGCAAAACATTTCCATAATAGTCATGTTGTGAAAGAAAACAGACAAAAAACAACTCAGGAAAAACAAAAGTTTAAAAAAAAGTACACTTCAGTCTGTACTCAGACACCATCAGGTGTTTCTCCGGAGCACTTTTCATCCTAAGTCCTTCGGCTGTGTTGGATCACTGTATCGCTGAGAACGAAGTCATTCATAGCTGATCATCTCACAATACTGCTGTTACTTTGTATACAGTACATTTCACTTTGCGTCAGCCCGTGTAAGTCAGAGAGATATTTTACTGAGCAGAGATGGGGGGAGGGCAATTCAGATGGGGGGACAACCAATGCAATGGCATGTGGGAAAAAGGGAGAAAAGGCTTATCTGATTAAAATACAGAATACAGGAAGGAGAATAATGTACAATGAAGTTGGAAAAGTAGGTAGTTGTAAAAGCTAAACAGAGGAGTCCCTGTTTTATCCTGGAGACAACAGGAAACCACAGGAGTTTAGAGAGCAGAGGAGTGACATGGGCAGATACACACTTGAGGAAAGCCATTTGGGCTGCTCTGTAAAGATAGACTGGAGTGGGGAGAATTTAGGGGCATCTAGTCCAAGGAGGAAGTTGTTGTAATAATCTAGGAAAGTACTGATGAGAATCTGAACTTTTTGAAAAGAGAGAAGGGGTCAGATACTAGGGATGCTATGAAGGGAGAAATAGCAAGATCTGGCAGACTGATGTGTGGGGGAGAGGGAAAAGGTGAGATTACTAATAGAGACAGAGTAGAGAGAGAATCAAAGAGGGTCCAGGGTAGAGCCTTGGCAAACATTCACAGTGAGAAGATGGGATGGATGATAAGACAGCCAAGGAGACTGAGATGGAATGGTTAGACAGGTAGAGAGAGAGCCAGCAGAAAGTAATACCATAAAAACTCAAAGCAGAGAAGATACACAGAAGATGATCAACTGTGTTGAATAATGGCTAATATTTATGTAGTACTTTCAAGTCTGCAAAACCCTTTACATACATATTATCTCATTAGATCAGAGAGGTCAAGCAGGATAAGGATTGAGAAAAGATGAAGAGGCTTGGCAGTTAAGAGATGATTGGTAATTCTGAAGAGAACAAGTTCAGTTGAGACACAAGATTGGAAGACAGACTGCAAAGGTAACGTTAAGGAGCAAGTGAGAGGAGAGTAAATGAAGATGAATGTAGACAGTTTTTTCTACAAGTTTGACTGAGAAAGAGAGGAGAGATACAGTATGATAGTTTGAAGGAATTAGTTTAAGGGGGAATAATCTGAAATGCCATGCAACATGAACAGGAGCCAGATTAAGAAGTTTGTATTTTATTCCAGATGGAGTAGGTGACCACTGAAGACTTTCAAGCAGGACAGTGACATGGTTAGAGCTACGATTTAAGGATATTAATTTGGTACTGTGTGGAGTATGGATTTAAGAGAGACCAGAATCAGGAGACCAATTAGGAAACTGTTCTAATGGATCTAATGGAGGTTTTTTTTTCAGGATAGGGAAGGCCTGGATATGTTTGAAGGCAGTAGTGAAGGAATCAACAGAGAGAAGAGAGACAGGGAGAGGGGAAGTACAAAGGAGAGGGAAAAAGGGACAGAGAGGGAATAATTGAGGAGGCAATCTGCTATAGAAGATGGGAGCGGATAGGGATCAAGGGTACATGTAACAGCCTCGTAACAAGGACCACCTGATTATCAGAAAAAAAAAGAGGAGAAAGTGGTGGAGGATGGCAAACAGTTTCATTATATTTGGGCAACATTTATACTCCAGAAATTATTCATAATAAATCCCATTTCTACAGCATTTTAAGATTTATGAAGTATTTTGATGACTATACTCCACAGAGGCTATCAGCTAATCAAAATGGCATGTTTAACAGAAAAGTCATTAATTTTGTTAACATTTATAATTTTGGGCCCAATAATGTCTTGCTTAATATTCTAAAAATTTCATGTCAGCTAAATCATTAGTTGAGAATTAAAACTCAGGTGCAAACTACCTATGGGGATGATATAGAGGCAATTCTATATTTCAGATGGAGTTAGACTAGGGAAAAACAAGTCCTTCCTTTCAATTTTAAGATTCCACAACTCTACTGATTTGCTAATGATGAACATGAGCTGGATGTCTGAAACCCAGATAAGAAAGCTTCCAGGAATTTATCACTAAATATTTCAAAATGAAAACCAGATCAAACAGAAAAAATGTTGCTAAAGAACAGCAGCAGAGATAGTCTATCTTAAGAGGAAGGCTGGTAAGTGATACTGGACATCATGTCAAACATGAAGTCGCAGAAGAATTGAGACTTTTAAAAAATGAAACCTCTGTTCATCATCAATCAGAAGACAGAATTATATCCCAGCACAATGAACAAAAAAGAAAAGTGGAACCAGTAGTGACAGTTGAGGACAGTGAAGATCTGCAGACTTGCAGATAAATTAGAAATGCTTCTAAGCACTACCATGAATGTACTTCTAAGTTTGTGATCCCACAATCTAGGCCTGGGAATAAGTTCCATGGCTTTGCCAATGCATTAAGAAGGCAAATAAAATGAGGATGCTCAAGTGAACAACTTCTAAAGTAGCTTACTCTGGAATCTGGGGTTGGGTTCAGAAAACAGTTTCCTAATTGGTCTCCTGATTCTGGTCTCTCTTGCTAAATCCATACTCCACACAGTGCCAAATTAATATCCTTAAATCGTAGCTCTAACCATGTCACTGTCCTGCTTGAAAGTCTTCAGTGGCCACCTACGCCATCTGGAATAAAATACAAACTTCTTAATCTGGCTCCTGTTCATGTTGCATGGCATTTCAGATTATTCCCCCTTAAACACATGATATTCTAGCCAAACTGCCCTACTTGCTGCTGCATGAACTCCGTACTTCACCTGCTGCCCTCCTCTGGGCCTTTTCAGAAGGTGCCCCCTCTCCATGCCTGGCACGCCTCCTCCTTCCTTACCTCTGTTTCTCAGAACCCCAGCTCATTTTGGGATTCAGTTTAGATGTCACCTCCCACAGCTGTTAAGTGTTCTCTCCCCCTGAATCTGCCTTACTTATATTTAGTGATCCATACACATACTGTATTTCCCCCAAAAGAAAGTAAGCTCCTTGAGGCAAAGAAAGGTGTTGCATAGAGTAGGCACTGGAGGCAGAGACCAGTAAAGAAACTATTACAATAGTTCAGGGAAAAGGTGACAAAAACCTGAACCAGGGTGAAGTCTAGGAGAGAAAAGGGGGAGGGAACAATATGAGTGATGCTTCAGAGGTAGAATATAAAAAATTAACTACTGCTTGGAAATGGGGCTTCAGGAAGAGGAACAGTGTGAAATAAGGGAAAGGAAAGAGTCCTAGCATAACTAATCACTTGACAGGTATGTTATAGCAGGGATTTCTTTTGCGTCTGGATTGGACTAGCTGACCGTTGTGGTTCCTTCCAACTCTCCAATTCTGTGATTTTTTGAGTCAAGGATTATTTTAAGGTGAGAAAGGATGGCTAGAAGGATGGTGATGCCCTAATTCCATTCCATCACACTAGGTTGCTACCCTCACTGGGGTCTATGACTACAGCCTTTCCCCTTTTTACTCAGATCTTTACCTCATCCAGGATCTAATCATCGTCTACTCCTACTCATGGCCTTAGGGTACCCTACTTTAGTGCTGGTTCTATCCACACCCTAACTTTGCTTGTCCTCTTACCCTATTCCTAATGCTAGGCCACAGGATCATTGGAAGGGTCTTTACAGTCACTTAGTCAAATTCTCACTCCTCTGAATCTTTCCATGTGATTATCCTGCCCCTTCACCCTCATCCCTGTCCACTGAGCTGCTGGACAAAGTTATACAACCACAAAGCTAGGATCTAGCACAAGTTCATCCTGTTCACCTTCTGCATACTTATTCCTGAGCCATAATCCTTTAATTACTGTCTTACTCGACTCCCTGTGAAACACCCCTCAACAGATTTCCTTTTGATTCTCCCCCTGCTTTTCTTCTTCATTACTTTCAAGAGGTAAGATTTTTTTTTTATTGTACTGAAATAGGTTATCACGAGCTCTCTCATGTGCTTCTGTCATCACCTGTCTCCTGTCTCTGTATCTATACTTTTATTCTTCCCTCCAGTTTCAGGGGACAACATTCCTCTTCCCCTCTATCAGTGTTCTCCAATCCAGTCCTTTCCACTTCCCTAAGTGACCTTTTTACTACACTTATACCTTCTCTTCAGTCTTTTCCTTTTATCTTTAACTTCTGCCTTCAAACATTATGCATTTATTTATTTAAATGTTTCTGCTGCCTCTTTTGGTCTTATTACTTTGCCTTTTCACTATCAAATTGAGACAAGTAAACTGTTTCTATGGCTCCCAAAACACCCACTCCCTCCATACCCCTAATGCCTCTGAGTGCTTTAACAAACTGCATTCTCAAAGGTCATCAATGTTTTCCTTCCAGACAAACACAAAGGCCTTTTCTCAGTCCTCATCCTCTTTAACCACCAGAGCAGCACGTTATAATGCAGACCAATCTCTGCATTCTTGAAATTCTCTCCAGTCTATTTCTGTGACTCTGCACTACCAAGGTTCCAGCTTCCTTTATCTCTAACCATTCCTTTATTTCTTTGCTGGTCCCTTTCTCCTACCCCATGACTACAGACATCTCCCAAGGCTCAGTTGCCCATTCTTTTCTCTCCAAACTCACTCCTTTAGAGAGTTGATTTGATGAGGGATAGGTTTGGGGGGATTTCTAATGAGAAATCCTTTCTAGGTTCGGCATCTGAAAAGAATTACGGCTCAGCTGTCCTTTGGCAGATTTATAAAAGTTTATTGATTCACCGGACAAAAAGGGGCAGGGTGAGGAAACCTGGCTAGGAAAAGCTTGCAAGGTGCAAA
>CM053586.1:174999969-175016503 GCA_028646515.1 Pseudochirops corinnae
AATCAAATTATTAGTATCAAAAATGAAATGGGTGACTATACCACTAAAGAAGAGGAAATCAATGTAATTATAAGGAGCTATTTTGCTCAATTATATGCCAATAAATTTAACAATTTAAGTGAATGGAAGAATATTTACTAAAATAAAAACTGTTTCGATTAGCAGAAGAAGAAATAGTATATCTAAATAGATCTATGCTAAAAAAAGAAACTGAATAGGTGATAATTGAGTTTCCTATGGAAAATGTACCAGGACCAGAACCAGATGGACTTAAAATTGAATTCATAAGGAAAACTGTTAACATAATTGATTTTATCAATAATAAAAGTAACAAAAGGTTTTGGACAAATAAGACAAATGTAGCCAAAATCAGAAGGAAAGCAGAAAACTAGGGAAAACAACTTTACAGACAGTTCCTCAGATAAAAGTCTCATATCTCAAATAAATAAAGAACCTCATCAAATCTAAAAAGAAGGCAAGTCATTCCCTAATTGATAAATGGTCAAAGGATATGAATAGGCAGTTTTCTGATGAAGAAATCAAAACAATTTATCGTCATGAAAAAATGCTCTAAATCATTATTGATTTAGGAAATGCAAAAATGTAACCTTGAAATATCATTTTACAACTATCAGATTAGCTAAAATGATAGAAGGAGAAATTGACAAATGTTGGAGAGGATGTGGAAAATTTGGGACCATAATTCATTGTTGGTTATCTGTGAGCTGATCCAACTATTTTGGAGAAAGATTTGGAATTAAGCCCAAAGTGTTATTAAACTGACTATACCTTTTGACCCAGCAATACCACTATTAGGTCTGTTTCCCAAGATGATTATGGAAAATGGAAAAGAATCTACACGTTCTAAAATATTTATAGCAGCTCTCTTTGCAATGGCAAAGAACTGGAAATTGTGGGGATGCCTGTCAATTGGGGAATGGCCAAACAAACTGCAGTATCTGTTCAAGATGGAATATTACTTCACTATAGGAAATGATGAGCTAAATGATTTTAGAAAAGCATGCAGAGATCTCCATGAAATAATGAAGAGTGAAATAAGCAGAATCAAGAGAACATTTTATGTAGTCACAGCAATATTGTTTTAAGAACAACTTTGAGTGACCAAGTCACTCTGACTGTTACAAATACCCAAATTAAATGGAAAGATCCTGTGAAGGAAGATGTTTCAATTCAGAAAAAAAAAACTGGCATGCATTACACACGTGTATATATGTGTACGTATATGTATAGATCCATTATATGTATGTATATATGCACATTATATATGTGTATGTATATATGTACATTATACACACTCATTTGTGCCTAATGGTAACCATCTCAAAGTTTGGGGGGGAGGGAAAAAAAGTCACATGATAACTTTGTTGCATATTTGAAAAGAACAGTAAGTTGTACATAATAGATCTGCAATTTCAGGTGCAATCCTGTTTTTCTATCCCACTTTGTTATGGAAATGCTTTTTTATTTCTTAAGTTCAGAATAAAATAAATTTTAAAAAACAAACAAACAAAATCAGATGATTAACCAGTAAAAAAAAAGTCATCTGTCTCCAGACAGGCCTGTACTCAAATGATAGCAGTCTACCAATATCCTAATTTCTCCACATAAAATGTTCAGTGTTTCACAAACCTTATAGTCACAAAGTCCTTCTGGATATAATCAATTTCTCTTGGCTTATTCTCTTGGCTTATTATTAAAAAAAAAAAAAAAAAGATTGCTTTACCCAGAAAGGCAGGTTTGTGGAGCAAAAACAACACTGGATTTACAGTCTGAAGAGATCTGGGTTCAAATTTACTCTCACACACTTACTAGTTATATATGCATAGTACTGATTTCACAGGTTGTTCTAAGGATCAAATAAGAATATGTGTAATTTGCTGTTTCTACAGGTATAGAAATTGCATACATTATCACACTAATTGATGGACTGGTTGGTTTGCAGAACTGCTTCTCTCATTTATTCTTTGCTGCAAAGGCTGGCTCTCTGGATAAGAGAGGAGGAAGGGATATATATATATATATATATATATATATATATATATATGGAAATGGCAGTGATATAAAAACAAAAAATATTAATAAATTTATATCATATGTATATATGTCAAAGTGCTATGTTAATGCTAATTAATATTATAATACACTTTACACAAGAGATGTGATGCTAAAATGTTATATTTAAATAAAATGTTAGTCAATTCTAGGGTATTTTCTCTCTGACACAATGTACAGGCATTTTATCTTCATTAGCTGTGTGACAAGTCACCTCACCTCTGTCTGCCTCCCTTTTCCTCATCTGTAAAAAAGAAGGAATCAGACTCAATGATCTGCAAGGTCTCTTTAAGCTTTAAATCTATGATCCTACAAGGAGAATGAGTGGTTGATAAATGGTGGGGCATGGGGACAGAAATGGAAAAAGTTATTTCCCTAAATGGAAAAGTATAAATAGTAGGATTCTTCTTACCCTCAAGGATCAGAGTTAGTCATGGTACTACTTAACACTTTCATAAATAAAGAGGAAATACCCAGGAAAATCTCTCAATTCCAGAAAATAATAAAGTCTTAATAGTAAAATATAAAGCCAACTTCAGTAAAATGCAAAATTTCATCAAGTACAGGTATAGGATATACTATAAAAGAATTGAGATACTAAAAATCTAGTCAACACCTAAGGTAATATTACTACTTGATAATACTGACACTGAGTAGAATAGATAGTAGATAGTTGTTTCACTCATTTATTGACAGTTGTAGAAACCTGGACCAAAAAAATAAACAGGCATTTGTTTGGCCAACAAAGGACATAAAGCAAAGGTAGAAGCTGAGGAATATAGAAAAGGACACAGGACTGACCACTGGGAGGGACATGAGAGATCAACTTATCTACCTATCAACTTATCTATCATTCAACAGTTCAGGAAACATTAAAGAGAAGAACAATTATCTTAGCAACTGCTTTGTTTCACATATGTTCGTTACAAAACTACAATTCTACCAGATTATGGCAGTAACTCAGTACTTTTCAGATATTGCTACCTCACTAAGACATTTCTGTCCCCAAAATGCTTGCTGTAATGTACTTAACCAATATACAAACTGGGACTACTATCATACTGAAACTACCCTCTCAAGCGTCACTACTGACCCAACTCCCAAATCCAGTGGGTTTTTTCTATCCTCATGCTTCTGGGTTTCACTGTATTTGACACTGCTCAACATCTCGTTCTAAGACTTTTTCTCCCATATCTCCTAAGGTTCCATACTCTCCAAGTTCTCCTTAACCTTTTTAACCTCTTCATTACTTACCACAAGCAGTGTCTTGAACCTGGAACGACTTGCTCCTTTCCTAGACTTTCTGGAATCCTTACTTTCCTTCAAAGCTCAACTCAAATGCCACCTCCTACATGACGCAGATTCTCCTGACCTCCCTGGCTGCTCCTCATCAAAATCACCTTATTTTTATTTTGTATATAATGTATGTAGATACTTACATATGTGTTATCTCTCCTAACAAAATGTGAGCTCCTATGGGCAAGGACTGGTTGGTTTTTGTCTTTGTATCCCTAGCACAATGCCTGACACAAAGTAGTCTTTTAATAAAAGCTTGTGGATTGACCAATTCATTTTTTTATCTCATGAACAGATAATAATTTTTCCCTATCATAAAGCCATTCTCTGCTACTTCTCTGATGTCCTAGACATGCACCATTCCATACGAGTTAGAGGTATATAAATATTATATCCTCTAGCACTTAGCACAGCGACATGCATACAGAAGGCATGTAATAGATTGCCTGCTGTATGGATGGAGATTGCCCTGCCAGATTGAAAGTTCCATGAGAGCAGTGGCCTTCTCCACTAAACTTTGCTCTTTTTAACTGAATCATACTGTGTCTACATCAGATTCATCTAAGCTATAAGAAAATTAAGTCCAGCAGACCTAATCAGTCCTAATAGATTCAGAAATACTGGAAGTAAGGTTTTCCCTAATTAGTTAATTTAGGTACTTTCTTCAGTCCTCCTGGATCCTGATAAAGCAATAAAAATTGCTCAATTAACAGTCATCATTTCTTTGTAAGAAGAAGGAAGTGCTCCTCTGCTCCTGGTAGGAATGAAGATCAGAATGTGATGATTGAGCCTGAAGCTCAGGCTTTTCCCCTATACTTCTAGATCGCTTCCACATCTTCTTAGGGGGAGAATCCACTCCTGAAGCAACACCAGCTAATGACAGGAATGGGATCATGAAATGAGAGATCTGGAGATGGAAGCAACCTTAGTGGTCATTTTACAGAGAAGAAACTAAGTAAAGAAGGTGGAGGCTGGGGTGATGGCCATGGGGAGTAGGGACAGTCACAGACAAGATAGAAAGAGAATACATTAGTATAAGCAATAGAACCAAGAATTTCCATACTTCTAACCTCAACACTCAAAAAGGGAAGCATTAATTTCTACCTATGAGAATGCTCTGGGTGACTGTCAGAGTACCAGAGGAATGCAACCCACTGTCACCACCAGGAATAGGAAACGTTGATCAGAATGACGTATAGATATAGAATTTCAGCTCTGGAAGGGCAGTCAGTCAATATCTACTCAAATTTTATAGATGAGAAGGGAAGATTAGAGAGGGAACATATTTGTCCAGTCTCCTCACCTGTGATGATGCCTGATATCGTGCTTTTTCCACCTCCCATAATAATGTATTATTACAGTATTGTAATGCTATAATTACTATTATAATAATACTTCATGTTCCAGGTTTACAAAGCTTTTCTTTTGCAATAATTATGCCAGATAGATACTGTCAGTATCATGAAATGTATTTTGTAGATTAGGAAACTAAGGCAGGAAGAGGCTGAGCCCTCCTCCAAGGCCAGACTACAGGGCTTACAATTCTGTTAATCACCAATTAGTATCTAACTGCTATAATTCTCCTGAGTAGAACTTATTTTCCCTGAGGCTCAGATGGAGACTAGACAATTCCTGGTTAGCACTCTCTCATTCCAGTTTTGGGAACAAGATGGAGAGCCAAGTTTAATTCAGAAATCAAACCCATCTGATAAAAATAAGAAAGTACCACCTTCCTGAGCATCAAGCTAAGTCTCAATGATATATTATTAAACCAAAGGGTCTTATCAAATACTTAAAGAAGAAAAAATTTTTTTAATTCTTTAATTATTTATGATGGGGATGGTTATATCTGAAAAAATACTTTATTAAATAAGGTTCCTATTTTTTTTGTCACAAAGTTTTCTGAGTCCTCTATCAAAGGAACTAAAAGCAATCAGTCATTGCTTTATTTTCTCCATCTCAGTTTAAAGAAGAGTAAATTAGTTTTAATTCTAAGTTGTTAAACACATGTATAGTTTTCTCAGTTCTGCACAAAACAGAATACAGTTTTTCTTTAGTGTGATCGAAAGAGGAAAAAGTTCTATGATCAGGAAACTTAAAAAATTTGTGTCCAAGTCAAATCATCACTTAAGATCCTTGTTATTTCTAAAATACTGTCTTGTCCCTGGCCCAAAAATAAATCCAGATCTAAATCTGTTTAAGAAAAAGAACAAAGTGCTAACAAAAATCACTAATTACCTAATATACCAAAAGCATAACGGATCAAGGATTAACAGCAAGTTCATCTATAACCAGCAGGGGTAAAGGTCTGGTTATAAGGTTCACTTGTCCTGAATTCTAAAAGAATATGAAACGGTTTGGCTTGGGGGAAGGCCACAGAGCATAATAAAGAAACTCTTCTATCATCCTTTAGTAAAGTATAGGGTTTCAAAAGGTTACATCTTCCCCCTAATTGTTTTATAAGACAACATTAGAAATACCTAAAATAGACAGAAGTAGAGGCTGTAGCCTACATCTTGTACACACACCCCTTTTTCAACTTAGATTCCCCAAAGATCCCAGTTACTCATGTCATATTTCCAGGCTTCCAGGGCAGGACAATATATAATGATCTCATCATGGAAAACCCTTGAGTACAGCATTTAAGAGAGGAGAAGACCCCAATGAACCAGAAAGGAAAATGGAACAGTTGGGAGGAAATGGCCTATTAAAACCTCTCAAATATGAATTCAAAGTAATATAATTAACATAAAGTTGTATTTGAAGCTGATTTTTACTCTGTTCCCCTTTCCCCCTTCATGTGGGTCTTAGCCGGATTCTGAATAAAATATAATAACTACACAACTTTCCCTAACCTTCACTTCTTTCATTTTTTCTCTTAAGAAGTCATATCCATCACATTTTGGGGGGGGGAGAAAAACAAGCAAAAGAAACTAATAAGCAAAAAGAAAAGAGGCAGAAACATTGGAAATGGCATTTATGTGGCACCACTAGAACTGGCCCTGTCTGCAATTGCCTTCTGTTCACTCAAGAAGAACGAACTTCTTAAGATATCTCTGCGGAGGTATTCTATCCTTCTTTCATCCTGCAAATCACATGCAAGGGAATGGATTTGCTGACACTTAGGCATATTTATGACGTAACAAATGCAAAAAAAGCAGACACATTAGCTAAATACATGAGGCATTTAGGGAGAATTCTACATACTTGCACCAGGACAGAATCATAGGAGAGAATATATGGATGTTAACTATTAGAAACTTTGAAAGAGATAAAGATGGAGGGAGAGAGAGAAAGAGAGAGAGAGGGAGAGAGAGAGAGAGAGAAATGGATGAAGGGAGGAAGAAAGAAGGAAGACAGGAAGGAAGGAAGGAAGGAATTAGATAAATCCTTCAGACAAACCTACACTCTTAAGATCACCTTATAATACTACTAATGAGAAATAAATATAAGGTCAGAGAAATGTCTTCAACTTTTCCTGTCCTCTACTTCAAGCCCCAGGCACACACAAGGTGGGTGACCCTGAGAAAGTCACTTAACATCTCAGCATCTCAGTGTCCCAAGAACTCTAAAACTTCTAAGTCCATGAGCAAAGGGAGTTTTCTTACTAGGAGTTTGAAATTACAGGTCCAAAAAAAAAAAGTGATTCATCAAGGATCCCTATTTCCTAACAACCCTTAGGTTCACTTTTCACAACAGGGGTGGCCAAGAGCAGGGTTGGGTGGAAAAAGTGCCTGGCAACTAAAGAGCAGGCAATTAATAAATGCTTGTTGATTGCCTGATAAAAGGGAATGGCTTTGCATTTAAGAGAGCTCAAGAGGGTCCCAGGCTCATGCAACTTTCCACCTGTGCAAACCTAAAGCTGGAAGGAGGCATCCTATTTCAGGTGGGAAACAAGTTATCCACTTTGGTGAGACCCCTTCCAACACAACTACGCCCCCCTCTCATACCCTCATACCATCTACTCAAGAAAGCAGTATATGCAGTAGGAGTGTAGACGGCAATGGACAGCAGTCACATATTCTGAGTGTTCATCGGGGCTTATTCCTTTCCAGACTATGTGACACCGGGGAAGTGGCTGTTTCTGCATCTTTAAATGGGGGTTGGCAGCTCCTGCATCCTTTTACCCCCACGAGGCTGTCTAGGGGAAGGAGCTGTGTAGACCGATCTCCAAGTGCCGCCGAAAGGAGAGTGATTATCAGCACGCCCCGCCAACTCCCCGGGGTTCCTGTATGCACCTCCCAGGCGCGGGCAGCCCCCACCCTGCCTGGGCCCCCTTCACTAGAAGCAGAGCACACACGCGGGGCTGGGGCTCGGGTGGATCGTGGATCCCCGCCCCGGCCACGGCCCGGCTCCCGCCCGTCCCGGACTCCCTCCCTCGCTAGCTCGCTCACCTCCCCGGCAGCTTGGCGCTCCTCTTCCAAAACTGCTTGCTGTTGTCTCCGGCCATGGCTCGGGCCCAGGGAGCGGGCTGTAGGCGGGGCTGGGGGAGGGGGGGAGCCAGAAAGACGCCCCCAGGACCCCGCCACCCGAGGGCCGAGCAAGGCCGCTTCCCTCTTGCTGCTGCCGCCGCTGCCACAACCGCCGGTCACCCGCTCCCACCTCCCGGGGGCGCCATCTTGGATGTGGGCGCCCCCCCTCCTCCTCACGACTCCGCGCCGCTGCCATTGGTCAGCAGCGGGAGTCGTCGCCGCGCAAGCCAATGAGGAGCGTGCGTCATGGGACCGCCGAAGTCGAGATTTACGTCAGGAGTCGGGCACCCATACAGGTGGGCAGCAGGGGAGGAATCCTAGAGGATGGAGGGGGCGGGACTTGGAAGCGCCAATCACTGAGAAGAACTGGCATAGGTAAAGAAAGATACACCTTCGTGAGAGAAAGAAGTCACTTTTTTGTTGAGCTGGGGCTCTTAAGACCCCCGAGTTGACTTTTTTTCTCTTCTTTTTCTTATCCTCTTCTCTCTCTTCCTTTTCCCTTTCTTCTCCTTTTGCTTTCTTTCTTTTTTGGGGGGCTGGGGACGCTGAGGGGAGAGGAGCAAGGAAGGACCAAATGAGAAGAAAGAAAAGAACTCTTGTTCTAAAAGTTAAGAACTCCAGAGGACTCGTGATGAAAAAATACTATCTACCTCCAGAGAGAGAACTGATGAACTCAGTGCAAATTGAAGTATAATTTTCTTGCTTTTTTTTTTCGATATGGCCAATATGGAAATGTTTTGCATGATTTCACATGTATAATTGATATAATTTGTTTGCCTCACCAGTGGGTGGGGAGAGTGGTGGAAGGCAGAGAATTTGGAACCCAAAATTTAAAAAGAAAATGATAAAAATAAATACATTTATTTTTAAAAATGAAATAAAAGTTAGGAACCCTAGTATTCCAATATCCTAGCTTCCATCACCAGCTAATTATCACTGCTTTATACACAGAGTGAAAAACTTTCTCCTTCTGGACCACAACTTCCTTAGCCACAAAGCAAAGAAAATGCCTTTGACTCAGGGCTACCACTTCTGCAACAAAAGAGCGGTTGGTTGATGAAGAATCCCATTAAGCACTTAGGATTAGTGAGGTATACCACATAAAAGAAGTATGTCCCACTGAAGTTCACATGCTAGATGTTCCATGTTCTTTCTCTTACTTTGGGGAGGCAACCTGGTTTAGTGGATAAGGAGCTGGGCCCCAAGCAAGATCTGAGTTCAAGTCTCACTTCTGACACTACTGACTATATAACTTTTCTATGCTGCAGGCAGTTCTTTAAGGCTATAAAATTGTAGAAAAGGTACTGACCTGTATTGGTAGAGGGAGGTCCCTATTCATTCAACCAACATATATTAAGCTCCCACCATATAGACAAGAATTGCATAGGTTGAATGGCCTGTATACAGAAAGATGATGTTGATATTGAATCATATTATGGAAAGAGCACCCTCTAGGAAATCACAAAGGTGAAACCACAAACAGTTGACTATAATAGACAGTGTTATGTAAGTGCATTAGAAATAGTCAAAAATATTTTTTTCAGTAACAAAGGAGAAAGTCATTACTTCTTTATGACAACCCAAATGCTGATAAACAGAATATAAGAAATTGCATAATGGTTTCAGTCAACAATTCTTGAGAACAGGGTACCAAACACCATTCTGTGGGAGGGCATGATTGCTCTCCATCGATTCAGTCACTAAAGTTAAGGAAGTACCCTGCAAACATCCTTGTATTTAGAAAAACTCTCCCTGAATCTATTCCTGTTTTCTAACTATACTGCCGATTGGTATGAATTTCACATGCTTATTACTCAGACATGACCTCCTTTCAAACCAACTTTTGCCCCTTTCATCAAACTTCATTTGTCCCATGACTTTAGTATTGAGATTTGATATAGAAATAACTCAATTCATGCTTTTATAGACTTTGATCATGTCCTCTCACCTCTTCCCCACATACTCCCACCAGATCTCTTTTATTCCTGAGCTGTTCCATCTATCCCTTTTGATCATTTTTAATGGACATTTTCTAATTATGTCTCTCATGAAATGTGATCAGAGCTGTACAAAACATTCCAGATATGGCTATATCATGGTTTAGTTCAGGGTACAAAAAAAATCTTTGTTCTAAGAGAACTTAGTCAACCTTAATCATAGCAACAAAGTAGACTGAAAAGAGGATCCCTCTTGAAATGGGCTTGGATATACTTCTCATTTACTTCTTTTGTTATCTCCATCCAGGTAAAATCTATAAAACTCTAGTATCTGATACTCTCTTAAGGGTAACATCAGGGCAACCTTTACTAATAATCAGGTTCACTGGGTTTCAAAACATAGAACAGTTCTATTTATGGGGAACATAGAAAGACATTATATCCAAACCCGAAAGAATCAACATCCCCCGCTCCCAATCACTACTCATCATCCACATCATCCAACCTTGCCTCACAGGAACCTGTACAGTCCGTACAACCTACAACACTACCTGGAGTGGTGCTCCAGAAAGGAGGAATGTCTCTGAATCTGTGGGCTCACTTTGGTGTTGTTGTGCTCCTGCTGCCTTCTTTACCACTGATGTTCTCCAGTACTTGCTTGCTCACCATTCTCTCTTTTAATCTGCTTCCTGGCTGTTGATGTTTGCTACTTCCGTGATCTTTAGCTCTTCAGCCCATAAAATAATTACTTTAGAGGAGCCTCAGCTGCCTGTTTTACAAGCAACTATTTCTCTCCTCTGGGGCCAAAATGCTAGGCTATTTACACCTTCCATTGTTTTTACATTGT
Organism: Pseudochirops corinnae; assembly: GCA_028646515.1. Taxonomy (NCBI): domain Eukaryota; kingdom Metazoa; phylum Chordata; class Mammalia; order Diprotodontia; family Pseudocheiridae; genus Pseudochirops; species Pseudochirops corinnae. The sequence goes on from CM053586.1 coordinate 175,010,595, forward strand.
AGTCTCAGAGCACCACTCTGTACTCTAAGGGCTCTTATAACCTGTTTTGTGTAATGGACCCCTTTGGCAATCTGATGAAACTTACCAACAACCTTCTCAGAACAATGTTTTAAAATTAATTTAAAAACATATGTATGTATGTATATATATATGTATATATATATATATATATATAGGTTTACAAAAGCAGCTGATTATATTGAAATACATCTTTTTAATTTGAAAAGTAGCTCTGAATCACTATTGATTAGAGAAATGCAAGTTTAAATAACTCTGAGGTACCACCTCACACCTACCAGATTGGCTAACATGACAGAAGAGAAAAATGATCAATGTTGAGGGGATGAGGGAAAACTGGGACACTAATACATTGTTGGTGGAGTTGTACTGATTGAACCATTCTGGAGAGCAATCTGGAACTATGCCCAAAGGGCTATAAAACTGTGCATACCTTTGATCCAGCCATACCACTGGTGGGTCTATATCCCAAAGACATAAAGAAGTGTGGGAAAGGACCTATTTGTATAAAAAAATATTTATAATAGCTCTTTTTGTGGTGGCTAAAAATTGGAAATCGAGAGGATGCCCGTCAATTGGGGAATGGCTAAGCAAGCTGTGGTATATGATTGTGATGGAATATGATTGTGCTATAAGAAATGACAAGCAGGATGATTTCAGAAAAACTTGGAAAGACTTACATGAAGTGATACAAAGTGAGCAGAACCAGGAAAATCATGCACATAATAACAGCAATATTGTGCAATGAAGAACCGTGAATGACTTAGTTCTTCTTAGCAATACAATAACCCAAGACAATCAATCCCAAAGGACTAATGATGAAGCATATTCTCCACCTCCAAAAAAGGACTGATACTGTTTGAATACAGATTGAAGCATGCTATTTTTCTCTTCTTTCTTTCTTTCTTTCATTCTTTTTTTAATTTGAATTTTCTTATATAAAATGAATAAGATGGACATGTTTTACATGTATAAACTATATCATGTTGCTTTACAGTCTCAGGGAGCAATGAGGGAAGGGAAGGAAGAATAGAATTTCAAACTCAAAACTTAAAAATAAAGTTTAAAAATTGTTTTAATATGTAATTGGGGAAAATATATTTTAAAAAATGCTAGCAGGTTATCCTGAAAAAAGAAAAAGGTCCCAGGTTAAAAACCCCTGCTCTAATTCAAAGGACTTGGATACCCATCAGATTCTCTCACTTCTTTCCACTGTCCGCTTTGAATCAGTTCACAATGAATCTCTTCCTTTTGCCTCTTGCCTTCCCCAGCACCTGAGTAGTGTGTCTTTGGCTCAGTTAGCACCTTCCATTTATTTTCAGTGGGATTCAGAGGGTACTGGTAATCCCTTAGCATTTGCCTTTGTCCTCCCCTACACTCACCCCACTCTGTTCAGGAAAAGCTGGGCCACACTATTCAACTTACATTTCACTTCTTTTTGCTGTAGAAAGAGGAGAAGGAGGGATAGAGCCAGTTCTTCCCAGCAAAGGCACTAAGGAAAGAAAAGAATTTGAAAGTCCTTGCTAGAGTGGGATAAAGATTTCTGTTTATTTCTGATAACCTTCCTGATAATGTCGAGAGTTTTGTTGGAGCAACAATAAATACCCTGAGCAGTGATGTCTCCACAACTGTAGCCATATACACTTCCCTAAGGAAAGAATGGAAGTATACATCATTATCAAACTTTTGGAGCTAAAATGGATTATTACATTTAATCTGAATTTCAATGCCTTTCATTGTTGCTTTCAAGTGACCTTGTTGTGATCATTTTGTCTATTGTTTTCTAATTTATACTTTCTTTGCTCCATCATCAGTTCATACACATCTTCTGTTCGCCAGCATATTTTATTTTCATTGTTCCTCATATACAATAATATTCCATTATATTTGTAGAACAAAATTTGTTTAATCATTTTTCCAATTGTTTTTTGCTATCCTTAAAAATGCTATTATGAATATTCTGGTCTCTATATGGGATCTTTCTTTTGGTCTTTGACTTCCCTGGAGTCCAACAATGGAATGTCAGGATCAAAGGGTATAAAGAGTTTAGGCATTTTTCTTGCATGATTCCAAATTATTTTCTAGAATGGTTGAACTAAAGTTGCTAAATTTTATTGTTTCTAGATCTACAACATCTCTCCTACATCCCCCTTATCTCAACTCTCACAGCCACTACCCTGATTTAGGCCTTCATTACCCTCAAACTGGACTATTTTTTAAAATTAAATTTTACTCTAAGTGAACAATCAACCAACTCTTTCTCCCATTGCTTCTCTTCCCCTTTTTCCCCATTGAGGAAGCAAGAAAAACAAAACTTCTTTTACAAACATGTATAGTCAAGCAAAAACAAAATTTGACTGGTCTATTGTGATAAATAGCCATCTAACTGATCTCCCTATCTCAAATCTCTTCCCACTCCAATCTGTCTTCCAAACAGCCACCAAAGTGATTTTTCTAAAATGTAGGTTTGACCAAGTCATGCCCCCACAACCCAAGAAACTCTAGTTTAATCCCACAATAAGAATTAAAAGCTTCCATATTTTATACAGAAGTATATGTGTATATATGTATGTATGTGTGTATGTGTGTGTGTATGTGTATTAAATATCTCTACTCCAAAGAGGAATCTTGAAAATATTAGTATAAAATAGGGGAAATTAGCCTATTTTCATATTGAAAAATATAACTGTACATGATAAGAATTTGGTGCAAATATTATTTCATATTTAATAAATATTATGTATTTAACATTAATAAATATAAATAAAGTGAGATCGGAAAATACTACTAGAATTGAAATTTTCTCTTGAGATCTCTTTTCAGGCAGAGAATACAGTGTTTATAGGACAGTCATTTTGAGAAACACCAGTCTACTCTAGTTGAAACACTATATAAATGTGAGTCAGCATAAGATCAGCTATTTTTCAATAGTTCTTGAAGTATCGATAAATTCTTACTATTTTAGCTGTCTTTCATATAGAAATCTTTGGACTAGTCATAGTAGAGAGATGAAGAGACAGAAAGAGAGAATTCCTTGCCCTTGGAAGTATTCAGAGTTCAAAGAGAAAGAAAAGAAAACACACCTTAAAAATGTTTTAAATGTTTTAATGTCTAAATGTTTAAAAGAAAAATGTTTTAAAAACACAAAGATTTAACTAATTACAACCATACAAAGATACATGTGTACCTGAATGGAGATGAATGACTGAAAACACCTTACATTTATTTACAGAAAGCTGGGATCCAGGACTGAGACTATGAAAGTCTCTTTATTTTATTTTAAATTTTAATTTTCATTCTGAACTTAACAAACACCAAATAGAATGGACATACCCATATACATAGCTGAACAGAAAAAAAAAGACAATTGTTTATGAAACTGCAGATCTCCATTATGTACAGTTTGTTTTTCTTTTTAAGTATATAATAAAATAAACCTGTAGTTTTTCAAAGCTGTCCTGCTTGTTGCAATTCTTCTTTACCTTCCTTCTGTGTCCTTCTCTGAATTAAAATAAAAATAAAAGAATACCTAGAGGATCTTCTTTTTTTCTTTTTTCTTTCTTCCTTCCTCCTTCCCTCCCTTTCTTTTTCTCCCTTCCTCCTTCCTTCCTTTCTTTCAATTTTCTTTCTTCCTTCCTTCCTTCCTTCCTTTCTCTCTTTCTTTTTTTCTTCTCCTATCCTCCATCCTTACCATTGGCAAAAAAAAAAAAAGAAAAACAATTCCCTTGTAACAAATATACATAGTCAAGCAAATAAATTTCCAGTTTGACTGTGCCCAAAAATGTAGGCCTTATTCTGCATCTTGAGTCCATCACCCCTCTGTTGGGAGGTGCATCATACTTCTTCATCAGTCCTCTGGAATGTGGTCAATCATTGCATCACTAAGAATTCTTCATTCTTTCAATGTTATTTTTTTTGTAATGTTGTTATTATATACATTGTTGTGTTTCTGCATCAGTTTCTAGAGGTCTTCTCAAGTTTCTCTGAAATAATCCATTTCATCATTTCTTATGGTGTAATATATTCTATTGCATGTATAAAACACATAATTTGTTTAAACATTTACCAATAGGAGGGCAGTCACTTAGTTTCTAGTTCTTTGCTACTAATACAAAAAAAAGCTGCTATAAATAATTTTATAAATATGGGTCCTTTTCCTTCTTCTTTCATTAATTTTTTTTTTTGCACAATTTACTGCAGAGATTCTTCTTTTTATTTTGCTTTTTTTTTTTGGAGGAGGGAAGGTAGGACAATTGAGATTAAGTGGCTTGTCCAAGGTCACACAGCTGGTTTTGTGTTAAGTGTCTGAGGCTGGATTTGAACTCAGGTCCTCCTTACTCCAGGACTGTATTTACTGGACCACCTAGCTGCCCTAAAGATACAGTTCTTACAGATATAAAACATACATCAGATTCTCCTTGCTAAATAGCCATAGGCAATTTATTTTCTGTTTCATGGCTAGCAAACACTATCTCTAGAGACGTCTATCAGATACATAAAATCCAGTTTTGGTTGAATGTCCTTTGCATTACCCACTACCTACCCCAGTGAATATTTGTGTTCCAATATAGTATCACTAGACCAATTATTTTGGGCTAGGCCTATTTTAGGATAGGAGAAAGAAGGAGGAAGAGTAGGAAAGAGCACTGGTTCTGGAGTCAGAGGCCTTGGATTCAAATCCTACCCTAGATGCTTATTACCTATATAACATTGTCACTTATCCTCCTTGGGCCTCAGTTTCCTTATCTGTAAAATGAGGTGGTTGAACTAGATGGGATCTCAAGTCTCTCCAAGTTCTAGATCTGTGATATTTCAATTTTTTTTTTTTAAACAATGAACACGTGCTCACTTCGGCAGCACATAAACTAAAATTGGAAGGATACAGAGAAGATTAACATGGCCCCTGTGCAAGGATGACATGCAAATTCATGAAGCATTCCATATTTTTAATAGGTAGCATCTATTTAAAGCCATCAGCAAGTATTATATGTAACGGGGATAAGCTAGAAGCATTTCCAATAAAATCAGGGGTGAAACAAAGATGTCCACTATCACCCCTCTTATTCACTTTGGTACTAGAAATGTCAGCAAGTAGCAATTAGAGAAGAAAAAGAAATCAAAGGAATCAGGCTGGGAGCTGCTTAATGTCCAGCATTAAGCATGACCAGAGATGTGAAAAAGAAAAAGTGACCAGGCCATGTGGATAGTTCAAGAAAGAACTCCATTTGATGGTTTTTTAAGCAAGATTTTTATACAGAAAAATGAAAGGATTCAGGTTTTACTATCACTGTATTAAGCCTGTTAGTTCCTAGAAGTAACTTTAGATATAAAGTCAGGTTTCTGGGCACCACCAGGTCAATTAGCATTCTTAAAGTTGTTAACAAAGAGGATTCAAAAGAGATAAGACTTCAAAGTAACTTAGGTTTGTTTAGATGTAATCATTGTCTTGAGTATGTTGTACCTTGGAACCAACACAGGACTGGATAATTTAATAAAGGACTTGTCTTTTTCAGGTATCTGAAGTTTGGGGGCAAAAGGCCTGGTTGCAGTCAGAGTCTCAGACAAAAATCTTTTAAGCGTAACTCCAAGGGGTCTTTTTTTAGGGAGCTGGCCTTATGTGAAGCCACTAGGCACATCACCAAAAGGTCCTAATTAGAGTACATTAAGTCCTGACTTTGGCTTGCATCAGAATCAAATTAGGTAAAGAAGAAACTAAGCTATCACTCTTTGCAGATAATATGATGATATACTTAGAGAATCCTAGAGAATCAAGTAAAAAACTACTTGAGATAATAAATAAATTTGGCAAAGTTGCAGAATATAAAATAAACTCACATAAATCCTCGGCATTCCTATATATTTCCAACGAAGTCCAACAGCAAGAGATAGTA
>CM053586.1:175017003-175082811 GCA_028646515.1 Pseudochirops corinnae
TCAGTAAGAATTCTACAAAATGCATTTCCAATTTACCTTGCACAGAGAATCATTCATTTTATCATTAATAATGTGGAAACTATAACTTTAAATCACTGTATATTTCCAGAATAGCCAAAAATTTAAATAAACAATTAGCTATCATAGTAAATATCAGCAGTATTATTACTACCTGTTTGTAACCCAAATGTAACAACTTCAAATTATCAGATTTATAACATAAAAAATCCAATTCTCATGCAACACAATCCAGATTAAAAACTGCTGTAACCTCCTCTTTAATTATAGGCAAAGGTGTAAATACCTAGTTCTCTAAATAGCAGATATAAACATTATAAGACAGGATTAGCAGTACTGATAAAGTAACATAACTGTTTTTTTGCATTTTTTTTTTTAATCTTAGTTTCAACAAAATCCAAATTAAAAATTGCTTTACCTAACACTATTTCTGGCTCATAATGGTCACTTGATTTATAAGAGAATTTTACAATTTAGAAATACCATAATAACACAATAACATTATGACATTAATTGTATTTCCAAATCATCACATACAGAATTTATTGATTGAAAATTGGGCTTACCAAGTGTAGAGGCTTTAACAAAATCTGCTCAAATGTTTTTAGCTGTTCTAACTTTTACTCCCATAAATTTCACTTATGTGTCCACTCCTTAGAAACTTCTTTGAAAGTTAGAGCTTTGAATCTGCCAGTTGAGTGAGTGTGACTGGGACCCTGGTGTCCCCTTCTGTACTGGAGAGCTCAGAGCTTCACCTTTTTTATAGATCTGTGTTTTTCCCAATTTGCCTTGGTGCTAATTAGCACAATGAATTCTGACTTATTTTTAGCATCAGATTAGGAGTGACACTGTTCAAAAAATGACCGGAATGAATTCATTCGTTGCCTTTCAGTTGCATCCCAGTACACGAAACTTTCCTCTTTTAGGTGAGGCAGGGAATGGTTAAATGCTCATCTACCTGCCTATTTGATCTGAGAGGAAAAGATTCCCTCCCTTTCTTATTGCCTTCTCCTCTCTCCACTTGGCCAGAGTGGAATGAAGAGGAGGAGATTTTCAAACTTTTAAAAATCTTAAAACTTCTGTTCATACTTTTCAATAGCAAATAATTTATACCTATCTTAACTTCCTACCCATGCTCCTCTATTTGCCACATGATTATACTTTCTTGATTTTTCTACTGTCTACTCACCCTTCTGTTGGACTTTGATTAAAGCCCCTTTAAAACCACACATACCTTATTTCTTTCTAATTCTGACCTGACACTTCTCCTACACTCTTCTACTTGCATTACCATCACATAACCATTGGCATAAAATTCACACCTAAAGAAAATTTCACATAAAGTTAACAAACATGAAACAATTAATTTTTAGCTTACACAGTTTATACTCAAATAGTGTTTTTGTTTTATACCAAGCATTGTACCAAGCCCCTTTACAATTATATTAGTCCCATAAAATCCCTAGGATGTGGATTCCACCACCAACCCCTTACTAAACAGTAAAATAAGGTAAATAAAACCTTTTGGGGGGAGTAGGGAGAGACATACAGTGAATCACTTTCTTAATGCCAAATAACAATATGTACCTTTTGATCATGTAACTATATATTTCTAAGTTCTAATACCCTTGGTCCTCAGAAAGGAAATATATCCACACATTTATTTCTTTCCTTAATATTCCAATTACCCATTCACATTCCCATTTTTCCTGGGAAAGTTTACAAGGAGTTTGAAAACACCTACTACAATCAGGTTAGTTTAAAATATGCTGGGCCAAGATTCTAAGTGCTTTCTTTGATTCTGACAACGATAACAAATTACAATAGTCTATGTTTTCCAGCATAATCGGTGGCCATCTCAAATTCAATAACAATAACCCCCCAACTCTGATACTAAAACAAGGGCTCCCCAGGGTGGGGGATACTCCCCAGCTCACCCCTATCTATTCCCACACAGCAACTTTTCCGAGCTTTCACATTTTTACCCAAGCCCTTATTTCTCTTTACCGATCTTTCAAACTCACTGCTCAGACTACCTACCTTCCTTTATATTCCAAATTAATCATACCCCAAATTTCATGCTACTCTATGCACCTTTAAAAACTAAAGGGGATTAAATGTCTAACAATTTGCATTCCAAAAGAGCCATATTTTGTCCTCCCGTCTGCCCCTCCTTTTCTGAGAGGCTTACAAGAAGTTTCAAACTGTAAGATTTATGTAACACTCCGGCCCTTATGCTCTTTTATATTCTCAATACCTTAAAACAGGATGGGGGAGCACTCCCTTTCCAGTATCTCTTTCTCTTCTAAATTTTCAATTTTGCTCCTACCTTTCTTGTTAGTAACTAACCCTCACTATATCTCAGATTCTTTTGATTTAGAGGTTTTCCTTATATCTCTCTTGTCTCAATGTCTTTCTAGTGCAATTTACTCACTCTGAAGGATCCTAACTTTCCACAGTGGATTTCTTGAAGAACGGCATTCTGAACCGTGAATCCTGTTCGTGGTGCCAATTAATGTCTGATTAAGGAGGTTCAGGATTCGCATGAATGGAACACTTGGCACTTCAAAAGATCCAATATAGTTTATTTAGAATATAGGCAAGTGGGAAAGAAGCCAGAGATAACAGAGTAAAGGCTTAGGAATAGTAAAATAAGGGCAACTATGATTTTATATACACACATACATATCCACGATCATGACCCATGGGGAAGCACCAACACCTGACCACCCATCAGGGTCCCACTCGGGACAGACAGGGCTCCAACTGCATAGTAGAATATATCTATACATATTTACAGTATCACTGATGTGGGGAAGCATCAACACCTGACCACACAAGCTGGGGAATCCCGGGTACAGCCATCAGGGTTCCCACTCGGGAGGGTCCCAGGCAGGAAGTCTCCTCCATGGGTGAGATTCCAGTTTGGGGTCTGAATCTTACAGTTTAAGTAGTGCTGAGAACAAAGAAGGCATATGCCAGGAGTTTTTTTAGCAAGCAGCATCTTGTGTGAGGCCAGGGAGGGAGGCCAATCCCTCCAAGGCACCCCCAAGAACAATGTTTCCTTGGAATGGCTAGTTCCAGGAGTTGGGCAGTTAACCATATCTCTTCTCAAGGTTCTGGCCAGGGTTCCAGGAGAAGAGCAGCCCTCATGTTCCCAGGATTTTCTGTTCCAAAACAACTCAGGGTAATAGAAAGGTCCTATTGAGTTGGGGCCTTGGTTTGTATAATCTTATTCCTTACAGAGGAGCTTACCTTGCCCGTTCATTGGCCTAGTAACTGAGATGGGGGAGGGGAGGCTGGGGGAAGGATCAGGCGGCTCCTGGGAGGAGCTGGTAGGATGGGGGGGTGGATGATGGTGTTAAAGGCAGCTGTAGAACTCTTTAGGGAGGTTGTGGATAGTCCATGTGGCAGTCAGTGGCCCTGCAGCTGGCCCCCTCTAGGTTGGCAGGCTGATAGGCTGCTTGTCACTCTAGTGCAGGGTTGAGGGAGGTGGGCAAGTGAAGATATCTTTCCTCTTCCCCTCCATTCTCTGAAAGGAGGAGAGGAAGGAGACAAGGGGAGGCTTCCTAGGCTTCGAATCTCTAGATTGCTTCTCACATATAACAGATGTAGAATCATATTTTGAGTTCCTAAGGGTAGAAGAAATGTCTTTATATGACTATGGGTATCCCCCTTTCATCCTGCCTGACTCCCTAATTGTACCCACAGTAATTCTCCAAAATATATTTTTGGAAAGGGCAATAGGAACTTTGATACCTCCCTTCTTCTTTCCCTCCCAAACTCCCTTGTGTTTAACCACTGTCTGTGTATGTATGTGTGTGTGTGTATATGTGTACATACACATATATACACACATATGTACACAATGTATATTAATGTAGAAGTACATGTACGTATATTGTTTTAATGTGTGTACACGTGTGTGTATGTCTGTATACATGCATCTTGGGCAGAGAGGTGGCATGGTGGATAGAGGGCCAGACCTGGGGATAGAAGGACTCACCTTCTTGAGTTCAAATCTGACCTCAGACACTTACTAGCTGTGTGACCCTGAGTAAGTCACTTTACCCTGTCTGCCTCAGTTTCCTCATCTGTAAAATGAGCTGGAGAAGGAAATGACAAACCACTCCAGTATCCTTGCCAAGAAAACCTCAAACGAGGTCATAAAAATATCTGATATTACTGGAAATGACTGAACAAAACTTTACTTGAATATGTGCTTTAATAACTTAAAACTGCATGAATTGCTGTCGCATGCTATAGGTATATGTATATATACACATATGAAATACCTACATATACATGTATCTGTATGTACATGTGTGTATGCATATGAGCACTGTGCATGTACATATATTGCTGCTCAGTTGTTTTCAGTGGTGCCTGACTCTTTGTGACCCCGTTTGGGATTTTCTTGGCAAAGATTTGCCATGTCCTTTTCCACCTCATTTTACAGATGAGGAAACTAAGGCAAACAAAGTCAAATGACTTTTCTAGGGTCACACAGCTGCTAAGAGTCTGAGTCTTCCTGCCTCCAGGCCCAATGTTCTATTCACTGAGCCATCTAACTGCCAGCACACACATATATACATATATCGTATGTCTACATACATAAATACATATGTGTACATACATGTATATACATGCACATAAAATAAGTTTACAAAATGTTTTACAAATATTATCCCATTCGATCCTCTCGACTGCCCTGGAAAGTAGCTGCTCTTATTACCTTTGTTATATAGATGAAGAAACAGAGGTAAAAAAACAGATAAGCCATTTGCTCAGGGTCATTCAGCTACTAAGTGTCAGAGGCTAGATTTGAACTTGGGTCTTCCTAACTCCTAACTCCTAATTTCCTAACTTCATCTTTCTGTCCACTCTGACACCTAGGTTCCAACAAATACACACACACACATATGTGTGTATACATACATGTTTGTGAACATATACACACCTATAAGATATGCTGATGTACATATATTATTTTGTTATTAACTTTATGCAATATGTCTTTTAAAATTTGAACTTGCTATTGTTATAGTACAAGCTCATTGTAAGTATAGATTGTTTTCATACTTTTTTAAAATTGTTTTTATTCTTTTTGGAGGGAGGAAGGCAGGGCAATTGGGGTTAAGTGATTTGCCCAAGGTCACACAGCTAGTAAATGTGAAGTGTCTGAGGCAGATTTGAACTCAGGTCCTCCTGACACCAGGGCTGGTGCTCTGTTCACTGGCTACCTAGCCACCCCAAATTGTTTTCATTCTTGTATTCCTGTCTTTAATACTTAGCAAATGTCTGGCAAAATAGCAGGTACTTAATAAACATTTAAATTGATCGATTGATTGATCAATTGGTTATTAATCCTGAAGCTCTGGAGTTTGAAGAGAGGGCCTCCCACTTGGAAAGGTGATACACTTTTTGTAAGGGGATGTGTCTAAAAGGAGGCCTCCCCCCTCACTCCTGGTTCTGTGGGCTCTGAACTCCTATAGCTTGATTGTAGGCTCAGCCCTCAGGTTAACAGGTTCAATCCTAAATATTCCCCTTTGGCATAATTGTGGTTCTTGAAGTCTCAGAGCTGGACTTGGACCTCACTGCAATTGAAGTGTAAGCCAAAGGCCTAACTGGGAAAATCTGTGTCCTGGGTCTTTATTCAATAAGCACTGATTGTGTCTACTGTGTGCCAGGCTCTGTGTTGGGTGCTGGGCATACAAAGATGAAGTGGAACTCCATTGAGGAACTTAGCGTCTACTGGGGATGGGGTGAGGTGGGAAGTATACAGAATATCATGTATTATACTAGGTGCAGTGGATAGAGTGCTGAGCCTGGACTCAGAACGACTCATCTTCCAGACTCAGATGCTTATTAGCTGTGGGACCCTGGGCAAGTCACTTAACCCTGTTTGCCTCAGTTTCCTCATCTGTCAAATGAGCTGGAGAAGGAAATGGCAAACCCCTCCAGTGTCTTTGCTAAGAAAACCCCAAATGGGGTCATGGAGAGTCAGAAAACTGAAAAATGGCTTAATAACAACAAAAACACACAAATGAAGAAGGCAGATGATGGTGATGGGTGATGGAGAGTGCGCCAGATTTTGAAATCTGATGGTCTGAGTTCTGGTTCTGGTTCTGTCTCACCAGCTGTGTCATTCTATGCCAGTCAGCCCCTCTGGGCCCAATTTCCTTCTCTGTGAAATGAAGGGTTGGGATTAAATGATATCTAAGCTTCCTTCTAGGTCTAGCTCACTCATAGAGAATACATCACAAAGCTCAACTCAGTCATGTCTCATCTCTCACCTGTTAAACACCCTCTACCTTATCCTTCCCACTTCTGTCTCGTTTAGCTCTGGCCAGATGCCCGAGATAGGGGGTTAGCCTGGGTCAAAGAAGATCCCATTCCTTTGGGAATGGGAGGAGAAAACATGGGTCAGTTGAAGGCTCTGCATGACTTTTCCTTTAACTGTTACACTAGGGTGGATGGGGGTGAGGGTGGGGGTCCAGGCAGTGGTATTCTGGTAAATATTTAGTAATCAGCTGACTTAGAAAAATATGCAGGACACACTTTAAAGATTAGTAAGCATTATTCACATTTTCTCCACCTCATTCTTAAGTCTAGACAATCAACAAAATACGAAGTAACTTAAACTCTGATTTCTGAGGTATAAATGCTTACACTGAAACTTTAATAATAATAATTGAACTTAGGAGCTGGCTGAGTCCAGGCACCCAAAGACCTCCGCTAGGTCAGTCATCCTAGTGTGACTTAGGTCTTGCAGAGGGGAGGTCCAGAATAAACCAAGGCTTCCTAGGATCCTGATGAGGCAAAATTTATAAAGTGCTATGTACATGGTAGCTATTATCAGTAGTGGTGGTAATAGTAGTAGTAGTAGTAGTAGTACTAGTACCTAGTAGTAGTGATAGTAGTAATTAGAATAGTAGTAGTAGCAGTAGTAGTAGTGATAGTAGTAATTAGAATAGTAGTAGTACTAATAGTAGAAAAATAGTAGTAGAGTAGGAGTAGGAGTAATTGTGGAATAATAGTAGTAGTAATAGTAGTAAGTCTCTTAGGATTTTTTTAAATTTTATTTTTTAAAATTTAATTGATTTGTTTATTTACTTTTAGTTTACAAGATTCAGTTCCAGAACCCCTTGAGTTTCAAATTTTCTCCCCTTCCTTTCCCCCACCCCCATGTTGGCATGTAATCATGTACAGGATCTGCAAATACTTTCACACTGGACATTAGTCTGGTTGTATAGAAGGATTGTAACCGATGGAGTGAATGATGGGAAAGAAGAAAGAAAAACAAACATGGAAAAGAACGAGAGCATATAGATTGCTTCAGTCTCCATTTAAACTCTGTTCTTTCTAGATCTTTCTCTGAATGTAGGTATCTCCTTCCATGCTGAGACTTGTAGAGTTGTCTTATAACTGCGTTGCTGAAAAAAGTCCAGGTTGGTCATCACACATATGATGTGTCCGTGATTGTGTACAAATTTTTCCTAGTTCTGCTCTTCTCACTTAGCATCAGTTTGTATAAGTCTCTCCAGGTTATTATGAAGTCTGTCTGCTCCTCATTTCTTATAGCACAATAGTATTCCATTATATTCATATACCACAACTTGTTTAGCCATTCCCCAATTGATGGGCATCCCCTTAATTTCCTGTTTTTTGCCACCACAAAGAGAGCTGCAATAAATATTTTTGTACATATGGGTTAGCCAGGATTCAAACTCAGATCTTCCCAACTCCAGGTTTGGTGCTTTATACACCCAAGTGCCAAAGCACCTTCCTCCCAATATCAGGGAGGTGGATTGTTCAAATATGATTAGCAATACTATTTTATCAATGAGGATGCTGAGATCCAGTTTGGGGAAACAACTTGCCCTCTCTCTCTCCCCTACTCCATAGTATAATGCCATCTAAAAGCATGGTCTTTGGATTCCTGGAAACTCTTTCATGAAGCCAAACTGTTTTCATAATAATAGTGAAATATTGTCCATTAAAATATTCCTCCCTTTCCTCTTTCCAACTTCATAGTCGTGTGAGGTCAGATTTCTTCATATACTTCAGCCAAAACAATGTATAACAACAGATTGAATACAGAAGCAGATGTGAGAATACAGCTGTCTTCTGTTAAGTTAGACATTAAAGAGATTTGGGGGGAAAAAAAGTAAATCAATGCCACTCCTTACCTTTTTTGTGTTTTGGAAAATATAGTTATTTTTTTTATAAAAATATATTATTTCTGTTAACTTGTCACAGTTATTATTATTAAATGTGTTATTTATTAATTTAGATTTGCTATTTTAAAATGATTATTATATACAATATATTGTTGTAGTTTAAAAATAAATGTTTAAAGTTTTTCAGTTTTAATTTCTAGTAGGCTCATATAGGTATATACACAAATATATTTGTGGGCTATATAACACATATCCCACATAAAAGCTTTTTGAAGGTCTTCAATTTTTAAGAATATAAAGAGATCCTAAATAATTTTTTAAATATAAGGGGATCCTCAGTGACCTTTAAGAATATAAAGGGGTCCTCAATAATTTTAATTTAGTTTTTGAGACCCCCATTTAGGGATCCTGAGACCCAAAAATTTGAGAACATTTAATATGTTTATTTCAAATAATGGAAAAACCAAGTTTAGGATCCACCTCTGCTGACTCCTCCTCTCAGTGTTCTTTCCACCACCTCACACTGCCTTTCATCACTTTTGACTCTTGGCAGACTAGTTAAACTGATTGATGCCACAGCTGGCTCTGACATTTGGTCTCCATGGCAGTTTTTTTTCCCAAACTTTCTCTCTTTGCAGGGCATGTCTTGGCAACAAAAATGCAAGATAAGCCCCAAGAAGGGTTCTTGCATGGCAGGCATTTTCTCCATCCTCCTCACCATCCAGTCCCTCATTCTTGACTTGAACCAGACGTTTTCCTTCGGCAAGGATCCCAACAAATTCACCATCTATGAGGAGCTCCATGGAGTGACCATCTGGACTGTCAGTCACAGAAATAACATCATCATCTTTCTGTCCATCACTACACTCCTGGCTAGTTGCTTCCTCCTCTATTCTGTGCACATGGAACTCTACCTGGGCCTCCTTGTCTACATCCTCTGGATCATCATTTATCAAATCACCTCTTTCTCCCTAATCCTGGTAATCTCTCAGGTCATCCAGCCTCCCTTTCTGTCAATAAAGTACTACTGGTGGATTTACCAAATTTCCAGCATGCTCCTCCAGGCCTTTTGGCTATCCTTTGTCATAACCTATGCCTACTATCTCAGTAAGGGCCCATACCACTTAGCCAAGAGGAGTCCGCCTACCAAACAGAACTCTGAGATTATATCACAATCCTGGTCCCATATGGATGTAAGAAGCCATGTTAGAAAATTCATTTGATCTTTGTTAGGAAGAAGAAAGAGAGAGAAGATATCCAGACCTGGATTTCCAGATCTCCCTACTTCCTACCTTCTCAGCCCTGCTCCTGATGCCTTCTATTAATGCTGATTCTTGTTCCAAGTTACTGAGGGTCTTTTTTGTTTTTCAAGCAAGAGGTTGTTCTGCTGGCAAAATTTGAGGGGAAGGGGGGAAACGTGAAGAGGAAACGTTTCCTTGGACCATTTGTTATCTTTTGATGCTTAGTAATAAATTGTCTTGCATTGTTCTTTCTTTACCTTTTAGTTGTGTTTATCACATGGGTTTTCTTTTTCCCTCTTCATTTTCTGTGTTACATTTTTATTTCCTTAGGAAGCTGCCACAACCTCACAAGAAGTCAGCTCTCTTGGAATCTCTGCCCAGGCAATGTAATGTAATCATTCACTCATTCACTCAACCAACAAACACTTCCTAAGTAATCTGCTACACACAATAATAGGTGCTGGGAGAGATTTTTTAAAAGATTAATAAGAAGTTGTTCTTGGCCTTAAAGAATTCGTAGTCTAATTCAAGTAATGAGACAGATACACAGATAAAAATAATTCAAATTTGAATAGATATTCAGAGTATAAACTGCTCTGGGATTAGATTCAGGAAGGATTTCCTTAATCTGTTAATCAACAAACATTTATTAAGAGCCTACTATATGGAGAGTAGAGGGGGGGAGGCAAAAAGAGGCAAAAGATAGTCCCTGCCCTCAAAGAGCTTATAGTCTATTGGGGGAGATAACACACAAACATATACAAAGCAAGCTATATAGAAGATAAATAGGAAGTAACAGGGGGAAGGCACTGGAATGAAGAGGGGTTGAGGAAGGCTTTCTGTAAAAGATGAGATTTTATTTGGGACTTAAAGTAGGCCAGGGAAGTCAGAAAGTGGAACTGGGGAGGGAGAACATTCCAGGCAAGGGGGGTGGGGCGGACAGGGTGGCAGTGAGAAAATGTCCAAAGCCAAGGAATGGAAGCATCTTGTTTGTAGAATAGCCAAGAGACTAGTGTCACTGCATCAGAGAATACATATCCTGGAGCAAGGTGTGAATAGAGTGGAGAGGCAGGAGGGGGCTAGGTTATGAGGGGCTCTGAATGTCCAATAGAGCATTTTGTATTTGATCCTGGAGGCCATAGGGAGCCATGGAAGCTTATTGAGTATGGAGGTGATATGATCAGACCTGTGATTTGGGAAAAGCAGTAGTGGCTGAATGGAGGATGGATTGGAGTGGGAAGAGCCTTAAAGCAAGCAGACCCAATAGCAGGTGTGAGGAGATAGAGGCGTGTACCAGAATGGGGGTGACATCAGAGGAGAGAAAAGGGTGTATTTGAGAGATGTTGGAAAGGTAAATTGACATACCTTGGCAAGAGCTTGGATATGGGGGGTGAGAGACAGTGAGAAGGTGAGAATGACTCCTAGGTCGTGAGCCTGAGGGCCTAGGAAGACGGCGTTGCCCTCTACAGAAATAAGAAAAGTAATAGGAGGGCAGGGTTTGGGGGCAGGGGGGGGGGGGCGGGGAGAAGATAAGGAAGTATGTTTTGGACATGTTGAGTTTAAGATATCAACTGGACGTCCAGCTGGAGATGTCGGAAAGCAGTTGGAGATTGAGATCACAGGTAAGCAGAGAGTTTGATAACATCTGAGTTGGGTTCTAAAAAATGGTTAGAATATCTACAGCTAAAGGTGGTTATGGAGGAGGGCATTCCAGGTGTAGGAAACAGCACGAATAAAGGTGTGGATGTAGGATGTGTTTAGGAAGGGTTGATGTTTAGAGTATGTGAGAGGGTAGATAAAGTTATCAAGGTAGGTTGGAGGCAGTTTAGATGGGGAGGAGGTAGCATATTGAATATCAAAGGAGTGGGTATTTGAACTTTATTTGTAAAACAAGGGATCACTAGGTGGCACAGTGCATAGGATATCAGCCCTAGAGTCAGGAGGACCTGAGTTAAAATTTGGCCTCAGACACTTACTAGAGGTGTGACCCTGGACAAGTCCCTTAACCCTGATTGCCAAAAGAAAGGGGGAAAAAAAAAGAAAGCAGTGGGGTCATTGAAGGTTTTTGAGCAGCTGCTGTAGCATATTATCAGACTTCAGCATTAAGAAGATTTATAAAGAAATAGTATATAGGCTAGTTTGGGGGTGCAGGGAAGGGTATTGTCAGGAAGACCCTTCAGTAGTTGTTGCAATATTCTAGGCAATGTAATGATATTGCCACAGTCCTAAAAATCTATGATTTCATTTGTATGGAGGAAGTTCCCTTCAATTTTGCCTATTCAATTTCTCTGTGCCTTGGTAGATAGTTTCATAAGTTGACCAAAACCAAGATGGGCCTCTCAAAACTTACTCAGGTGAGGCCTTGAAAGAGTGGCCAACCCTGGGCTCCTATTGAAAGCTGTCGAATTAGTGAGACTTCCTCGTTTTATACTGCCCTGGCATAATCTCCACAAACTCAGGATCATTTTCTCACCCCAGTGAGACATCAGGGTCATACCTTAGTGCAATAATAATAATTCACATACTTTTAGCATTTTAAGGTTGGTGAAAACGCTTTCATCACAATAAAGAGGGGTAGTGATTTTTTAAAAACTGTTGTTATTCAGTTGTGTCTGACTCTTTGTGACCCCGTTTGGGGTTTTCTTGGCAAAGATGCTACAACGGTTTACCATTTCATTCTTCTATTCACTTTACAGATGAGGAAACCGAGGCCAACAGGGTGAAGGACTTGTGGAAGTGTTAACCTGTCTCTAGTTTCTCTAGAGGAAACCCAGCAGCTGCTCTCTCCCATGGGGGATCAGGCTTCCTGAAGCTAACCCCTTCCTTAGGTAACTGTCTTTTCTGCATCCATCTATCCTTGGTGTGTGTCTTTGCTCCAGTATATCTCATAATATAGGAAGAGAGAAAGTCCCCTCTCCTCCACTCCAAATGTGATTCTCTTTCAGGGACTTGTTTTTCCCTCCACTTATGGCTCCAGCTCCAAAAGGAGTGAGTAAAGGCTTTGTATCCATACACTTATTCCGTATTAGCCCACAATTATCAAGGGAAGGAGGAAGGCTTCCTTTGCTCCCTGAGCCCTCTCTTTTATATCAACATCTCTGGCTACCATTATTTTCAACCTTTTTTGACGACATTTCTCCCTTTTCCTCTTCAAGAGGACTTGTGATGTTAATTTTAACTTGACATCACTCTGCCTAAGAATGTTGAGGAGGACAGAGGGAAATAACAGAGAACAGATGGGCCCAACTCTCCCTCTCCCACACATCCAATCAGTTGCTCACTCCTCGTTTGTTGGGGTGGGGGGTGTTTCCCCTTCCATTATAACTCTACTAGCCATCCCCTTCTTTCCTCTTCTATTACAACCATCCTGGTTCAAGCCCCCATCTCTTCTGACCTATTGTACTATTGTAATAGTGTCTTACCTGGTCTTCCTTTAGACACTACTGAGTAATCTATTCATGCATGACTCTGACTATGTCATTCTTTTATTCAAAAACCTTTGGTGGGGCAGCTAGGTAGCACAGTAAATAGAGCACCAGCCCTGGAGTCAGGAGGACCAGAGTTCAAATTTGACCTCAGTCAGTAGACTTAGCTTCAATAAAAGCATTTACTAAAGTGATATAGCTAAAAGAGCTGGCACAAAGCATTCCCCCCAAAACTTAGGGTCCTCACAAATTCTCATAAATATGCACAATGTCTATAGGAACTGCATGAGGGTAGTGAGACAGATGTCTAGGGTATACACATGGCAAAGGATTAATCATAACCTCTAATGCTTCAGGGCTTATAAATCCTTTCTATATAGTCCAAAGCCAGCAACTTCTATCTGCCATGGTGGGTCAAGCTCCCGAAAGCTAACTCCTTCTTTGGGTAACTGTTTTTTCTATATCCATCTTTCCTTGGCACATCTCTTTGTTCTAGTATCTCCCATAATGTAGGAGGAGAAAAAGTTCCCTTTCCTCCACCCCAAATGTGATTCTCTTTCAGGGATCTGCTTTTGGCTTATGTCTGCAAATCCCAAAATCAGGTACTCCAAATTGAAAGCTCTTAAGATTGAACTGGTCCATCTGAGACGGATAAGTCAAGGAGTATAACTGATTCTCTTCACCAATCTTGCTTTTTCATTCTTGACCCAATTAAGGAGGAGTTCACACCTGATAAAGGAATCAGTGCATCTTGTTTAGTTAAAACCTAATTTGATTTAAAGATTGATTCTTTGACTCAGTCAAAGAAGCTTTCACACTTGATAAAGATATCTGGAGTAGATACATGAAAACTTCAATAAGGTCTTATACTTAAAAGGAAGGGTGAAAATCAATTGTGTATCTGCCTCTTCCCCCTGCTAGTTTTCTAGCTTCTTGTGAGCAGGGCTTGAGTCCCACCTGTCTTTGTAGCCCATCCTAGCAAAGGTGCCTTATAAATACTAGTTGCTCAATAGATGTCTGTTGAATTAGATCTTGCCCCAGGTTGCCTGCCAATGAATTAAAGAAAATCAATTATAAGATCAAAGTGCAGTCCATTCAAATCAATTCAATAAATATTAAGAACCTCCAGTGTACAGAATATTAGGCTAGAGTTTAGACAAGATGCATTTCCTGCTCTAAGATAATTTCATTCTTTGTATTTGTATGCATACAATGTAGTTAGTTTAGCACAGTGGTTAGAGCCCTGGGCTTGGAATCAGGAAGACTCATCTTCCTGAGTTCAAATCTGGCCTCAGACACTTACTGTGGGACCCTGGGCAAATCACTTACCCCTGTCTGCCTCAGTTCCTCATCTATAAAATGAGCTAGAGAAGGAAACAGCAAACCACTCCAGTATCTTTGGGAGGAAAATGCCAAATGTGGTCATGGAGAGTCAGACAAGATTGAACAATAACACTTAGCACAGTGCCTAGCATGTAGTAAGAGCTTAGTAAATGTTTGTCAATTAAAGGAGGGAAGGAATAAGCATTTATTCAATGCCTACTATAATTTACTCCACACCTACTATGTACCAGGTACTAGCACTTTACAAATATCTCATTAGATCATGTAATTTTGATTATGAAATCATCAGCCAAATTTCTTCATTTTGCAAGTAAGAAAACTGAAGTTCAGAATGGGGAATTGACTTCCCCAAGGTCACACTACTAGAAAGTGACAGAATCAGGAATCAAACTCAGGTTTTCTGGTGTTTTGGTCACTACACCAGCCAGCCAGCCTTCTGGTTAAGCAAAAATGGAGTCTATAAGACAGTCAGTAGGTATATCACTGGTGGGAGGAGAGGCTGGGTGGTTCTCAGAGGAAGAACTTAACCTTCTGGACTCAAAGAGTCTAGATTTCAGTAGGCTCTGCCACCAGAGGATCACAGATTTCGAGTTGGAAGGACCTTAGAGGTCCTCTTGTCTAACCTTATCTTTTTATGAGTGAGAAAACTGGGACTCAGAGAGACTGTGTCTTGGTAAGTTTTGGGGCAGCTAGGTGGCACAGTGAATAATCGAGTGCCAAGCCTGGAATCAGGAAGACCTGAATTCAAATCCAGCTTCAGATACTCTCTAACTGTGTGACCCTGGGCAAGTCACTTCACCCTGTTTGCCTCAGTTTCCTCATCTGCAAAATGAATTGGGAAAGGGAAGGGCAAAAGACTCTAGTATCTGCCAAGAAAACTCCAGATGGGGTCACAAGGAGTCAGACACGACTGAGCAACAGCATGAAGCTCTACATGGTAAGTAGCAAATCCGGGAGTAAAACTCAGATCCTTTTGTTTCAAATCCAGCATTTCCTCCTTGTCCAGAGTCTGTATCTTCTTCTCCTGAAACATCAAGGATATTAGTGTTCAGGCTGTGCTCAAATTCACCCATATGGTGCTTTATCACGAAAACTCGTCTTGGTCCCTTCAAAGGTCATTACGAGTCAGTGGAGGAGGAAATAAAGTTCTAGAAAGTAATTTGCCCAAAGTCACAACGATAGGAAGTAATAAGCTGGCTTTTGAACCCAGGTCTCATGATGTCTCTTAGCTTGAATCTATGGTACAGCAAGAAATGTTGAATCAGAGAGAAGGAATTGGAGGGTGGTGCAGTTCCCTTAATGGACACAAGGTGGCAGTCCAGGAATAGACTTTTTCTCAATCTCACACACAGACACATACACACACACAGACACAGACACACAGACACACAGACACACAGACACACAGACACACAGACACACAGACACACACACAGACACACACACACACACACACACACACACACACACACACACACACACACACACACACACACACACACACACACACACACCCCCCTTATAAGGACCGTGAATGAGTTGGAGGTTAGGGAGGGTGAAAGGATGACAGGCACATGAAGGGAATCTGCCAGAACAGGCAGAGGAGATACCAGAAAAGCAGAATAACCTTTGATGATTTCTACTTTCTGATAATTTCAAAAGCCCTTGTAACAAATATGCACAGGTGAGCAAAAAAACAAAAACAAAACCCCAAATCCCCTCATTGGCAGTGTCTGAAAACGTATGTCTCGTTCTGCACCTCGAGGCCATCACCACTGTCAGGAGATGGGTTAACATGCTTCGTTCTTTATCTGTCCTCTAGAACTGTGGTTGGTTACCACACGGATCAAAGTTCTCAAGTCTTTCTAAGGTTTTTTAAAATTTGTATGGTGTTAAATTATATATATGCACACATATATGTATATTTTTTTGCTTATTTCTGTTCAATTTACTCTGCGTCAATGCATAGAAGTCTTCCCAGGTTTCTTTGAAACTGTCCATCTTGTCATTTCTTTTGTTGAACTATTTTTCCATTATATTCATGCACATGCTTTGTTTAGACATTCTTTAATAGGTAGGCACCCCCTTACTGGAGAGTTTTTTTTTTTACTCTCCCTGGGAGACTATCAGTAAAAACACCAAACAAACCAAAACCAAACCAAACCAAAAAACCCTCATTATTTAGCACCTGAGAAGCAGGAAATTCTGTTTATGTGGTCAAACAATGAGAATCTTTGGGTTTACCTGACTCTGTAAAAGACTGTTTTTTTCAGGAAACAGCTAAAATTGAAACTAAGTGCTACTATCAGTGATACAAACCTAGAGTCAGGATTAAAAAGGGACTTTTGGAGGGTTCACACACTGAACTTCCCCATTGTTAGTAATAAAAAATACATTTGGGCTAAATGCATATAAGAATTTCTAATCATGTGCCCCATTGATGAAAACTCTCGAATGTCACTGCCCAAGGGGGTACAGAGACTTCTTCAGTCGTTTCAGGTGTGTCTGACTCTGTGACTCCATTTGGGGTTTTCTTGGCAAGAGAAACTGGAGAGGTTTGCCATTCCCTTCTCCAGCTCATTTTACACATGAGGAAAGCTGAAACAAGCAGTGACTTAGCCAGGGTCACACAGCTAGTAAGTGTCTGAGGACAAATTTGAACTCGGGTCTTCTTGACTCCAGGCCCAGTACTCTATCCACCTCACCACTTAGCTGCCCTATGCACAGAGATCTACATAGGAATAGGATTTATTCCTCTTGGGCCTATTGCCCAGCAGATCCAAGCTCAATTTCTTGCACATATTAATTTTTTGTTCTAGGCCTCTTATTTGATTAAGTGTAGGGAATCTCTGTGTTTGGAAACTCCCTCCAGGGATGCAGAGGGAAACTCCTCTGCTAAGATAAGGTCTTGAATTATTGCCTGGGGGCTCTAAAAAGGTAAGGGACTTGCTCACGGTCACTAATCTTGTAAGAGGCAACCATATGGTACAGTGTAGAGCTCTGGGCCCAGAGTCAGGAAGACCCCAGTTCAAATCCAGCCTCAGACACTTGCTAGCTGTGTGACCCTGGGCAAGTCACTTAACTTCTGTGTGCCTCAGTTTCTTCAACTATAAAATGAGGATAATAATAGTGCCTACCTTACTGGATTGTGAGGATCAAATGAGATATTTGTACAAAAGCATAGGTACTATGTACTTATTTCCTTCTCTTCACTAAGCTAATATATGTCAGGGGTAAAATCTGAACTTGGGCCTTGCTGACTCCCTCTAACCATTTGACCATACTGCCACTCTTTAATTCTTTTCTTTGGAGGGCAATTGGGGTTAAGTGACTTGCCCAAGGTCACATGGCTGGTAAGTGTTAAGTGTCTGAGGTTGGATTTGAACTCAGGTCCTCCTGACTCCAAGGCAGGTGCTCTATTCACTGTACCACCTAGCCACCCAGCTCTTTAATTCTTCAGAAATAAATGATTTGCTGCCCATATACACTTCACCTGAAGACTATCAATGGTTGGGCCTTTGTTTCAGGAAAACACCTGAGGTCATTAAAAGCACTTACACAATTTCCCAAAGACAATCCTGTCTTCTTTGCTCCTCTTCAAATCTGATCCCACTATGCACATGATTACAATATAAAAAGTTACATTTACGTATTACACTTCTTGTCAGCAATCAGTTTATCGTGCTCCAGAATCATGTCTGAAATCTGTTTCTTTAGAAATCTGAAAACTAACCTTGGCAACGGCCTCATTTTCTGAGTTTACTTTCTTGAAAAACCCATTGTGCCCCATTTTTCAACAATTTGGACCCTTTAATTTGTTTTTCATCGGTGTCCAATTTACTTAAGTCAGGATGTTCGGAATGGCGAGGAAGCTTGTATTCCTCTGGGCGGCTATTACTTCTCAGCAAACAAGGCACAATATTTTGTCTCTTGTGTGAGTAAACAAATATCTGCTGTCTGGGTTAAACACTCCGTGTTCTGATTTGATCTCCCATTTCTTGTTATCACCCATCTTACAAAGTCACCCCCAAAACTTTATTGTTGGAACCGAAAAATCTCCATACCAACTGCTCCCATTTAAATACTGAACTGAGTGTCTGGCTTCAGAAAGCGTGCTAGATACTCCTGTAACTGGGAGGGCAGCCGCGCAGTGAGGGAGGGGAAGAAGCCCTTGAGTTGTTGCTGCTCATTGCATAGTGGGCACCAAGTGTATTGGCACATGGTTGCCCTCCCTTTGTCCTGGTTCAACTCCAGTAACAACCAGAAACACAGAGAAAAGATATGACTCTTGCTCCTCTCAGACTAGAGACAAACTTATGATGGTTGGTTGGCTTGGGTCACCTGACAAACAGGAGAGCGTGCAGTGGCAACCTCCTGCCAAGTTACATGATGGGCACAACAGTGACTAGTGGAAGGCAGATTAAGCGGGGCATGGACAAAGCTCTTGTTACATCTTTACTTTCTTTTACAGCCTCTATATTTTTCACGGGCCACCCCAAATCCTTTGGCAGGCAGCAGGCTGTATATTGTGCAAGCCTGATGTAGATAGCAAATACCAGAGAAAGCATTTGGACCTAAGCCCAAAGTAGCACTATTTCCACTGTATCATGTTGTTATTTAGGTTCGAAAGGATAAATTACACTTTTTTGGATGGGACGTAATCATAGTTAAGTGACTTGCCCAGGGTCACACAGCTAATAAGTGTCTGAAGCCAGATTTTACTCAGGTCCTCCTGACCCCACGGCTAGTGCTGTCCCTGAAATCATAACTTTGGAGGGGACTAAGGTAAGGGCTCAGGAGGGAGGACATCCCCAATCCTTGATAGCTCCAGGAATCTAAAGAAAAGAAGAGCTAGGCATGGATGTAAAGATGACAACAGAATAGCATAGTCTAAGGCAGTGGTTCTCAACCTTCCTAATGCCGAGACCCTTTAATACTGGTATGTGGGCATATCTGCATATGGGCAGACCTGCCTGGAGATAGATAGAGGAGCAATGTCTTGGTTCCTAAGATCATCGGAAATATGTGTTTTCTGACGGTCTTAGGTGACCCTGTTTGACCCCCAAAGCAGTCGCAACCCACAGGTTGAGAACCGCTGGTCTAAGGGATAAGACTTAAGCCTTTCCATCTCCCTATCCTGCCCTCTCAGAAAAGTCCTATTGGACTATTATTGGAAGCCCAAAATTCTATTTTCGCATTAGCCATTTAGCTTAGACCTAACAACAACAATAATGGTAATAATAATTAATAATAACCAGCATTTATATAACACTTTAAAATTTGCAAAGTACTTTACATTGTATTGACTCATGATCCTCATGATAGCCTTGGGAGGTAGGCACCATTGTTATCCCCACTTTATAATTAAGGAAACTGAGCCCCCTAGACATTAAGTGACTTACCCAAAGTCATCTAACTAGTAAGCAGCAGAGCCTAGGCAGCTCTAAGCAGCCAAAAAAGGACTTGAGGCCCTGTGTCCTCCTGCTCTATCATTTTGCACGGGTCTGGTTCTGTGGAAAGGAGAGCCTGGTTAGAGAGCCGGGTTAGAGAGCTGGGTTAGAGAGCTTGTTACTCAACGCTGAAAAGTGTTATCTGCCTTTCCCTGAGTCCATCCCTTGGCGAGCTCAGCATAGGGGCAAGCTGTTCTCCGCAGACCCAAGAAGAAAGGGGCTTGGGGAAAATGAGCTTATGGGAAAATATTTTTAAAATACACGGAAAAGAAAGTTCAGAAGAGGACACATGCAACAAAAAGGGAGAGAGGGCTGAATTTTGCCACAATTTTGTTAAATGTAATATGTGCTTTTAAAAATAGTACGTAATAGAACGTCATTTTTCCGTGCAATTCTTGGTTTTGTTCCTAGTTTATTGAAATGTTTGTTGATGATTGTTAAATTTATGATAAAAAATTTGTTAATTTAATTTTAAATTTTAATTTTAATTTAATTTAGAAAGATAATTAGGGGAAAAGATATGAGAAGCCACAGCATATGGTGTCAGATTTTTTCAATATATTGGTTGATTTTGTTTTTTCCCTTTTTTCTCTTTTTCATTAAAAAAAAAAATCCTTTCCTATATTGTAAGGCTCTCCCAGGGGAGAAAAAAGCAAGGTATAGAGTAAAATTTAGGTGATGCAAGAAATATATTAATGAAATTAGTTTTAAAAAATGAATTAGGTATGTATAATCTATATGAAATTACTTACTGTCCCAGGGAGGGGAGAAGTGAGCGAGGGAGAGAGAAAATTTGGAATTCAAAAAAATTTTTAGGGGAAGCTAGGTGGCACAGTGAACAGAGCACCAGCCCTGGAGTCAGGAGGACCTGAGTTCAAAGACACTTAACACTTACTAGCCCTGTGACCTTGGGCAAGTCACTTAACCTCAATTGCCCTGCATTCCCCCCTCCCAAAAGCAAATAAATAAATAGTTTTTAAAGGAATTTTTAAAATTGTCTATATATGTAACTGGGGGAAAATAAAATATTATTTTTAAATTAATTGGGGGTAATAATAGGGCCTTATATTGTGGTAACAATTTTTTAAAAAGTACATTTCTTTTACATTATCTCATTTTCTTTTCTTTTCTTCGAAACTGGGGTTAAGTGACTTGCCCAGGATCACACAGCTAGCAAACGTCTGAGGCCAGAGTTGTGCTCAGGTCTTCCTGACTTCAGCGCTGGTGCTCTACCCATTGCACCATCTAGCTGCCCCCTCACTGTCTCATTTTAACCTCATGACTTACTTCTAAGACATTTTCTGAGAAGGAAATAGATTCAAGGAAGCTTGTGGGACTGAGAATTGTCAGGGACCCCGAGATAATCTAGTGAAACCCTCTTATTTCACAGAGGAGAAAAGTGCTCTTGAGTGCTCTCGAGTGGCCAAGTGACTTGCTGAGGGTCACTCACATATAGTGACAGACAGAATTTGAACTCAGGTGCTCTGATTTCAAATCCAGTACTATCCTCACTATATCTTGGATCTGGTGACTCGCCTCCAGTAATAAGCAACAGTATGGACTCAGTCTAGGTCTTCAGATATCAAGTAAAATGTGATTCCCATCACACCACACCATACCACACTGCCTATCTCTCCCTGGCTGGAGTTAAGGAGCAGCACTGGGCAGAGATTCTGAAGTCCTCAGACACCTCCCTCATACCCTGGCTGTAGGATAACAGGCAAGTGATCCTTGGTTTCCTCATATGTAACCTTCTCTAACCTTCTGGTTCTAAATGTATGATCTTATGACTTCATAAACCGGTGAACAGATCAGATCAGTCTGGTAGCCATCAATCATTTATGGAGTTGGATTGCAGGGTAGGCTCAGCTCCACTGCCCACCTCTACCTCCCATCCTTCTGTGGAAAAAAAATCTTCATCTACTCCATGGTGGTTATCTGTCATTCCATGCTCAGGATTAAACTCTACTGCTCTGTTGTAGATTAAACAGTGACCTCCCTCCTTCCCTCCCTCCCTCCCTCCCTCTCTCTCTCTCTCTCTCTCTCTCTCTCTCGTTCTCTCTCTCTCTCTCTCTCTCTCTCTCTCTCTCTCTCTCTCTCTCTCTCTCTCTCTCTCTCTCTCTCTCTCTCTCTCTCTCTCTCTCTCTCTCTCTCTCTCTCTCTCTCTCTCGTTCTCTCTCTCTCTCTTTCTCTTGTTTGCTCTCTGTCTCTGAGTCTCTCTTTATGTCTGTCTATCTGTCTGTCTCAGGTTCCTCCTTCAAACATTTGCCAAAATAATCTTCCTAAAGCACTAAATCACTATCCTACTCCAAAACTACCAGAAGTTCACTATAGCCTATAGAATAAAATAAAGACCACTCAAGCTGGTATTTAAGATTGTTCACAGTCTTGTTCCAACCAACCAGACCAGCCTTCTTTAACATCTTAGCAGCCTTCAGGCAACGTGCGTTCCAGTCAAGATGTACTGTTTGCTGCTCTGTAATGAGCTCCTTCTTCATTTTCCCTTGTTGCAATCCTTTGCCTTCGATGCTCAGCTCAGGTGCCCTCTCCTTATAGTTGAAAGTCACCTCTCTCTGCTCACATATTCCTAGAGTACTTTGTGCGTGTCTCTCCTTTGACTCATCACATTATCTCTTGTATTATGCTTATTTATGTATATACCATGATATACAGGTCCCCATCCCCACCCACCCCACTCCCCACTAAACTATAAACTCTTGAGGGCAAGGATTGTGTAGTTGTTTATGTTCTGGTGTTTTGTCATAGTTGACAATTTGGAGATGTGAGATGAAACCTCAACCTGATATTCTAACCCAACCTGACTATAAATTGGATGCTGACTATAGTTCCTTTTATTTTTCCTAAACTCCTTGAAGCTTCAAGAATTGGCATCTTGGGTCGTAGTCAACAAATCTTTGCTTCCCTTTTGATACGCCTTACATATTGAGTCTAAAATCTCCTCATCTTAGAAAGGACATGGAAGAAGTCCTTGAGCAGTTAGGAGGCTGCCCCTGGGCCCTGATCCTTCCTTTCAAGTTGGGTTTCTACAATTCATCATCATTATTCTGGTTGATATGAGTTCTGAGAACTTCACACACACACACACACACACACACACACACACACACTCTACCCTACAATGACTCTACCCAACAAACATCCTTCCCCCTCCTGGACACCCATAGTACTTACAGTCTGTACCACATGTGCTGACCCTTAGAATTCTATAGACTTAGAGTTGGGAAGTACTGCTTGTCATAGTCATAGAATTATAGATTTAGAGCTGGAACGTACTTCAGAAATCATCTATTCCAGCTCCCTCATTTTATAGATAAAGAATCTGAGAACCAGATTGTGATTTGCCCAAAGACAAAAAGTTAGCAATTTGCAGGATCAGATTTTGAACTCAGGTCTTTTGGCCCCCAAATCCACCTTAGAGGTAATTTGATTATTTTCAACTTGGCATTTTGTGATATTCTTTTAAAAATTTTATCTGCATATATGTATATGTATGTATGTGTATATATATACACACACATACACACATATATATATCCACACATATATATTCAATTAACAGGCATTTATTTTCTCTCCCCTCCCATTGGGGAAATAATACAAACAAAACCTTTTTAAACAAATATTTATAATTAACCAAAACAATTTTCCACATTGGCCTTGTCCAAAATGTGTATCTCATTCTGTATATTTAGTACAACACTTATATGTCAGAAGATGGGTAAGATTTTTCCTATTGGAACCATGGTTGGATATTGCTTTGATCAGTGTTCTTAAGTCTTTCAAAGTTTTCATTTTAAAAAAATGTTCATAGTGTTATTAAGAGAGAAATTATTCTCTTGGTTCTGCTCATTTCATTCTGTATCAGTTTATACAAGTCTTCCCAGGTTTCTCTGTGATTATTCCCATTGTCACTTCTTACAACACAATAGCATTCTATTACATTCATATACTATAATTTGTTCAGCCATTCCCCAATTAATGGGTACCCCCTTAGTTTCCAGCTGTTTGCTACCATGAAAAGAATTCTACTATTTTACTCATCTTCTCTGTGTAAACTTTATCTCCCCAAAGACTCTAAACTTCTTGATAATAGAGACTTATATCCTTTCAGAGGACCTTCCATATCATTGGACACTTAGCAGGGAATCATTAAATAGCTGCTGGACTGAAAAAGGAAATCCAAAATTCAAATATAAATTGTTTTTATTATCTTCCATTATCCCTATTTCTACTCCCTCCGTTAGTGTGAGTAATTGAGAGGAGACTATATACTAAATCCTACTTTGTAATTGACTTTGATGATAAAACTGGAGATGTGTTCCCCTGGTGAAAAACAAAATAAAAAAAAAAACTTTGACCCCAAGATGTAACACCTAAGGATAAAGAAAAACTTTGAAAATTATGTATTTTTTAAATGTGATTTTTTTTTTACAAATTAATTTATTTATTTTTGGTTTTCAACATTCACTTCCATAAGTTTTAAATTTTCTTGACCTCCCTTTCTTCCCTCCTCCCCAAGATGGCATGCAATCTGATATAGGCTCTCTCTCTATATTCTTATTAAACATGTTTTCACATTAGTCATGTTGTATAGAAGAATTAGAATGAATGAGAGGAACCATGAGAAAGAAAAAAACAAAACAAAAAGAGAGAGCAAATAGTATGCTTTGATCTGCATTCAGACTCCATATTTCTTTCTCTGGATGCGGATGGCATTTTCCATTATGAGTCTTTTGGAGTTGTCTTAGATCCTTGCATTGTTGAGAAGAGCTAAGTCCATCAGTCAATCATTGCACAATGTGACTGTTATTATGTACAATGTTCTACTGGCTCTGCTCACTTCACTCAGCATCAGTTCATACGTCTTTCCAAGTTTTTCTAAAGTCCGCCTTCTTATCATTTCTTGTAGCACAATAGTATTCCATTACATTCACATACCGCAGCTTCTTCAGCCCTTCCCCGGTTGATGGATATCCCCTTAATTTCCAGTTCTTTGCCACCACAAAAAGAGTTGCTATAAATACTTTTGTACATGTGGGTCTTTTTCCCATTTTTATGATCTCAAAAAATGTGAATCTCAATGGATTATTAATAATTACACCAAAAATAAATTGCAAAATATAATTTCAAAATATTTAGAGTTACATTTGCACTTGACACAATGGTTTAAAGGTCTAAAGAAAAAACAGTAGTGCTTATCAGAAGACAACACATTGAGATGAGAAGTAACTTAGGTTCTAACAAAGTCCTTACCCAGGAACCTATAGCAGGATTCAAAATGAATAAGTATTTGTTAAATTTGGTGTTGTAGAGAGGACATAGAGCTTAGACAACTTGATTTCAAATTCTGCCTTAACTGCTAGCTGCTTTGGCACAAATCATCTCTGTTTCTTCCTCCCTAAAGTATGGGGCTGAACTAGATTCTTCCAGGGCTTGTTTCTATTATGTTAAATATATACTATGGTCATAGAATTCTACTAGATGCCATGGTACATACAAAAGGAACTTTTTTTTAAAAAGTGATCTAGTTAAAAGGCAATTGTATAAGGATCAAGGTAGGAAGACCTGTTTTCAAATCTCACCTGACACTAGCTGTATGACCTGCAGTCAGACACTTAACCTCTGTGTGCCTCAGACCACTCCTTCGGAATCTTTCTCTAAGTCACAGATAATTAATTATAAGCTGCTTCCGTAGTGATAGCTCCCAATGCTAGAAAGTCTCTACCTTGGCAAAAATAACATACTTCTTGTATTCTACACTATATTACGCTATACTATATTATACTGTATCATATACTGTAATGTAATATAAAATATAATTGTAACGACAAGTCATATAGTGTAGTGGCTAGAGGACTGGTCTCAGGGTTAGGAAGATACGGATTTAGGTTCTGCCTCAGACACATACTAACTGTTGCTGGACAACTTAACTAGAAGCAATTCTTCAAGTCTATAAGCTTCAGAGAAGGAATTAAACCTTATTGGTAGAAGTCCTAGAACTCTCTATATTGTTGAAATCATAAGACTAGTGAAAACTATATACAGTAGGTATGCTCTGGCCCCACTCTCTTAGAGCCAAACCATTCCCTCTAGCTCCTTAGAGGGGATTAGAGCATCTCTCTTCTCTAATGACATCAGCTTAAGCCTCCATCGATGGTGTTCCCCTGTGGAGGAGGCTAGTAATTAGCAACCTAGTTCCATTTAACCACTTAACTTTGGATTAGCTTTTACAAAGGGATATTTATTTCAAAGATTAATTTCAAAAATTTATTTCAAGAAAACATGCAAATATTTCCCTCTCTCCCAATTCTCTGTGAACATACTTTTATTTATTCTTTGAAGGGAATGTGCTTGAAACTTAGCTCAGTTCCTCCATAGTAATGGTCCCATCGAGTTCACAATCAAAGGGATGGGTCCTTATAATGAGCTGGAATCAGAAAGGTCACTCCAAAAGATCACTCCTTGCTCCTCAGGGCATAGACACTATGCTTGCTATAAAACCTGACCTAGATCCTGCCTCCCAAATTCTTATGGTTTGTTCTCTCAGGATTAGCATCTCACTCTATTCATTGGTTATTATAAACAGAGTCACCCAAGATCCCCCAAAAGCAAATGAGGCAAAAAGATAGCAGCTGAAGGTGACAGGCCCTTTTGAATGCTTTTGAAGTCAGTCAAAAAGTTTCTATTGAAAACATGGTTAGCCAACCATAACCAGTTATGGAATGCCTATGCATGTTCCACCATCTCTCCAAGGTACTTCCCTCTATAAAATCCTTACTAACCATGTGACCCTAAGCAAGTCCCCTAACTTTCTTTGGCCTTAGTTTCCTCACCTTTAAAATAAAGATAATAATGGCACCTATCTCATAGGGTAGTTATGAGGATCATATATGACAACATATATAGTGTTTTGCTAACCTCAAAATGCTATTAGTGTTAGTATGTGATACATAGCATGATACAGCATGATATGCTATGGTGATATACATCACATACCATACAGTATTCCAAAAGTGCTCAAGAATGACAAAGAAAAGAGTGATCATGAAAGACTTTTTTCCTTTTTCTTTCTTTTTTTTTTTTTGACATGGTGAATCTCAAGTCATGTGCTAAAGGAAGCAGGAAGTTACTTCAGGTAGACAAGGAGGAAATAGTGATGGGAAAGGTGAAATATTTGAGGTACAGTAAAGAGACCAGTCTTGCTGGAAAAGAATTGCAAAGTGATGAAGGATACCAGAAGCCTAGGTGTTCCTAACCACACCGTGTGCACACCTGTGACCTCGAAATACGACTGGACAAGTAAGGTGGGGCCAACCCACAGAGGGTCTCCAAAGTTAGTTTAAGGAAGTTAGAATTAAAGGTATATCAGATGATGGGTAGGCACATGTGCTTTTGAGTAGAGGCATGATGATGAAAACAATGCTTGAACATACCTCTTGACTGAATGGGACTGGGCTCAAGGTCCAGAATGAGACCTATATTTCTGGATATGGCAAATGGGTTGGCTGGTTTTGCTTGATTCTGTTTATTGCTTTCCTTTTTTCTTTTATTAGAGAGGAAAGGGGAACTACTGATAGTGTTGCTCCCTCTCCCCCCACCCCAAAAAAAGAAAGAAAGAAAAGAGGATCATTTAAGCAGTTTTTTACAAGGCTACAGAAGAACACAGAAGTAAATTTGGAAGAAAACAGAGACAAGTAGAACAATTTTGAAAGCAGCATGTTGAATTTATTATATACTTTAAAAAAAAGCAAGTTGTATACGACAGGTTTGAGTTTCATATATAATCCTTGTTTGTGAAATTCAGAAACTTTTTAGAAAGGAATTTATATAAAAATAGAAAGTGATGTTTGAGAAAGATTTCAAAAGCATGTATAAAACAAATCGAAGTTGGAGAAAGACTGGAGTCATGAGACCATTTAGGAGATTTTCCTAGAGACTGTTCAGTTTTTGAGTTGTATTTGACTCTTTGTGACCCCATTTGAAGTTTTCTTGGCAGAGGTACCGGAGTAATTTACCTTTTCCTTCTCCAGTTCATTTTACAGATGAAGAAACTAAAGCAAACAGGGTGAAGTGACTTGCCCAAGGTCACACAACTAATAAGTGTCTGAGGACAGATTTGAATTCAGATCTTCCTGACTTTAGGCCTGGGACTCTATCCACTTTGCCACCTAACTGCCCTCCAGAGGTCTAGGCCTGAGGCCTAAGAGGGTAGCAGACAGGGCAGAGCAAGGATGGCAGAAAGGGGGTGGAGTGCTGGAGGGGGAGGGGAACTGATGGTATAGAGAGTGACGGAGAGATAGGAGTCAAGGATAATAGGAATCAACCATGTGACATGTCATCCCCAAAAGTTAATGTGATATTAGTGCACATTACAAAAAACAAATGTTTTACTGGGTTGGGGTTTTTTTTTGCACTATCTTCTAGTTAGCCCACAGGGGGAGTATTGTTTTCATGTTAGGATGCCTTATTTTATAAAAGATATTGATACAAGTCAACTGCAACCTGAGGGGGAGGACCAGGATGGCAAGACCATGCCCCGGGAGGATGAGTCCCAAGAACAGGATGATATTGAACCTGGACGCATGGAGCTCACGATAGCTATCTGAAAGTTTTGTTTTTGTTATTGTCTTTTGGAGGCAATCGGGGTTAAGTGACTTGCCCAGGGTCACACAGCTAATAAATTTCTGAGGTTGGATTTAAACTCAGGTCCTCCTAATCCCAGGGCCCTTGTTCTATCCACAGCGCCACCTAGCTGCCACCTGAGTTTTTAAAGGGTTGTGTAAAAAAAATGCTTTCTCTGCTTGGCCTCAGATGGACAGAACTAGAAGCAATAGATGAAAGCTCCAGAGACAGCACTGGAATCCATAGGAGGAAGACCTTAGCAATTAGGATACGCCAAAAGAAGAATGGCCTCCCTCTGAAGTTGATGACTTATTTATCACTGGAGGTCTTCAGGAAAGGATGGATAAGTACATGTCAGGGATGTTATAAAGGACTTTCCTTCTCAGTTATCAATTGCATTCTGTAACTCAAGGTGAAAGCAATTGATGGGCCTGGAGGAGAGAATGAAGATGTACTGGATGAAGATGAAGTTCAGAGTGTTTCAAAAGTTGAGAAGGGAAGGGGGATGGCATGGTATAGTGAATAGAGAGCCAAGATGACCTGTATTTAGGCTCTTCTTCTAACACAGACCGACTGGCTGACCCTGGGCCAGTCACTTAATATCTCCTTGCTCTAGACAACTCTTTAAAACTAGATGCTGCAACTGAAGCAAATTACACGCTCTCTTTCTTTTCCACGTTTGGTTTTGTTTCCTCTTTCTCGTTGTGCATTCCAACGGTTACAACCCTTCTTTACAACCAGACTGATGTCCAATGTGAAAGTATTTGCAGATCCTATATCTGATTGCACGCCGCCATGGTGGGGAGGGGAGGAGGGAGGGGAGAAAATTTGAAACTCAAGGGATTGTGGAACTGAATCTTGTAAACTAAAAGTAAACAAACAAATAAATTTTAAAAAAAAGACTAGATGCTGCCGAGAAGGCACCAGCCTGCAGTGGTTGGAGGAGTTTCCTTCCCTGGTATTCCCTAAGTCAGTGAAATCACATTTCTAGTCCCTATCCTATCCTTTAAAGTGGGAGTTAATAAGGATCCCACATAAATAGGATGCTTCCCCTTGGGGAGATCGAATGAAATGTTTTCTCCTTATCCCCCAAAACTTACCAGCCTTTTCCCTCAACCCAAGAATTGATGGCCAAGGTATACAAAGTCACAATTCACAAGCTCTTACTGCCCCTTACTAACAGTGGATCAAAAATCTCATGTATATTTGTGAGCATTATATAGCTTGCCTTCTCAATGGGTAGGGATGGGCCTGGAGGAAGGGAGAGAATTTGGAAATCAAAATTTAGAAAAATGAACCTTAAAAAAAAATCTTGTGTGTGTGTTTGTGTGTGTGTGTGTGCGTGCGCATGTAAATCGTGATTGGGTGAGAGAAGCTATACATTCAAAGTTCAGTCTCCTAAACTCTTAAGCTACCTCGGCCTAAACTGGAGAATCAAACAGAAATAAAAATACTACCATGTATGCTCTCAGGGATGGCAATAAGTCCTAAGAGTGGGGCACGGCCTCTAGACCAAGATCCTTGTGTACTGGGAAAACTAAGGAGACTTCCCTGAGGCCCCATCCATGAACACACATGTGCGGCACCCCCAGCCCCCCAATCTTTTCCTTAGTTGTCACCAACTCACTTGGAGCCAGTGATGCCCAGGTAATTTCCACAGGGGGGCAGGAAGGAATTTTTTAAACTTTCCAGTCATGAAGAACTGTTATAATGGGAGCTTTAGGATCCAAACCAGGCTTTTGATATTCTCTTTGATTAGTTAACATGCCTGTTCCTTTCTGGAGTCAAACTCTTTCTTTCACCTGATATTTCTGGGTGACCCACTATGTAGGAGATCCCTGAGCTTACTCAGCTCCCATTAGTCATCTGTCTCAGCCCTCCATTCCTGCCAGAATTATTTAATTTGTTGTTTAATCATCCTCCATTGTGTCTGACTTTCGTGACTCCATTGGGGGTTTTCTTGGCAAAGATACTAGTACTGGAGTGGTCTGCTATTTCCTTCTCCAGCTCATTTTACAGATGAGGAAACTGAGGCAAACAGAGTAAAGTGACTTGCCCAAGGTCACACAGCTAGTAAGTCTCTGAGGCTAGATGTGAACTCATGATGGTGAGTATTTCTGACTCCAGGTCTAGCACTCTATCCACTGTACCACCTAGCTGCCATGGTATTTAATTAACCATTTATTAATCCACAGGTAGAGTATTGTTTTCCCTTCTGTACATCTCATCGGGT
This sequence comes from Pseudochirops corinnae, assembly GCA_028646515.1. Lineage (NCBI taxonomy): Eukaryota > Metazoa > Chordata > Mammalia > Diprotodontia > Pseudocheiridae > Pseudochirops > Pseudochirops corinnae. Next base: position 175,047,541 of record CM053586.1, read on the forward strand.
AAAGGATGCCCACAAGCTGGGTTACATCCAGAGGAGAACGATTGGGGTGGTAAGGGCGACTTTATAATATAGTTTCCTTACCGTCTTCTGACCATGCCTTATGATTTCTCCCTTCTTTGTCTTGGTTCCCCCTTCCGGCAACCTCAGCCTTCCCTGGCCACCCTCGCCTACAGTAGCTTTTCCTTTCTCTGTACCTATGAGTGTTTATTGTCCTGTATCTCTTCGGCATTGAGAGAGGCTAGGCAAGCCCATGGTCAGAAGAGACAGCACTGGCTAGAGAAAGCATAACTGAATTTTAGATTTGGCTTTGCTGCTAACTAGAGAGGGGATGCTGGGGAAGTTGCTTCCATTTCCCCAGAGTTGTTGTAAGGACGAGGTGCGGGAATGTTGTACTTTGTCGATGTAAAGCAGTCAGCCAGTCAGTAAACATGTATTAAGTGCCTGCTGTGTGCCAGGCACTGTGTGGATGGATTGTTGAACACACCAAAAAAAGGCAAAAGACAGTACCTGCTCTCAAGGAGCTTGTAGTCCAATGGGGGAGACCAGATGCAAACAATTATATACAAACAAGTCATTCACAGGCTAAACTGGAGACGATCAACAGAGGCAAGGCACTGGAATTAAGAGGGATCAGTTACAGCTTCTTATAGAAGAGGAGATTTTAGCTGGACTTGAAGGAAGCTGCCAGGAGATGGAGATAAGGAGGGGGAGCATTCCTTGAATGGGGAGCAGCCAATGAAAATGCCTTAGACTAGGAAATGAAGTTTCTTGCTCAGGGAGCAGTAAAGAGGCCAGTGTCACTAGATAGCAGAGTAAATGTGAATTATTATCAGGGCACAGTGACTTGCCCAGGGTCATACAGCTAGTCAGTGTCTGAAGCTGGATTTGAACTCAGCTCCTCTTGACTTCGGGGTTGGTGCTCTATGTACTGTGCCACCTAGATGCCCCTTGGCAGTATTTATAAAACAGGGACAATACCCAACCAACCTAAGGCTGCTAGTGTTTTCCCTCATTAGCTTATCTCTTTATTTTGTATATATTGGATATGCACCTAGTTATTTGCAGTTCTCCCCCATTAGACTGTGAGTTTCTTGAGAACAGAGGCTGTCTTTTGCCTTTCTTTGTATCCCCACAATGCCTCCAGGTACACAGTAGGTGCTTAATGAATGCTCATTGACTTAACCTATCTCACAGGACTGCTATGAGAACCAAGTGAACTAATGTATAAGGAAGGCAATATGGTGTACTGCGTATACTGGGTGGAATGCCTCCGTTGTAGTCAAGGTAGTCCTTCTGATGCTTATTAGCTATGAAGACTGAGTCAACTTAACAATAAGACGTAATTACCTCAGTTTCTTCATCTGTAATAAAAGGAGGTTGGACTTGGGGGTCTCCAAGTTCCCTTGGGGCAGCTAGGTGGTATAGTAAATAAAAATACTGAGCCTGAAGTCAGGAAGACTCATCCTCCTGAGTTCAAATCTGGCCTCAGACACTTTCTAGCCGTGTGACCCTGGGCAAGTCACTTCACTCTGTTCGTCTCACTTTCCTCATCTGTAGAATGAGTTGGAGAAGGAAATGACAAACCACTCTAGTACCTTTGCCAAGAAATCCTCAAATGGGGTCACCAATGGTCTGACATGACTGAAAAATGACCGAACAGCAGCTCCTTTACAGCTCTAAATATGTGCTTCTGTGCTCCCGTGAGTCTCAGTTTTCTTCATCTATAAAATGAAAATAATCTTCCCCGAGTCCCTCCCTCGAAGAGTTGCCATGAGGCTCAATTAGATAAATTAAACATAAATTAAGCAATATATTAAATAAAGCATTTTACTAAAATGCGTGTGCTACATAAATGCAAGCTCTTCTTTAGTACTTGGTGAATTATAAAGCACTGACCAAATTGTCAGGGCTTATTAGGAGGATGGGATGGTGAGAAAACAGAGGTAAGCTGGCTGGGGTCAGTGTGAGTTGCTTCAGAGAGGCTGAGGGACCCAGAGACAGGTAGTGGTTGCCTGTACTGGGCCACACATGGTGTTTCAGCTCTACCCCTATTCTCTGGTCTTCCCGCCTTTTTCTTTGTTTTGCCATTTGCAGAATTCTGCATTCCAGAGGGGGCCCAGGCCAGTTGTGTTCACTCTTAAGAGAAACAGGAGCTCTCCCTCCTACCTTGCCTTGGTTATCGGGCCCCTTTTTCCTCCAGAAATAAGGTTTGAGGAATTTGGCCCAAGCCTTGCTCTGTAAACGGGCATCCTGGGCATCCTGGGTAACTGCCTGTGTGGGTGCCCCTCCTATAAGTCAAGGGGACCTTGACTCAGCCTTAGTTCCTTGCTTTCATTTCCTTTAGGGCTCAGAGAAGCTAGGGGGCCAGTACAGCCTTTGCTTTTAGCAATATGAGTTTGAGCAGGAAATGAATTGGGGAGATGAGGCCCTATCTGCTCTAACACTCTGGTCTCGATAGCTCCTTTGTGGTGGGGCTTTCCAAGAACTAGAGGAGCAGTTGAAATAGATGAGCAACATTTACAAGAAATGTTCCCCCCACCTTCCTCTCGCTTGGTCCCTCCTCTACCCTTTGGAGAACCAAGTTAAGCCCAAATCTAACAAGATAAGTGACTCCAAGGAAACATGACCTGGCTCCATTTATCCCACTGCTCACTAGGACAGTTACCCCAGACTTGACTTCTTATAGTGGGCTAGAGCTGGAAGGAAATTAAGGAAGCTATGTAGAACAACCCTTTCATTTTACAAGAGAGAAAACTATAACTCAGAAAAGTTGAATTACCCAAGGTCTTTGTTGTTCAGTTGTGCCCCACTCTTTGTGACACCATCTGTGGCTTTCTTGGCAGAGACACTGGAGTGGTTTGCCATTTCTTTCTCCAGCTTATTTTACAGATGAGGAAACTGAGGCAAACAGAGTGATTTGCCCAGGGTCACACAGCTAGTGGCTGAGGTCGAATTTGAACTTGGAAAGATGAGTCTTCTTGACTCCAGGCCTGACACTCTATCCTCTGCACCACCTAGCTGCCCCTAACCAAGGCCACACAGCTAATAAACATAGGAGAGGCAGGAATTAACATCAGGTCCTCTTACTCTATGACTAGTGCTCTTTTTGTGGTACCAGGGACCTCAGAGAACATCTAATCCAACCTCTTCTTTTATAGTTGAGAAAACAGAAGTCCATCATCTTAGGGGCATTTAGGTGGGGCAGTAGATACAGCACTGGCCCTGGAGTTAGGAACACCTGAGTTTAAATCCAGCCTTAGTCACTTACTAGCTGTGTGACCCTGGGCAAGTTACTTTACCCCAATTGCCTCAAAAAACCAACCAACCAAATGAGAATAACTTTTCTTTCACAGAGTCTTTGCTGACCAGCCAAGTCTTACTCAGGACCCATTGTCACATACCCTAGGCATTTGGGTAATGGCCTTCTCTCTACCACTAAATTACAAAAAGATTTTGGAGATTTATTCATTTTTCTTTCATTTTTTTTTCCATTTCATTCATTCATTTTTCTTTTAAAGCCCCAAGGTCTGCTATCTCATACATGGTTTCACGAGTTGTCATGGCCTAAAACTTCATCAACTGGTGGGTAATTCAATGACAAGAAACTCTCTGCCTACTTTGCTAGGCTGCTTCTTGAAAAAGTAAGTTCAATCGGTTACATGGACCATCACAAAATCCTATAGCAAATTAGTACTCAGTCTTGTGGAATGCTTGAACCTTCTCCTTCACTGATCTTAATCATGGGCTCTAGTGACAATATTTGCAAAGGGTTCAAGAAACCACAGGCCAAACCACAGATAAGAAAAAATGCCATCCCTAGACTGTCACACACACAGGTACATAGATGTCCTTCTGCTTATGTGCCCAGGGTCAAGGCATTTAACCAATTCATCCTGTCTATAGCTTGTTTGCGTGTTGCCTCCTCTGGGAGCTCCTTGAGGGCAGAGATTGTCTTTTTCCTTTCTTTGTATCCCCCATCACTTAGCAGGTCTGGCACATAGTAGGTGAATTAATCAATGCTTTCTGACTGCCTGAATTAACCTCTCAGTGCCCTATGAGTCTGTTTTCTGACTTCAAGTGGAAAAGCAGCTGCCAATCAACATTGGTAGTGGAATTTCTTCATTAAGAGCTTCATGCACTGATGAAATCACAGGTCTGGCAAAAAACAACAAAAATGTCGAAGCTATCACGATTAACAAAATACAAATTAAGTTAAAAGCATTACTGAATCTATAGTCATCTTATGTAGTGTGTTTTTTCCATTCTACAAATATGAATAGTACAGTGTAGCTGGCACTAGGTGGTAACAGTGGATAAAGCACCAAGTTTGGAGTCAGAAAGATCTGAGTTCAAATCTAGCCTTAGACACTTACTAGCTGTGTGGTCCTGGACAATTCATTTAATCTCTATTTGCCTTAGTCCGTCATCTGTAAAATCTGGACACACTGGAGTATGAAGTGGCAAACCACTCCAATATTTTTGCCAAGAAAACTCCAGTCCGTGGGGTCACATAGAGTCAGACACAACTGAACCACAAATAGTTGGCACAATGGGGGTGTTACTTTTTTTTTAATGTTAAAAAGGGGTCCTGATACTTGAAAAAGTTGAGAACCATTTACATTGTAAATGCAGGCTGTGGGAGTTGCCCTTATAGCAAACCAGCTGATTAACATTTATTAAGAGTCGGGCACTGTCCTTGGCACTGGGAATTAAAGAAATGAGACAGGCGCTGCTTACATTCTGCTGGAGGTAGGAGACACACTTTTAGATAAGTGAATACAGAATATAAGTAAAATAAAAACACAATATTGGGGAAGGAATGAATAAAACAGCTGGGGTAATCAGGAAAGACCTCTAGAAGGTGGCAACCAAACTGAGCCTAGAAGAGGGCTAGGGATTCCAACATGGGGTTGTTGTTCGTCCTTCATCCTCGAAGTGGACCAATGCTATCAGGAAGGGTATAGATATACATTTTGCAAAGGCATGAAGGTGGGAGATGAGGGAATTGATAAGGTCAATTTGGCTGGGGTATAAAGCAGTCTGAGGGGGAGTCATGTCTAATCTGCAACTAGAGTCTGGAGCCATATTGTGAAGAGCTTTAAATGGTAAACCATGTTGTATTTTTTCCTAAAGGCAATGGAGAATCCAGGATCATCCAGGATCAGATCTATGATTTGGGAATATCAACTTGGCAGCATTGTAGGAAATGGCTAGTGCATCAGTCACTAGCTCTTTGGACTTGAGAGTCAAGATTGGAGTTCATTTCCTGGCTCAGCCTGTGACCACCGGCAGGTCACCTAACTTCCAAGGGGTAGTGTTTCCCTTACAGGGTTAAGGCTCAAATGAGATAACATATTAAAGAGACCTTTCAAGCTTTAAAGTGTTATGTAAATATCGCATTATTGTTAATGCTGTGTTGTGTCCAACTCTTTGCAATCCCATTTGGGGTTTTCTTGGCAAAGATAGTGGGGTTGTTTGTCATTTCCCTCTCCAGCTCATTATACAGATAAGGAAACTAAAGCAAACAGGGTGAAGTGACTTGCTCAGGGTCCCATAGCTAATTTCTGAAGTCATATTTGAACTCAGAAAGAAGTCTTCCTGCCTCCAGGCCCAGCACTCTACCCGTTGCAGCGCCATCTAGCTGCCTTTCACTTTATTACACTCACTGAAAAGTGAAGTAAAGCGAGGAAAACTGATTTTTTTAAATCTGAGAAGCCACGTCCACGTCCATAGTCAAGTCACGTCCACCTTAATGAGTCTATCCCATCACCTAGAACAGGTAACATGTACCCCAGGAGACAGGCAAACTTCTGAAAACTCATTCCATTGAGAAGCTTCAGGACTGCTGAAGACAAAGGACTCAGGAAAGAAGTGGTTTGGAATCCCATATTAGCTCTATTTCCTTCCTCTCCTAAAACCACATTAAGGATCAGGGTTGCTGCATCACAGCCCAAGCTTACAGGTAGATAAAGCCTAGAATGAAAAGGAAGGGGAGATGAAGACTGAATCCCAGGATATCCTGGGCTGGGTCCCCAAGCAACCTAAACAAGAAGGTGTCTAGACCAAGGAGGGGCACTTGGGGAAAAAAACCTAACCCTTTTTAGTCTCTCCAGTCTGACAATATACCAGCACCAGGATGCTGTAGGTTTCAATGAGCTTGTGAATTCTAGAGATTTACTTTGTCAAACTCCAACCTACCAGGAGTGCTAGACCATTCTGGATTATCCCCATGGATTTCATTCCCCAGAAGCATTGCAACTTTTAGACTAGGGCAGGGGTCTGCAACCCATGGCCTCAAGGCCACCTATGGCCCTCTAGGTCAAGTACTGCTCTTTGACCCAGTCCAAACTTCATGGAACAAATCTCCTTAATAAAAAGACTTGTTCTATAAAACTTTAAGACCCAAAAGGTCACATCCAAGGACCTAGAAGGTCACAGGTCCCAGACTCCTGGGCTAGTGGATAACTGCTACTGCATCTTCTCATCACCCGTAGTCCACTGTCTTCCCTTTATCCAGCTCCTGGCCTGGTTGCCAAGCTCCTACAACTAGAATACTATGTTTAAATTAAGTCTGCTCCACCCTGTGTAGATAAAATGTATTTCCTTCAGTCTTAGAAACTAGTCCAAGATCACTTAATGAACTTTGTGGGTTTGGGATGGATCATAATGAACTGTTGGTTTGGGCAAGGAATGGATCAATGGTGAGAGTCATAGGTTAAGACAAAAGGATTTTTTTTATTTAAAAACAGCATGTATAAAAAAAAAAATAAGATCTTCTTTAATCCCCCTGTACAGTATTACACTTGATAAAACCAGCAGGCTACGTGCTGTTTGAAAACAGCCCCAGAATCTGGAAGGCCAGCACGCACACACCACATACACCACCATCCAAAAGGGTTATATACACAAGCAATAGCCCTCCCCCATTACCCATGGAAACTAGCCACATGTGTGCAGGTGAGGGGAACAAAGGCAGTCCGTCCAGAAGCTGCAGACAGCTGTCTGGCCCAGGTCCTGCTGCTCCATGCAGTGAGGAGCCACCTACAGAGCAAGTATTGGCTGTCCTCCCCCTCCCACCCCCCACATAAACACACCAATCCCCACCCCCAGAAGGTCCCCAAGTTGGAGGAGAGAAAAGGAGGAAAAGAAAACCAGGACTGGCAGCTGTGGCAAGCTAGGGAGGGGGGGCAGAGAAGAGAAGAGAGGGTGACAGGCCCGGAACCAAATAAATAAATAAATAAATACATAACATTGACCTCCAGGTTAGGGTGCGGTTCTCTTTTCTTTTTTTTTAACCAAAAAAAAAAAAAAAAAAGGAAAAAAAATTAATAACTTAAAAAGGCAAAAATTCAACAAAAAAAAATTCCAAACACCTACAATCTTTTTTACACTAATGTGCCAAATGTACACACACATTTACAGTTTTTTCTTTTCCTGCTGAGTTGCATTGTCTGTGCATTTTGTTTTTTTTTTTTTCTCTTGAGGTCTTGGCTTTGAAACATTAAGTTAACAACCAAGGAGGAAGACCAGTTCTAAAGTTTCACTACAAGAGACAGAAATTGGGCAGGTGAGGTGGCTCAGTGTTTGGCCCCACAGTTTCCTCCATGGCACCTTTCTTATGGATTGAGAAGGGAGAGGGGGAATTTGGGAGGAGGTGAAGAAGAGAGAGAAGAGGGAACCAAACCCAGGCAGATTTTTGGAAAAGCAGCAGGTAGAGGGCAAATTCCAGTATTTCTCCCAGCACAGCCGGAGTCACCACAGAAGGCACTCTGAAGAGTTGGAAGGGGTGACAGTGACGAAATACAATGTTATTCAATTCAGTCCTACCCTATTTCCCCCCCCCCAACCCTCCCCCCCACCTCCCCACCCTTTTTTTTCCTCTAACCTTCCCAGCATTCAATAGAACTCTATAGATTAGGAAATCCATCTCAGCCCAGGGCTGAAGCCTCCAGGATTCTGCAGTGTTGAGAAACACTGGTAACCTGGGGGGAAGTGGTAAGGGGAAAATCCTTAGAAGTTGAGGCCCAGGCCACCTGGGATGGAGTAGTTTCTCCTATTTAGGAGGTAGCCTCCAAGGAGCTTGGGTCTGGAATGAGCTATGAATTGTTGTTCCTGTAACAAGCAAGGCCCTGCTTGATTTCAAGAGTCATTGGTACTTGGGAAGTGGGAGAAGGGAGGAAGCTTCTCCTGCTCCTCTGCCCCTTGAACATCAGTGAGGAGGTGGAGGGGTGGGGGGGCCTGAAGGGAGGCTGTTATTTGCTGGACTCTGGCATCAGGTTGTGTAGGTGGATCTCTGCTGTCTCCTGGGGCATGAGCACATCTTGCATCCATGGATGGCTCTGGATCTCTTCAAAGGATGGTCGATCTGATGGTCTCAGAGCCAAGCACCACTTAATGAGATGCTGACATTCTGCATAAGGCAAAGGGAGGCAGGTGGTGATTAATAGGAGTGACAACTTGGCTTAGCAATGCAGTCTGCCCACTTTGCTATAAGAGAACAGGTATAAAAAGCCAAATCTGGGTGTGGTGACCCCCTCAGCCCTGCTGAAGCTACCCTTACTGGATGATCAACCCTGTTTGTTCTTTACTTAAAAGGTGTTAACACCTGCATCCTTCAGATGCCTTAGTAGGGGAAAAAAAAAAGCATCTTCCTTAAGTCAATCATTTCCAAATTTTCATTGATATAGCTAATCAAAAGATCATCTAGCCCACCAGAAACAGGAAGCACTTTAGATGAAGAACCAATAAGATGAAATTATTCATGGCAGAAACACGACTGTATTATAAACAGTTAATAACTTCAAAAGAAAACCCAGACCACTTTAAAAATCTATAACTGCCTCTAAGTTCCTTTACTCTGGCATTGTCTCAAGAACTGAAAATATTAGGCTTATGTTTAAATATTAAGAATTTAAACTTTCAAATAATCTAGGATGTTGTATGTGGCTTTTTTTTTCTTAATATGCTCATTGGCGTAAGGTGACTCATTGGTGCTAATGAACAAACCACACGGGCTATTCCTTTTCGTTCCAAAACAAAGCAAAACAGACTAGTTTCTTCCTGGGCTCAGGTACGAAGTATGAATCATCAGTCTAGTGTTACACCATTCCTGAGGTCCTCCGCTTGTTGTGAACCATCTATACAAGAAGACTGACAATATATCCATTTGGCTTCCTGGATTCTATTCAAAGATTCCACCAGTTCAAAACGGAACAAGTCCTTTTATGAACCTATGTCCAAATAATACCTATCTAGAGATAAGACATACACATATATAAAAGTTGTCTAAACAAAGATGAGTTTTGTTTTATTTATTAAGATACCTGAAGAGATTCTTTGCCTGAAGAACACTTGGCCCCGGATAATTTCCTCATCGTGTTCAAAAGGAATATCGCCACAGACCATATCATACAACAAGATCCCCAGGGACCACACTGCTGCAGACCTGCCATGGTATCGGTGGTAACAGATCCACTCTGGTGGGCTATATACCCGGGTCCCTGCAAAAGACACCATGGGAAAATAGGCTATTATTTTAATCAAAGAGAAATAAGAATGGTATACATAGTTTTCTAACCCAACTATTTCATACCAGACACTGTGGGTGCTAAGTGTTTATTAAGGATTAATAAGGGAGTAGGTGGCTCGTGGTATTTCTTGGATGCCTAACAATAAACTGAAGTTCTTTAAAAATTTGCTTCAAGAAATTGGGCTTTTTTTTTTTGGGGGGGGTAGAGAGGCAGTGATAGACACCAAAGGTAAGACAGACCTGCCAAATTTATAAGTTAGAACACCTAGGGAGGAGAATTTGAATCTCAGCTCTGTTCCAAATTTTGGGCTACTGAACCTATCATGACAAAAACACTGTTATATTATGAACAATTAATAACTTTCAAGGAATAACCTGGACCACTTTGAAAATCTATGACTTGACTTCTCAAGTATAACTGATATCTTTATTGCTTGCCTTCTCAATGGGTGGGGGAGGAAGAATTTGGAGCTCAAAAATTTTTTAAAAAGAATGTTAAAAATAAAAGATTTTTAAAAGCTGTAACTGCTTTTAAGTTCCTTTCCTCTCTGGCACCATATCAAGAACTGAAAACATTAGGTCTACCTAAATATAAGAATTTAAACTTTCAAGTAATCTAGAATGTGTTATTATTTCTGATTTCAATAAATTTTAAAAAATTTTAAATAACCTTGTGCTTAAGTAGATGAACACATAAAACTTCCATTTTACAGACAGGGAAACTGATTGATGCTCAGAAAGGTTATGAAGTCTGACCACATTCAGACAGATTCTTTTGGGCGTCATTTTCCAATTTAGTAAAAAGAGATTTGGATTAGATCTCTTAAGCCCTCTTTTCAAATCTAAATGCCAAGGTCCAACCCCGGGCGCCCTCCCCCCCCTTTCAAGAGACCACCCATAAAAAATCATGGTAGGTCTTAATGAAATCTGACATATTTACAACCAACAATTCTTAAAAGTAAATTCAAATGTTGCCAAAACTTGACTCTCGTCCAAATTGGTACACTTCCATGACATCAGAAATTGGGCTCCCATGCCCTGGTAAATGCTTTGATGCCCAAAGCAAGTGCTTAACCTAAGCCCACACCCTCCTTTCCCTGCTACCACCGCCGACTCCGACTCCGACTCCGACTCCGACTCCGACTCCGACTCCGACTCCGACTCCTCCTCCTCCTCCTCCTCCTCTTCCCCAGGCAGGAAGAGTAGGCTGAGGTCAGAGCAGTAGGGCTGGTTTCTAGGCCACGTGATTCCTGTTTACAAACTTTGGGTTGTAAAAAAAAAAAAAAAAGAGCACACCCCTGCTTCTTGCTCACCAGGGGGCAGCAGAGGCTTGGAAAGGTGGGAGGGTCCCGCCAGCCATTAACTGTGAAATACAAAAAATGCATGCAGCCCAGGCCCAGCATCTTCCAAGGGCAAATAAACATAAACCGCAAGCCCGAGTCACAGGTTTTGAAAGTCAGCAGTTTGTTAGCTTAAACCTCTCAGACCATTACCCACCCTCCTATTCTTTGATGTCAAGTGCAGGGAAGCTCCCACATTCCTCCCTGCTGCAGAAAGGACCGGCCCCAAACCCCTCCCCTTACCCTAATGCCTCTATTTGGCACCGGGAGAGGGGAGAGTTGTGAGATCAAGTAAGAGCGGGTGGGGTGGCGTGGGGTGGGGAAGAATGAACTCATTTTAAAATCTACAGATCTTATTTCACAACATTCATGCCTGGACCGAAAAACAAAAACAAACCACTACCATCTTTACCAGCAAAATGAATAATTTAGTGAAACGACAAGCGAACAGTTTCTCCTTCCTGATTGACTCAGCTAGATCTAAAGTAAAATAAACCGAGACCACCCACAAGAAACTACTCGCAAATTCCTCTTCTTTGCAAAGCCCTTTCACCCTCCCCTAAGCACTCCATCCTCAACACCCCTCAATGCTTGGGAAACTGGGTCAGGATTTTAAAATCTGGGCTATGACAAGTCAGGTTTAGTTGAACCCAGTCTCTTATCCACAGGAAAAAGACTTGAGACCCAGTGAACTGGGAAGGTTAGGAGGGGACGCCACAACTCGGATTCTTGGCTACAAATATTTCAGGTTCAAAAGAGTAGAAACTTGCTCCTTTTTTATATCTTGCAAAGCCTGGCTTTTCAAAGTCCTAAAGGCTAAATCGTTCGGTCTTTCCTAAGCACACAGGATAACTTCAAAGGTTTGGATATCTTTCTCCCGCCCCACCCCCTTGAAGCAGTCCCTTAGCGGCCAGCCCGATTTCTTCCAGCAAGGCAAGATGACCTTTGGAAAAAGGTCGGGGAGAAAAGCATCGAGGAAGGCCCCTTAGGATGGGGACAGTTGTAGGTCAGAATAATGCCGCTGTGTCTAGCCAGCACCTGCCTTTTCCCAGTGTCTTCCAAAGCCCAGGGGGTTTCCACTCACCATCAAAGTCAGTGTAGACTGTGTCCTTAAGCAATGCCCCGGATCCGAAGTCAATCAGCTTGAGCTCCCCTCGGTTTAGGTCGATGAGAATGTTTTCATCCTTGATGTCTCGGTGCAGCACCCCACAACTATGGCAATGCCTGACAGCCTCCAGCACCTGCCAAAAGAAGCTTCGGGCCAGCTCCTCCTGCAGGGCTCCCCTCTCGGTAATAAAGTCAAAGAGATCCTGGACTGGCTCCGGACGCTCTAGCACCAAGATAAAGCTGTCGGGCCTCTCGAACCAGTCCAGAAGTCGGATGACCCCAGGAAATCCCGAGCTGACTTTCTTCAACAGGAGGATTTCCATGGGCACTCGGTTGCCATTGGGCTGCGGACAAGATCCACGGAAGTCAGGAGAGGTGGGAGGACACGAAGGGGGAGACATAGGGATAGAGACACGCTCAACCCCCCTCCCTAAGAAGATACCAATCCCAGGGACTTACCAGTTCCCCCCAGTCCGAGATCCTATCCCGGTCCACGTGCTTGATAGCAACCTGCAAACACCCCAAAGAGAAGGACATCAGGTTACCGCCTAACCCACTCACCCAGGCCCTCCCCCGCCAAACAGCTTTCCCTGCCTCCCCTCTCCACTCTGAGTCGGGGGTTTCGGGAAACCCAGGATAAGGCAGAGCTTTGGGGCAACAGTTAAGGGGACGGCACCCTGGCGTTTTGGAGCCCCACTTACTGGTGCGCCATCTGCTAGCCGGGTGCCCGAGTAGACAGACCCAAAGCCACCGCTGCCGAGCAGTGGGCCCACCTGATACTGCTTCTCCAGGGGCTCCTTTTCTTTCCCTTCGGAGGAAAAAGCACCGTCAGTGACTATTTGAAACGGCCACCTACCCATCCAATCATCCATCCGTCAGTCCGCCCGTCCGCCCGTCAATCTTTCCATCCATCTATCCGTCAGTTTCCATATCACCTCTTTTCTCCAGGTCCGTCCTTTCCCCAAGCGTCCTTTCAGCCGGATCTGCCGGCGTGCACCCTCTCCCCCCGCCCCTAACCCCACCGTCTTCCCCTCCCCGTCGGTTCGGTCCGGTCCAGGTCCCCGCCCTCCACGCCGGGGTGGGTCCTCACCGGGAGGCAGCTTGGCCGAGTGCAGCTCCACGCAGGGCCCAGAGCACAGGTGAGCCAGGGAGTTGATCTTGGACAGCAGCATCCCCGGGTACAGGGACGACAAGACGATGGAGCGGACGCAGCTGGGCGGAGGGTGGAGGAGCAGGCGGGGATTGGGGTGGGGGCGCTGCCGGGGCGGCTTGTCGGGATCAGTGTGCCGCAGCAGAGCCCGCGGCGCTGCGGTGCTGAGCTCGCCGCTGCAGAAGCCGACCCGTCGCTGCTGCTGCTCCTGCGGCTGCTGCTGCTGCTCCTCCTGCGGCTGTTCGGGCTGTTGCCGCTGCTGCTGCTGCTGCTGCCGCTGCTGCCGCCGCCGCCGCCGCCGCCGCCGCCGCCGCCGCCGTCGCCTCTGCCTGTGTAGCCGCCGCCGCCGTCCCTGCTGTTTCTTAGACTTCTTCCGCCGCCGCCGCCACCGCCGCCGCCGCCGCCGCCGCAGACGCCCGGCTCGCCCGGCAGCCAGGAGTAAAGGGGGCGTAGCGCGCGGGAGGGGGGGGCGCTCTGGCAGGCGGGCTAGCGGGCGGGGCCTCTCTGGGAGGCTGGGCGGGGTGGGCGGGGGCGGGGCACCCGGCTGCAGAGTCCGTGGTGGGAAGAAAAGGGGGGGGGGGGAGGGAGGGTGGAGAAAGCAGCTGGGAAGGAGAATTCCCCACCGCACCGCCGGCACGACTAAACCCCGCCCCCGCAAGGCCGCCCCCAGCCAACCAGAGCCCAGCGGATCTGCATAAAGCAAATGCCCCGCCCTCAAAGGTCCCCTCCCCCCTACCGTCAGAATGGTAGCTACGCCGCCTCGACGTGGCGGGAAGGAAAAGGCGCCAAAATGGAGGGGGAGGGGCGAGAGAAGTGCGGGCTCAGAGAGGAGGCGGGAGCAGAGTGCAGGGCCACGGGGAGGAAGGATGGGGAGGGGCTTATCAATTCAAACCCAAACAATAACAAAAGCCATCAAAGGAAGCCTAGGGTCTGCCCACCTCTCTCCCTCTCTCTCTCTCTCTCTCTCTCTCTCTCTCTCTCTCTCTCTCTCTCTCTCTCTCTCTCTCTCTCTCTCTCTCTCTCCCCCCCCTCTCCCCCTACTCCTCTCCCTTTTCTTCCCCCTCCCCCACCTTCCTTTCTTCCCCTCTCCCCCTCTCTCCTCTCTTTACCTTTTTCTTTCTTTTTCTTTTTCTCTCGTTCTCTTTCTCTATACACTAGAGCCTTGGGGTCAGGCTTTTGCAGGAGACCAAGTTGGGTGACGATTGCAACCATCAGTCGGGGGGGCAGCGGAGAATGGGAGAATGGGGGCGTTGGGTGTGTATGTCGAGCAGGGTGGGCGGGGGGGGGGGACGGAGTGTCTTTTTTTTTCCCGTGACCTCCATGCCTGCTCTGGCTGGCTCGGTGGACGCGGGGTTTGCTCCACATGAGTCTCTGGTTGAAGGGCAAGCGCCCGGTGGTGCGGGTGAGGGGGTGGAGGGTGGCACTGCAGGGCCGTGAGTCACGAAAGGAGTGGTGATGTCTCATAGGTCTTTGGAACAAAAGTGGGCTCAGAACTCTCTAAAATCGAGGAGAGGGTTATTTATCCATCAAGATGATTTCAGCCTTTTAAAAAAGGTGGCATTTAAATACTTTTTACAATTAACAAGAAAAAAGATGACCAAGGTACCAGTCATCCTCGCCTCTGTTCTAGAACGCCGTTCACCCAGTGTTCTGTGCAGGGTGGGGTGGGAGAGAGAGATCACGCTTATCTGAGATGGAGTCCCTGCCGATTTGGATTTGAAGCTTCTGGTTTCATTCACATTTTTCACCTCCCTCCCCCACCCTGACCACACCCAGCTTTGTTGCTACTATCTAGCTCATGCCCAGCCTTCTCCGGCACCACCTTCCAAACCTTTTGCAAACTGCTAACAAAGTGCAAAATGAGTGATTGAATTTTCACTTTCTTTTGATTTTTTTCCTCCTTAATTTAAGAGGATGTTTAACCAAGAAGTGGATTAAGTTAAGATTACAAGGTGGAGCGCGCGTGAAAAATTAGCACCTCAATTCAGACTTCACAAGTCCTAAACTGAATTTACTGAGCGTGCCACGGCCCCCAAGCATCCCGCAAACTTCTGTTTCGGTTGAGGAATCCAGTTTCCCAACCTGGAGTCGTCGTTGACTCACCTTCCTCCCTTTACTCCTTCTCTCCACCCATCCAATCGGTTCGCTCACCTTGTCGTTTCTATCTGCACAGCATCCCTCGGTTCCCTTCATTCTCCTCACACGTGAAATCACTACTACTGTCCTATTCTTATCACTTCTTTGCAGCACCCCTGGAACGGCTTTCTAATTCGAATGTTCCTCTATTTCCAGTCTCCCTTCTCCAATCCATCCTCCACACTGCTGATCTTGGTAAGGCACTTGGCTTGACCAAGTTTCCCCATTCCTCTCTTCCAAAGTCTTCCGTAGCTCCCTGCTGCCTCCAGGACAAAATACAAATACAAATTCTTCGATCTGGCAGGGATTTTCCAATGAAAGAGCCCTCCAAAATCAGGCTCCCACCTATGTTTCTGCATTTATTTCATAGTATTCTCTTTTATAATCTCATGTAAGTATGATCTGCTTCTCCTTTGCAGAGGCTGCCTTCCTGTGTTTGGAATGCACTTCTCTCCTTACTTTTTTCTGGAATTCCAGGTTTCTCTGGAAGTTCAGTCCCCGTTTCCCTAGTTAATTCGACCCTTTTGAAATTTCTTTGTATTTTTAATGTGTGGGCACAGGTGTTGTATCCCTTCAGTATGATGTAAGCTGCTTGAGGGTAGGAACTGTTTTGTCTTTGTATGCCCCAGATGCATAGCACTGTTACTTTTTCTTGAATTCCTCCTTTGAGTACCTTGAACATAGTAATAAATAATTTAATAAAAATTTGTTGAAAATATAACTGTTTAGTTAGCATTATTTTATTTTAAATTTTTCATGCTTAGGTTGTTGCTACTTGAAAGGAAAAATAGGGAAGTGTCTATCTTATACGCCCACTGTCAACTACAGCATTTACATGTTTTACTAAAAACTTAGCACTTTATTTACTTTAGAAAGAGCTCATGTTATTTGTATAGCACATATTTGTTAGTCAGTTGCCTTTTATTTTCTTGTTTGTGTGTTTAGGCTGAATTAATTAATAATAAGTCACATTTGTATAGTTTCCTCAGAACAATCCCTTGACTTAAGAAATACAAATATTATCCAACCAAACTCTGAGAGGTTCTAATTTGCTTATTATTACCCAGATAGTAAGTGTCTGAAAGAGGATTTTAAAATCCAGATCTTTTGACCCCCAGTCCATCCCTTTTTCCACCACACTGGTGCTGAAATCTAATGTTTGCTGTTAAGACAATGAGACATAGTTTGCCCCACAACATTCATTGCCTTTGAACATATTAAAATGGAGGATGAATGAATACACTAAAAGACTAACAACTATAAAGCCTTTAGCCTGGCCCCAAGCTTCTTGACAGATCTTATTTCTTAGGAACCTAGACCTCTGGGACCAAACTAGATTGGTTCTATCTCCTATGACCCTATTATATGCCTAAATATGCTTTGCATTTATCATCTTCGTCTCTTT
This sequence comes from Pseudochirops corinnae, assembly GCA_028646515.1. Classification (NCBI taxonomy): domain Eukaryota; kingdom Metazoa; phylum Chordata; class Mammalia; order Diprotodontia; family Pseudocheiridae; genus Pseudochirops; species Pseudochirops corinnae. Next base: position 175,064,208 of record CM053586.1, read on the forward strand.
CTCTATCCTAACCAAGTACTATTGTTGTTGAATTGTGTCTGACTTCATGAAGACCAGAGTTCAAATCCAACCTCAGGTGCACTTATTAGCTGTGCCCCCTGCGTCCCACTTTTTGAGACTGGGGAGTCTTACTGTCCATGGAGTTTTCTTGGCAAAGATACTGGAGTGATTTGCTATTTTCTTCTCTCGTGGATTAAGGCAAACAGAGGTTAAGTGACTTGCCCAGGGATGCACAGCTAGTAAGTGTGTCAGAGGCTGAATTTGAACTCTGATCCTCCTGGCTCCAGTCCCAGTGCTCTATCCACTGAGCCAACTAACTGCCCCAAACAAGTATTACCTGTCCTTAAAAACTCAGCTCTGAGCTCCCTACTTTCCTACTGTCTATTCTACATATTTGGCAATAAAATAATAATTAAAAAATAATGCCTTGTGGCATGTCTTGTGTTGTCTTATTATTTATTGCTTTTTTATTTTTATCTATTGTCTGCCTAACCTCCAGCACAACTGCCTCAGAAGCAGTATGATTTTGATGTTAAGTGCACTGGTCTTCAAATGACAAAAGATTTGAGTTCTCACTGTGTATTTTGCTAACGGTGAGACCATACACCAGTCACTCAGTCTCTTAGAGTCTCAGTTTCCTTATCTGTAAAGTGGAGATAATAATAATACTTTTATATTACTTACCTTAAAGGGTGATTGTCAGAAAAATGCTTTGTAAATTATTAAGATTATATAAACATAAGCCATTTGTTCTTGAGTGAGATTATATAGCTATATTTTATTGCTGCTTTATATTTTCATAGCATATAAGCACAATACCTTGCAGGCAGTAGGCCCTTAATAAATATTCCTTGATTGAGAGGGGACTGGAACACTGAGGTTTCAGACTTCATCCAGGGTTATAAGCTGGTGCTTGAACCTAAGATTTCCAGACCCTTTATCAGCACCATTCACTAAAGCTGCCTGTTTTCATCGAAAGGAGAAATGGTGGAGCTTTACAGGATGACTTTTAAGAGAAATCTTATGATCAATATTAAACCTTGATGCAGTGTTGAGTGTATTATGCAGATCCTACAATCTGAGTAAACCCTTTTGCATCTGTCTTTCTTCAGCTGACTAGGTTTGAATTTGTTCTTTTGACAATTTACCAGCTTCATGACCAGTTATTCTCAGTAACTCCTTTCAGTTTCCTGAGCCTTAGTTTCCCCAACATCAAAAAGGGAGTAGTAATTGTCCTTGTAGGAGAGGAGTAGTAGAGAGCCATCCTTGAAGCCAAGAAGAGCTCCCTTAACTCAAGTGACCCCTCTGACACATGGAGGCTGTTTGACCCTAGCCACCGTCACTCTCAGTTCTCCAGACAATCCTCTTAGACTCCAAGTTTCAGTAAAGGTGCTCGTCTACTTTGGTAGATGGAGATTCCTTATTGGGAGTTGCCTATTGGGAGCTGATGAAATCACAAACCTACTCCTGACCCTAATACCTGCACTTTGTTCCACTGTTTTCAGTTGTGTCCAACTCTTCACAACACCATTTGGGGTTTTCTTGGCAAAGATACTAGAGTGGTTTGCTATTTCCTTCTTCAGCTCATTTTACAGATGAGGAAACTGAGGCAAACTTGGTTAAGTGACTTGGCCAGGGTCACATAGCTAGTAAATGTCGGAGGCCAGAGTTGAAGTCAGGAAGATGAGTTTCTCCCTGACTCCAGACCCCAGTGCTCTATCCACTGAGCCACCTATCTGCCCCAATATCTGTACTACCTATGAAATAATGGGTGGGTTTTTTTTTTGGTTTGGTTTGGTGTATGTGTGTGTGTGTGTGTGTGTGTGTGTGTGTGTGTGTGTGTGTATAAAGTACTTTCTGTGGTGTCTTAAGGAGATGTAAGCCATCTGTCTAAAAGTGGTCCAAATTTTGTTGCACTATTTTCACACTTTTTTTAGTTTAAACATCTCCTGTGAGAATATGATTCAAAATAGCTACTATACATAAAATCAACTTCAACCTCACTTTTTTTTTATCTTGAAGATGCTAGGAATGTCATCCATTAGAATTAAAACAATGAATGTTTAATAAAGCCACTCCAAGTAGGATGTTCCATACAGACAGAGGACTCCAAAATTGGCCCTTACTTGGCAAGGGCCTGGTATAAAATCGCTTTCAAGGATACTTGTTCTATATCTAGATATTTAGAATTAACTCTTTGTAGGCCAGGGGAATGATCTGACATTTCTTATATTCCAATCATCTATCATGCAGTTTTAATCATTAAAACATTTGAATTTGGAATGTTTAAAAAGGTCTGTTTCAAAGACAGTTTCTCTAATGATAATAAGATGGCAACTGCTTAGGTAATTTGGTAACCCTTTAAACTTGCCTGGAGGTAGAGAAAAAAGGTAATCCTAATTATTTTGTCAAAAGAAGAATCTTTGGTGATAATAAAAGATGGTGAACAACTTACCAAACATTCCTTCTACTTTTAAGCTGAGTTGTAATTGACCAGGTGACTAGCCAAAAATCCTTTAGCAATACTTATATTCATACAATAAAGAATACATACATTTTGGAGAGTGAGCATAGTTGAAAACAAATGGCTACTCAATCTTATTCTGCAACCAGGCACTTCTCTCCCACAAAAGAATGATTTCCTTTTTTCTTTTTTAAGTATAAAGTTTCATCTTGAAATTTGATGAAGCAAGGGGGAGAAGGGAAATTCAAATGGTGTTCATTCCTAATCTCTTGCTTTTGCAATTTTTCTTCAATGATCTCAAAAGCTGTCCTGAAATTCCATGAGAGTTCACCTTCCTCTAATTAATTTCAAATCACTTATTTCATCTACTTAAAGTTTAAATATCACACACACACACACACACACACACACACACACACACACACCATGCATAGGTACTAGGTTTTCTTTTGGAGATGGTCTCAATTTCAAGAAAAGGAAGTATGCTTGTTAATCAGGCTTTGCAAAAGCAAGATCCTTTCTCAGACCATGTGTTCTAATTTTTGGTTCAGAAAACAGGGTCACCCTGGAGCACTTCTTTTGGAGGAGGATAGTGAGAAATAATAATAGGAATCTCTGAAATTCATATAATTCTTTACATTCATTATCTTATTTGGGCCTCCCAACAATCCTATAAGGCAAAAGGTGCTCTGTGGCTAAATAACAACCCTCATCACCCAGCTAACTCAGCAAATCCAGCACTGAAGTCATTTATAACAACCTGCCTTTCTGAGGAAGAGGAGGGAGGTATCAGGAAATCAAAGGAGGGTCATACCTATAAGGTGGTTGGGAATCAGTACACTAGGAATCAGGAAAAACCCACAAGTTTTATCTCCTCGATCAAATACGAAATGTATTTCAAGTGCATAAATCCCTTTTGAACAAAGTTTAGTTTCCCAAGCATGACTGGAAAAGCAAAAGGGTTTTCCCCCCTGCCTATTAGAGTATGTTTATTTGCTACTACAATTAGGAATATATATTTTTCCATTAACAACTCTTTTTCTTCTTAATGAAGCATGACTAACTTGTTTTTGTTTTTTTAAAAAACACACTGTCATATGTAGGAAGCATAGCGGCTTGAATTCCAGACCCTGGGTTCAAAAACTGCCTCTGACACCTACTAGCTGCTTGACCATTGGTGAATTTCTGAGCCTCAATTTCCTCATCTGTAAAACAGAGATAATATCTGTAATCCTTACCTTACTGAGTTGTTGTGAGACCCAAATGAAAAAATGGGTGTAAAAAGTAATCTGCATGCATGCATATATGTAATTCACACGGTAAATCGCTTTGCAAACTCCCAAGGAAGGGGCTAGATAAAAAAGTGAGCTTTTGTTATCTGTTTCAGTATGAACAATGACTATTTATTGTACAGAACACAGGGAAGACAAGGTTGCAGAGCATTACTGCTGGTTAGGGGAAAAAAATTGAAAGGAGTGATTTAAAAAGTAAAAGCCCACAGGAAACCTGGACTTTTTGAAAACACCTTATTGGAAGCCCAGGAGAAACATGTGCCACAGATCAAAAAGACCAAGTGTGTGAACAAAAACGCTGCACGTCTAACTGACAAAGAGAAAGAGGCTATCATAGGGAAAAAAGCCATCTTTTTTAAAATGGAAAAAAATTACCCACGTTGAGAACAGGAAAAGCCACAAAGTGTATCCAGGTGCAAAAGAGAGAGGAAAAAAAGACAAGCCAAAAAGATTTCATAGAGCATCTTTTAAACCACTACAAAGTCAGTTTTAAAAGAGGGGGGAAAAGGCACTTATTGTCTGTTTGACTTACTTGGTGCTAAATTTCACATTACTTTAATTTACTATTTACATTACTATTGAATCTTTCTCCTCTGTTCAACTAGATTATAAATTCTGTTAGAGAATGAGTGTTCATTTATTAAGGTAATATTAATCTGTCTAGTCATATTTGTATATCAAATATGATGACTTGTAAGACCCTCAGTTAAAGATGAGTTGCTTATTTGTATTAACAGAGGGAGTGTAAACAAATACATATAATTAAGATCTAGGTGAATAATGCAGATGATAAGTGCTTGTGAGTTCAGAAGAGGGAGAAAGGAACATGGCCTAAAGTGGTCAAGGAAAGGCTGGAATCAGATTATTTTAGAGCTGTATTGAAATCACCTTCCCATACATCCTGAACATTCTCCCATTTCTGTGATCTCTCTGCCTCTTCCTTCTCAGCCTCCTTTGCTGTAGGTGTGCGCATCTGAGGGGTGCTTGAACCTGCTCTAGAGAGAGCCAACTGGAAATCAGCAAAGTTTACAAGTCACTGTTTGGCTTATTGTTTTGTTGATTGTTTAGACTTAGGAAAGCGATGGAAAAATATTAATAATGCAGTTTAAACTTAACATTTTTTTTTTTTTTGAGAACTGGTTGCTAAATGTTTACCAGGATATGAGTCACATTTATCCCCTTCTTCCCAGTCACAAGACCAACACCCTAGTTCAGGCTTTCATTACATCTCTACAATTCTTTCAATATTCTTTTAATTTGTCTCTGTCTTTTCTTTCCACAATTCAATCCATTCTTTGCACAGCTACCTCATGCTCCTAAAGAAAAGGTCTGCCCATGTCATTCATCTCCTCAGTGAAGTACAGTGGCTTCCTATCCCCTCTAACATAAAAATATAGGCTCCTCTGCCGTTTGGAGGCCTTCACAAACTGGCTTCAACCCACCTTTGCAAGTTTGTTTTGCATTCTTCTCTTTCATGAATTCTTGAGTCTTGCCAAGATGGCCTTCCTTTTACACAACATTCCTTCTCTTATCTGCTGACACAGCCTTTGCACTGAAATGACCACCCTGGGTGGGATAGATTCCATTCTCACTTCTGCCCCTTAGAATCCCCAGAATCCCCAGTTTTCTTCAAAGCTTGGTCTCCTCCATCAGGATGTAGTCTCCTTGAGAGCAGGGACTGTTTTTGCCTTTATTGGTTTCAACTTCACTTGGCACAGTCCTCAATAAATGCTTGATGATGGTCTGACTCAAGGTCTATCTTCTGCATGTTACCTTTCCTTATTCTTCCCTTGTTACTGCCTCCTCCCAAATTAACTTGGTATTTATTTAATATATACTTATACATAAATTCAGGCATCTAGGTGGTATAAGTGAATAGATTGCTGGGCCTAGAATCAGAAAGACCTGAGTTCAAATGTGACCTCAGACACTAGCTGTGTGACCCTGGACAAATCACTTATCCCTGTTTGCCTCAGTTCCTAATCTGTAAAATGAGCTGGAAAAGGAAGTGGCAAACCATTCCAGTATCTTTGCCAAGAAAACCGTAAATGGGGTCACAAAGACAGACACAGCTGAAAAGACTGAAAAACGACTTTCTGGCTCAAAGTTTAGTATTTTATGCTTGTATCCCTGTATAACTGCTTGTTGATTGCTTAATTAATCTTAAAGACCCTCTAAGGTAGAGGTTCTTAACCTGGATCTGTGGACTTTTGATATATTTTGATAACCATATTTCAAAATAATTTTCTTTATAATCCTATATATTTATTTTATGCTTTTAAAAGCATTATTCTGAGAAGGTATCTAAAGGCTTCACCAGACTGATAAAGTTGTCCATGGCACAAAAATGGTTAAGAATCCTTGATTTTAAGACCAACTACCCCAAGCCCATTTATTTTACAGAGAAGGAAATTGTAAAGAAGTTAAATGTCAAAATATTGTTCAGTTGTGTCTGACTCTTTGTGGCCCCATTTGGGGTTTTCTTGGCCAAGATACTGGGGTGGTTTGCCATTTCCTTCGCCAGCCTATTTTACAGATGATGAAACTGAGGAAACAGGGTGAAGTGACTTTCCCAGGGTCACACACTAGTAAGTGTCTAAAATCATATTTGAACTCAGGTATCCCAGATTCCAGGCCTAAGGCCCTTTACACTTTGACATTTAATTACCTTAGTTTTAGTGGCAAAGCTAAAAGCAGAACCCAGGTTCCTAACTCAATTCAGTTGCAATTTTCACTATGTTCTACTCCTGCCTTCATGGAGGTGTAATTTCAACTGAGCTTTGAAAGATAATACAAAGACCAAAATCAAAAAATCCCTGCCGCAAGGAGCTTACGTTCTCTATAAGGAGAAAACACATACAAATAGAAAAATTAATGAAGTGTCAAATGAGATAATATCTGTCAAAAGTGCTAAGAACAGCGTATAGCACGTAATAGGCACTAAATAAATGCTCACTACCTTCCTTTTTTCATTCCCTTCTCTTTTGGATGGGGAAAGACAGGAAGGCAGCACAAAGGAGAGAATCCACGTAAATGAGTTTTATAAATTGTAAAACACTACACACAGAGAATGTTTTATTGTATGATGAAGAGGTTACCCATAAAACATAAAGGGTCAGGGTTAGGGGTGCTCGAGACCCCCAAAATACCAACACTCCGGGTCCTGCCCAATGAATTCAAATCAAGTCTTCTCTCAGCCAAAAAAAATGTAAAGTTTATTAAAAGTTAGCTTGTATTGAACACAGAGTAAGTGCTGGATCATTCCATTGCACTCTCACCCACATACAGAAAGGTTGTGGGAGGAATCTAGGGGTGGTCTAGAGGAGGAGTTTGGGGACAGTCTTCAGGAGGAGTTAATGAGGTCAGGTAACAGTTGATTTGGGTATAGATATTTTGATATGCTCAAAGGTGGGAGGTAGATGGACAATGGAGGGCCAAGCTAGTATAACAAAGGTTTGGGCAGAGCCGCAATGAAAGGCTTATGGCCTCATGCAAATGCCTCATCATATGGGAAGATTCAATCAGAGTTCAAGGGGGTTCCCAGAGCCCAGAGCCTCACCAATGGATCTGTTTAATTTGTTCAAGGCACTATGCTAAGTACTTTACAAATATTACCTTCTTTGATCTTCACAACTGTGTAAGGTAGCTGTTATTACTGTTCCCATTGTACAGATGAGGAAACTGAGGCAAGTTAAGTAACTTGCCCTGGGGTCACACAGCTAGTACCTGTCCAAAGTCAGATCTGGTAATCTCTCAGGACTTTGCTACTCTGTCTTTTCCAAAGGCTGAAACTCTCTCCTTCCTTATCTCTGCCTCCTAGTTTCACTAGTTTCTTTCAAACCTAGTTAGCTGGTATGGCTGTCCAGTGTTGGACCTTTGCTCAGGAAAACCTGAGTTCAAATCCAGTCTCAAATACTTTCGAGCCATCGGACTTTTGGGCAAGTCTCTCACCCTCAGTTTCCATATCAGCAAACTAAAGCCGATAATATCATCTACCTCTCAGGGCTGTTAAAGGAATCAATTAAGGTAACTTTTGTAAGGTGCAATGAGAACCTTAAAGCACTGTATACATGCTTTTCCCCTCCTCCTTGTTCTCCTTTTCTTCCTTCTCTTTCTCCTTCTTCTCTTTCTCCCAGACAGTTTTGCCCTCTGTAAGAAGCCTTTCCCAATCTGGAGCCGTCCATTTTATCCTGTATGTACCTGGTTTGCAAGTACTTACTTTCACATTGCTTCCTCCATTAGGCTGTGAACTCCTTGAGAGGAGGGACTGTTTTTTGCCTTTCTTTTTATTCCTAGCAGGGGTGGGGAAACCTGTAGCCTCCCACAGGTTTCCCCACCCCTGCTAGTACTTAGCACTGCGCCTGGCACACTATGGGTGTTTCAGAAATATTAGTTGACTGACTGATTGAATACAAGATTCTTAAGCCAGGAGTTCTTGGCCTTTTTTGGACCCCTTTGGCAGCCTGGTGAAACCTATGGACTCCTTATCAGAATAAAGGCATGAAAGTGGGGTGGCTAGGTGGCTCAGTGAATAGAGCACCAGCCCTGGAGTCAGGAGGACTGAGTTCAAATCTGGCCTCAGACACTTAACCCATACTAGCTGTGTGACCTTGGGCAAGTCACTTAACTCCAATTGCCTTACCTTCCCCCCTGCAAAAAATAAGGCATAAAAGAAAATATATTGAGTTGCAAAAGAAATCAATTATATTGACATATATATGTATACATGTAAAACATAGATATCCACATACATATACAAATATATAGCATGCATACTTTTTTTTCTGTGGGCCACACACATTTTCAGCCCCAGGGTTAAGAACCTCTTATGTTAATAAAATGGAAAAAAAAAACACAACCAACTACAGAAAACCTGAGTGAGATCGTGGGAGGATTCATTGATATGCAATGCAATTCTTATTAGCTAAGCCTTGATTAAGCACCTAGTAAGTACCAGGTTCGGAGCTCATGCCCGGGGACAAAAAATAAGGCAATCAGGAACAGTCCCCGCCTCCAGTTGACTTTCTAATAGAAGGAATTTATACAAATTACTCTAACCCCTAACACCTCTTAATTTTTTCCAGGTGGAGCCAGTTTCCCCTCTCCCAGGCCCACAGATGCCCACCCATCTCTATCCTTAGGATACTGATTTAATTGAAAATGCAGCTCAAAAATTTCTTAATTATCTACTGTGTGCAAGGTATCTAACGAGCTAGGTTAGGCCAGTTGATTGGCTGAAATGAGAGGGCAGGGGAGATAATAACAATACCCAGCATCTATATGGTGCCTAAAGGTTTGCGAAAAGCTTTACAAACATTATCTCATTTTATCCCCACAGCTATCCCAGGAGGTAGATACGTATATTATTAACCCGTTTTACAGATGAGGAAACTGAGCAGACAGAAGTTATGGGCCTTACAGGACACATGACTACGAAGTATTCAGGTCTTCCTGAATCGAGGTCCCGTGCTCTCTCTCTCCCCTCTGATGACAGAGGGAGAGCAAAAACTGGACTAACTCATGCAGCAGTTTGAACGTTAGTAGTCTGGGGTGGCTTTATTCTGAAGACTCTGGAAGTGATTCGTTTGCTTTACCACCAACACCTCCAGTCCTGCTTCCCTAACGTGGAGGCCTCAGTATTTCACCGGGCAAGGGGTTCACATTTGCTCTCAGACCCCTAATGCAGGCGTTTACTAGCCTTCTATCACTTTGTGCAGGTGTCTAGTCACCCTAGCCAGAGCCAGAGTTCCAGGTCTCCAGTAACAGACTAGAGAAGTCAGTAGGAGGCAGGCTCTCAGGGGGTCTGACAGAGCCCATACCCAGCACCCTTCCCCCAACCTCCTCCACTTCAAAAAGAAAAATGCAGAGTTTATTTGCCATATGGACCATCTTTACATAAAGTGGGGACCGTCCCTCCTCTCTAGTCCCTCACCCTCAATGGTCCCTTTCTTGGGTGAAAAAGTGGTTAACCTGTCCAGGAACAACTAGAGGGAGAGGGTTGGGGGATGGGAGAGAGGGAAGAAGAAGGGAAAGACTTCAGGGAAGGGAGGTGGGGAGAGGTTTCCCAGAAAAGGGTGGGGGTGAGAAGAAGAGAGGGGAGGGGAAGATTTATCTTAGCACTTTCTTTTATAATTTTCTCTCACTAGGGACTTGGTAGGGGCAGGTCTGATTTCTGAAGCTCTGAAGGGAAAAGTGCCTTCTCCCAGATGAATTGGTTTCATTTCTCACCCCCACTGATGTCTCTTGGGTAGTTCGCAGGGTGCCCTGCTCTCCCCACTTCTCAGGTCCTTGGGAAAGCTCTCACCTTCCTAACCTGAGCTATGCTAACTGTTCAGTCACTTAGTTCTTGGCTCATCTGTCACACAGTTCATTGCTCTTTGTCCTCCATTCCTGGTGCTCTGCCCTTTCCTGGGGACCAATTGAAAGGGAAGATAACCATGGTGCAAAAGTCTTACATGAAAAGGAAATGCCATAGACTTTGTTTTACTCTTTATTGAGGAAGTCATTAAGGACATTCATACACCCAAATTATTTTTGAGTCAGATAAGTTGGGGATATTAGATCAGAGTTGTTATAGTACACAGGATGTTCTAGATTTAATTGACAAACTGGGCATAAATAATACCAGTAATACCAGAGGCAGGTGGTAGAGTAGATAAAGAACCAGCCTCTAAGCCAGGAAGACCAGGGTTCAAGTGCTATCTCTGACCTTTATTGGTTGTGTGACCCTGGGCAAGGTAATTGGCCTCTCTGTGTAGATCTGAAATGAAATCATAGTAACCCCTAAAAGGCATTGTATAACATTCACTCTAGAATGTTCATGAAACTGAAGGTTGAGATTGCACATAGATAACCTATATATCAAATTGCTTAGGGAGGGGGGAGATGAGGGAGAGGAGGAAATTTGAAACTCAAATTTTTTTAAAAAATGAATGTTAAAATTTGTATTTACATGTAATTGGAAAAAATAAAATACTATTTTAAAAAAAGAAATGGAAGACTGTCTAGAGTATGTATTTGATGTTGCCTTTAAAAACCAGCCTTGTTGTAAGGGATCAGATTGTCAGCATCTCTCGTTTGTAAGGATTAGAACACAGTGTGGTGTGGGTAGAAGAGCATTAGACTGGGAGCCGATACTCCTGGCTCTGTCACTAACTCTCTGTACTTAGTCAAGTCACTCCCCCGTTTTGGGCATCAGTTTCCTCATCTGTAAAATGTAGGGGTTGGGCAGGTTGGTGTCTAGGGTGCCCTTCAGTTGTGATATTCTATAATTCTCTGATTCTAGAAATGACCCTTATAACTAGAAAACCCATTTCCTTCCGTAACAAGTTGGTTCAATCTGTAGTAAAGAGTCTCTGGACACAGATGCAAGCATAATCAATGGGGATAAAGGCAACATAGTTTCTGAAAGGGGAAATAATACTTCCCCAACCTTTTAGAGTTCCCTGAGGGAGTCTATTACAAATACATAAATTAGGGAAATCCGGTGGATGCTTATTTATTTACACTCTCAAAAAAATTTCTGGCTAGATTATACAATAGAGACAAAAATATTTTGTTATGAAAGGAGACTAAATACAGGAAGTAAAGGGTAGAGATAAATAAGAACTTTTCTGGATGCAAAAGTGTTAATAATCAGATATCCCAGGGATAGTTACAGCTCTTGTTTAATATGTCACACTAAGAGAAGGACAGGTGATCTTCCTTTAGCAACAGACTTGGGGAGATGATCACCAACCTGTGCTTTGATTTCCAGAGCTTATGACCCTAGAGACTACCCTCTCCAAGGGGAGTCCACCCTCTTAATCTCTAGGGTTACCAGTGCTGTAAGTCAAGGAACAGCTTCCTAAATGTCTTTGGTTTCAAGATCTTCTATCCATCATTCGGAAGTCTGAGCACGACTCTCTCGAAGTCTTCCAGAATCTGAGATCACGTCTACATCATATAGGATTGATGAACTCAAAGTCATAGATGTGGAATCATGTCCCCTTAAACTTCCAGTCCAATAAACATTTATTAAGCACCCATCATGTTCCAGTCTTGGTAGCTAGGTGGCGCTGCAGTGGATAGAGTGCTCAGACTGGAGTCTGGAAAGGTCATCTTCCTGAGTTCAAATCCAGTCTCCATCCTAGCCGTGTGACCCTGGGCAAGTCACTTCACCTTGTTTGCCTTAATTTCCTTGTCTGTAAAATGATCTGGAGAAGGAAATGGTAAACCACCCTAATATCTTTGCCAAGAAAATCCAAATTGGGTTATGAAGAGCTGAAATGAATGAACAACGAAAATTGGTAGCTATGAGATGATAAAGTCACAGGATTTGCTTGATTTTAGCCAATTTATTTCTTCTCTCCAGGTCTCAGTTTCCTCTTCTGTAAAATGGGTAAATTGAACTAGATTCTCTCTAAGGAGACTTCTAACTCTGAGAATCTGTAATTTAATTAAGTCACAGAATCAAAACTAGAATTCAGTTTTCTGGCTGCTGGTCCTGTGTTCTTTCTATTAATATCACGCTACTTCCCTTCAGTACCAGATAGATGGTGACTATAAAGTCCACAGTCATCCACAACCATTTATGAGGACACTGATGATCACTGTCAACATTCAAATACTTATATGTTTCATTAAACAATTTATCAGTTTGCCTCCGTTATCATCTATGACACTGCTCTTTTGTTGTTCAGTTATGTCTGACTCTTTGTGACCCCATGGACCATAACACACTAGGCCCTTCTATCGTCTACTATCTCCTGAAGTCTGTCCAAATTCATGTTTGTTGTTTCTATGATACTATCTAGCCATTCTGCCATCCACTTGATCTTTTCCAAGGAGTCCCATCTTCTCATTATGTGGCCAGAGTTTTTAAGCTTCAGCATTAGCATTTAACCTTCCAGTGAGTAGTCTGAGTTCATCTCTTTAAGTATTGACTGATTTGGTCTCCAAGCTGTCCAAGGGAAGGCACCACAATTGTGTCAGTTCTGTGGCACTCAGCTTTTCTTATGCTCCACCTCTCACAGCCATACATTGCTACTGGAAAAACCAGAGCTTTGACAATATGGACCTTTGTTGGCAAGGTGAAGTCTCTGCTTTTTAGCATGCTGATCAGATTTGCCGTAACTTTCCTTCTAAGGAGCAAGTGTCTTTTAACTTTATGGCTGCAGTCACTCTCTGCAGTGATCTTTGAGTTCAGGAATATAAAATCTGTCACTCTTCCATTTCTTCTCTCTCTATTTTCCAGGAATAAAGCTAGTGGAGGTGATAGAATTAGACACTTGCTCTTACCAGACAATATAGTAGATAGATTATTGATCTTGGAGTCAGGAAGATCTGAGTTCAAATCTAGCCTCAGATACGTACTAGCTGTGTGACCTTGAACAAGTCACTTAACTTCTTTTTGCCTCAGTTTCCTCAACTGTAAAATGTGGATAATGATAGCTCCTACCCCCCAGCATTGTTGTGAGAATCAAATGAGATAATATTTGTAAAGTACCTGGCACATAGTAGGAATTATATAAATGCTAGCTATTATTACTTTAATTATTATTGCCTATCTGATTATTCTTTCTGTCTCTTGTTGCATTCTGTTCCCCAAGGCTCTACCTTTTCTCCTTCCATTCTAGAGACAAATTGATCATTAGAAAGAGTGTTGATTTTGAAGTCAAGAGATTTGGATTCAAAGTCTTACCCTGTTACTTACTATCTGTGTTACTTTTGGCAAGTTATTTAATCACTGTGGTTCTCATTTTCATTACTTGCAAAATAAAGTTAGACTAATGTGTTAACTTCTAAGGCTCCTTCTAGCTCTAAATCCATGTTCCTATGATCTTCACTTCACTCCTTGGGGATTTCATCACTTCCCATGGGTTTAATTATCATGCTCTTTGGCTATCCTGATTAACCTTTAAATCTATACATCCAGCCCTGATCTTTCTCATGAGCTCCATGTCCTGGCAGACACCTCCACCTGGATGTCTGACTGGCATCTCAAACTCAGTGTATTTAAAGCAGAACTTACCTTTCCCCTCAACCTGTCCCTTCTCTAGATTTCCCAGTACCTGTTGAGGGTCATTGAGGTACTATTGTCTCAGTGACCAAAGTTCCCAATTTCAGTCGGCCTTGATTCTTCCTTTTCTGTAACCTCTCAAATCCAATACATTTCCAAGTTCTGTGGATTTTATTTCTATGACATTTTTCATAATAGTAATTTTGTTTTTTTTAAACTTTTAACTTTAAAAATTTTATTCTTTAAATTTACCATCATTAGGGTGGCTAGGTGGTGCAGTGAATAGAGCACTAGCCCTGGAGTCAGGAGGACCTGAGTTCAAATGTGACCTCAGACACTTAACACAAAAACTAGCCATGTGACCTTGGGCAACTCACTTAACCCCAATTGCCCTCCCAAAAGCAAAAAATTAAAATAAATAACTAAATAAATTTACAAGCATTTATTTTCTCTGCCTCTTTACTCCTCCATGCCCCCAACAACATTGAAAAGAAGATCTTTGGTTAAAAAAAATATACATAGTCAAGCAAAACAAATTCTCACGTTGATTATGTTCAAAATATATGGCTTGAGTCCCTTGCATCTCTGTCAGGAGGTGGGTAGCGTGCTTCAGGTTGGGTCCTCCATTATTGTGGTTGTTCATTGATCATAGTTGTTTGTCTTTACGATGTAGTTATTGTATAAATTGGTCCTGCTTGGTCCTGTTCACTTCATGCTTATCAGTTCATAAAAGTCTTTCCACATTTCTCCAAAACCACTTCTTTAATTGTTTGTTATGGCACAATAGCATTTTATTACATTTATTTCCTAATTGATGGGCTATCCCTTAGTTTCTAATTCTTTGCCACTGCAAAAAAGTGCTATAAATATTTTTACACATATGTAATGTACATATAATTGTACATATACATTATATATTTTCCTCTTTCTCTGATCTTTTTGGGGTCTTTTTTAGTCTTTCACCTCTTGTCTAAACTATTGACAAACTAGCTTTCCAACTTTTCTCCTTGCTTCCTATTTCTTCAATCTATCCTTCCACAACTGTTATCTTGGTAAGGCACAAGTCTAACCAGCCATGTCATTCCCTGGGCTAAAAATCTTTAGCAGCTCTCTATGATAAAATAGAAATGTCTTAGCCTGGCATTAAAAACCCTCTGTAATCTGATGCCCATTTACCTTTGCAGATATTTTTTATTAATCCCTCTCATAACCTCTAAATTCTAGCCAAAGTAGAAGACTAGCTATACCCTGAATACTCCTCAGGATTTGATTTTCCCTCCCATGCCTGGGGTACATGTCCTCCTCATCTGCAGTTTTTGGAAGCCATGCCCTCCTTCTAGATTCAATCCAGGTGGCATCCTCTATGAAAAACCCTTTCTCATTCCCCACTCTCAATTAGTCATAATTCTGTCCCTCTTAAGTTCATCTGGCATTTACTAATATGGGTACATGTGATATCCCTCCAGTTAAAAAGTAAATTCTTTGAAGGCAGTTTGTTTCTGGTTTGTTTTTTGTTTTGTTTTGTTTTGTTTTTGTCCTTCGTGCTCAGTTGATTGTACATAGTGGGCTCTCAATGAGTTTGTTCGATTGAGCTAATAAAGCAATGGTTTCTAATAATTGAAATGTGAGGACAAAAGTCAGAATAGGAGAATGTAGGAGAGTATGATATGCCCATAGTTGATGAAAAAATTAAAGACTGATTACCATTTGGTTTGCTTAGGAAATGATTAATCTGTTTCAGATTCAGATTACCAGAAGAACTTTTAAGTCAGCAACCCTGACTTTATAGTCAGGATAATTTTGCTGTCCGCTAGCCATCTGGAATCAAATCAGTGGAAGAGAATCCTGGGATCCAGGAGGACCTTTTCTCCCATTCAGAGGAGAAAGTAGGGAAAGGGGTGAGGCCTAGAAGACCTCTAGTATAATAATAATTGTGAAGTAAACCAGTCACTTATTTTCTGTGCACTTCTTTACATTTTCTGTGTTTTCTTCCTCCTTTCTGGAGGCTCTCCTCCAAAAATAAAAGCTTGTAAATTTAAAGAATAACATTTTAGAAGTAAAAAGTTAAAAAAAAAACACAAAAGGAATATTATAAGAAATATCGTAGAGGTAAAATCCACAGAACTTTGGAGGCTCTCCTCCAGAGCTCTCAGGATACTGCTGAGAATGCCCCATGCCCTCCCATGGCCCTGGTTGTACCTGCTCCCTGGATTCCACCATCATCACTTACTTGAACTGTGATCCCCCTTCCCATGATTTTGCTTTTTGCTAGTTAATCTGATAAACTAATTTGGATTTAGGTGCTTTGCTGGTGACAATGATATAATGCATTATTCCCCTTGGATGACATTTGCATTTTTAACAGAGCCTTACCTTGAAAGAATAAGAAATGGGCGAATTTTACCCACTTGGTTGGACCTGCCAGGGAGGTATTTGGGGGAAGAAGGCGACTGAACTCTTCAAATTAACAGCTATCTGATGGACCTGAGGAGTACTACAAGTTTCATTTCTCTTATCAGGACCTGGTGAGATTGTGGAGTCAGGGCAGGACCCTGTTGCAATTACTGCATCAAGGACAGTTGATTTTAGTTTTGTATCCTTAGCACTTAGCACTGGCATATAGCCAGCATTTAATATATGATTATAGGTGGATAGGTTGATTGTTTGATTGATTGACTCATCTACCAGGTCCAAAGTCCTTCTGCCCAGGGATAGTGTTCTCTAACTAAGGAAGAAACTTTCATAGGCCCTTAGAAGCTGAGAGAAACTTTTGGAGTCACCTTAGCTTACTCCAACATTTTATAAATATAGCAAGGGCTCAGGGTCAAAGTGACTTGCTGACAGTCACATAGGTCTTTAAGGAGAAACCCAGGAGTAGTATCTAGATTTAAAGTCTAAGACCTTTTCTACCATTGCTTTAGACTTAGAGATCCAGGATTCAAACCTGTCCCTGTCACTTACTACTTGTATATCCTTTGGTATGGGCAGCTAGGTGGTTCAGTGAATGGAGTGCCGGGCCTGGAGGCAGGAAGACCCGAGTTCAAATTCAGCCTCAGATACTTATCAGCTACATAACCCTGGGCAAGTCACTTAACTCTGCCTCAGTTTCCTCATTTGTAAGATGTGCAGGAAAAGGAATAGCAAACCACTTTTATCTTTGCTGAGAAAACCCCCCCAAAAGGATCAGACATAACTGAAAATGACTTAACAACTTACTTCATAATGTCATATAAGGAAATTTGCAATGATGGCCTCTAAAGACCCTTCCAGCTCTAAATCTGTAATATTCCTGAGTGTGTAATGCCAGCATAAAAGCATCACTGTAGAAGAACTGGTATAAATATTTACAGCTCAAAAAGGGTTTAGTTAGCATCCTAATTGTTTGCTTTTAGTCTTGTACTAAAGGGTAGATAGAGTTCCTAGTAAACTGTACAGAATGATGAACAACTTCTTTGGAGAAGAGTGGGCCTGAAAGCCCAAAGGAAAAACCAACATACTTGGCAAGCACTGTGCTAAGTGATGGAAATAAAACAACAAAAGCAAACATAACCCGTACTCTCAAGGAACTTCCATTCTGATCGGGGGAAATAATACACAGTAGGGAAAGGGAGGCCTGAGAAAAGTATGAACTTGAACAATTACAAAGATGATGAGTATAGTTAAAATAAATGGATTGATACACTCCTAGGAACCAAGTTGGTTTGATCATGGGGTGTGGCATGGAGAGGATACAAGGCACCTTGTAAGGCAGTGGAGAAGATGGTTAGGAGTAGGGAGAGCCTAGACCAAGGGTTGAGAACCTGCAGCCTTGAGGCCACATGCGGCCCTCTAGGTCCTCAAGTGTGGCCCTTTGACAGAATCCAAACTTCACCTGTGAAGACCTAGAGGGCCATATTTGATCCTGAGGCCACAGGTTCCCCACCCCTGGTTAGACTCTAAACCTTTCAGCTTGGTAGGACCAACAGATTTTTACAGAATAACAGAATCTCCAAAGCCATTCTAGATCAACCTGAGTTCCTTATTACAGGAGCCAGCTTCAGCAACAGTTGGTGGCAGCCAAACTGACCCTTGAGACAAGCTGGAAGCTGTAGGACCATGCTGAAAGATAGCATCCGTGGCTAGGAACCAGGATAAAATCAGACAACACCAGAGCAAAAGGAGTGCAAACCCCAGAGAGGAAGTTATAATGGAGTAGCACAAAATCTGATCTCGCTGGATTCCAACCTCTATTCACTTGGCTGGGACTTCCCCTAATAGTGAGTTTGTCTCCAGAGGAACAAGTTCCAGAGAAGGAGGAAGGGAATGTTACTATTCCCTTGCTAACTGGGCTCTGATGTGAACCTCTTTTCTGTCCTTTCCACACCTTTATAAGAAATTTGGTCTGTATTAAATACTTATTGGGAACTCTCCCTTGTAAGAGGGACAAAATATACATACAAGAGAGTTAGACATGACCTCAAGTCAAATGATCTCAAGGACTGAATATCCCTAAATAGGAGCAAACAAGAACATTGTTGATTGTTACATTTTTAGAGAGAAGTCCTCAAGATTGAACCTAATTCATCTCTTAGAGGAAAGAGACCAGGACCCCCAGTTCACATACAAGTTAAATATGCTTTTATTAATGAGGATGATTTTGAGTCAGTACCCAAAAGAGGTATTGGAATAGATACCATGACACCCACACTCTCAGTCTCAGTTTCTCCTGTTCAAAAGTGTGTGACTTTCAGGCTTTCTGTGTGTGAGAAGAGATGAGAGCAGTTTTGAAACTCACCACTTCTGGAACACATCTTGTGTTTATCTGCATCTGAACCTTCCTCCAAGTTAACCTGAAACAGCACCCCGCCC
>CM053586.1:175089945-175126624 GCA_028646515.1 Pseudochirops corinnae
CTAAGGCCCCTTCCAGCCCAGGTCCCAGCTCCCTCTGGGAGGCCAGAATTTTGGGAACGAACAGGAACAGTTCTATGATTGTATGCACCCCCTTACCCTTCCTCCCAGTCACTGGGCCCCAAAACAGCATCTTTTTTCTCTAGATGGGAAACAGTTAGAATTTATGGTGAAAAGAAGTGATTCTGGGTGAGAACAGTCCGTGATCTTTCCCAAATCACTGTGCTGCATTTATAATTTGTAAATCTAATGACAAGCTATTCCGAGTAGAAAGGGAGGGGAAGGGGGGAGGTGAGGAACAAAAGTCTCCGAACCACTGCAGGTAGAATTAAACTGAGGTCTGAATTCTTTTCTTGGGTTTAGAACTAATAGATAAGTTTATCCTGGGTCTTCCCCTCCCACCCCCAACATTTGTGGACCAAAGTTTTTTGTGTAATGTGTAGAGAAACTATGGCAAGACAAGGCTCTTTGGGGGGTAGAGAGGGAGAAGGCAGCTTCCTTGGAGTCTGGGGCCATTTCTAATCTGCTTTGTGAATGGAGTTAGAGGAGGAGGGGGGCACACATACTTGGAATTCCTTTATCTGGGTGGGCTCTTTCACTCCAGACTTTCAGGATGTGGGAAATGGAAGATGAAAGAAACTGTATTTCCAGCCTATCAGGTTACAATGTATAAAACAGAGGGAATGAAGAGGGAGAGGGAGGGAAAAGAGGAGGGGGAGGGCAAGACAGCTCAGGGAAGGAGCAAGGAAACAGTTTGGGAACTGGCACTGAGGGAGAGAGAGAAAGGGAGAGAGAGGTTGCTGGGGATGGCAGATCAGGTTTCACATAACATCAGAGCTGTGGAATTTCCTCTCTTCTGGGATGGGGAGGGGGGGAAGAGGGTAGGGGGAGGCCTGTGTAGATGGAGTTGGTTTTAAGCTTAGTCTGTGATGAATAATAGCCCAAAGGCTACTGATTAAAGAGTGTTACTAAGTGCCTGCTGTTTACCAGCACACCCTCCTAGGGTGAGGGGAAAAAGGGTGGGGAGGTGAGATATCTCTGGTGGACGAGTCGTTCCCAAAATTCTGGCCTCCCAGAGGGAGCTGGGCCCTGCCTGGATTTTATTTTGGTCTGACTCCCGGGGCATGCAAAGCATGCTTTTGGGTGAGTGAAAGTAAGGGGAAGGAGGTAAGAGAGAACCACAAATATGGTTCAGTGTGAGTCAAGGACCCTTCTCCATCAGAATCAGGATTTTTTGGCCCGGTACCTCCAAATTCCCTTTGCTTTTTGGACTTCCCCCCCCCCTCTTTTTTTTTCCTCGGGAGGCAGGTAGTGCCCTGACTGCTCAGTATATAAGCCAGTGTTGTTGGCTCACTTGTAGGACTGATGAGGTGCCGGGCTCTGGGAGCCCCCTTGAGCTCTCCTTGAACCTTTGAGGTGTGGGCTCTGGGGGCCCCCCAGAGCCTGCACCTCATCAGGACTTCTTAAGGGTCTGGCCAGACGTGGTTGATCTTTCTCAGAGAGGGATAGAAACAGCGGACAGGACAGCTATGTTAGTTTCAGCCTCCAAATGGAATACCCACTGCCTGGAAAGGCTTATAAAAATGTGTCAAGTCAATGAACAATACTTAAGTGTCTACTTCGTACCAGGCACTGTACAAAGAAAAGCAAAAACAGTCCCTGCCCTCAAGTCTGATAGGGAGGTGGACCGAGGAGAGACAACACGAAAACTATTACTCTAAGTACAAATAAGATAGACAGGATAAATTGGAGTAATCTCTGAGGGAAGATAATAGTATTAAAGAAGATTGGGCAAGACCTGGCAGAAGGTGGGTGAAGATGAAGAGGGAGGGCATTTCAGCAATGGGGAACAACCAGTGAAAATGTCCAGAGTGAGGAGATGGAGTATCTTACGTGAAGAACAACAAGGTCAGTGTCTCTGGATGTCATGAGGTAGGGAGTAGGGTGTAAGAAGACTGGAAAGGTAGGAAGGGGTCAGGTTAGGAAGGCTTGCTGCTTATTTTAAAGTTAATCAGGGATTAAGTGTCTGAGATCACATTTGAACTCAGATCCTCCTGACTCCAGGGCCAGTGTTCCATCCACTGCACCACCTAGCTGCCCCTATGAAGGGCTTTAAACTTCAAACAGAGAATTTTATATTTGATCTTGGAGGTGATAGGGTAGTGAGGTGCAAACTGACAGATGAAAGTGGGTGGGGGACTCACTAGGGGGCAAAGAAATGCAATCGATCCTTCCTCCCGCATCCTGCAGAGAGTAGAAGTTCAGTAAGTAGCTTTTAAGTAGCTCTTGTAGGCAGGTGGTCTGGAGGTGAGGTGGAAAGAGGTTGGTTCTGAGAGTCAGAAGGCCTAGGCTCTGGCACCTGGCTATTTGTGTGATTTTGGACAAATCATTCAATTTCATTGGCCTGAGGGAGTTGGACTAAATACCCCTTTTAAGGTCCCTCTCAACTCTAAATCCCATATTCTTACAGTAGTTGGACAAGGGGGATTTATAATAACACGGAAAGTCACTATATATATATTATAAAATGATAGAATCTTAGATCTGGAAAGGACCTTAAACATGAACAAGTGCGACCCCCTTATTCTATGGAAAGGGAAACTGAAGCCAAGCACATCCATAAATGCTAAGTACAACAGAGATTTCTAAGTGTCCAAGAACGAGGATACAATAGATTCAACATTAAAAACATAATGAACATAATTCTGTTTTTGATTATTTAGGCGACACTTCAGGATTGTACATGATCTGTCAATCATCATTTCAAAGAGCACACGTTAACGTAGCACTTGACATATAGGAGAGTCAAATTCATTTTTGTTGTGGTTGTCTGACCTGTGATTTCATCCTCAGTGTGAGGAATTTCCTATATCAATGAAGACTGGCTTATGGTTTTTAAAAGTTGCCTGGGATCAAATAAGCCAGTTAAGTGACAAAGACTCTACTTGAACATTGGTTTTCTTGATTCTAAGTCAGGGTGTTTAGCTACTATTCCACATTACCCCTATTCAATTAAAAAAATTTTTTTTGAGGCATTTAGGGTTAAGCGACTTGCCCAGGATCACACAGCTACTAAGTGTCTGATGCTGGATTTGAATCCAAGTCTTCCTGACTCTACTCAATTAAAATATTAAGTCCCTACTGTATTGCAAAGGTTTCTTTGATAAAATGCTATATAAATTGTTTTTTATTTTCTTCATTCCATAGATTATAGATTTAAGGCTACAAGTGACCTCGGGGTTCATTTTGTCCAAACCTCTAATTTTTATAGCTAGGAAATAAAGCTTAGAAAGGTTAAGTGTTAAGTGACTTGCCCAAGGTAAGTGCCAGAATCTTGATGCCTTGTTTCCAAATCCATTGCTTTTAAATGCCCCCTGTATGTTGAGTGCCACTAACTTAACTGTGAGGGGAAGATAACTCACTGTTCTTAAGGAATTTACAATCAAAGGGTGGAGTGAGGAGGACACCAGTGCTGATGAACATAGTACACAGTATTCTCTGATGTGTGTATTTGAGAAGCAAAACACAAAGTACTTTGTTTGGTCTGAAGGTTTATGTCAGGAAATGCTTTCTGGAGGACACGTTTTAAACACTTTTAAGGATGGGCAAGAATTCAGCTGGTGAAGAGGGCTGGGGAAGATATTCTAGGCCCAGGGTCAGTAAAGATATAGTGGTGGGTGGGGCAGCTAGGTGACACAGTGAATAGAGCACCAGCTCTGGAGTCAGGAAGACCTGAGTTCAAATTTGGCCTCAGACACTTAACACTTACTAGCCATGTGACCTTGGGTAAGACACTTTACCCCAATTTCCCCTATAAAAAAAGCAAAAAAAAAAGATATAGCGGTGGGAAAGCACAAAGAATGTTTGAGGATAGAGAAAGAACTTAGAGTGCATAAGATAAGGCTTATGATAGAGCTAGAAGAGTAAGGCAGTGCCAGATTGTTGAAGGCCTTGAATGCCAGGCAAAGGAGTTTGAACTTTAGGCAATAGGAAGCCAGGGAAGATTCTTGATGAGAGCAGCTACAGGACCGGTTCTATATATAATATAGGAAATTAATTAGTCTGGTGGCTAGAGGGTAGATAGATGTGGCACAAAAAAAGGCAGAGTATTTTAGGGTGGATGGAGGCAGTATTAATAACTGGGGAAATCATGAGAGGCCTCTCATAGAAGGTAGCATGTGAGATGAAGTTTGAAAAGATGTGAGTATTTCAGGAGGTGGCAGTAAAGAGGAAGAGCATTCAAGGAACTGAAGATAAGCTTATACAAAGGTATTGAGGTACAGTAGGCTGGTTTGACTAGAATGGAGACTATCAGTGATGGTTAACAAACCTGGAAATATAGGCTGGATCTTGATTGAAAAGGACATTAAATGAAAAACAAAGGAGTTTGTAGTTTATCCTGGAGGCAATAGGGAGCCACGGATGTTTCTTGAGCAAGTGAGTGAAATGCACAGATCTATGTTTTAGGAGTGTCTATATGGCAATGGTATGGCAGATGGATTGAGAAAGGAAAGACTGGAGACAGGGAAACTAATTTGGAAGCCATTGCAATAGTTTTGGTGAAAGGTGATAAAGAATCTGAATGAGCGTGGCCAGGTGAGTAGAGAGAAGAGTCCAGATGTGAGAGTTGTTGTAGTAGAATTAACAAGACTTGGCAACTAATTAGATATAAGGGGGTGAGGGATTGCAAACGTGGGTGACTGAAAGAATAAGAGTGCTTAATATAAACAGGAAAGTTCACAAGAGGGGAAAGATAATTCTATTTTGGACATGTTCAGTTTGAAATACCTACAGGGACATCCAGTTGGAAATGTCCAGTAGATTTACTTGGGACGGGAGTTCAGGTGAGAGACTAGGGCTAGATGTACAGATCTGGGAGTTATCTTTGTAAAGATGGTTGACCCTATGGGAGCTGATGAGATCACCAAGAGAACAGAAGTGGGACATTTAGAGGGCACGATATGTATGGTGATCCAGGAAAGGAAGATGAGAAGAATGAATCATGTAGGTAAAAGGAGAGAACAGGGGTGAAAAGCCAGAGAGGAGAATATCATCATCCTTGTCAAATACTACAGAGAGGTCAAGAAAGATAAGGACTGAGAAATAATCAGACAGAATCCCTGCCCTCATGAAGCTTATAATCTAGTAGGAGAGAGTGGAAGCTGGATTTCAATTCAATTCAACAAATTTTGATTAAATGCCTGCTGTTGTTTCTCCTTCATGAAGAGGGCAATGATATCCCTGGGGGATGCCTTGACTGGTATGTGAAGTGGATTTAAGTGGGGCAGAGTTGCACAAAGTCTTCAGCCTCACTCTATCTTCCTAGTACAAAGCTATCAGTCTTACCAGTCTTACTCTCTCTCCCAGAGTCATGGAAGTCTGGTGGCAGGAAAAATATCAGGACAACTGGTGATGGCCTGGGATACAGTGGATGACTTTGGCATCTTCAATGTCTGACCAAGGTCTATGTGCTCCACAGTGCCTGCTCCAGCCACCTTCATGGCTGTTGGAACCAACTGTTCTCATCCATCCATTATGCCAGGGAAAGTCTTCACATGCCTGGGGCAGACATCCCCTGACTCACTAAAGGGACTAAAATCTGTTAGCTTCTTTCCAGCTGGTTTAGCCCATATACCCAGACAGTTTTACTGGGTTGTGGCCATTGGGCCTGCTACAGCTTCTTAGAGCCACAAGTGAAAGTAGGGGAGAGTAGAGGTTGGATTTCAATTCAGTTCCACAAATCTTTATTAAATGCCTACCACGTGGAAGGTGTAGTGTTAGAAACTTTAGTGTTCCTAGGAATTCGGTATCACAGAATCCAAGGTGGAAAGGAAAGTCATTAAGTTCAAGGTCTATCTGAACAAGAATCTCTTTGATAATACAGTTAGTAAGTAGTGATCTAGCCTTTGATTGAAGCTCTCCAGGGGAAGGCAACCCACTAAATCCCAAGGCAATTCATTCCACTTTAGTCTAATCGTTAAGGAAGTTTTTCCTTATGTAAAGTATAAATGTATCTCTTCACCCTCTACTCGAACCAATCCCAGTTCTGGGCTCTAGGGTTAAGAAGTCTAAAGCTCTCTTTCACTTAACAGTCCATTAAGTAAAGACAGCTATCATATTCCCCCTGAATCTTCTCTTCTCTAAGCTAAGCACCCCATGGCAAGCAAGGATGTAGGAGAATGGAAAAGAAAGGATAGATTGAAGAAAGGCTATGAAAAAAAAAGAATAAAAAAGACTGACTGGATATCGGGGAAAGGGAAAGTTGGAAGGAAGACCCAAGTAGTAACTCTGAATTTCACATTGTGGTTGATAGGGAGAATGATCCACAGAAATAGCCTGGAGAGGGAACTGATCCAAGGGTAAAGAGGTTAGATGCTTTCCAAGTCTCAGTTTTCCAAATCTGTAAAATGGATATTACAATATTTATACTATCTACCTTGGTGGCATTGTACGAAGGAGAAAATGAAGGGAGGCATTTAAAATATTTGTAACCATAAAGAGTTAAATGTAAGCTATTATTAACGGTGGTAAGTTTTAGGAATGTTTCTTTTGAGATGGTTATATAACTAAGTGGAGAAATTCAATAAGAATATTAGAGTTTCAAGTCAAGTTGACAAAACAAGTCTAGATTTAATAATTACCTATTAGAATGATAATTGAAGATATGAGGGGTTAAAGTTTCTTCCCCATATGACTAAGTACACTAGATTTGGGAAGGCCCTCTGGATCTAATCAAGAGAAGTCTAAAGGCCTAGTGTGTACTTTAGAAGACAGTTGCCTCTATGTTGTGGTTTCAGGGATGAAGCTAGCAGAAAGACTTCCTTCCTAAAATTCTCTTTTTTATAGGCTGGTCCTCAGTAACTTAAATTCCAGCATTAAAGCCTCATCTCCTTGAGTAGATTCCTCACTTAAAATATAAATGGTTCTTAGAGGTAACACATTAAGCCATAAGTCATTAGCCCCTCCTGTTTTGAGAGAGAGACAGGGTGGTATAAAGAATCTGAAGATGTGGCCTTCAGTTAGGAAGACCTGCCTCTGCTGGCTTCTGGCCACTTAACCCCTTAGTTAACTCTCTAAGACTTATAGATGAGGTACCTACCTGCATTGATTGATGTCATTTCCTCACCATGAATTCCTCCAATGAAATCACGAGTTTGGTCCAGCCAAAAGCTGTGGTCTCTAGAGTTGGTTAAGGCATATTGTTAACAAATTTATAGGAGAAACGTGCAAATCAGATTAAATCTGAACTTTCTCTGTCAAAGGAAGAGCAAAATGCTGGTATTACCTATAGCGATGGGGAAACTGCATAGAGGATAGGGTAAAGGAAGGAATATGAGACAGTCTTACTATCCTAGTTCTTATGTGAGCTGGTGACAGAGAACCATCCAAGATGAGACCAAGGGGGAAGGTTCAGGGACTGACAAGTACTGACCTGAGGACTCAGGTTTAGAGCATGCTCTGATAAATTATTTTCAGTGACCGCCTCAGTGTAATCTGAGGCATGTCAGTAATCACTTCACTGCTCAACTATTTTAACCTCATAGAATTTTAGAGCTGGAAGGGTCTTTATAGCCCATCTAGCTCACATTTATTATAAGAATAACAAACATGGGGAAAGGAATCCCACTCTGGCCTGGAAGACTCTGCTTTCCAGGGGGTTATAGTGGTTTCTGGGAAGGGTTCAGACTAGAATCAAGAGTTCTTAACCTGGGGTCCATGAACTTATTTTAAAAACCTAACTTGTTTCCTTAGTAATTCTATGTACATTATTTCATACATTTAAAAACCTTATTCTGAGAAGGAATCCATAGGCTTCACCAGACTGTCAAAGGGATCTTTCTACAGCACAAAAAAAAATTTAAAACCCTTGGACCAAGTGATCCCTATGCATCCCATCTAATATGGGCTTCTGAAATAGCATAAGTGTTTTGAGGGTAAATTAATTAGTGTCTTCTGAGGGGAAGAGGGAAAAAAAAGCTAACAGAGACCTAAGCAAAGTAGAATTCTTTGGAAATACAATCAGGTCCCAGCTTCCAAAATTTAGACTTTGAGTTCTCTGACTGATTGGCCTGGAGCCTAATATAAGGGAAACCCAGCTTAAGAGATCTGGCTGCTTAGTTGGCTATAGGGGAAGAGAGAAGGACCCCAGCTCCGTGGCTTCCCTCTCTCTGACCTTTAACCCTAGCTGATGAATTGTTAGTAAGTGTGACATCAGGGAAACATTTTCTTCTTTGTGAGCTCTGTCTTTCTATTTAAAAATCCCCCAGTCACAGCCAGGACCCCAGGGGGGCATAAGCACACTTGTGTGACTGGTGAGCAGGTGACCTGCACTTGCTATGAGGCATACAGAACTCCGTGTTAGCAATGGAATTCCAGGCGTCTGAGGGGATGGCCATTTAAGGTGCTGCTGGGGATCTCCTCAAGCCTTATTTATCCTTGCTGTGCCATCAGTAACAGGGCTGCCCAGAGGAACTCCCTAGAGGGAAAGGAGTTGTGGGATCTTCTATGGTCCAGTAACACCCTTCCTCCCCACCCCATCCCCAGGAATTGTGTGTGATGTGAGAACTCCTCATTCCTTTTTTTCTTTTAAACAGGCACATCTTTGACTCCTCTGCTTGGGACATTTTCTGTTTTCATTCTCCTGCTCCTGGTGAATAAGAAAAATAATTTGGAAACTGAAATCAAAACAGACTTGAAGATTTTTATGTTGGAAGTAAGGACTATTTATCCTAACTCACAGAATGCAAGAACTGGTCCATTGGTGTCAGACTCAAGTAGAAACAGGTCCTTAGGAGGTCGAGTGGTGACTTAAAAACCAGAAATTAACTTTATTTATGCTGTAGTGTATTTTTATTTATTTTCTTAAACATTGCCCAATTACTGTCTAATCTGGTTCCCTGTACTTGGGAGTTTTGCTGAAGGCACCTCATTCTACAAAGGAGGAAATCAAGGCCAAGAGAAAGGAAATAAATGGCTTTGCTTAAAGTCACACTGTTAGGTCTAGTGGCAAAGCTAAGTCTAATGCCCTTGTCTACTGACTCCATTGATGGACCCTGTCCACTATAGAATCATAAATTTTAGTGTTAGAAGGGGCTTCAGAGACCATCTATCTAACACTCATATTTTACAGATGAATTGAAGCACAGGGAGGTTAAATGATTTTGCCCAAAGTCACATGGATTAAAAAGTGTCAGAGCTGAGATTTGAACCCAAGTCCTCTAATTTCAAATCCAATCTATTGTTTTTCTTCTCCTTAGCTCAAAAGATAGCTCCTGAGAACTTTCCTGACCATCCCAGCTATTAGTTCATTGGTTTAAGATGAAGGGTAGTTGGCTTTTTTTTTTGGAGGGGGGAGGGTAGGGCAATTGAGGTTAAGTAAGTTGCCCAAGGTCACACAGCTAGTAAGTGTTAAGTGTCTGAGGTCAGATTTGAACTCAGGTCTTCCTGACTCCAGGGCTGGTGCTCTATTCCCTGACACCAAGCTGCCCCTGAAGGGTAGTTTGTTAATAACATAACAGGGGTTCCAGAGGGCACAACAGAAAGGTAGAGAGAGTAGATTGGGGCCACCAAAGGGATGGTCATTGACATGGATGGGAATAAGGGAGCAAGAAGGGATGGTTAAATTAATGGCAAGCTTAGTAAATACTTGTTGATTGAATGATTCATTGCTATATCTCTGGCAATTTGATAACTCAGTTTTATAGAGAGTTTTAAAACTTATAGAACAGTCTCCATACAGCACTTTTGTGAGGCAGGTTACACAAATTTTATTGTCATCCTCATTTTACAGAGAGGGGAAAGGGAGATTGACATGCTTAGGGGTTACACGTGTAGTATGTATCAGAAATGGCACATGAACCTGGATATCTTCTGATTCCCAGTCCCAGTGCCCATCACAGGACAACCCTGTGCTTCTGTTGGCCATTACTATAGGGTAATGAAGATGAGAGAAATAAGAAGAGATACCGCATGAGGAAAGTAAAATCCGAAGAGTAATATACACGCATAGATTACAATTACATAAATAAAGATGACATTAAACAGCAACAAAATCCATATTAAATACTATGGAAAACTTTGTTACTATCTTGTGAAAGTTAAAACACTCATCTTGATTCCATTTGTTCATGTTCAGTTGTTTCAGTCTTGTCCAAATCTTTGTGACCCCATGTGGGTTTTCTTGGCAAAAGATACTGGAGTGATTTGCTATTTCCTTCTCCAACTCATTTTACAGGTGAGGAAACAGAGGCAAACAGGGTGAAGTGACTTGCCCAGGTTCACACAGGTCTTCCTGACTCCAGGCCTGACACTGTGTGACCTAACTGCCCCTTGTTTCCATTTCTAATCAGTAAAGTGCATGAGTATCCAGACACTATCATTTACAATCACTTTTGGGAGGCATCATTTTTTTGCTTTAATTTGTACTTTGTTGCCATTACATTTGTTTTTTAATGTTCTTTTTATCACAAACTTAACAAATATTAAGACATAAACATACAGAGAATAGAAAGAAAATTTCACAGCATATGAAACTGTGAACTTCTATTATATATGTTTTTTTAGAAGTGTATACTAAATTTAAGGATAGTAAGAAAACTCCAATTTGTGTCCCTATCTGTGTCCTTCTCTCTCTCTCTCTCCATATATACATATAGATATGCATGTATATATTAATGTTTCATTGAGGCTTTTTATTTTTGTCACCATTCATCATCTCCTCTCCTGCTCCTCAACAGACGTCCTTTCTGTACCAAATATGTAGGCTTAACAAAAACAAATTTACATCTTGGCCACTTCTGAGAATGCATGATTCTTCTTCCATCTCTAGTCCCTCACTTCTCTGCCAAGAGGCAACAGATAAATTTTATCATCAATTTTCTGTGGATAGAGCATTGGACCTGAGGTTAGAAAGACCTGAGTTCAAATTGACCTTCAGACACTTACTAGCTATATGACCCTAGGCAAGTCATTTAACCTTTATTTGTCTTAATCTGTTAGAGAAGGAAATGGCGAACCACTCCAGTATCTTTGCCAAGAAAATCCCATAGTGGGGTCAAGAAGAATTGGACATGACTTAACAACAACATTGATCAAAATTCTTGAGTCTTTCAAATTTGTTTTCCTTAGCATTTTTGAGATGATTCTAGAATTTATTCTCCTGCTTCTTCTTACTTCTCTTAGTATCAGTTCATATCATTTTTAGGTTTTTCCAAATCTGTCACTTTCATAATTTCTTAAGGTCTAATAATATTCTATTATATCTATACACCAGAATTTGTTTAGCTATTCCTCATGTTTGCATATTTCAATACTTACTGGTCATGGAAATTAAATTTTATCAATATATGTATACATATATACACATATTATATATATATATATAAGCATACAAATATATTTTAAAAGATAGATAATGTAATAGAAAAGAAAAATGGTAAATGTTGGAGGGGATGTAAGAAAATTAAGACACTAATGCACTGTTGGTAGAGTCACGAACTGATCCAACCATTCCGGAAAGCAATTTTGAACTATGCCCAAAGAGCATACCCTTTGATCAGCAATGCCACTAAGTCTGTATCCCAAAGAGATTTAAAGGGAAAAAATGGAAAAGAACCTATATGTACAGAAATATTTATAGTAGCTTTTTTTATGGTGGCAAAGAATTAGAAATTGAAGGGATGACCATTAATTGGGGAATAGCTAAACAGGGTGTGGTATATGATTGTGATGGAATACTATAGTGCTGTAAGAAATGATGAGCAAGATTCCTGGTTTCAGAAAAACCTGGGAAGACTTAAGTAAACTGATAGAAAGTGAAGCAAACAGAACCAGAACATTGAACGCAATAACAGCAATATTATAAAGGTGATCAACTGTGAATGGACCTATTCTCAGCAATACAATGACCCAAGACAATACTGGAGGAATTATGATGAAAAGTGATATCCACTTCCAAAGAAAGAACTGATGAAATCTGAATGCAAATCAAAGCATACTTTTTTTTTTACTCTTTTTCTTTTTCTTTTTTTTTGGTCTGCATCCTTTTGCAACATAGCTAATATGGAAATATGTTTTACATGACTGCACATGTATAATCAATATCAAATTACTTTTCTTCTCAAGGAGGGGGAAGGGGAGAAAGGGAGGGAGAAAATTTGGAACTCAGATTTTTAAAAAAGACATTAATGTTGTTATATGTAATTGGAAAAAGAATAAAATATGAAAATTATAATAAAAAATAAAGAAGATAATGGATCTTTTCTCATTCTGCCAGTACTTCACTGTGTGTTCTTTAGTAAATTATTTGCCTTCTTTGGGCTTTTGGTTCATTTGTAAACCAGAGAGAATAATCCTCATTTTGCTCTCAAAGGATTGACGTGAAGTTGATTAAATTGATGTCTTTCCTTATAAACTGAAATTGAGAGAAATCCCCTGTCCCCTAACCTTCTCAACCCAGGAGTAGGTTTATAACTATCCCCCCAAACCCATCATTCCATTATCCAAGAAATAATTGGAAATTACTATAACATGAATGGGTTTTTCCTAGTTTCTTGTTCTCAGAGAAAGTCAGGGCTAGTGCCAGGTAAAGTTGTGAGAAAGACAGTTTGCTTTCAACACTTCCAATCATTTCCTCTTGCACCCTTTCCCACTACCCACACTACCTTCTCCCTCTATTGTCCAGTGCCAAGGGCACTCCTAATCTTTCCTCTCTGTTGCCTTATTTTAACATAATCTGAGGAAAGAATTTATTATTTCTTTAGAGGAAATTCGGTGTGTGATCTCTCCCAGGTGTATTTGTGTGGTTATCAAGGAAAGATCACTCAGTGGTCTTTGAATATGAAGACCTGGATTAAGATCCCAGCTGTAATCCATATTAGTTTGGTGACCTCCTAGTGCTCTCACTTTTCTGAGACTCGGTAAAATGGGACTAATAATACTTGAACTACCTACCTCAAAAATTTGTGAGGAAAGGATCTTTATTCTAATCCGGGTTCTCCCTCTAATTAGTCATGTGACCTTGGGCAAGTAAATAATTTTCTCCTTCTCTATAAAAGAGTGGATTGATTTGTGTGATTCCTAAAGGCCCTTCAACTTCTGACATTTTCTGTTTTCTATTCTAACATTTCATGTTTTAAGGTCTCTTCCAGATCTAGGTCATATATCTTTTTTAAAAAAAACCTAGGAAAAAGTTTTACTGATGCCATTTGCACATCACAGTTCTTTCAGGATAGACTTTCCTCCCCCCATTTAACTCACCCGGTGAGCACCTTACCCTTCCTAATATCTTAGCTATATTTTTATCAAGTAAGATAATGTATATAAAGCACTTCCTAAACCTTAAAGTACTATGTAAATGTCAGCTATTGTTATTTTTAAGCCTTATCTTTCACTGGAAAATGAAAGTTGACATCCCTTTTAAAAGAATTCAGGGAACAAATATAGGGAACTGTGAGGCCTCCCTTTCCCACTGAAATCACACACCACACCCAGAGGCTGCTGCCTATTTTGCCTGCTCTATAGAAAACCTTTATATGAAAACCACAAAATATTAAAAAAAAACAACAAAAACCTTCCCATCCTTCGAGTCCTGGCTCCATCCCAGACCATAGTAATCACTTCTGCTTTAGAGCTCTATGAGCACTTTATGGTCTGGATGTCCACTGAGCACTTAATCTATAGATGGCTTGATATTATGGATACTTTTTCATGTGTTTAAACCCTTCCATCCCTCAATGAGGCTGTGGACTTTTCAAGGACAGGGATAGTCTCTGATAGGAAGGGTCACAGATCCTAGGATATGGAGGTGAAAGGATCATGAAATTGTAGATTTAGAGCAGGAAGGTACCTTACAGGCCATCTGGGTCATCACCTTTTTACCGAGGAAGAAACTGAGACCCAGAGAGAGAAATCAACATGCCTAAGGTTTGATTCCAAATCTAGTGGTCTTACCACGGGACCACAATTCCTCCATCCTGTTCTACATCCCCTCCCCTCTCCCTTTGCCTAAGCACTGAGCCTTGTAGACCCTAGGTACTCAAATAAATGCTTCTTTAATTTTTTTCTTAATTTTTCTTGATTTTTTTGTCATCTTAATTTCTAAATATATCCCCCTTTTTCCCAGCAAGTTGTATCTTATAAAAAAGAATAAAAACCAAAAAATCCATACCTTAAAAAAGAATTTTAAAAAATCCAAAAAGCCATACCTTAAAAAAGAATTTTAAAAAATCCAAAAAGCCATACCTTAAAAAAAAAGAATAAAAATAAAAGAAAAAAAAGTTCAGCAAAACTAGCCAACATAATGACTCTGACAATGCATGCAATGTCATGCAATGTTCTGTTCTTATAGTCCCCCACTTCTATGAAGAACAAAGTGAGGAGCATTTTCTCATTCCAGATCCAAACTCAGGACATTTTCATTGGCTGTGCCTCATCCCTGGAACGCTCTTGCTCATTTCCACCTCCTGATTTACCTTGGCTTCCTTCAAGTCCCAGCATGGATCCCACCTTCTGCAGGATGCCTTTCCTATTTCCCCTTAATGCTAATGCCTTCCCTTTGTTGTTTTAGTTCTAATTTATCCTGTACATAGCTTGTTGTACACAATTGTTTGCATGTTGTCTCCCCTATTAGACTATGAGCCTCTTGAGGGTAAGGATTATCTTTTATTTTTCTTATTACTCCTGAGCTTAGTGAATTACTTGGCACATAGTAGGCCCTCAATTAATGTTTATTGGCTGATGGACTTCTTGAGAGTCCACCTTGGCCATTATGATTCTGTAGAATTAATTTTCAAATTTTTGGGGGGGAGGGAGAGTTGTTTCTGTTTATAACACCATAGTCACTGTTCATACTGTTTTCCTCGTTCTGCTTACTTCATTTTTTTCGGTTCATATCCCTGAATTCTTCATATTCATTGTTTCTTACAACAAGGTAATATCCCATTACATTAATATACAATGATTTGTTTTCCCATTCCCCACTAGTTGGGCATAGTGGGAATGATGATGAATGGTCCCAACCTTCACCCAAAGCAGACAGGGGAAAAATTCCACAAAGGTTGAGTTTCCTTGTTCCATTGAACTACTTCTCAAAGCCAGAACCACACATATTCAAGGCAAATTTTGCATCCTACAAACCAAACTTTTCACAACTACTCCTCTCCAGTCCAGTGTTCTCAGTAATACTCTAGGGTGGGAGAGGGTGTAACTTCCCCTTTTGGGGCTCCCAAGCATCAAGGATGTTATTTGAATACAAGCTACATGCATGATTAGTCTATGTTAATCTGTACTTGTTTATGCAGCTTCTTCCTTCCCTGTCTATTCCATGTGTGTGAGTATGTTACATCTGGGCTCTCAGATACTATCGGAGATATATTAAAGATGTGTCAAAGATGCATTGCTAAGATGTTTTAGGGTATACCTTATCACTATAGGTTTGCCTAATATTGGAAGACTGACCCTCAGCCAAGGAAGACGTATCAAGTGAAGCTATGGCACACAGTATTCTCAGCAGGAAGGGAAATTGCAGATATACACAAAGCTTCCTTGGCTACCTTCCGAGGAGTTGGCTTCCTAGGGGAGATCTACACCCATATCAGGGAAGTCTCCTTGAAATCCTACCAAGGATGCTCTGCCACTCCGGAGGGTCTTGCCCACCCTCCCTACCATCTGCCCCCTCCCCTCCTTCTGAAGATAAGCCAAACTGCCCCAAGATCTGAGTTAGAATCCCAGCTCAGATACTTACTAGCAGTGTGATCACAGTGACTTCACCTCTTTCTGAGTCTCGGTTGGCTGCTATGTAAAATGGAGATAGTACTAAACTCGTCTCACAGAGTTGTAAGATGCATCAGATGGGTGGTTTTTGGTCTTTCCCATCAGATTGAAAGCTCCCTGAGGGTAAGGATTGTGTCTCCTCCATCAAAATGGGAGCTTCTTGTGGGTAAGGGCTATCAGCCACAAGTCAGTGAAAATCACAGAAATCTATAGTTGTACCCACTTCCCTCAATCATAGAATCTCAAAGCTAGAAAGGCCCTTAGAGATCTTTCTAGTGTGACTACCTTATTTTACAGAGGAAGCAACCTGAAAACATTAGAGAAGTCCTAGTCAGATACCACAAGACTCCTGACTCCTGGTCCAGGGCTCTTTTTGATGGCATTAGACTGTATTTTCACATAGGTTTCAAGGTGTTCTAATTGCCCACATATATATACACACACACACACACACACACACACACATATATACACATAAAACTTCTTTTATTCCTAATTATTCCCAGTTTCAGATTCTTCTTTCTAGCAAAACTGAGCTACTTGCCTATTATATAACTTGCTCTCTCTTATCCCTAAGGTTAATCTTTCAGCATGGAACACCCTTCCCAACGTCTATTTCTGCTGTCTTATCTATGGTGAAATGCCATGGGTGTACCAACGACAAGGTTGGTGTCCAACCCTTCCACAATTCCCTCAGGGACAGTGATGTACCAAACTGCACCAGTCTTCTGGGATCAGTCCCTCTTGATAGGGAGTGTTATAACAAGGACTTTGATTGCTGGAACCTTGACTCAACTTTTATCTTTGCCTGGATTTCAAACCTCTTGTTGTCTGCATATTGACTGAGTTCCTCATATGCTTTGCCTATTGTCTTGACTAAACAGATCCTGACTACATGGATTTCCATTTCATTTTCGACTCTAGGTAACTTTGTGCTCCTTTAACTTCCTCTTACATGTCTGTTCTAGTAGCCCTAGTAGCTTCATAATCTCATCAAAGTGTATGGCTCTCTCAGTTCTAAGATCAGTTTGGTGACTTCTGCTTTATCCCTATTCGTGGGAGATGATATGAGACAGGGAAAAGGTAGAGGAGATGGTGCTTACCCAGAAAACTGGAATGATGATATCACTACATCTACCCATTTACTTTGTAATTCTATCTCATTCAGCAGTAAGAGCTAGAACATAGGGTCTAGAGTCAAGTGGATTTGAGTTCAAATCCACATAGATGCTATGTGGGTAAGTCACTTAACCTTTGTCTACCTCAGTTTCCTTAACTATAAAATGGGGGTCATAACTGGTTGTTTTCCTCCATTCTTGAAGAGGACCAAAATGATGTCACTATAATTTGGTCAATGTGTGTGTCTGACTGTGGCTAATCAGACCAATACAAATTCAGAAGGTTCTACCCCAGGTCAGGCATAAATAGTTCATATGAACATTTAGAGTGGAAATGCCTCTAAATTTACACGTCTTACATTTCTTTTGAGCTACATAGAGGACAGCACCTTCTCTGATGCGGGGCACGCTATGCTGGGCAGTTCTGTGCCGGTGTCTCCCATATCTCACAACTGATTCCAAAGCTCTTTAGAGAGACCTTGAGAGTGTCCTCGTATTGCTTCTTCTGACCTCCATGAAAGTGCTTCCCTCGTGTGAGTTCTCCATAAAATAGTCTTATAGGCAAATGTACCTTTGGCATTCAAACAACTTGGCCAGCCCATTGGTCATAACAGCACCTATCCCCCAGGGTTGTCAGGAAGATCAGATGAACTTCTGTTTGTGAATTGTTTAGCAAACTGCCTAACACACAGTAAGTGCTTAATAATTGTTTATTCCTGTTCGTCAACAAAGTATAATGATTGTGGTGATGGGAAGGAGAACAGGGTCCCCCCTCCACCTAGCTCAGGCACCCCCTTTCATGGCTAGTACTAACACAAACGCTCCTCTTCTCTCTCCACAGACTCAGCTCCCTTGTTTTTGAGCTGTCCACTGGGCTATTATTTCTCCAGCAGCCCCCTGACTCCTTGGCTGTGGCTGATGAGTTCAGTTGACCAGAGCAGGTGCTAATGAGGTCAAGGTGAAGCACCCTATCTATCCCTGCATAGGCCAGTTCAGTTCCCTGTGTTGCATGGCCACAGACTGTGCCCCTAACCCTGGCCAGCTGTCTAAAAACGTAGGCTCTGAGTCACAAGGTGAGAGTGGGGGAGGGGCAGAGGCAAGGACACGTGGATGGAGCCTGGCAAATCTCTCACCGGGCCTGGACAAACAAGCCCAAGTGCATGGTTAGCACCTCGTTCCTCAGGGTTGCCATGGATTAAAGATCATAGAATCATAGAATGTCAAAGCTAGAAGGGCCCTAAAGGTCATCTTGCCTAGCCTCTTCATTTGACAGAGAAGCAGTCTGAGGCCTGGAGATGGGAAGAGACTCATTCAGGATAGCACAGAGGTAATTGCAGAGCTGGCTATGTGGATTCTCTACTTTACTATCCAGGTATATTCAATCACCAAGCTGAATCTTAGTTTTGCCATCTGTCAAATGGGAACAATCATAGGTACCTGGCTTAGTCCCAGGAATATTGTGTTTTTTGCATATGAACTATTAGTATGGTAAAAACACTTTTAGGACTGTACTCCAATGCACCATTGTATAGGAGGTAGCTAGACACAGTGGATAGAATGCTGGACCTGCAGTCAGGAAGATCTGAGTTCAAATGGGACCCCAGAAACTGTGTGTGACTATGGGCAAGTCACTTAACTTCTGTTTGTCTCAATTTCTCCATCTGTAAAATGAGGGTAATAGCACCTACCTCTCAGGGTTGTTGTGTGGATCGATTGAATAAATAATTGTAAAGCCTTTAGCACAATGGCTGGTCCATAGCGATTACTTAATAAATGTTTGCTTTCTTCCTCCCTCGCTCTCTTCCTCCCTTCCTTCCTTCCTTTCTTCTTTCCTTACTCTTACCTGTAAGGAAGTGCTCTAGGCACCAGAGGGTTTACCAACTTGTATAAGCTACCACCCTGCCCTCTCAAAGTCTAGCAGGGTAGATAGACCTACCTAGAGCTGTATAATATAAAGCAGTATGTCATTAATGGCTCCTCTTGGTGGGAGTGGGGGTGGGCAATTAAGGGCTTTTGGAATGCCAAGAGCACAGGGACGATTGCTTCCCTAAGCATTGAACAAAGAAGGAACCCAAGCTGTGGAATAGGAGATCTTTTTACTCTACCCCCCACAATTTTTTTTTTTTAAAGAAAACAGGCCCTGAGAAATGAAGGGATTTGTTTAAGGTCATAAGGTAGTAGAATCAGGGAATTCTAGGTGCTCTGACTGCAAGTCCAGCACTTTTGAATACTGTTCCGTTCCATTACCTCTTGGTCCCATGGATGAAAAGGCATCTAAACTGGGTCTTGAGGGACAGTAGAATTTCTACAGATAGAATGGTGGATTGTGTTGTGTCAGCCTAGTTCTTACTCTGCCATTATAATCTGTGTGACTTTGGGCAAACAAAGTCTCTTGCCTAAAGAAGAAGTCAAAGTAGATGATGTCGAAGGTGCCCTTAAATTCTATGGGCTGACCCAATTCTGGGTGGGGAGTTTATACCAGGCTAGAGGAG
Source organism: Pseudochirops corinnae (assembly GCA_028646515.1). Taxonomy (NCBI): domain Eukaryota; kingdom Metazoa; phylum Chordata; class Mammalia; order Diprotodontia; family Pseudocheiridae; genus Pseudochirops; species Pseudochirops corinnae. Next base: position 175,109,324 of record CM053586.1, read on the forward strand.
TCAAGTGTAAGAAAGAGTGTGGAGTCAGGAAACCCACACTTTTTCTGGCAAATTTTACTTTAGCAGGAGTATAGGATTTGGAAAGGTAGTGGGAGATAATTCTAGAAAGATCGGTAGGGGTCAGATACTGGAGAGCTTGGAAGCTAGGATTACAGTTAGTTTGCTAGTGTCAGCAAATACAGTTAAGATTATTGACTACTTTTAGGTTAGATTTAGGGAGCTTGAACTCTAGTCTGTGGGTATCTGGGAATCTTAGGACTTTTAGCAAGGACCCTCTGGTGGGGAATCACAGCAGTGCCCTGGGAAGATCTATCTAGTACTAGTGAAGGCATCTGGAAGATCTGAGTTCCAATCCTGCCTCAGACACTTACTACCTATGTGATGCCTGGGCAAATCACTTAGCCTCTGTCAGCATCCATTTCTTCATCTGTAAGTGGGGATAATAATAATACCTACCTCACAGGGTTGTTGTTCAGAACAAACGAGTTAATATATGTAAGGCATTTTGCAAATGTTAAAGCCCTACCTATATACTGTCATTATTATTATTTAGGTGGAAGGGGATGAGGGCCTGAATCACTATAGTGGTAACTGGGAAAATGACTCTTTCTGCTAAGAAGAGGAAGGAAAGCTCCCCTTCCCCCATTTATCAGCCCTATAAATCTGAATGCCATATATGGGTCTGCTTAAAGGGGGGCCCACCTTCCCCTGCCTATTTATATTCCAAATATATTACAAACTTTTCCCCCTCCTTGGAGCCAGGAAATCACGTGTTACTTGTACCTGAATGGAACTCAGATGTACAAAGTCTCGAATTGGAGACTAAACTTAGCCCCCTACCGACCCAGAGAAGAATCTAAACTTGGCAAGATGCCCTCCCTCCCATCTATCTCCATGCTTCAGTCTGAAAAGTAGTTCTCTGTGCTCCCACCCCATCCCCCACCCCCAGCTAATGAACTATATCTAATAGCCTCTCTTTAGAGAGTCCTTTGAGAATAAGACTGAGTTTGCTTTTGACCTCATTATACATAGCAGCCTGTCCTTGATGAAAATAATTGCCCCTTGGGCAGGTACATTCCTCACATTCCTCAGTCCATTAGCAGAGGAGACATTGTTAACCCTGGTGACCATGGGAAAATGCTTCTGTCTGATTTGGAAATTCTAAGGGCAGCGGGTACTAGATAACAAGAGGTGAAGAGGTCAGAGTGGAAACTTCTTTCATCTTTTCAGCCGCTTCCAACATAGACAAAAGATCCTGTCCAGGGGTGTAGGGCCCACTCAGCTTTATTTTATGATCTTGTCCTAAAAGGGAGGGCGGGAGGCGGGGAGCTGGGTCTTATCTGGATATTGTTTGGGGGGAGCAAACGCAAGGTTCCCGGGGAGTCCGCAGCTCACGGGGGAATGCTAAGTGGAAGGAAGGGCAGGCTGGCCCCAGCCGCCCGGAAGAGACCACCCAGCAGCTCAAAGGCTAGTGTGAAGGGTTTCAGGGGAATTAGCTGGCCTGCTGAATTTATCATACGGACACAGAGATTAAGGGTGTGAGTAAGGCTGTCGCTCCGACGAGTTCTTGGATCTGAGTGAGGGGAGAGAGAAAGAAGAAAAGACAGACACTCCAAAATCAGCAGATGTGGAAAGGAAGCAGTGAGGCGGAACCACAGCTGGATTGGCAGTTCTAGTCTTGGCCTTGCTCATTAATTCACTAGGTGTTCTTAGACAAGTCACTTGTTCTCTGGGACTCAGTTTACTTCTGCGTAAATTGAGGAGAGTAGCCTCCACGATTATAAGGTTCTTCCTAACACTGATATCCCATGGTTTTGCTGAGTGCCTAGGAGGATGATAGTGCATGACAATACTAAGGAGTGGGGGGTGTAAGCCCTGTCCCCATCTTATGTAGGGGGAAGCAAACTCAAACAGGTTTGTGCCTCTTACACATACATTTTATTTTGACTCATCTGTGGTCATGTTTCTCCCTACTGTAATGCAAGCTCCTTCAAGGCAGGAGCTTCCTTGTTTTTGTATTTTCTGTGTGTTTTTGTTTCTAACACCTAGCATTAGTGCCTTTTTATCCTTAGTATTCTGTGTTGTTGTTGAGTCATTTTCAGTTGTGTTCGATTCTCCGTGATCTCATTTGGGGTTTTCTTGGCAAAGATCCTGGGGGTGGTTTGCTATTCCCTTCCCTGGCTTATTTCCCAGATGAGAAAACTGAGGCAAACAGGGTTTGCCAGTGACTTGTCCAGGGTCACACATCTAGTGTCTGAGGCCAGATTTGAACTCAAGAAACTGAGTCTGCCTGACTCTAGGAGCTGAACTCAACCCACTGCACCACCTAACTGTACTAAATGCATATTGAATGAATGAATGAGTGAATGAACCAAAGTAATTTACAGGGTTAGTAAATATAGAATCAAACACAGCTCTGACTCCAAGCTCAGTTTTCTTTCCATAGCATCATGAGACTGTCCATCCAACTCTGGGCTAGGTACTGTAGAAAACGAAGAAGAAACAGAAATGACCGCATGTGTTCAGTCAGATGCTGGATGACCAATTTGGGATCTTGTAAAGGGAATTCTTAGCCTGAGTGAGCTGACCTCTCAGGTCCCCTCCCTCCTCCAGTTCTAAGATTCTAAGTCATGCTCAGTACTCTCAAAGAATTTCTGTTCTAGTTGGGGAAACAAAAATAAAGGAGAAAAAAAAATAGTAATTTCTCGGTGACAAAGCATATGGAACAAACCAGCAGGTGTGGGAGGCCAGCTGTGGTGTATTGGCAAGAACAATCAGATCTAGGCTCCCTTTATTCCCCCTGTAGTCCACTGATTAAGTGGGTAACTTTGGGTGACTTAGTTCCCTCTGCATCTCAGTTTTCTTATATATACAATAAGAGAGTTGGTCTAGAGTAGAGTTCTTAACCTAAGACTCAAGGAGGGTCTGTGGATAGATTTCAGGAGATCTGAGAACTTGGATGGAAAAAAATAATTTTTTAATCCAATATCATTGCAATCCTATGTATTTTATTTTATTTTCTATTTGGAGACAATTGGGGTTAAGTGACTTGCCCAGGGTCACACAGCTAGTAATTGTCTGAGACCAGATTTGAACTCAGGTACTGTTTTTTATTTTAATGCATTTTAAAACATTATTTTGAGAAGGGTCCATAGGTTTCACTGGACTGCCAAAGGGATCCAGGACACATGAAAAAAAGTGCAGAACTCCTGGTCTAGGTGATTTTTTTAAGGTTTTTTCCAGGTGTAACCTTCCATGTGTTAGCTGTGTAGCAGGAGGTCAGAGACAGAGTAAGAAGGGAGTTGGAGTAGTTAAAAGAGATGCGCTGCTTAATGTGAAGACTTGATCTGAGTATTGAAGATTGGGTAGGATTTGGAGAGCTAGAGAGCAGTGGGAGAGGGAGTGGAGGGAAAGAGACAGTCTAGGGTGGTTCAATTAGCTCAAGACTCTTCTTTGGACTCTGGGCCCTCTTTCTTCTTGACTTCCCTCCCACATCTCATAGGAACACAGTGTCACAAATTTATAAGTAGGAGGAGCAATGTACTGGTAAATGTTTAACAACTGGCTCTCTGGGGGAAATGAACCACACTGTCTTAAGTTTAGTCTGCTTTATTAATGTTTTCCCCATTATTTCTAGGTGACTGAGTGGATAGAACAGTAGGCTTGGAGTCAGGAAGATTCTTCTTGTTGAGTTCAAATCTGGCCTCAGGCATTTACTGGCTGTGTGACCCTGGGCAAGTCACTTCACCCTGTTTGCCTCAGTTTCCTCATCTGTAAAATGAGCTGGAGAAGGAAATGGCAAATGACTCCATTATCTCTGCCAAGAAAACCCCAAAGGAGTCACAAAGTGTCTGACAAGATTGAAATGACTGAACAATAACATCATTTCTTAGAGCTACATGATTAACAAAACAATAAATTAAGCCCTGATTTGTAGCAATTGCTGATTTCTGAGATATCAATGCACACATAGAAAATTCAATAATAGCCTCTCCAAAGCCAGTTCCAGTGATGAGGTACAAGTTCTGGGAACCTTGAACCCTGATTGAATCTTCCCTCATGAGGCATTTGCCTGAGGCTATAAGCCTTTCATTACAGCTAGGCCCAAATCCCTTTTTCTTACTAGCCTAGCCCTCCAGTGTCCACCCGCTTCCCACCCTAGAGCCTATCAAAATATCTATACCCAAATCAACTGTTACACCCTTGAATGTCTCCAGAAACTTCGCTCCTGAAAACCCTCCCCAAACTCCTCCTCCGGACTACCTCTAGATTCCTCCCACAACCTTTCTGTATATAAGACCCCATCTTGCCTCCATGTATATGAGAGCACCATAGAATGACCTAGCACAGACTTGTTCTTTGTCAGTTGATTCTGGCTTGCTTTGCCCAATGCAAGGGTCACAAATACTGAGGCTTCTTAAGAGTCTACCCAATATGGTGAACTTTTACTTTGCTTTTCTTTGGTTGAGGGAAGACTTGAGTCGAATTCATGCTATCAGGGAGATGCTGATATGACTTGCAGTTGACTTTGATTTGGGTGAGGGAGGGCTGTGCAAGGTCACCAGCCTGACTTTGTCCTCCAGAGCCATCTGGGTCCAATGGCCAGATATTCATCAGGATGACTGGAGATGGCCCAGGATACAATGGGAGACCCTGGCCCTTTTAGGCTAAGGTCTTGTCAGGTTGTCACTTTTTCTGGTGTATACTTGCTTATTAATGAATGTTTTTTAACTGATTTACAGCAACTTGACTGAGATAAAAATAGTAATATCTCCCTTTACAGATCAAGCTCATGGAATCAAAAGGACTTAATCCAAACTTGCATGGAACCAAGTGTCTAAGCCAGGATTTGGACTCAAGTTTTCTGGTTCTCAGTTCAGTCTTTCTTCCACTATATCAGTGGTTCTCAACCTTCCTAATGCCGTGACCCTTTAATACTTGTATGTGGGCTTATCTGCATGTGGGTGGACCCGTCTGGAGACAGATAGAAGAGCGGTGTCTCCGTTCCTAAGACCATTGGAAATATGTGTTTTCTCATGGTCTTAGGAGACCCTTGTAACTCCTATGAAAGGGTCATTCGACCCCCAAAAGGGTCGTGACCCACAGGTTGAGAACCGCTGCACTATATCAATGCACATAGCTGAACCTCTCTGAAGAAGCAGCTCTTCAGCAGAGACTCATAGGATTGTCAAGTCAAAAGGGACCTTGGAGCCCGTTTGATTCAAATGTTATGTATACTGTACTTTATATACACATGAATATTTATTTCCTCTTAGAATGTAAATTCCTTGACAGTAGAGATGATTTCATTCTTTTTATTTGTATTCTCAGCACTAGCATAGGACCTGGTACATGATAAATGTTAATAAAATTAAAAAATGCTTATTGATTGATTAATTAAATAAAATAAGTCAACTAAAACCTCACTTTCTATAGGAAGTCTTTCCCAATTCTGCTTAATTCTAGTGCTTTCCTTCTGTTATTTATTTCTTATTTATCTAGTATATAACTTAATTGTACATATTGTTGTCTCCTCTACTCAATTGTAAGCTCTTGAGGGCAGGGACTGTCTTTTGTCTTTCTTTCTATCCCCAGTACTTAGTATGTACCTTAGCACATTAGTGCCTGGCACGTACCAGGTGTTTAATAAATGTCTATTGACTGACTCAACTGATTAGTAACAGAGATTTTTTTGGAGGGGTGAAGGCAAGGCAATTGGGGTTAAGGGACTTGCCCAAGATCACACAGCTAGTGTGTCAAGTGTCTGAGGCTGAATTTGAACTCAGGTCCTTCTAACTGCAGGACTGGGCCGATACTCTTTTTACTGAGTCACCTAGCTGCCCCCTAGGTCATTATAATCACACAATATTCACTTTAGGCTTTTGGTTCTATTTGTGTTATTTTGGCCTATGTGTATATCATTTTACTTTCCCCCCTATAAACTATACTCTGTATCTTTTCATATAAATTTCCCATGATTCTGTGAATTCTTCATATTTGTAATTTCTCACAACATAGTAATATCCCATTATATTCATATACCATAGTTTGTTTAGCCAGTCAATGGGCATCTGCTTAGTTTCTAGCTCTTTGCTGCCTCCAGAAGTGATGCTATAAATATGTTGGTGCATAAGGGACCTTTCTTTTTGTCCCTGATATCCTTGGGGGTCTGTCTAGCAATGTGATCTCGGTAGCCCTTCCTTTTCACACAATTGTTCCTGCCTAGGCTCCTCGAAGGTCTGGTGAATTGGGACATCACCCTGACAGCAGCAAAAGGTAGGAACTCCCCATTCATTTGGGTCTAGCAATATGTGTTCTCCAGGGACCCCACCTGACTGTCCAATCCATTCATGCAGAGAAGTCAGTTAACAAAGACCAGAAGAACAAAGATTCCTTTCCTCTTTCCTCTTTCCTGTTCTTCTCTCTCCCTCTTTGTAGTAATGATAACAATACATCTTGCATTTGTATAGTATATATCATAATGGCTCTTTATCTTTTTCAAAGCTTTCACGTTCATTAATAATAGCTGACATTCAGACAGCACTTTCATGTACATTATCTCATTTGAGCCACACAACAAACTTGTGGGACAGTCAGGGCAGAGATTTTTATCCCCATTCTACAAGGAGGAAACTAAGACCCAGAGAGGCTAATTAAATTTGTCCAAAGACACACAGAAAGTAAGTCACGGAATCAGGGTTTCAGCCATCTTTACATTTTGCTGCATGGCCATCCCTTCCCTGTTCTGGGGCTCAGTTTTTACATCTGTAAAATGAAGGAGGGGCCATCAGTTGGGGAATGGCTGGACAAGTTATGGTATATGAATCTAGTAGAACTATTACAGCACTCTTGTGCTGTAAGAAATAATGAAGGGGATTGTTTCAGAAAAATCTGGAAAGATTTATATGAACTGATACAGAATGAAGTGAGCAGAAACAGAAAAACTATTTATACAATTACAATAATGTTGTAAAGACAAACAATTTTGAAAGACTTAGGAACTTTGATTCACAAAATGAGTAACCTGGATTCCTGATGAATAATGCTACCCACTTCCAGAAAGAGAGGTGATGGACTCAGTACAGATTGATGTGTATTTGGGCAGATATGTGGCTAATGCAAAAAAATTTTTTTGGTTTTTCTTGCTTTTCTAGTGGGTCAGGTGGGGGAAGGGGGAGTGAATTCAGAACTGAAAATGAAATAAAATTAAGTTTTAAAAAAAGGAATTTGCAAAACAGAACCTTCAGTCACCCTCCTAAGGTCAGCAAGAGCAGAGAGAGAGGGGTGTTGCCAGTGGCAAGAGGGGTCAGAAGACCATATTAGGCTCCAGTTCAGAGATGAAGGGGTAGAGGGAGTAGATGTCTAATAGCTTTTGAATCTAGTCCCAGATCTATCACTAGCAAACCATGTGACCCTGGACATACAGGTCATTTAACCTCTTCAGATCTCAATTTCCTCTTCTGGAAAACTCATTCATTTGTTCACGCATCAAAAGTTGATTAAACACTTAAGAGAGGTAATATGGGGAGGAGCACTTGGACCTTGGAGTCAAAAAACCTGAGTCTGAGATCCAGCTCTGATATTCACTAGCCATTTGACTTGAGGTAAGTTCCTCATATGTGAAATGAGAATAATAACGTATACATTTCCTACCTCACCAAGTTATAAGTAAGTTATAAACCTTAAAATTCCAACTGGATGTGAGTGGTGGTAGTGGTGATGGTGATGCTGATGAATAGGGCAATGTTACAGACATTTGGCACTATAATCCTTTGATAGGCAATCATCCCGTGTAATTCTTGTCCCTGTCAGTCCTTCATGTGGGGTACATCCAAGTTGATGGGGGGCCTTTCTCTAGTTCTCTTGACATTGTAGATAATAGTGAAACAGACTATCCATCAGTTACAGCTTACTCTCACCATATGACTGGACCATCTTATTTTCCAGTTACACATCTTCCTGATGACAACTTTTATGTGGTTTCTCTTGTTCATTCTTGATTGGTAACATGTTACAGCCCACTCATATTCACTATGTAACTCTCCATTGACTTTTGGGTGACGCTCCAACTTATTTTTTCAGAGAATGTGGTGTTCCATGTGAAACAATGAGAAACTATTGCTGGACCCAAGGGGCTGGGGGTACTGTACCACTCCCTTTTCTATTAAGAAGAGCCCCTTTGCTCTTGACCGTGGCATGAGGACTGATTTCAGAGCTGGGGGAATCCTGTCTCCAGTTAAAGGATGGACTAGGCTTCCTTTCCTCACACTCTTTGGTTCAATAAATTCCCACCTTGGCATCTTTGGGGACAAATTATTTAAAGCATAGGTTTAGGCTCACGTTTAGGGTTTCCCCCAAAGAGTTATTTAAAATGTGAACTATGAGTCAGGAATGAGACAAGTATTTATTTCCTGTACACATATAGTCAGGCAGGCAGGCAAAGGTGAAGTTGCCATGATGCTGGGGTAGGAAAAGATCTGCCTTTTCCCCACCCCCTCACTGGAGGGTCAGAGAAAGAGAAAACCAGTTGAAAGTTCTCTTTTTAACTGATGTAACACCCCTGTCCCTTTGTCACTGTTACTGGGTAGAAAAAAACCAAGGAATCTCTACTCAGGGATTCCAGTGTCAAACCAAAGTCCTTTTAGTGCTCATCCACAACTGTATTGGAAGCAGACAGGGAGTTCATCATCTTTGATGTGCCCAAATGCTCATCCATACAATCCTAAAGCCACAGAAATTTTTAGGGAAGCTCTGAATGCATCCTCTCTGGGATCACCCCTGTAGACCAATTCAACCTTTGCTACACATGACTTCTAGCCCTAGAGCATTAATGGAAGAATGTTGGTGTTGAAAAAGAGATGGATCTCTGTTTTGGGAATAACATTGGGGGTTTAAAAAGTTTTTTACAACAATTTCCCAAAGGTTGTCTAATTTTCTCTCTCCTGTTCAATTTCGGATCGAGCTTAACTTCATGGAGTATTACTCTAAGATGTTACATTACATCTAAATGCTGATGGACTGCCTCTCTGAGTTGTCCATCCAAACAAATGTCATTGTCTGGACCACAGGTTTTCTTTATCCATTTAGTTTTTCTAGTGCTGCTAATTTAGGCTGAACTCTTTTTTTGAGTGGTTCTAAGACCTCATTTAGAAGACTCTGCATCCTGGAAAGATTTACATGAACTGATGCTAAATGAAGTAAGCAGAACCAGGAAAACATTGTACACAGCAACATATTTCAATGATTAAATTTGATAGACTTGTCTTTTCTCAGCAACGTAAGAATCTAAGATAATTCCAAAAGACTTGATGGAAAATACAATCCACATCCAGAGAAAGAACTATGGAGTCTGAATGCAGAAGGAAACACACTATTTTCACCTTTTTTTGGTTGTTTTTTTTCTTTCTCATGGTTTTTCCCTTTTGTTCTGATTCTTTCACAACATGACTAATATGGAAATATGTTTAATATGACTGTACACGCATCGCCTAGATCAGGCTGCTTGCGGTCTTGAGGAGGGGGCAGGGGAGAGAGGGAGGGAGAAAAAAAGTTTGGAGTTCACAATCTTATAAAAGTGAATGTTGAAAATTTTCTTTATATGTAATTGGGAAAAAATAAACGAAAAGCTATTAAAAACAAAACAGAACAAAACAAAAAGAAGGCTCTACAATGTTCTGGAGCTTGATGCAGTCAATACAATATGTCATCCACATATCCACACATCTAGAGGACCTTACCGTCTATTGAGAATCTTTCTGTTATTTGGTCTGTATACTAGGCATCCTCTACAATGATGAACAAAAACCTTTGGTGAGGATATACTTCTTGAATTGTCATTCCCTTGACAAAACTCTATGCAAACCTTAAAGCACTATATTAAAAAATAATATTATCATTATCATTGGAGGGGGCTCTTTAAGGAAGCATTTGGTCTAGTGAATCAGATGCTTTTTTTATTTTTACAAAGAATAAGTATAGACTATCCCATGTTATCAATTCTTTTAATTCAATTGTATGATTGGAAGGATGATGCTGTTGTAATGTTCATCCTTCATTTTGGAAGAGTTCCAGTGATATCACAGAGTGATGTCTTGACTTTCAACGAACTGGATTTAAGTGAGGCAGAGTTGCACAGAGTTGTTAGCCTCACTATCTCTTCCAGAGTCCAGGAAAAGGAAGAAACTGAGGCTCAGAGAGAGGGAGTAATTTGCCAGGGTAGTAATTGGCAGAGTTGGGATCAGAACCAGGTCTCCTAATTAGGATTCAAGGGGCTCTCTCTTCACTACAGTTCCTGGATAGTGATAGGCTATCACTCAGTCATGCCATTTTATAAGGTGTTTTGTTTTTTGGAAGCAATTGGAGTTAAGTGACTTGTCCAGGTTCACACAACTAGAGTGTGAGGCTGGGGTTGCATTCAGTGTCTGGATTTGAATTCAGGTCCTCCCTACTCAAGGAGCAGTGCTCTATCCACTGTGCCACCTAGCTGCCCTTTATAAGGTATTTTTATAGGTGTTTTAGGAGAAGGAGTTACTTTTCATTTCTGCAAGATTCCAGATTGCCTAGGGGCTGGTGAAGGGGAGGGCAGTATTGTTTATAATAAAGTTCCTGAGCACAGAAGGTGTGGTTCCCCACTTTTTAATACTTTAAGACCTTTAATACATGGTAAGCCATGGAGAGGGGTGCATCGTGGTGTCTTGCTTCAAGACAGATGTATTATAGTGTTATGCAACACCGAACTGGATGTCTGGAGGCCTGAGTTTTAATCTCAGCTCTGACACAAACTTGTTGCATAACCATGGGCAGTTTAGCCCCCCTGGGTCTATTTCCCCATTCATAAAATGAAGGGGTTGCAATAGATGTCTGAGGTCCCTCATGGTCCTAAATCTATGAGCCCACGAGAAACAGAGGATTTTGAATTAGAAAAGACTTTGAAGACCATCTACTCCAGCCCCCTCATTTTACAGATGAGGAAACTGAGGCCCAGGGATGTATTACGTGATTTGCACAACGTCACATAGTAAAGAGCAAATTTGAATACAGGTCCATCCCCTCCCTCACCATAGAACACTCTTTCCCTCACGGCAAGCACGTCACTTCTCCTTTCTGGGTCCTAGTTCCCTCTGTTGAGGAGGGAATTAGACTGACTAGGTAATCGTTAAGGTCCCTTCCAGTCCGGAAATCCCGTGATCTCTTTGTTTAGGACTCTACAAGTAAATGATTTGTAAAGGTCGCTTCTTGAGCCATGTCTCTATTTCTTTAAGACCCAGAGTTCTCACTGCTGAGCCTGCTCTGATATCCTTAGAGATTTCAGGGGTGGGGAAAGAGAATCGAAGTGGGCTCATTGGCTGACGTACAGCCAGCGGAGTGAAAAAAAGGGACCTCAGCATTTCTGCCTGACTGGTGCTTTTTAAAAAAAATTTATTACGATATGAGTCCCTCGCCCTCCTGTGTCAATACTGATAAAAGCTAATCGCCCCTCAAACAGGTGCAGTTGAAGCTGCCCCTTGGACAGCTGCCAAGGACATGCGATCGCTCAGCTGGGGTGACCTGCCCCTCCCAATTCCCCCCCTTCTCCAGTTCCAGCCCAGGGCATGTGTCCTTGGGCAAGAGCAAAGTTCAAATCAATCCACGTAGTCCTTCGCCCTGCCACCTCACACTTGCGTCTCGAAGCTGGCTTCCCGTACCTCAGGAGAATTCTGTCCCGGCCCAGCTCGGCCCGGCCCAACCCCGTTTGGGTTAGCGAGTTTGAGCTTGGAGCCCAGCGGCTGCTTGGTTGGGCCCTGGGTGCCCCACCCCTGCCCGCCTTCAGAAGGAAGCCAGCCTTTGACAGCTCACAGCTCAATCCCCACTCAGCTACTCCTGACTCATAATTATAGCCGTAGCTGACATTTATACAGCGCTTTATGACTTAAAAAGGGCTTGACTGGCATTATCTCATTTGAACCACGCAGCAACCCAGAGTTGTGAAGGCCAGGGGAAAAAAAGAGGGTGGCGTGGAATTAAGTGGGGGGGAAAAAAAACTTGGTTTCTCCCCCCCCCCCCATTTTGTTGAAGCTTCTTTTATTCTTGGAGGAAAAGTGTGTATATGGAGAGGGAGTGGTTTTCCCCTAAAATTTTCAGGTGTTTTTCCCCTTAGATTTTTCCATCTCTTAATATACTGAAAACTAATCTGTAAGTAAGCCAAGATATACATAAACACACATGTTATGAAGTTAGTTTGAGAACATAAAAGTATAATGTGTGTTATAAAACTAGTTTATGAACATGAGTATATTATATATATGTGTATATGTATGTATACATACCTATATCTATATATAACTTTTATATTCTCAAACTAATTTTATAACAGAAAGTCATAAGATGAGAGATTTAGAGCTGAAAGTAGGGTCTTAGAATCCATCTAGTCTAACCTCTTCATTTTACAAATGAGGAAAATAAGACCCAGAGACAGTGAGGGACTTACTCAGTCACAAAGGTAGTAAGTGGGAGAGCTGGGATTTGAACTTGGTTCTGTTGTTTCCAGATCTAAAGTTTGTATGTCTACCATGCTGTTTGCCTCTAGATCATTTCAGCTGGAAGGGACCTCAGAGACATTTTAATAGATGCCCCTCATTTTACAGAACAGGAAAGTAACTTGTTCAAAAGTCATATACCGAGGAAGAACAGAGCCAAGTCAGAGTTTGAGCTCAGGCAGCTCATTATAGTAGAGGAGTCAGGGGTCCTGGGTTTCCATCCAGCTCCAACATTTATTCTACCTGGGTGACCAGGGACAGGTCTTTCTCTGAACCCTGCTAGTCTCATCCGTAAAATGAGTACCTACAGAAATTGTGAGAAAAACACTTTGTAAACGTTGAAGTGTTGGAGTGTAATTGATGATGGTGATGATCTTATTCTCATCTTACTTGGATGGAATTCGGATATAAAAAGCCCAGGCACAGGTCTTTCTTGCTATTATTCTTTTATACTTAATGTCCAGTAGCTTTTTGTAGATAATTGTTGTTGGGAACTGGACCTGTGATTTCATTAGTATAAGGACTTCCCTTGGTGAGGAAACTCCTTCTACCAGCACAGGACTGCCCTTTCTTTGCAATTTATGGTCTAGGGAGTTGCCAGAGAGGCAAAGGGATTTATTTATCCAGGGTGACACAACTAATATGGGTCAGAGGTGGAACATGAACCCACTATCTTCCTGGCTTCAAAATCATCTCTTTTTTATTCCCCTATGCCGCAAAATCTCTATTATTGTTTTTTCTCTCTATTATTGTTATCGATGACAGTGAGCAGCAGCTCTGTAGTGCTAAACATGTCATGTATGTATTTTAATTTCCCTCTAAATTTTTCTGTGGGATGTGTGTATAGTTTCTCCCTGACACCCCATCACCTTGTCCTCTCCTTTTCAATCCTCTTCTATGCCTTCAGAATTTCTGGAAATGTCACATCTTGAAGTCGTGCTTGCCTGGCTGCGGCACTGGAAGGTGTGGCTTTGGGAATCAATCAGGCAGAGCCGGTAGCAGGACTGAATCTCCTGAGCCCTTAGGGACCTGGGGCCGGGCTGGGATGAAGAGGAAAGGGGGCGGGGGAAGGGGACGGAAACTGGAGCTTGGACCCTGCCCCAAGCGAGCTCCCTTAAGGGACAGCTCTTGAGTGGATATGTAAATTTAGCGGCAGCCATTGGCTGCCCTGGGGAGGGGAGGTGAAAGGGAGGGGAGTTGTGAGAGAGGAAAAGGAGTGAAACCGAGGGGGTGGGGAAAGGGACTCTAGTTCTCGTTGCCAAAACAGTCTATTCCCCAGATCAGTTTCCTAGATACCGGGCGCTGTCATAGCAGCCTCTTGGTACTGGGAACTGTGTCTCTCTGTGGCTGACTGGGGCTCAGGTCAGGGTGTTCAGACCCCTAGGCTCCACACTGAAGACCAGAGGGCCTGGTTGGCTCTGGGAAAAGACTGGTGATTCTAGCCCCTTTCTTTCAGACGGGCTCATTTGACTAAAAAGGGACAACAAATTGGAGCTGTCCCAACCTCCTTCTCTTCCCACCTCCTTCCACTCCCCAGCTCTATCCTGTCAGCATCACAACGGTTCCCCGGAGGGGTGGGGGAGGTGGTAGAGGGAAGAGAGGGCAGGTGTCAGGGAAAGGGCCACTGGAGGCTGCTGGCTGCCAGTGTTTCCATAGAAGATGTTCCCAGGAGTCCTTGCTCCTTCTGTCATGGTGCCTTTCCCACCTAGGAAAATGCTCCTTCTTCTAAATGGCAGGGCCAAAAGATTCACAGTATCCTATGATTTAGAGTGGGAAGGAAGTACCTTGTCTAGTCAAAACAAATTTCCACATGGCCAAAGCCTTCTCCCTCACCCTCACCCCCAACCCACCCATACCAAAAAAAAAAAAAAAAAAAAAAAGGAAGAAAGACTAAAGTCTCAAGCCTGTCTTTCCTCTCCTTACATTGTTTCTTGTTAACTTGACTCTTTCAACATCTCACCATTGCGAAGTTTCCCCCAATCACCTCTCTGAGACTTACTTTCCCCTCCTGTAAAATGGGAGTGATGGAGCAGAAAGATACCTGAAGTTCTTTGTTTCTCTGATGTCAGCCCATGCAATCCTCTCTTCCTCCTAACTCCCTGAGAACTTACCATCTGTATCTTCCATGATGGTATTTGCATAGCGTCTTAGATGTGTTTTCTTAGGTGTCTTCATATGTTTCACAATCGGGGTGCTGTAGGGGAATCTCACCTCAGCCATTGTGGAAACCTGATCAAGTCATTGGATTATAGATTTAGAGCTGGGACCTTAGAGGTCACCTTGTCCAATTCCTCCATTTTACAGATGAGATATCTGAGGCCCAGAGAAGTTAAAATGACTTGCCCAAAGTCACATAGGTAGTAAATAACTCAAGCAGAATTTTTACCAGGTTTTTCCACCTGAGTTTCACTTTCCTCACTTGTAAAATGGAAATAATGTTAACTGTAATACTACCTGCTTCAGAGATTTGCTGCCAGGAAAGAGTTTATATACTTCAAAAGGGTCTAAAAAGATGAGTTGTTTAGAGCCTCAAAGGCAGAAGTCTTTATAACTAAGAGATAACAGAGTGGGAAGGGACTTTAGAGATCTTCTCTTCTGGTTGCCTCATTTGACACAGGAGGAAATTGAAACCATTTGAGAGATTAAGTGACTTCCATAAGGTCACACAGGTAGTCAAAGGAGACATGGGATTTGGATCCAACTACATCCAATACTCCTTCCACTGAGATCCTTATGAGTGCTTGACATATTGTATAATATGCAATAACTACTTGGTGATCAATTTATTAGTTAATTGCTTAATTGTTTTCCTTCCCACACAATTATCTACTTATCTATCTAATCTATCTATCTACATACCTATCTAATCTATCTCTCTCTAATCTATTCATCTATCTATATACCTGCCTATCTAATCTAATCTGTCTACTTATCTACCCATCTAATCCATCTATCCATCCATCTATCCATCCATCCATCCATCCATCCATCCATATGTCCATACATCCATTTGTCTAATTTATCTATCCATCCAATCTATCTATCTGTCTGTCTGTCTGTCTGTCTGTCTATCTATCTATCTATCTATCTAACTCCTTCCACCAAACAATTAGTTGCTGCAAGTCAGACCCCATCTCCTCACTGCTCTGATCCTAAACTTTTGTCTATTCCTCCTGAGACAACTTCGCAGCTGCCCTGTTGGTCACTTAGTGGGCACTCAGAAAATACTTGTCTGAACCCTGGAAGTATTCAATCCAATTAAGCAAATATTTGTCCTTTAGCACCTACTATATACATTCATTAATCACATTTATTAAGTGCCATTTTATGGAAGGCACTCTCCCATACTGGGACCTAATCATAATAACAATAACTCAAATTTTTATGGCACTTCATAGTTTACAAAGCACATTTCTCACAATACCCCTATGATAAAGATAAGAATAGGCATTGATTAGATCTTTGATTTCATTAGTACTGGGAATTTCCAGATGAGAAAAGTCCCTTTACCAATGAAGGTGTGCAATTTCTACTCTTAGAGAGTTGTCCGGTGTGAATGGAGATCAAATGACTTGCTCAGGGTCCTACAGCCAGTATGAGTCAGAGGTGGGGCTTGAACTCTCATCTTCCTAGTTCAGTATTTCTTGGCTATTTGAGGTTGATCATACTCATATTATCACTCACAATTTATAGATGAGGAAGGTGGAGTAAATTGACTTACCTAAGGCCATATTGCTAAACTCAAAATCAAGTCATATCACAGCCCTATCCCTACCCTCAAGAAACTACCATCTATTTATGGAATGGAATATATGTGGAACATATACAATACAATTCAATAAATAATTTAAGAAACATTTATAAGTGCCTACTAGGTGGCAGTCACTATTCTATTTGCAAAGATTAAAAAAACCCAACCCTACAATCTCTGTTCTCAGGGTGCCTATATTCTATTAGAGTAGCTTGTGTTTTACTAGTTATATTCTAAAATTGGGAAAATAAGTAAGTGCATAGGAGTGAGACCATTCCAATTCATTCATTCATCCATTCATTAATCCATCCATCCATCCATTCATTCATTCATTCATTCATTGTCCATGCTAGGTGGTGAAGTAGATAGAGCACTGAACCTAGAGTCAGAAAGACTGAGTTCAAATATGGCCTCAGACACTTGCTAGTTGTGTGACCCTGGATAAATCACTTAACCTCTGTCTGCCCCAGTTTCCTCATATCTAAAGTAGGGATACTAATAGCACCTACCTCTCAGGTTTAAAGGGGAGGGGTGACTAAATAAGATAATATTAATAAATAAATAAAATTTATAAATAAACTGCTCTGTAGACCTTAAAGGGCTATATAAATGCTAGCTTTTATTAATATTATCCTCATCATCATTCATGCAACAAAGCACTTAGGCTAAGTGTCCTGAAAGATACAAGGAAGGAAGGATTACTTCTATTTGGAGGGAATCAGAGAAGACTTCCTGAAGAAGGGGGTGCTGAAGCTTGGCCTTGAAAAAGGTCATGGATTTCAGTAGGTAGAGAAGACAGAAGAGGTTATTTGAGGAGTGGGGCTTGTCTGGAGAGGGCAAAGTGAATAAGAAATAGCTAGTAATTGATTTAGACAAGAGGGTAGAGAATGCTAGAAGGATAATATTATGAAATAAGGCTGGAAACATAGGTTGGAACCTCTGCATCCTCACGAAATTAGACATCTATCCACTTTCCAGTCCTGTCCTCTGTTCTTTTCCTTCTGGCATTTCATGCAGGCTTTGTGGGGGGGGGGG
>CM053586.1:175127124-175227643 GCA_028646515.1 Pseudochirops corinnae
TACTTTTAGTTTACAAGATTCAGTTCCACAAGTCCTTGAGTTTCAAATTTTCTCCCCTCTCTCCCTACTCCACCATGGTAGCATGCAATTAAGTATAGGATCTGCAAATACTTTCACATTAGACATTAGTCTGGTTGTATAGAAGGGTTGTAACCAATGGAGTGAACAATGGGAAAAAAGAAAGAAAACCAAACATGAAAAAGAACAATAGCATGTATTGCTTCAGTCTCCGTTTAAACTCTGGTCTTTCTAGATCTTTCTCTGAATGTAGGTATCTCCTTCCATCCTTAGACTTGTAGAGTTGTCTCATAACTGTGTGTTGCTGAGAAGAGTCCAGTTTATCAAGGTTGGTCGTCACACATATGATGTGTCTGTGATTGTCTACACATTTCTCCTGGTTCTGCTCTTGGAATCTATTTATTCTTGCAAGATCCAGTTTAGGTAGGTTTCCCTTCACGAAGCTTTCCCCTATTCCTTTCATTAAAAGTGATCTCTTTGCCTCAAATTACCTTAAAACAGTTTATCTGAAACTTTACTTTGCCCTATCTCCATCTGCTTTTTAGCACATCTATTCCTGTGCGTGCTATATCTCCTCCCCTCGTTAGATTGTAAATTTCTTGAGGACAGAGATGATCTCATTTCCCATCTTTGCATCCTCAGAACCTAGTAAGAGTCCCTTGTACACAGCTGGGGTTCTTAAAGGGTTAGTTGGATTGAATTAAATTATGTTGTTTGGGTCATTTTTCAGTCATGTCTGATTCTTCATGACCCCATTTTGGGAATTTTTTGGTGGAGATACTGGAGGGGTTTGCCATTTCCTTCTCCAGCTCCTTTGACAGATAAGGAAACTGAGTCAAATAGGGTTAAAGTGACTTGCTCAGGGTCACAGAGTTACTAAGTGTCTGTGTCCAGATTTAATTGTCAAGCTGAGCAGTTTGGGGGAGTGGAAAGAGAATAAGCACCGACAGAACACCTACTATGTGCCAGATACTGTGCTTAGCACTTTCCAAATATTATTCCATTTGATTCTCACCACAACCCTTAGAGTTAGGTGGTATTATTATGCCCATTTTACAGAGGAAACCAAGACAGAGGTTAAATGACTTGCCTAGGGTCACAAGTTAGTTAAGTGTCAGAGACTGGATTTGAATTCAGGTCTTCCAAACTTCCAGCCCAGACTCTGTCCCCTGTTCCACTTAGCTGTCTTTTATTTGGTGGGCAATGTGGGACCACTGATGGATTCTTGAGCAAGTTAGTGACATGACCATATCTGTGTGCTATGTGAAGAATAGATTAGAGAGGGTAGAGATGGGAAATAGGCCAGGTAGGAGGCTGTTACAATAGAAGAGGCGAGAGCCGAGGTGGAGAACCTGCGGCTTCTAGGCCACAGTGTCCCTCTAGGTCCTTAAGTGTGGCCCTTTTGGACCAATTGGACTGACTCCAATGCTGTCAAAGGGTCATACTTGAGGACCTAGACGGCCACATGTGGCCTCAAAGCCCAAAGTTTCCCCACCCAGGGACAAGAGGCTACGAGATCCTGAGCTAAGGTGATAGCAATGGGAATGGAAAGGAGGGGGGAAGGATGGGAGAGACGCCAGAAGGCAGAATGCTGGAGGAAGTAAAAGAAGCCTTTAATGTTCTAAGCCTGGGTACCTAACTCCAAGGATCTGTTGATGATGATGGGGGTGGGGCAGATTTTGGAAGTGAGATGATAGGTTAAGTTTGAACATGTTGAGTTTGAAGTGCTGGGGGACAGCCAGGTAGAGATGTCTAGAAAGACAGTTGGAAATGTGGGACTGAAGTTCAGGGAAGAGATTAGGATTGGATTTGGAAGCCGTCTGTTTGTTTTTGATTTTTGTTTTTAATTTTTTTTAATTCTGAATTTAAACGGGCCCTCCCCTCTAAATACACTGCAGAACACAAAAGAGGATTGTAATATGGAACTGTGACTCACTGTTTCATACTATTTGGTTTTTTTTAGTGCATAAATTCCACATGTTACTTTCAAAACTGTCCTGCTTGTTGGTGTTTTCTTTTGGACTTCTGGTGTGTCTAAAAGACTTTTTCCTTGGCCCTTTTTTTTTTTTGCATCATTATTGCTACTCTGCTGCCCTCAGCCCTCCCCCCTCCCCTTTAAACAGAGAGAAAGATTTCTTTAAAAAACCCTTTGTATCAAATAAGCATAATTAAGCAAAACAATTCCATACAGTGACCATGATTTGGAAGCCATTTGCATAGGTCTGATAATTGAAGCAAGTCATGGATGAGATCACTAAGGGAGAGAATAAAGAGAAGAGGCCCAGAGAACCAAGAACCCTGGAGGATGTCCTTGCTTAGGAAGCTGGAACTAGCAAAACCAGTGAATAAATTATTTTTTCTTTTAACATTTAAAAAAAATTTGAGATCCAAGTTCTCTCCCTTCCTCCGGCCAATCCCCTCCCCATTGAGACCGCAAGCCATATAATACCAACTATACACAATGAATGAATTAAAGAAGGGGAAGGGGAGGAGGAGGAGAATCAAGATAGAGCTGGTTAGACAGAGGGAGGAAGGATGGCTTCTTAAGAAGGAAAATGGGGGTCAACGGTATCAGATTCTGAAGACAGGTCAAAGAGGTCATCCCGAGAGCCTGAGAGAAAACAACTGGATATGGCAATTAGGAGATCGTTAGTCACATGGGAGAGGGAAGTTGGGGAGTGAAATGGGCTGGCCCAGGGGGCCATAGGTTCCTCCTCCCTGGAGGTCTTCAAGCAAAGCCTTGTGACTTTCGCCATCGGGAGGATTCTTTTTCCAAGGTATCTGGGGATTCCATGAAGCTTGAAAAGAGGAATTGGCCCGGAAGCCATATTGTAAAAGTCTGAGAAATGAGTGGAGGTAAAGGAAGTAGAGGCGATTTTTGCAAACTGGGCAATGAAGGAGAGGAAGGAGAGGGGATGAGAGCTTGAGGGGGCTGCAGGGATAAAGGGAAGTTTTTCTTTGCTTTTGTTTTTCAGGTTGGGAAGAACTGAGTAGCTGTGGGGGCAGAAGGGAAGAGGCTGTGACCAGGAGGGGGAAATGGAAGATGAGTAATAAAGCTAAAAACATTGGTAGGCCTATTATAGAGGGCCGGGCTAAGGAATTGGTATTTGACTCTAGACCCAATAGAGAGCCGCTGAAGGATTTTTAAAAAATGTTTTACAAATGCTTTTCATCTTTACATAGCAGCAATTTCTCATACCTCTCTCTCCTCCCCCAACTGAACCCTTTCTTGTGACAAAGAAAAACAAGGAAGCAAAAATACCTGGTAGAGAAACCTGGTCTGATGACGAACATCATATTCTGTGCTAGTGGTCCCCTGACTCTTTGCTATGAAGGAGGAAGTATGTTTCATTAGTAGGGGTTTTTGAGCAGGGAAATGAAATAGTGATGCTTCAGAAAAACTGTTTTGGCAGATTTGTGTTGGATAGCTTTGAAGTGGAGACAGCCTAAAAGTAGGGGGATCAATTAGGAGGCTTTAACAATAGTGTTACATTTTGTGTTTTGTGTTACTTTTGTATATAAGAAATAAGTACCTGTCTCTTACCTGATTCATATTATCCGTTGCATACCTTTCTACTTTCTCTTTTAGGGAGACCCTAGATATGAAAGCCTTTAGGCAAAGAGTGTGAGAAAAGGAGCCTTGTCTTTCTAGACCAGTGGTCCTCAACCTGTGGGTCGCGACCCCTTTGGGGTTGAAAGACCCTTTCACAGGGGTCACCTAAGACCATTGGAAAACAAAATATTTCCTGTGGTCTTAGGAACTGAGACACCCGCTCCTCTATCCATCTCCAGGCGGGTCCACCCACATACAGATACACCCACATACCAGTATTAAAGGGTCACGGCATTAGGAAGGTTGAGAACCACTGTTGTAGATAGTCAGACTGAATCCAATTTGGTTTTCATGCGTAGATCTGGAGCAGAAGGGCCACGTATTAGAGAAGGGAGCATAGTGCCCCAATCCCTATGGGCCCGGCAACAGTACTTTAGAAATCAATGAAAACAAGTCATTGTGCCAGATTCCATGCTAAGCATTGGGGATAAATGAAAAGGGAAAAGACAGTACCTACTCTCAAGGAGCTCACAATCTAATGAGGGAAATAACATGCAAACAATTATGTGCAGATGAAATATAGACAGGCAAACAAGAGAAGCTCCACAGAGGGAAGGCACTGTTGAAAAACCTCTTATTAGTCCCTGAGTACCAAATACTCCCAACACAAAACACTGGTACAAAAGTGGGACAACCTTTGGCCTGACAGAGCTTATATTCTAATGGAGAGAGCTGGTAAGGTAGTGGTGGCCAGGGAGGGGTGTTTTGGTCTGGAAAGTCATAAAGATGACAACTAGAGCCATGAGGGACTGGATTGATACACCCTTTTTGAATAGCAATTCCACTATTGATTTTATTACTGTTTTTAGAACAAGAGATGGAAGGGTGGACCTTTGCTGTCCCCATTGGTCAGTGCTTCTTGAATGGCAAAAAAATCTGGGAAACGAGGAGAGGAATTTCTATCGTAGTCTCCCCATTGGACAACTTCTGGGATCAAGTGAGAAAAGTATGTAAAACCCTGTGCTACACAAATGCCAGTTATTATTATTAATATTATGCATTCCTCTTGTTATTTGGAGAGGTAGAGGGGATGAAAGAGGAAATGCCTGGAGGAACAGCAAATAGATCAGAGTTTTCCTCTTAGCTGTAATGGCAAGAAACCAACACCTGGACTTGGAGAGGGAGAGCTGCCTTCTCAGAGTAAACAGAAGTTGTTGACACGAGGTCCAGATGCTGTGTGTGTGTGTGAGTATGTACTCCTTGGAAGAACGCTTGATTCCCAGCTGGGGAAATCCTTATTGTGTATAATGTCCCTCTCCCTGGGCTGGTACCCCAATGTGCCACACTGGTCAACAGAAGTCTGAACTGTGCATTTCTCTTGCCAAATGTGTCCCTGTATTCTGGGCCATCCATTCCGGCTGAATGAAAATTCTCTCATGAAAACTCTTCAGCCTAGCATTTGGGGGTGGGAGTTGGGTCAGGGAGGGATGGGGAGGGGGCAGGGGCAATACAACCTAGTTCCAACCTACCTTTCCATTAGATGATGGGCTCCTTGAGAGCAAGGACTGGTTGTTGTCGTTTTTGCTTTCTTTTGTATCCCCATGGCTTAGCACAGTGCTGGAAAGTAGGCGCTTAATTAATTAGGTAGGCACTTAATAAATGCTAGCTGATTGATTGATTATTTATCTATACAGCTATGCAGAACTATAACTAGGAATTCTAGCACCTGGGGTAAATTCAGTGGCAGAGGGTACTCAGGAATATCAGATCAGAGGACCCTAAGGAAAGAAGTGAACAGGTGGCAGCTAGGTGGCACAGTGAAGGGCACTGGCCTTTGAGTCAAAGGACCTGAGTTCAAATCCAGTCTCAGACACTTGACATACTTATTAGCTGTGTGACCTTGGATAAGTCACTTAACTCCAATTGCCTTGCCTTCCCCCGTGAGAAGAAAAAGAAATGAACCGGTTCATTTTGGTGCTCTGGAGTGAAGCACCAGTCATCCCACATGTCCCGTCACTGCTTGTGTCATGCTACACCTTAACTTTTAGTGCCTCTCACCCTCGATTATCTTTGATTCATTCTGTATGTAACTTGTTTGCACATAGGTGTTTTCGTGTACCTCTCCTTGAGAGGGATTATTTTTTGTCTTCTTTTGCATCCCAATGCTTAGCACAGAGCCTGACACAAAGTAGATGCTTATTGATTGACCACAATTACTCTATATTCTAGTCGAATGGGAGTTTTGTTAGCCCAGCCTCCCATCTCATCTATCTCTTATGTCTTGAATATACGTGTCTGTCTAATGAAATCCATTCTTTAGTTCATAGCTCCAACAGGTGCCCTCTCTTCTACCAAGTTTTCTTTAGACTTAAAAATCCAATGGATTTTTTAGAAAAATTAAAAAAAAAACACCTTTTTTGTTTTTTGGAGCGTTAATGGTAAATGAAGACATTTTACAATTTTGTAAGAAAGTAAAATAAACATAATAAATGTTTCAAATCATCATGAACATAGCTTTAAGCAACTTCTCCCTCTTCAAGTCTGTCAAATCTCTGTGCTTCTATTTACTTGTCATTCATTACATATTGCATGTGTTTTATAGTTTTCCCCCAACTTAAATGTGAACTCCTCAAGAGCCTGGAATTCTGTCATATTTCCTCTGTATCCCCCCAGAGTACAGTGCACTGCACATCACTGGTGAGGAACAACTATTTCTCATTGGATTCCTCAAGCAGGTTCTTACCTGAAATCCAGGTCATTAGAAAGTGCCGGAAGGGGTGGAGGAATGCCGTGTCTAATTGGCTCAAGTCCCACTTCCTTCAAAGCCCTCCCTGACCATCCCTCTTTCTGAATTCCTACAGCCTTTAGTATCTAGCAGGCATTGGGTGCTCAGCCAGCCTGTGATTCCTCTAAGCATCCTTTCTGCCGTTAAACACGCTTGTATTTTGTTGCTCTTTGTCCTTCGTTCTGGAAGAGGACCATGGCATCAGAAAGATGATGCCATGACTTGCAAGTGAATTGAATTTAAATGAGGGAGGGCTGTGCAAGGTCACCAGCCTCACTTTCTTCCCCAGAACTATCTGGGTCCAGTGGCCAGACATTCATCAAGATGATTGGAGATGGTCTTCTTTTGTATTTTAACTCTTTACAGGAAGGAGTGAGTAGCTTGATGGTGCAATGGATAGAGCACTGGGCCTGGAGTCAGAAAGACCTGCCTCGGACACTTATACTAGCTGTGTGACCTTGGGCAATTCACTTCACTCTGTTTGCCTCAGTTTCCTCATCTGTAAAATGAGCTGGAGAAGGAAATGGCAAACTGCTTCAGTATCTCTACCAAGAAAACCCCAAATGGGGTCATGGAGAGTCCGACATGACCAAAACAACTGAACGATAAGAAGGCATGTCGGTGTGTTACTGTGTCCTGAGGCCTACACTTTGCACAGCAGCACAGTATGGGAGAAATCATATTAGCTCTGGAGTCAGAGAATTTGGGTTCAAGTCCCACTTCTGATTATCTCTGTGATTTTGAGCAAGTCACTTTAACTTAGTGTGTTTGCACAAAGCTATTTATACTTTGTCTCTACTATTAGACTGAGTTCCATGAAGAGCTTTTACCTTTCTTTGTATTCCCAGCACTTAGTACAGTGCCTGGCACACAGTAGGTGCTTAATAAATACCAACGATTTCTAGTGCTTAGCACAGTGCCTGGTACACAGTATGTGCTTAATAAATGTTTATCAACTATTTCTAGTGTTTAGCACAGTGTCTGGCATACAGTAAGTGCTCAATACATGTTGTTTTAGAAGAAGAACAACAACATTCCAGGTGGTGTCTTGACTTTAGAGAGTTGGATTTCAGTGAGGCTGGACTGCACAAAGTCTCCAACCTTACTTTTTCACTTACTTTTATAAAAGCACAGTAGCAGAACAAAAGTCAAGAGGACTGGCAGGCGTTGGCCTAAGATGCAGCAGATGCAGAGGACATTGGTGTCTTCCATGTCTGACCAAGCCCTAGGTGCTCTACAGCACCTGCTTTAGCTGTCTTCATGGCCCTTGGAACACATTGTTCTCATCTACCCCTTCTGATAGAACAAATTGACTCGTTGGACCCTGGTTTCCTCCCGTCTAAGATGAGTGAGGAGGTTGGACTGTGGTTCCTTCCATCTCAAGAGCTGTGATCCCATGGTTTGGCTCCAGTTCCTCTGTCATCTAATAGCTGTGGGACCGTGGGTGTGTCTCCATTTCTGTGAAACTTTTTCTTTACCTGTAAGATACAGATAATAATTCCTCCCTACAAGGACTGGTGTGAAAGATCAAATAATGACAAGTATAGAAAGCTCTTTGCAGGTGTTGTCTAAATGTCAGCGGCTCTCCTGGCTGCAAATATGGGGATTGTTGGAGAGGTCTGCGATCTCCTTCCTCCTTGAAACTCTGGGAGCACTTGCTGCCTCTTCAAGGACACTTAGGACTGAATGGACTTGACCACAAAGCACCCTGCAAAGCATAGGGGGAGATATCAAATCGAGAGATAAAATAGACTCCCCGAAGCCCAAGGGGGGGTCAATTCACTTGTCCCAAATCACCCTGCAAACCAGCATCAGAGGTGGGGATTTAACCCAGTTATTCTGATACCAGTGGCAAGATATGGATCAGGACGACTGGAGATGGCCCTGCTGTTTCCCAGAGTAATAGGAAAGGGAGGAGGAGGAGGAGAGGATTTGGGGGAAAGATCATCAGTTCTGTTTTGTATATATTGAGTATAAGGTGTCTATTGGACATCTAAGTCAGGAATGTCTGAAAGGCAGTTGTAGGTTCAAGATTGAGATACTGGGGCAGGAAAGGTTGATCTGAGAATCATTGGCATACAGACGGTAATTAAAATCATGGGGACTGTTGAGATCACCAAGAGAGGTGATATAGAGGGAGAAGGGAAGAGGTCCCAGGACAGAGCCCTGAGGGGCATCTTGAGTTAGAGGCTGTGATCTGGAGGAGGATCTAGCAAAGGAAACCAGGAAGGAGCAGTCAGATAGGTAGGAAGAAAACAGGAGAGACTGTTGTCTGAAAGACCTGATGAGCCTTTATTAAGTGCCTACTGTATACCAGCCACTGTCCTAAGCACTGGGGATGGAAAAAGCCCTCATAAACATTTATTAAGTACCTACTATATGCCAGGCACTGTGTCAAGTGCTGGAGATACAAAACCTCACAAACATTTATTAAGTGCCTGCTGTATGCCAGGCACTATGCCAAGAACTAGGGGTACAAAAAAACCCTCACAAACATTTATCAAGTGTCTGCTGTATGCCAGGCACTGTGCTAAGCACTGAGGATACAAAAAGAGGCAAAAGACAGACCCTATCCCTGAAAGAAGCTCATGATCTAATGGGAGAGATAACGTGGAAGCAAATACCTACAAAGAAAGCTCTGTACAAGAGAAACTGGAAACAAGTCCCTTGGAGAGGTATAAAAGAGGTGCTCCAGGGAATGGGGAGAACCATCAGGAAGAGGTTACATCTGAAGACAGGCAGGAACTTCCCGGGCAAAGAAGGGAGGGAAGACATTCCAGGCCTAAGAGTTAAGGTGCCCGGGCTGCAGTGCATGATAACACGTTTTCAGCTGTGAGCCACAATGTCTGTCTTCTCATGTGCATCTCTCTCTCTCCTCTCCCAGGAGACTGTAAACTCTTGGAGGGCAGGGACTTTTCTCCATATCTCTCATACGGCAAACCCAGCACATCTGCAGACACCTGATAAATAAATAGCTTTTGAATGAGTGACCGGTGACTTTCCTGACAAAGAATACTTTTTGGAGAGCTCCTCTTTGCTAAGTGATCATGGTGTTAATTCTGGGGCTAAAGAGCCTCAGGGTGAGTCGGGTTTGTCCCTGCCTCCCTTCGCTGGGCCTCCTGGGGCCTCTGCGATCCTCCTACTCCCCACACTGCTCTGATTCCTCCACATGGCCTTTGTTAGGGCCCACCCCTAGATCCTGGGGCAAGGCTCTCCCAGATGATTTCTCCGCACCCCCACTCCTATGTCCATTCTGTCCTGCTTCCCTCTCAGCTGACTCTCCCTCCCCCCCCAGCAACCTCTCTCCTCTGAGCTAAAAACCCACTCCAAGTCTGTACCATACAATTTAGTAGCTAATTATATACTGTCTTGTACTGTTCACTGTTGTTTTCATGTGTCAACAGTGTCCTGTCTCCCCAGCTAGACTGCAAACTTCTCCTCAAGGGACCTGGTCTTACACGTCCTCCCTCACCCCTCTCTGAGAATTCCTTTCTCAACTCTACTCCCTTCCAGCCCAGCACAATGCGCTGGGTCCATGACAAGCACGTAAGAGTTTGATGATTGACTCCTCTGGTAAACTAATTCACACTAAGGAGTTGATGGCTAACCCTGCCTGCAGGAGGAGGGAGCATTTTTTAGAGAGGTGATCTCTTATCCCAGAGGGAATGAATCTTTCATAATGGAATTCCAGGCTCTGTGGTATGTGGGTGGGAGAGATTCTTTTCACTGGGTGGGGGGGGAGGTAGTAGAAGGAGGGGAGGTGGGATAAGTAGGGAGAGGAGATCTTTAAACCACAAGCAGGCAACAGGCTGTTGTTCCACCTCTGGGTAATAAGGCACTATTTCTAAGGGACACATTGCTTTGTAGTGGGCATCGAGAATCTGTTCCACAGTGATTTCTCTTGCCACAAGCAGGACTTTGTAACACAGATAAATGCCTCATCAGCAGAGAAAGCTACTTTTGGCTTGGAAGACCACTCTGTACTGGGGAAGTGTGTGTGTGTGTGTGGGGGGGTGGTATGGATTGGGGTGAGGAGAAACTGCTCATTGGCCTTTTTCCCAGACTTGAGACCACAGGCCTAGTCTATCAATTTGTCTCCTTAGAAGGTGAGAAAATCCCAGCAGGGTAAAGCACCAGCTTCCAGCTGGCAGAAGTGGCCTAGGCTCTGAGAAGTACTTGAATGAGTCGAGTCTCTCCAAGGAGATCATGGGATTCCAGATCTCCGAGCTGGAAGGACCCTCGGAGTACCATCAACTTCTCAGTTAGTAGATGAGGAATCAAAGGCCCAGGGAATTTGAATGATAAACCCAAAAATCACACAGACAATCACATAAATCCATCAATCAACATTTATTAAGTGCTTATGGGGGCAGCCAGGTGGTGCAGTGGATAAAACACTAGGACTAGAGTCAGGAAGACCTGGGTTCAAACCTGACCTCAGACGCTTACTAGCTATGTGACCCTGGGCAAGTCACTTCACCCTGTTTGTCTCCGTTTCAGAGCTGGAAAGGGGAATGGCAGACCACTACCATATCGATACAACAGCACTGTCCTAAGCCCTGGGGATACAAAAAGACAGTCCTGCTCTCATGGAGCTCGCAACACACAAAGAAATACTTACAAAACTAGCTATGTATGGGACAAACAGGAGGTAATTAAGAGAGGAAAGGCGCTAGAATTAAGAGTACTCTGTAAAAGATGAGATTTTCGTTGGGAATTAAGGGAAAGTCAAGAAGCTGAGTTGAGGAGGGAGCGTATTCTAGGTGAGTTACGGATTTGTCCCATGAGGGACAGCCAGAGAGAATATCAGAGGCAAAGCTGGAATTTGAACCCAGGCCCTCTGACTCCAGAGACAGAAGCTTTTCACTGTGCTGAGTTAATGTGAGGTAGTGGAAAGAATGCTGTATTTGGAGCCTGAGGATTTAATTCTACCCTTTTACCAGTTTTTTCCTTTATTGGTTGTATAATCTAGGAGGATTCCCTTTATCTCTGTGGTCCTCAATTTCCTCATATGTAGAAAAGAGAGTTGGGCTGATTGATAAGTTCTTTCCCAGCTCTAAACCCTATGAATCCCCTCTAAAATATCTCCGAAATGTGGCTTGGCATCTGAATTTTCCCGGAAAGCATGAGAACCTGGGAGCATATACTCACAGGAGTGACATGACCCTGGTAGGTAGAGTCCATGCCAACTTCCTCCCTGGCCTGGATTCCCTGGCACACCCTTTGGCATCACCTGCCCCTCCCTATCTGATCTTCCTTTCAATGGAGACACCTGGATGTGCTGGCAGGTAGGGTGATAGGAGGCAGAAGGAGAATACATCTCATCTTTATTCACCGAATGCCAGAGCTGAGAGGGACCTTAGGTCTTCAGACTAGACGTTTTCATAGGTTTAGGAAGAGTGCTTACAGGCCATCTAGTCTAACCCCCTATTTTTTTAAGTTTTATTTTTTTTTCAGTGAACAAAAAACTATTTTTTTCTCCTTTTTGCCCTCTTCCCCATTGGGGTAAAAATGAAGCAATGTGAAGCAAAATAAATTCCACTTTGACTGTATCCAGAAAATGTCTCATTCTGTACCCCAGAATCTATTCCCTCTCTGCCCGAAGGTATTAACCCCTTAATTTGACAGATAAGGAAACTGAGGCTTGGAGAGAGTAAGTGATTTGCTCACAAGTCACACAGCTAAGAAAGAGAAGAACTGGCATTATGACCCATTTTTTTTGCAGCATATCAATCTTCCTAATACATTGATAAGCCAGTGGAATGAGCCCCTGAGCCCCCAGTTACAGCTTGGTTCCTCTTTTGTATTGATCATAATTTAAAGGGTAAACTATTTGAGAAGCAAGATTTGTACCCCCTAACATTTCTCTCTTTATACCCTCTACATACAGTGGTCCCCCTAACAAATGTTTATTGGACTGACTATTGAATTGCCTTCACCTGAGGCTTTTATGACTTTGCATACCCACCCAAAGGGTTATAGCTCTGAGGGGTGGTGCCATTTGTGACTCATTCCAAGTCAGCTGGTGGTTCCCACTCAGCAGCCCCAACAAACAGATTATTTCCCATCCTACTCAGAGATTCCTGAGCAGGATCTGGTCCACAAATGTCCGGTTCCTTCCTCATGACATCTCCCTCCTCCCTTGATCAGGCTTTCCCATGCACTGCCTTCTGGGGCCCTCAAAGGGAGTCTCCCCGGACCATCCTCCAGGTCATAATTAATCAGTCAACACCAAGGATTAACCCAATAGAGTCCTGTACCTGAGCCTTATGGGAAATTATTAAAAAAAGGAGCTGTGCTATGCAAACCCTCAGCATTTCTGCTTCTACAAGGATGGGAGAAGCAGACAAGACACCCACCCACAGAGGAAAGTAGAAAAATAAGAACTTTATAAGCTGCTTAAAGAAATAGCTATGTCTACTATGTACAGGACGTAAAACTATGGTGTAGGGTCATAAACCTAGGGCCGGAAGGAGGGAATCTTCAAGGCCATCTAGTCAATTCTTCTCATTTTTGTTGTTGTCCAGTCATTTCATTGTATCTGACTCTTCATGGCCCTGTGGACCCTACTGTCCGAGGGTTTTTTTGGGCAAAGATACTGGAGTGATTTGCCATTTTCTTCTCCAGCTAATTTTACAGATGAGGAAACTGAGGCAAACAGGGTGAAGTGACTTGCTCAGGGTCACACTGCTAGTAAATTCCTGAGGCCAGATTTGAACTCATTTTACAGATGAGGAAACCGAGACCCAATGAGGTTAAAATAATTACTTCCTCAAGGTCACACAGGTAGGAAGTGGTAAACCCAGGATTTCAGCCCTGCATGGCAACATTCTGTCTTATATACTCACAACAGCTCAGAATCTGAATTGGAAGAGATGCTTGTGAGGGTCTATTTGGGCACAAATCTGTTCAAGCTTCTCCCTGAATACTTTTGAATACAGAGAACTTACTACTCTGCATGACAACCTTTCTAATCACTGGATAGCTCTGTTAAAAATTCTTCCTTATTTTGAATTTTCTACTATAAATTCTACCCATTATTCTTTGTTCTGCCTTCTGGAACTACACAGGCCTACGCTTTTTTCTTTATGACTTCAGATATTCGAAGCTGTCTTATCCCTCCCCATTACCTTCTCTTCTTTTTTTTTTTTTTGCTTTTTTTTTTCAGGGGGAAGGCAGGGCATTTGGGGTTAAGTGACTTGCCCAAGGTCACATGGCTAGTTTTGTGTTAAGTGTCTGAGGCCAAATTTGAACTCAGGTCTTCCTGACTCCAGAGCTGATGCTCAATTCATTGCACCACCTACCCACCCCTCCTTCTCTTCTTTAGGTTAAACAATCCTCCTTCCTTCAACCATAGTTTTTAGACCTCTTTGTGGTCCAGATCAACCTCTTCACTATCTAGGTTGTTCTCCTGTGAAACACTCCACTGTTTGTCAATGACCCTTTAAGAACTAGTGCTTGGGACTGACCTTGGACTTCAGCGAGGAAAACCTCCTCCTCCTCCTCCCCTTTGTCCATCCTTCCTTAGTCTAGTCTAGTGTTCCAAAGGAGAATTATAGTATTACAGAATCACAGAGTTGGAAGGGACCTAAAAGATCGCTTAGATCAGGGGACATACCCTGTACATACCCTTTGAATACCACTGCTAGGGCGATAACTCCAAGGAGATCAAAGAAAGAGGAAAAGGACCCATATGTGCAAAAATATTGATAGCGGCTCTTTTTGTGGTGGCAAAGAATTGGAAATTGAGAGGATTCCCATCAACTGGGGAATGGATGAACAAAATTGGAGTATATAAATGATGGAATGTAGTATATGAGTGATGCAATACTATTATGTTGTAAGAAACGAAGGGAAGGGGGGCATCTAGGTGGCTCAGTGAATAGAGCATGGAATCCTGGTCCTGGAATCAGGAGGACCTGAGTTCAGATGCGACCTCAGACACTTAACACTTACTAGCCGTGTGACTTTGGGCAAGTCACTTAACCCCAATTGTCCTGCCTTCCCCCCAGCAAAAAAAAAAAAAAGAAAGAAAGAAATGAAGGGAAGGGTTTCAGGAAAACCTGGGAAGATTTATATAAACTGATGCAGAGTGAAGTGAGAAGACCTTGGAGAACAATTTATACAAAAACAACACTATTGTAAAGATAGTCAACTTTGAAAGACTTGGGAACTCTCATCAACATGATGACCCACCACAATTCCCAAGGACTTGTGATGAAACATGCTATCACCTTCCAGAATTGATGATCTCAAGATTGAAGCATATTTTTTCCCTTTTTCTTTCTTTCCTTTTTTTGGAACATGGCTAATGAGGAAATTTGTTTTGCAAGACTGTATGTATTTATAATGGGTTTTGTTTTTCTTGTTTCTTATTGAGAATAGGGAGAAGAAGAGAATTTGGAACTTTAAAAAATGAACAAAAAAGTCATACATAAATAAAAAACATAAAATTACAAAAATATAAAAAACTTGCATAAATAAAAATATTCTGAAAAGTGTTTTTCAATTTATTTATTTATGTTTTATAATCCTAGGTATTACATTTTATGCATTTAAAAACATTATTCTGAGCAAGGATCCATTGGCTTTGCCAGACTGACCAAGGAAAAAAGGAAAGGAACAAATGTTTATTAAGTGCCTTCTGTGGGACAGGCACTGTGTTAAGTGCTTCACAAATATTATCCCATTTGATCCTCACAACAACCCTGAGAGGTAGGTGCTATTTTCATCCTATTTTACAAATGAAGAAACTGAGGCAAGCAGAGGTTAAAAAACCTGAGATAGGATTTGAACTCAGGTCTTCCTGGTTCTCTTTGCCACTTAGCTAAACTCCCCTCTAACAAAAAAAGAGGTTTATGACACAAAAAAGTTAAGAACCCCTGATTTAGATGCGTGTTGGCGTAGACAGCACCCTGGTTGTAGAATCTTAGGATCCAGGTTGGAATATTGCAGCAAATCTAGATGCTCTGCAATCCTGGGGCATTGACACTTTGGGTTTCTTTCTCAGAGTCTTCCATGTTTGTTCGTTGGCTTTGTTGTTTAGATAAAACACCATCACTGTGGTTCTCCAGTGATCTAGAATTTCTAGGTAGGCACTCAGCTCAGCCGGCACAGACTGAGCTCTAACTATGTCTTACCCAGTTAATGGTTTTCAAGAGAAGCTTCAGCCAACAGAGCAGCCAATGAGGCCAGCACCAACGAGGGACGGCCCTCTCTGAACCTGGCTCTGTTGGTCGTTTGAGGATGGTCTATCAGTCAGTCCCCAGCTTTGTGGGATCTGCCTAGGCTGGTGGTCCACTGGCACAGTCCTTGAGAAGGATGCTGTGATGAGGTGTAGGGCTTAGGTGAAGGAAAACAGTTTCTACAAAAACCTATCTTTTTGAAAAAATACATTTTAAATGAAATTTGTCATTTTTTTTGTCATAGATTTTCCACTGTGTCCCTTCCTGTAGTCTGGAAGATCTGAGTTCAAATCTCACCTCAGACTAGCTCTATGACCCTGAACAAGTTACTTACTTGCCCTTTGCCTCAGTTTCCTCAACTGTAAAATTGAGATAAAAACAGCAGCTACTTACCACAGCTGTAGTGAGGATCAAGTGAAATAATATTTATGAAGTACTTAGCCTGGTGCATGACACATAGTAGGTGCTTAATAAAGCCTTGTTGACCTCACCTTTCTGTGCCCCCAACTCTCCCTTATAATAAAAAATAAAGGGGCAGCTAGGTGGCCCAGTGAATAGAGTTTCAGCCCTAGAGTCAGGAGGACCTGAGTTCAAATTCAACCTCAGATACTTGACATACTTACTAGCTGTGTGACCTTGGGCAAATCACTTAACTCCAATTGCCCTGCCCTCCCCCCTCCAAAAAAAAAGGTAAAAAAAATTTTGTAAGAGTTTCATTTTAATTTAATTTATTTTAAAATTAATTTAATTTTAAATTAATTTAATTTTAATCATTTCGTTCTTGTTCAGAAAACCCTTCTTTTAAAAAATACTATTTTGCTTGAATACACTAAATGCCTGTTGACTTTAACAGGCCTTCACTTAAGTGCATAGTTTCAAGTATTGTGGGAAAACAAATACAGTCGGAAGGAAAGACAGCTGCAGACCTCAAGGAACTTACGTTCTAAGGGAGGAAGATGACCCATAATAGGGAGGCGAAAAGGGGAGTAGGTGGGGAGAGGGGAAAAAGAAGCTATTTGACTATGGGCACAGTGAAGTCCAGAGTCAGGAATGGTCCAGGAGAGAGGGGAAGGAGTAAGCATGGCTGACTCTGGCGTTTCCTTACCAGAGGAGGGGAGGAAGGATTTCGATGCTTCCCCAACTTTCTTGTTCATATCTTTCCATAAAATTTCCGTGAAGGATCTACCCTGTGTGCTGGGAGGCTCCCTTTAGTTCAGGGGTTCTTAGTCATTGACTGATAAGAATAATGAGAATAATAGCTAACATTTATACAGATGGTGCAGTGGAGAGAGTGCTGGGGCTGGAGTGAGGGTGACTCATCTTTGTGAGTTCAAATCCAGCCTCAGACACTTACTAGCTGTGGGTTCCTGGCATGTCACTTAACCCTGTTGATCTCCACTTTCTCATCTTCAAAATGAGCTGGCAAAGGAAATGGCAAACTATTCTAACAGCTCTGCCAAGAAAACCCCAAAGGAGGTCACAAAGGGTTTGGACATGACTGAACAACAATGAAAACCATTTATATAGCACCTACTATGTGAGACCCCCATGCTAAGCACTTTATAATTATTATTTCATTTGATCCTCACAAGAACCCACAGACATAGGAGCTATTATTATCCCCATTTTACCAATGAGGAAACTGAGGCAAATAGGGCTGAAGTGACTTGCCTAGAGTCAGTCAGGATGGGTGAAGCAAATTTGAATTCAGGTCTTCCTGCATCTAGGCCTAGTGCTTTATCCACTACAAGGCCTAGCTGCCCCTAATGTGATGCAAACCCACTGTGAACATCTTCATTGCCCTCTGTATCACCTGCATTCTTTTTTTTTTTAATCTTTAAATTTTTTTTTTGCTTTTTGGAGAGGGGAAGGAGGGCAAAATGGATTAAGTGACTTGCCCAAGGTCATATGGCTAGTAAGAGTTAAGTGTCTGAGGCTGAATTTGAACTCAGATCCTTCTGACTCTAGGGCCAGTGCTCTATTTACTGTGCACCTAGCTGCCCCTATCACCTGTATTCTTGATACTTCTGAGATAACCATGTTCAGCGACTTTTGTGTGTCCTGGCAAACCATGAAGCAATTCCAGGAATGTGAATTTGCTTTTTGGGTGCCATGTCAGGCTGTTAATTCATCTCAAATTTGTGATTAACTAAGGTCTTTTTTGAAAGGCTTGCTGTCAAACCAAATGTCTCCCATCTAGGTCCTTGTACAATTGATTAATTGGACCTGAATAAGTTACCATTTTTTCTCATTTAATATTTTATTTTTCACAATTACATGTAAAAACAATTTTAACATTCTTTTTTTTTCCTTCAAATTTTGAGTTCCAAATTCTCTCCTCTCATTGAGAAGGCAAGCAATTTGTCATAGACTATATATGCATAGTCATGAAAAACAGATTTCCATGTAAGTCAATCTGTGAAAGAAAACACAGACCAAAAAACCCCCCAAGAAAAATAAAGAAAGTAAAGAAAAAGTACCTTTGATCTGCATTCAGGCTTTATCAGTTCTTTCTTTGGAGATGAACAGCACCTTTCATCATAAATCCTACAGAATTGTCTTGGATCATTGTATTACTGAGAATAGCTTAGTACTGAATAAGATATTTCAGAAAGACGCAGTATGACCAAGTGGAGAGAGTTTCAAAAAGACGAGGGTTTGAATCTCACCTCAGACACTGATTAGCTCTGTCATCCTGGGCAAGACTCTTACTTCTGTATACCTCAATTATCTTATCTATAAAAAGGGGATACCAACTTACTGTGTGGCCTTAAGCAAATCACTTTTCTTCACAGTCTACTTGGTAAAAAATGAAGAGGATGGTCTTCTAGCTCTGGCCTTCTATATTCTATGTGAGAGAGTACTGGGGTTGGAATTAAGAAGACCTAGGTTCCAGTCCTATCTCTGACACTGGCTCATCAGATACTGGGCAAGCCTCTTAGCCTCGATAAGTCTGTAAAATGGGAATGGTGATACAGATAGCACCTATCTCACAGAGTTATTGTGAGACTCAAATATTGTAATGGACGTAAAATGATTTACAAGAGTTAAAGCAATATGAATATGCCAATTATTATTCTTGGTCTATGTTCTATGTT
Source organism: Pseudochirops corinnae (assembly GCA_028646515.1). Lineage (NCBI taxonomy): Eukaryota > Metazoa > Chordata > Mammalia > Diprotodontia > Pseudocheiridae > Pseudochirops > Pseudochirops corinnae. Next base: position 175,145,764 of record CM053586.1, read on the forward strand.
CCAGCTTTTTATGTTCTCAGGTCCCTCCCAGGTCTGACATTCTATGATAATCTATGAAGAGAACGGTATGAGAGGGCCCAAGGACAAGGTTAAACCCAGTGTTGGCAACGTAATAGCTTCGTAGGAAAGAGAACTTCTTGTTCCTCTTAGCAATATACGTTATCTGACCTGAGTAATCAAGGACTCCCTCTGCCTTTCTTGTCTCAAATCCAAAGCCTGGTTAATCAAATGCAATTAAAAGAACATTGTTTGCTGACCTGAAGTTAACGACAGGCAGAGATAGGGATGGGATTCTACCACTGGATCTGCGTGTGCAGCATTCAGGACATTCTGAAGGCAGGATTGCCGTGGGATTCTTCTGCTAGAGTCCGAGCCAGGTCAGCCAGTGCCAAAAGGATCTCGGCTGAGGGGATCCAGTTGCTGGCGTGGTAGGAGAGCAGTATTTCTTTCTTTTTTGTGTATAGGGGGAAGCAAAGATTTCTTTTTGATCACCGGAAAAAATAAAGGTGGTGTTGAACTGTGGAAAGAATGCTGACTCACGCTACCTGGTGTGAACCTAGACAAATCATTTAAGCTTGGCCTTCAATTTCCTCACTTTTCACATGAGAGAGTTGGACTAGTGGCCTCTTGTGTTCCTTCCAGCTCTAATCTATGATCCAATGAAAGACAATCCTTAGGGGCATATTTTGTTCCCTCTCCCTTGCTCCTTTGAAATATCCGAGCAGCTAGCTGGCTCTGTGCCCTGAGCCTGGAGTCAGGAAGCCTTGAGTTCAAATGTGACTTCAGATACTTATTAGCTGCATGACCCTGGGTAAGTAAGTTAACCTCAATTTTCTCATCTATAAAATGAGCACGTTAATAGCATTTATCTGCCAGGTTTGTTGTTGTTAGGATAAAAATGAGATAATAATTGTAAAAAAAAAGCACTTAACAAGTACTAGCTATTGTTATCATATCTGTGGTTTGGATGAAGGGCTGACACCATCAAAAAGTATGAATTAAGGGGTTTCCATAAATCATTTATATAGTATTTCACAACTTTAATGTGATTTATATGCATTATTGCTTTTGTAATTTAGAACAACTCTATGAAGTAGGGAGGGCAGATTGTATTATTCCCGCTTTGCAGATAAGGAAATGGAGGCCTAAAGAAGGAGTAAGTAAGTAGCAGAGCTGGGATTAGAACCCGGGTCCCCTGACTCCCCTTCCTGTGTTCTTCCTCCTCAGATAGAACTTTGAAGAAGCCCTGCTGTCCCTGGTGCTTGGTCTGCTACAACAATTCTGTATCAGATCCAAGCTGTTTCTCAGAGCAGTTACCACCTTGATGGGCCTCTCTGGGAAGCTCTGGGCCATCCCAAGGAAGAGAGAAACCAAAGGCCTTATTTAGTCAGAGACATGGAGTGCTTTGCATTCCATCAGGGTGGGAGGGGGAACTGCATGGAGCTGGGAGGAAGCCACAGACACCCAGTCTAGCAGTGTGAATAAGAGGACATCATGATTTCCAGCACACAGCTGGGGTGGCGGCTGGCAGCTGCTCCTCCCGCTTTTTTGGAAGAGAGCAGCATCGTCTTCCTGGGACAGCTCACATCTGGAGCCCATTAGGAAGATGCTGGAGCATCCCAGGAGGCACATCTGGAATCCTCAAGGAAAAGCCTGCGTCAGGGCAACTGAGGGGAAGGGGCACATCAGGACAAAGAGGACAGCGTGTGCTGGTTCAACAGGAAACTGGAGATCACTGGAAAACACATCTGGGACCAGAGAGAAAGGCTGCTTTCTCAAGGGTATTTCCTGAATTTGTGTGTCGATCTATCAATCGATCAATGACCATATATCGAGTTCCTGCTATACTCTCAGATCTCTGAGTTGGGCTCCATGAGGAAGAGAGTGAAGATGTGGCTCCTGCCTTCAAGGAGTTTACAATCTAATCAGGGAGTCTTCATCAGGACACACACACACACACACACACACACACACACACACACACAGAGTCAGAAGGAAGCTAGGTGGTGAAGTGGATTGAGTGCCAGGCCTGTAGTCTGTGTTCAAATCTGGCCTTAGACACTTACTGACTGTGTGACCCTGGGCAAGTTACTTCATGCCATTTGCCTCACTTTCAGCATCTGTAAAATGAGCTGGAAAAGGAAATGGCAAACCCCTCCAGTGTCTTTGCCAAGAAAACCCCAGATGAGCTCATGAAGAGTCAGACACGACTCAACAACAAAGTGAGACTTAGAGCTGGAAGGTACTCAGCTTTCAACTAGTCCAGTGGGTTCTCAAACTTTTGTTCTCTGGACCCTTTTATACTCTAAAAAATTATTAAAGACTTCAAAGAGCTTTTGTCTGCTTGGGTTGTATCTATCAATATTTACTTTATCATGAGTTAAAGCTAACGAACTTTTAAAAATGATTTATTTGGATATTAGGTCTCTTGCCTTCTCAGTGAGTGAGGGAAGGGCTGGGGGGAGGGAGAGAATCTGGAACAGAAAATACAAAATTTCTTAAAGCTATAATTTTTTAAAAATAAATGAAAAGTATTTATTAATTTATTAAAATAACAAGAAACATAGCATTTTTATCAAAACATTTTCCAAAACAAAAATATTAGTGAAAAGTGAAAAAATATTAGTGAAAAAGGTGTTGTTTAACATATTTCTGCAAATCTCTTTAATGTCTGGCTTTATAGAAGATGGCTCCATCTCATGCTTTGCACATTCAATCTGTTATGATGTATTATTTTGGTTGAAGTATATAAAGAAAATCTGGTCTCATACAGATATGTAATTTGAAAAGAAAGTATTTGAATAGGTAAATAAGGTCTTAGTCTTAGTAGGATGATAATTTTAATCTCTTGGACCCCCTGAAAGGGCTTCAGGGACTCCCAGGGGTCCTCAGACCATCCTTTGAGTATAGCTGCTACTCTAGCCCAACCCTTTCTTTTAATAGATGGAGAAAAAAGGGATCCAAGGTGACAAAGGTTATACGTTAATTAAGTGAGGAAGATTTCAAGCACAGTTCTTGATTCCTCTGTTCAGTCCATGAAAATACCAGCAAAACTATCGTTTATTATTCAGTCACATTTGGGGTTTTCTTGGCAAAGATATTGGAGTGGCTTGCCATTTCCTTCTCCAGCTCATTTTTAAAGATGAGGAAACTGAGGCAAGCAGGGTTAAGTGGCTTACTCAGGGTCCCACAGGAGTAAGTACCTGAGGGCAAAGTTGAACTCAGGTCCTCCAGACTCCAGGTCAACCCTGGCACTCTATGAACTGCACCACTTAGCTTCCCTTCAAACTATTAGAGAGCACTACTAGGAAGTGAGTGCATTCTTATCAAGCACTGAGGTGAGTAGTATAAAGACTAAGCTTCGTAGTTCTCACCAGGAAGAGGTGATTGTGGGTCAGAGTGGCCAGAAGAGCCTTCGTGGAGAAACTGAAACTTAAGCAGGGTACTGAAAGATACGGATGATTTGGATAAGAAGAAAGGCATGTAGGGAGGACATTCCAGGAACAGCCTGGGCAAAATCAGGGAAGGAGGAAATTTCCTGGAATAGTGAGCCTGACTACACTGGGAGAAGGGAGTTAGGAAAGAGGAGGAGACAGATATGAATGGGACCTGGAACTGTCAGCTGCCAGGGGGCTGTGTAACTTGAGTAGGGTAGAAAGAGCACTTCTGGAAGCAGTTGGGAGACTTGGGTCTGTGACCTTCATCAAGTCCCCCAGCCCTTCCATACCTCTCTTTATTTATTATCTGTAAATTACTCCATCTCCCACTCCAAGTGGTTGTGAGGAAGACACTTTGCAAATCTTTTTTTTTTGGAGGGCAATTTGTGTTAAGTGACTTGCTCAAAGTCACACAGCTAATAAGTGTGTCAAAAGTCTGAGGCTACATTTGAATTCAGGTGCTCCTGACTCCAGGGCTGGTGCCACCCCACTGAGCCACCTAGCCGCCCAACTTTGCAAATCTTAAGGCTCTCCAAAAATCCAGCTCTCTGTCCTTTTTGTTACGAAACACCATATACGAAGGAGGGTTCTCAATATGACTTCACTGTATTGATGAGGGATGGTAGGGATGTGAGGGATGTGAAACTTCCTCAATTTACATCTGAGGAATTTAAGGCCCAGAGAGCTTAATCTCTATCTCTTATCTGACTTGTCCAAGATCACACAGGTATAAATGGCAAAGCTGGAATTCACACCCAGGTACTTTGACTCTAAATTCAAGAGTTCTTTTTATTTTATTTTTCCAGTCTAATCTGAGATTTCATTGACAAGAGGAAACACTTAGCAAACTCTCTTTAAAAAAAAAAATACTGATTTGTACCTGTTCTGCAACTTGCTTTCTTAGAAGTTTTCTGGGGACAATGAAAAGTTAGGTGACTTGTCCAGGTCACACTGTCAGTATGTGTCAGAGACAGAGTTATGTAACTTTAATCGTTATTATTGTTCAGTCCTATGGGACTCTTTGTGAGCCCATTCGGGATTTTCTTGGCAAAGACATTAGAGTGGTTTGCCATTCTCTTCTCTAGCTCATTTTACAGATGAGGAAACTGAGGCAAATAGGGCTAAGTGACTTGCACAAGGTCACACAGCTAGGAACTATTCGAGGCTGGATTTGAACTCAGGTCATCCTGACTTCAGGCATCATCTAGCTGACCCCAGTTACACAACTCCCTCTCCTAGTTCTCAGGGACTCCAGTGTCTGGTACTAGTCAGAACAGCATAGCCTGGGGGCAAAGGGAATGCTTCTTGTATGATGAATTTCCTGAAAGCTTCTGTGAGAGAACTTCCCTAAGTCGGTAAGCTCCTAGAGGGCAGGGTCTGTGTTTCACCTTTTGTGTATCCCTCAGGTCTTTCTGACTGCAGGCCTAGTGCTCTTCCACTGAGCCATCGGGCTGCCCCACCTGGCGCCTAGTAGGCAGCTAATAAATGCCTACTGATCGAAAGAAGTCCAAGTTTTACACAAACTGAAAGACTGGGGTTAAAGTGGAAAGAGAAAGGAAGCAGGGAGACCAATCAAAGATGCTGTAAATACAGTTTTACATCCCGAAGGGACCTTAGAGATCATCTTGTGCAGCCCCCTAACTATGGGAGGTAAACAGAGTTTAATGTAAAGAGCTTTTGGAATGCAAAGAGCTGGGCCCAACTCCTGGCTGGCCATTAATTAATCTATTAAAAGCATTGATTAATCATTTACCATTCACCTCATGAAGGCTAACCCCTCAGCCTACTACTCTGACTCCATTCCATCCCATCTCCACCAACATATTGCCCCTCTATCACTTCTGCTCTCACTTGCTTTGAGTCTTTCTCTTTTTACTGGCTCATTTCCATGTCTTCCCTATCCTGAAAAACTCTCTCTGGCTCTTCCCACCCCTGCTAACCATCATCCTATACCTCTGGCCCTTTTTAACCCTTTACAATTTGGTTTCTCACTTTATTATTCCATCAAAACTGTTCTCTCTAAAGTTACTAACGATCTCTAAGTTGCTAAATCCAATGAGCTTTCGTCAACTCTAACTCTCTTGAACCTCTCTACAACCTTTGAAGCTGTTGTGTACTCTCTCTTCTCTCTAGGTTTTCAGGACACCACTCTCTCCGGTTCTCCTCCCACCTATCTGACCTTCCTTCTCTGGTTCCTTTGCCAGATTCTCTTTCAGATTATACCTTTGAACTGTAAGTGTTCCTGCTAGGTTCTGTTCGGGGACCTCTTCTCCCTCGATCACTTGGTGATCTCAACAGCTCCCATGGATGTAACGATCGTTTCTATGCTGGCTAGTCTCAAATTTCACATTTATAACATTTCTTGAATATGCCCCCTTCTCTCCTCTGACACTACTACCACCCTAGTGTGGATTCTCATCACCTCATGAATGGACTATTGTAATAACTTGCTGGTGGTTCTGCCTACCTCAAGGGTTCCCCCGCTCCAATCCGTCCTCCCTCCATTCAGCCACCAAATGATTTTCTTAAAGTGCAGGTCCAATCACATCACCATCTCCTCTCCCTGCCCTCACTCCCCCTCAGTGAACTCCAGTGGCTTCCTATTGCCTACAGATCAAACACAAAATGCCCTGCCCTGTTTGGCATTCAAGGCCCTTCATAACCCAGCCCCCTCTTACCTTTCCAGTCTTTTTTATCTTACTCTCCAACACCTGCTCTTCAGCTCAGGGACACTGGTCTCCTGGCTGTTCCACGAAGAAGACATTTCGTCCTTTCTTGGCTCCTACCATTTTTTCTTGCTTTCTCCCAAGCCTGGAATGCTCTCCTTCCTCTTCTCCAGCCACCAATCTCCTTGGCTTTCTTTAAGGCCCAACTAAAACATCACCTTCCATAGGGAGCCTTTCCCAATCCCCATTAATTCCAATGTCTTTTCTCTGTTAATTATTTCCTGCTTATTCTGAATATAGCTTGCTTTGCCTATTTTCATTTGCATGTTGTTCCCCCATTAGATTGTGAGCTCCTTGAGGACAGGGATTGACTTTTGCCTCTTTCTGTGTCTCCGGTGCTTAGCACAGTGCCTGGCAAGTAGTATGTACTTACTAAAGGTTTAATAACTAATTGATAGGCAGTGAGATGGTGTATGGATAGAGAGCTGGACCTGGAGCCAGGAGGACCTAAGTTCAAATCTCACTTCAAACACTTACTAGCTATGTGACCTTGGACAATCCACTTAACTTCTGTCTGCCTCAGTTTCCTCATTTGTACATTTGGAGAAAATGATAGCACCCACCATCCAGGGTCGTTGTTGTGAGGATCAAATTAGCTAATACCTTTAAAGTGTTTTATAAATGTTAGCTATCATTTCTGTTCCTCAGTCACTATGCTGAGAGATATAGAAAAATATAGGGTATAGATATAGAAAAAGGGCATAGAAAATATAGAGCAGCAGTTCTCAACCTGTGGGTCGCGACCCCTTTGGGGGTCAAACGGGGTCGCCTAAGACCATCAAAAAACACATATTTCCGATGGTCTTAGGAACCAAGACACCGCTCCTCTATCCGTCTCCAGGCGAGGCCGCCCACATGCAGATACGCCCACATACAAGTATTAAAGGGTCATGGCATTAGGAAGGTTGAGAACCACTGATATAGAGGATATAGGATATAGAAAAAAGAAACAATATATAGAAAAAAAGAAACAGTCTTGAGTTATTTTACCTGGATTAGCCTCAGTTTCCTCATCTGGAAAATGATAATAATATTTAGAGGCCTGGATTTGGAATCAGAGGAGCTAGATTTGAATTCTAGCCCTTTCCCTTACTCTCTGGTCAACCTTGGGCAGATCACTTAGTGTCTCTGGGCTGCATTTTCTTTGCATGTAAAATGAAGGGACTGGACCAGGTGACCTGTACCAGTTCCCTTGGAATTCTAGGTCTATGATCCGGTGACTTCCCCTCGTCACAGGCTAGGGGTAAAGATCAAAAGAATCAACGTGTGTACGATACTTTGTAAGGAAAACACTGTCATTCATTATTGTTACTTCAAAAGATGTGTAATTTCATTCACGTGGGTCCTCCCTCCATCAACATAACAAATCTCACCACACACACACACACACACACACACACACACACACACACACCATGTCTTAGTAAATGGTTTCATGTGTTTCTTTGTCTAAAAACAAAATCCATCCATTGGCATACAGAGTCCTGGGGCTCAGTCCCTATTCACCTAATCAGTCTGGTCCTTGGGCCAGGGCCATCTTTCTCTTGCCATGCCTGTCAGGACTTGTGTTCCATCAGGATAGCCTCGGAGAACATAGGGTCACCTCACTAGCCTGATAAGACATAGGAAGAGGACTTTGGTGGATTATTACTGTTGTTGTTATTAACAATAATCACAAATAATCATAGGGTCTGCTTGGTTGTTTCTGGCTGGGCGCCTCACCCTTCTCAACTCACAAAACAAATTAATAAGCCAGAGAACCAATTTACTCCTTTATGAAGTGGGCCATACCTATTGCTACTCAGACCGCAGTCCTGGTGTCTCCAGGCCAGGCACCTCCTCCCAGTATCAAGGTGCCTGGGAAATCTGATTAATCCCCTGAAAGTTGCTTAATGGGTCTAGAATTAGGGCAAAGGGAGTCAGGTGTCTTAAGGGATCTTTGCAACAAGTCTGATGAGTCACTGTTCTCCTCTATAGGGATACACCTGCCATATACACAGGATACAGGATGACTTTCCTGTGCCAGCCAGAAGCTGGAGTCCCCCTTTGCCCCTTCCCTTCAATGGGACAATGATGGAGATGTCTAACCAATACACACACTCTCTTTATTATCCTTGTTCTTGTCTCTGTCTCTATCCATTCTCTCTCTTTTGTCTCTGTCTTTGCCTCTCTGTTCTGTCTTTGTTTCTGTCTGTCTCTGCCTTCTCTGTCTGTTTCTCTTTCTTTCTGTCTCCCTCTATCTCTGTCTCTTTCTATCTCTGCCTATCTCTTTCTGTCTCTGTCTTTCTGTTTCCCTGTCTCTCTCTTTTTTTTAATCTCTCTGTCTCTCTCTGCTCTGTGTTTCTTTCCATCTTTATTTCTGTCTCTCTCTTCCTCTGTGTCTCGCTGTCTCTCTGCTTCGTCTCGCTCTGTCTTTGTCTCTGTCTCTCTCTATGTCTGTGTCTGTGTCTATCTCTTTCTGCCTCTGTCTTTCTCTCTGGCTCTCTGTCTTTCTTGTTTTGAGACTGGATCTCCCTATCTTTCCCCGGCCTGTTCCCAGTACTGATTTGTTGGTACAACATGTTGGTATCATGTTGGCATGCTCTGTTTCTCCAATTTGGGCTAGTTGACCTCTTCTTAAGCAGTCTGGTGGCCCTCCAATCCTGGGGGCTCGCCATATTTGTACCAGACTTAGTGTGGACACTGGGTCAGCTTAGCTTAGCTGTGATTAGCACTGCGTCTAGCTTAGAACTCCCAAGATCAAGCAATCCACCAACCTCAGCCTCCTCCAATGGCAAGGATTACAGCATGTGCTGCTATGCCTGGCCCCAAAATATTCTCTGTCTTCAGCTCTCTTTTTTTCTGGACTCTTCAATGACCATCATGTCTTTACCTATTGGCACATGGTGATGCCATCTGCCATCTTCATTTCAGTAGATTCCTTGCAAATTACAGTTCTCCATTCCTGACTTTACTTCCTACTGTGGAGTCAGCATGGCATGGTGGGAAAGGACATTGGCTCTGAAGTCAAAGAACCTTAGGTTCAGACCCCACCTCTGTGTACACCTACCGTGTAACCTTGGCCAAGTCCACTTAACCTTCCTAGGCCTTAGCTTCTCCATCCATAAAACTGAAGGGTAGGGATAGATGACCACTGAGGTCCTTTTCCAGTTTAAATCTGGCATCTTATCGAGACACACAATCCTTTTCCTGAGCTGCTTCTTGGTGATGTCCTGGAAGGCCCCTTGGCCTCTTTGGTGGGGCATTCCCTGATTCCCCCTGGGGGGGGGGGCTCTCTCTGATTTGGATTGGACTGGATCTCTCCAAAGTCCCTTCCACCCCTAAAATTCTGTAATTCCAAGGGCAGTTAGCTATGGGAAGAAACTAGGTGGATTGTAGATGGAATACTGTAGATAGATAGATAGACAGATAGATGATAGATAAATAGATAGATCGACAAATAGATAGATAGATAATTTATTCAGTGCTTACTATGTGCTATGATAATCACAGATATAGTGCTACGTGCTGAGAGTACAAACAAAAGCAAGCAAGACAACCTGTGCCCTCATGGAAATTACATTCAAATAGGAAAAAACCACACTTGGGGAAATGTGCAAAGCAGGAGTGGGGGAGAACCCAAATGGGATTATGGTTGGGAGGTGAGCTAGGGAATGAGGTAGAGGCTTGAATCTGCGTAAGAGAAGGTGAATACTCACATTATGAACCCAGCCTGGTGCCAAGGGTGAAGTCCAGGTTTCCAACAGGGAAGAAGTAGGGATGATAGAGAGCAAGCAGTGTAGTTTGGAGATGCCTGGGCAGTGATGTGGAGGTAGGATAAGGAGAAAGTTTCCCTTATCAGAGCCCAGGATAAATTTTTTTTTTTTGCTTTTTGGAGGAGCGAGGGCAGGGCAATTGGGGTTAAGTGACTTGCCCAAGGTCACACAGCTTCTAAGTGTTCCATGTCTGAGGTGGGATTTGAACTCAGGTCCTCCTGACTCCAGGGCCAGCACTCTATTCACTGTGCCACCTAGGGGCCCCACCCAGAATCATTTTCGGGGCAAGACTTTTCCAATTCTCTGGTGACATGATGGCCCAGATAACAGCCAACAGAGTTTGGACATAGAGGGACATGGACTTTTCCATTCAGTGACATCGGCCCCCTGGCCGTTCCAAGGACAATGCCTTGTCTTGGCTTGGGGCATTCTCTCTGGCTGTCCCTCATGCCTAGAAAGCTCTTCCTGTGCTGCAACTACTGACCTCCCTGGCTTCCTTTAAGCCCAAATAAAATCCCACCTTCTACAGGAAGCCTTCCTCAACCCCTCTCAATTGCAGTGCCTTCCCTCTATTAATCACTTCCCAGTTATCCTGTACACAGCTTGTTTGCACATATTTGTGTACACATTGTCTCCCCTATTAGATTCTAAGCCCTTTGAAGGCAGGGACTGTCTTTTGTCTCTTTTTATATTCTTAGAGAGTAGCACAGTCCCTGGTCCATAGTAGTAGGCACTTAATAAATGTTGATTGATTGACTGAGGGGAAGACTTACATTCAAATTTTGCCTTCGGATACTAATCAGTTATGTGACCTGGGGAAAAAGTCACTTAACCTCTTTACCTCAGTTTCCTTATCTGCAAAATGGAAATAATAGCTTCTACCACAAGGAGCTGAGAGGATCTAGTGAGATCACGTACGTGAGTAAAGTGCTTTGCAAACCTTAAAGCATGGTCTAAATGTTAGCTATTATTTACTTATTAGTTAATCTCATCCATAAGCTAAGGACTCTATCCTTACTGAAACTCATAAACCTGAATGTCTTGTCCCTCTTCTGCCCTTTCACCTGGATCATCTCTCTATCACTCATCCCAGATCTTGGGATGCCTCTGACTTTTGGACCAGTAGCCCTCCTACATTGTCTTCTTACCTAGCTGGCTTTTTCTCTCGCTCCACCTGGCCTCCATCCTTCCCCCAGCCAAGCAAAGCCTACCATCTCTCTTGCATCAGGCTCACCCTGTTCTGCCTCCAAGTGAAGCCATCCCCCCACAGCCTAGACGATTAAAAGCCTGCTCTCTGGGTGCCTTAGGGTCTCTCTGGCTTCCTGGCTGAGAAATGCTTGGGGTGTGGGGGTGAGGGGGAGGTGAATGAAGTAACAGCTGACATAAATAAATCCCAGGATGTGCTCTGTTTTTTGCAAGCCTAGAAAATATATTGCTTCTTGTTTCAATCAAGTCATTTTTCCTGCTTAGTTACTGGCAGTGGAGGGAGCTGGTGTTGCATAGTACACCAGGAGTCCAAAAAATCTCAGTTCATCAACCAGCATTTCTTAGGCCTCTCCTTTCATGTGCTGGGTATTATGTGAGGTGCTTGGGGATTCAAAGGCAAAACCCATGCCCCAAATATTCTCCTTCCTCCTCTCCATCTCCTGACTTCCCCAGCTTCTTTCAAGGTTCAACTAAAATCCTACCTTTCATAAGAAGCCTTGATACTAGAGCCTTCCTTCTGGGATTATCTCGTTCATGCCATCTATCTCTTCTTTTACTAGTTGTTCCCCCATTAGATTTGCAACCACCTTGAGGACAAGACTTATTTTCACCTTTCTTTGTATCCTTAGCACTAAGTACAGTGCCTGGAACAAAGGAGGTGCTTAATAAAGGCTTGCTGACTTGAGCGACAACAGTGAAACAATCACTTCTTGTCCTCAAGGAGTTTCCATTCTACCAGGGGAAACACCATGTACCTATGGAAGTATAAGCAAAAGAAATAGAAGGTAATTTGGGGAGAGGCACTGGATCTGGAGGAATCAGAAATACCTCTGTTAGCTTGTTGAAGATGCCATAAGGACAGCTTGGTTCATGTGGAGGAGTAGTGGGAGATAAGATGGGACAAGTAGGTTGGGGGCAGATGGTCGAGGCCCTGTGGGAAATACCAAGTCATGGAATTTTAAAGTCATGCAACTTGGAAATAGGTGGCCTATTAACATGGTCTGCCTTGAAAAAGCAATGCTCCCTTACCTTTTAACTGACTAATGCAATAGAAAATATAGCCAGAGCCAGCTTCAGCAATTGGAGTTGTTGAGAGAATGTCTAGCTAACAGACATAGTGCTGGCCTTGTATAAGCATCCATAGCCTTGTTTGTATGCTCTGACTCATGTCTTTTTTTTTCTTTTTTTGGAGGGAAGAAGGTAGGGTAATTGGGGTTAAGTGACTTGCCCAAAGTCACACAGCTAGTAAGGTCCTCCTGACTCCAGAGCCTGTGCTCTATTAATCGCACCTCCTAGCCTCCCCGACCCATGTCATTTTACAATGACTTTATTAAGTTCCTATAAACAAGGTAGGTAGGTTTCCATCTCTCCCCACCATTTTAAATGAGACTCAGAAAGAAGAAAAGATTTCTTCAAACTCAGATGAATAGTAAGTGTTGGAATCAGAACTCAAACCCAGGACTTTTAACTCTAGGAACAAGGATTCTTCTTCTTCCTGTCTGTGAGACCTTTGCTACTGATAGACAACCCACTGAAAATGGTAGGACAAGATTCCCCAAACTGGCAACCCAGTGTCATCTTTTTGACATTCCTCCAGCCTATATTTTTTATCCATAATCAATCAATAAAGGTGTACCAACACTAAAGAGTTTGTGTCTCCTTAGGGGTCTGTGGAATTCAGGACTCCCCCACAGAGACACAGTAAAGAACAATTATCAGAGTTTGTTCAAACTCTGGCTTTACCACTTACTACTTGTATTACCTTGGGCAGAGCATTTAACTCTCTGGGTCTCAGTTTACTCATTTGTAGAATGAGGGATTAGACTGGTGATTTCAGATTTCTTTCGTCTCTGAATCCATAAGATTCAGTGTTCACTGGTGATGTCCCTAGTGATGGGTTTGTTGGGGATGACCTTTGGGCTACGGGTTATCACAGCAGCCTGGGCTCTGTGGAAATCAGTCAGCTACTAGCCTGGCAAAACACTGATGTCCATCTTTGGTTTTCTAGGTAGCATGGATAGCATACATGTTAGTCCTGTGAGAAGAACCAGGAAGGATGATGGTTAAAAGGTGGTTGGTCAAGAATGCCATTCCAGCTGGCCAGTGACTGGCAGGAACGAGAGACTGCACCCCCCCTCCCCATTTCTACTCGGAGAACATGAGCAAAGACATTTTTGGCCCACTCAGAGCCCCTAAAAAGGGAGCTACCTCTGGGCGGCAGCATCTCTTGCAGTGTTTACCTTGAAAAAAGAGATAACTAGGCATGTGTCGAAAACCACAACTGGTTTGGACTGTTGACAAAGTGTTTGTGGAAGGACAATGGGGTGAAGGTCAGAGTCAAAATAAACCTGCGTCACCCCATGGGGCTATAACATTTCTCTGATGTTATAAAGCTACTGTGTTCACGTTTACACAGTACTCGTACCTTTGAGGTAGGTCATGCAAATATTATTCTCCCTCTTTTACGGAAAATCACAATAGTTTACCAATCCAGGGTGCTAGGATGTTTATCACAGAAGCACAGAATGTCAGAACTCACAGGGGCCTCAGAGACCAGTTGACCTCTATTATTCTACAGAATCAAAAAATGAGACCTGAGCAAGGTCAGATGGCTGATGAGTTTGGGAGGTGGGTCTCCAACTCAAATCTTCTAAGTCTAGATAACATCTTTTTCCTCTTTCTAGTTGCGAGGCCTCTGCTGCCTGTCCACCAGATGACCCACAGAAAATGGCAGGAGCGAGAGTCTGAAAACGAAGAGTGAGCCAGCATTTGAACTTCAACTATCAATTCACCAAAGATCAGCATCAATCCCCCCCCACCCCCCCTGCCACTTTCCAGGTTCTCTTTGAGACACTGAGGACGCAGAGACAAAAGTGAGACTGAACTTGTCCTCGAGGAACTTACGTTCTCACAGGCAGATACAACATGGACACAGAAGTAAATACGAGATAATTTGATGAGGAAGAAAAGGTGAAGCCGAGGAGCGGTAAGGAAAGGATTCCTTCAGAAGGCAGTGACTAAGTTGACTCTCGAAGGAAGTCAAAGATTTTGAAAAGAGCTGTCTCTAGAAATTCTTGTTTTGGGGCAGATTTAGTTCTTGGGGGAGAGAGACCAGGGGGAAGAGAGTTTGCCTCTGATATGGTCGTAGCAAGAGAACAGGGCTACCATTTTCCAGAGAGTTAAGACCATGGCACTCTAGCACTGAAGACAATCCCTTTCCCTCCAGCCCCCTGAAGGAATTGGAGAAGCCTTAGGATGTGCAGAGATAGAAGTTCAGGGGCACCCAGAAGTCAGCTCTGGGAAGGTGATTGGTAGGAGTGTTGTCTTGGGAGCCAGATAAGGGATAAGGGAGTCCGAGATTGCAAACCAGAAGATTGCCAAGGCGAGAAAATACTTTTCATGTGAGCATTACACTGGGGCAAAGTCTAAAGCATCCCATTCTGCTTATAGCTCTCATTATAAGAGGCAGAAACGCTGAGGGAGGGTGTATTATGCATGGAGTATGATTTGTATAGGAATACTCAAACTCAGATATTCTGAATTTGTGCCAGAGCTTTTTACAATCTACTTTGGAGATGCTGTTGACCAGGCACACAGGGTTAGGTTTTTGTTTTTGGCTTTTTGGAGGGGGGAAGGCAGGGAAATTGGGGTTAAGTGACTCCCCCAAGGTCACACAGCTAGTAAGTGTTAAGTGTCTAGGCCAGATTTGCACTCAGGTCCTCCTGACTCCAGGGCCAGTGCTCTATTCACTGTACCACCTAGCCACCCTGAGACACACAGTGTTAGAAGAGACATTTTGGACAGAGGTAGGATTATATTCCACTGAGCCATGGTCAGCACAGTTCTTCTGGGATCATATTATTTCCCCAAATCAAAATGTTAGAGTCCTCCAAGATAATTTTTTTTTTTTTTGTAAATGGTTGTTTAACACAAAGCAAGGTCTTGGAAGGCTCATGCTTGTATATACAGTTTACAGACAGCTTTCTTCACAACAGCCCAATGAGATGGGTAAGGTGAATACTGTTATTATCATTCTCATTTTACAGAAACTGAGGCTCAGGGATTTGAAAAGATTTGGCAAATTCCAGGTAGCTAGTAAAGATTCATTACAGGTGAAGGGGATGTATAATCATCTCATTGTCAAGGAGAAGCTAGAGGTGTGATTCCCCAAATAAACAATCTCTGCCTCTGGGGCACACAGGTTTCCCCTACACAACCAATTCATCCTCATCCTTGACCGGCGCTGCTTTCAAGCTTCCCCCAGTCTCTTCTACTTGGCAGAACCCTGTTCTTCTCAGTTAAGCTCAAATCTTACCTCCTCCATGAAGCCTTCCCTGACTACTCCACTCTATCCTGACTTCCTCACACTGTGCTTGCCTATAATCAGAATGGCATAGTTTAGCAATATGGAGGGAGCAGAGAATTCACTGGTGAAGGAGTCAGAAGATCTAAAATAGAATCCTGGCTTGACTAGGCAATGCACCACAGAAGTGAAAGGATTGAAGACAGAGTCAGAGGACTATGCCATGAGTTAAGTTCCTCAACTTCTGGGCCTCAGTTTCCTTCTCTGTAAAATGAGGCATTTGGACTAGTTGATTTCTGAGTCTAGCTAGGAATCCTATGATCCTGGGGTCTTGGGGCCTTCCATCTCCTTCAGGGAGCAAAAAGGGGAGGGAGAGTACTGAGGAAAAGTTGCTAGGGGCCTCTTTTTCTGCCCCAAAGCAAGGTGTCTATCCCTCCCAGCCTCCTCAGGTGAGAAGACCTCAGACCTCGCACCGGTGCCCTATGCCTTCCCTCTCCCGCAGGGCTCAGCATGTCCTCTGAGGAAAGGCTATGAGTGACTGGGCTGGGTGTCTGGTCCATCTGTAACAGCATAAGGCATTTTCCACCCCCTGCTGCTAGCCCAATCTCCCAGCTGGGATGTGGAAAAACCCCGATGCAAAGAACAGCCCTCTCTTTGATTTCAAGCCTTCCATCTACTGCTGTGCCTGTCCTTTGAGGGCAGAGGAGTGACAACTTCCACTCAGTGATGAATATTCTCACACCTGGTCATACCCTTCACATCCCAGAGACTCTGAACCCCAGCGGGTCATCATCCAAACTCCATCCCCCTCACCCCCATCACCTGATTCCTCATTCCCATCAATCCACTCAACCCTCCCGACAAAGTTTCAGTCTAACTCCCCCTAACCCTTCCATTGTGTGTGCCCTCTGGAATGTCTGTTTCATAGGTACCAAACTTCCCTTTATCCCAAATCTTTTTCTCTCCCACTCCTTCCTTTCCTAATGAAACCTGCCTTCTCCCTTCTGAAACAGCTTCCTTGGCCATCCTTTTCCAGTGCTAATTGCACCTTCACTCATTCCCCTTGGCTTACTGGTTGAGGCAAGGGAGTTGGAATACTTCTTGCTCTCCAATACTACTTCAGGTTCTTTTCCTCTACATCCATCATCCAGTAACCTCTCTTTCCTTTGAGGTTCATGCTATACGTATCTATCACCCAATCAAAATCCTGACAGTTATTGTCTATAGACCCCCAGGTCACTCTCTGTTCTTCTTCAGAGAATTCAGTACCTGGTTCACAATTTTTCTTCTACTTTTCAATTCCTGTACTCAAACGAGGAGATTTTAACACATATATTGATTCTCCCTCAAATAGCCTAACTGCTCAATTCTTCAATGTTCTCACCTCTCATGAGCTACTGCTGTACCCCAGCTCAGCCACATACATAGATAGTCGTATCCTTGATATTGCCAGCACCCACAAATGCATCACCTCTAGATTTGAGAATTCTGAAACCTTCTTATCCTACTGTAATCTGTTAGCTTTTTACCTCTCCCTCTACTTTCCCTTACAAAACCATCTCTCGACCCGTTAATTTTCCCCCAGGTGACCTCCTCGGCCCACTAGCCATGCTCTCCTCTTCTCTCCATCTTGACCCCATGGTGAACAAATTCAACTCTGCACTGTCCTTCTCCTTTGAATAAACCCTTTGATTATATCAACAATTACGTCCAACCAAGCCTTAACCTTGAATCACTCTCACCATTCATTGCCTTTGCTCTTATAACATGTGCTGCTGAATGATGGTAGAGAAAATCACAGAACAGTTCTGACTGGGTCCACTTCAAATTTATGTTTCATAACCTCAACTGGACCGTCACTCCTGCTAGGCACTCCTGCTAAACCTCCTTTATCAATTCACTATTCTCCTACACAGCAGCTCTTCCAAACTTTTTTATCTCTCCTCAAACCTAGCATTGCTCCCCCTGCCCTCACCTCTCAGCTGACAGTTGCCTCATATTTTACAGAAAAATCTGCAACCATGTGCCCTGAACTCTCTCTTCTCCCCATTTCCTCCTCTCCTCTCACTCAGATGCCATCTGTATTGTCTCCTCTTTCATTCCCATCCCTTACTCCTTACCTACTTGTTCAAGTGATCCCATTCCAAAATCCTCTCTCCTCCAACAGATTGCCTCTCTGTCGCCCCCACTTTTTCACTTATTTTTAATCTCTTCCTCTCTGTCGACTCATTTCCTATTGCGTACAAACATGCCCAGGTCTCCCCACTCCTGAAAAAAGCCCTCACTTGATCCTTCCATCTCCTCCAATGATAATCATATATCTCTTCTGCCCTTTGTAACTGCAGTCAAGATGACCATCTATATTTGGAGTTTTTACTTCCTCCCTGCTCATTCTTTTCTTAACACCTTATAGTCCGGCTTCTGACTCAATCTTCTCTCTCCAAAATTACTAATGATCTCTTAGGCCAAATCCAGTGGCCTTTCCTCCATCCTCATTCTCCTTGACCTCTCTGCAGCCTTTGGCGCAGTTGATCACTCTCTCCTCCTTGATACTCTTCTCTCTAGGTTTTTAGAACATCACTGTCTCCTGGTTCTCCTCCTCCCTATTTGACCACTCCTCTGTCTCCTTCGCTGGATTCTCTTTTAGCTCCTATCCTCTAACTGTAGGTTAGAACACTCAGGGTTCTGTTTTATCTCTTCCTTTCTCCCTCTATATTAATTCTCTTGATGCCCTCAACAGCTCTCATGGATTTAATGACCATTTCTATGCTGGCTATTCTTATATCTACCTTTTGTGCTCCTATCTCTCAGCTGACCTCCGATCTTGCATCTCCAACTACCTTTCAGTCATCTCCAACTGGATGTCCAGTAGGCATCTTAAACTCAATATGTTGAAAACAGAACTCATTATCTTTCCCCTGGAAGGCCCTTCTTTCTCCCTTACCTATTACTGTAGAGGGCAATATCATGTTTCCAGTCCCTCAGGTATACCCAGGATTCCTCATTATCTCTCACCACCACCCCCTCTCTATATCCAATATGTGGCAAAGGCCTGTTGATTTTATCTTTGCAACCTCTCTTGAATATGCCCCCTTCTGTCCTCTGACACTATCACCACCCTGGTGCAGACCCTCATCACGCACACCTGGACTATTACAAAGCCTGTTGGTGGGTCTGCCTGCCTCATGTCTCTCTCCACTCCAATCCAACCTCCATTTATCCACCCAAGTGATTTTCCTTAAGTGCAAGTCTGACTACGCTACCCTCCCCTACTCAATAAACTCCATCACCTTCAGGATCAAATACAAAATGCTCTGACATTCAAAGGCCCCTCCTACCTTTCCAGTTTTCTTAGACCTTGCTCCCTACCATGTACTCTGATCCAGTGACACTGGTGTCCTGGCTGTTCTATAAACAAGACAGTCAATCCCTTGGCCCCAGGCACTTTCTCTGGCTCTTCCTCATGTCTGCAATGTTCTCTTTCTTGCCCTCTGATACTGACCTCTCTGGCTTCCTTTAAGTTCCAATTAAAATCCTACCTTCCATCAGAAATCTTCCAACTCCTCTTAATTCTGTTGCCTCCCCTCTGTTCATCCTTTCCCATTTATCCTGTGTATCCTTGCTTTGTATGTTTTTGTTTGCATGTAGTCTCCCCCGTTAGAGCATAAGTTCCTCAAAGGCAGGGACAGTCTTTTGTTTCTTTTCGTATCCCCAGAGCTTAGCAGAGTGTCTGGCACATAGTAGGCACTTTAAAATGTTTATTCATTGATTGTTTGATCATAGATTGTTTGATCATAGATCATAGATCATAGATTGATTCATAGATCATAGATATTGCTTGAGTTAGAAGAGAGATAAAAGATCATATAGTCCAATGTGTGTGTGTGTGTGTGTGTGTGTGTGTGTGAAAATAAAAGAAGAAATGTGTAATAAAAATTGCTTTGGATTTGGGGTCAGAAGACTTGCATTATAATCCCACTTATGCTACTTTTTGTGTGATCTTGAGCCAGTCACTTCTCTCTTGGCATCAGCTTCCTCATCTATTAAAGAGAGGGGATTGGACAGGATGACGTCTATGGCTCCTTCCAGCTCAGAATCCTGCAGTCCTGTATGCGGTGCTGGGGGAAGACTGGCCTCTCTCCTAGCCCCTTTTCAGGGCTGCCCATCTGTCTTTGGTGTCCACCTTCACCCAACTCTCACCTATGGCTCCAAGAAGCTGTGGCATGCACAGCGGCCACACCCCAGTAAAACCATCTCAGCAGATGGGCTAAAGGGCGGATGAGAACAATTCGTTCCAAGGGACAGGGAGGCGGCTGGAGCAGGTGCCGTGGAGCTCTTAGAGCTTGGTCAGACATCAAAGACACCAAGGTCATCGACTGCATCCTGGGCCATCTCCAGTGGTCCTGACTTTTTTGCCACTGGACTTGGATGGCTCAGGAAGAGAGAGTAAGGCTGACGACATTGTACAACTCTGCATCACTTAAATCCAATTCATGCACGAGGCAAGACCTCATCTGTGGGGTCACTGGTCCTCTTGGAAAAGGAAGAATAAGCAACCACAAATGATTAGGATGTGGGCCTCGGTTCCCTGTCTCACACTGTCTAATGCTCTTTCCATGACATCAGACTGTGGGACCCTCCCAGAGCCTCCATCTCCTCACCTTTAAAATGGGGATGAGAATTCTCACCTGAAGGTGAGAATACGCCAATGAAATCACAGGTCACAGGAAAGGTGGACTCCTACTACCTGCCTCGTAGGGGTGGGAATATGAACTAATGTAAGCTTTGCACAAGCCCAATAACAATGATTCAGTAATTGTTTTATGCCTATAAGTTTTGGAGACTCAGGTAGATATATTTCTTAAAGGCAGAGACTCCTCTGAAAGGTGACCTTTTTAGAGACAACTTATCAGATTTCTCTAGAAGGGACAGCTAGGTGGCTCTGTGGACAGAATGCTGGACCTAGAGGCAGGAAAATTCATCTTCCTGAGTTCAGATCCAGACTCAGACACTTACTAGCTGTGTGACCCTGGGCAAGTCATTTAACCCAGTTTGCCTCAGTTTCCTCATCTGTAAAATGAACTGGAGAAGGAAATGGCAAACCACTCCAGTATCTTTGCCAGGATGATGATGCCACAGCCACATGACTGAAATGACTGAACAATGCCAAGGAGCAAGAAGGGACCTTCCTGTCCAACCTGTCCATTTTATAGTTGAGGAAATTAAGTCCTTTCCTTGCTACCACGCTATCGCTAACTTCTTAAGGTATTCCTGAAACTAGTAGACATTCCTAAAGACTATGCCCATGGATTAGGTCAAGTTACTTTCTTATTTCTTCAGCTGAAACGATGTTGTTGTTAGATTATATCAGTCATGATCAACCGTTCGTCACCCCATGTGGGGTTTTCTTGGCAAAGAGACTTATGATTTGTCATTTCCTTCTCCAGCTCATTTGACAGATAAGGAAACTGAGGCAAACGAGGTTAAATGACTTGCCCAGGGTCACACAGCTGATAAGCATCTGAGGCCAGATTTGAACTCATGAAGATGAGTCTTTCTGATTCCAAGCTCAGTGCTCTATCTACATAGCTGTCCTTTGAGATGAAGAGGGTGTTAACCTAGATGACTTCTGTGGTCCTTTCTCACTCCAAATCTTCTGACCCACAAACCATTCTACTTTCTTGTACAAATAGTTGTACCCTATTAAATAGTAAATTTTCTGTGGGCAAGGACTCCTCTTTCTCATACTCTATAGTTCCTCCATTATCTCTGGAGGTGATCTTTTTGTAACAAGTACTTAATTGATTGCTGCTATTGTTGAAAATAATAATGATAACTCACATTCTACAGCACCTGCTATGTGTCAAGCATTGTGCTAAGTGCTTTACAAATATCTCATTTGATCCCTGCAACAACCCCTGGGAAGTAGGTGCTATTATTATCCCCATTTTACAGTTGAGGAAACTGAGGCATGCAGTGATAAAGTCATTTGCCCAAGGTAACATAGTAAATGTTTGAGGCCAAGATCTGAACTTCGATCTTCCTGATTCCAGGACCAGTACTCCATCCATTGTGCCACAGCTGTGTGTTGAATCAAAATAGTATCCAAACCACCTTTCTTTTTGCATGTGTAGATAGATGGATGGATGGATAGATGGGTAGATAGATAGATAGATAGATAGATGATAGATGGATAAGTAGATAGACGAATGGACGGATAGGTAGGTAGATAGATAGATGAACATACAGACAGATGGATGGATGGATGGAGCATTTATTAAGCTCTTACTGTATGCCAAGAGCTCTGGGCATACCAGTACAAACAAATAAGATAGTTGCTGAATTCAAGAAGCTTAATTTCTAATGGGGTAAGATAATACATAAAGGGTTGCTAGAAAGGAATGAAGAATGTGTTTGGTGGGAGAGAAGGAAGAGAGGAAGGAAGGAGACTTCAGGAAGCAGCATTTATAAATAAATTATAAGTTCCTCAACAATAGGAAACTTACCTTCGTTTAGTATTAGTATAATATATAGTATTATGAAGCCATTTCTGGTTTAAGAATCAAGGAGGCAACTAGGTTAAACAGTGGATTATAGCACCAGAGTCAGGAAGACCTAAGTTCGAATGTAACCTCAGACAGCTACCTACAAGCTCTGTGTCTCAGGGTCCATCCCCTAACCTGTTTGCCCAATTGTTAAATGGAAATAATAATAGCACCTGCCTTGCCAGGGTTATTGTGAGGATCAAATGAGATAATATTTGTAAAGCTCTTAGCACAGTGTCTGGCATGTAGTAGGCATTTAATAATGGCTGCCACATAGTAGGCACCAAATATTTTCCCCATTCCAACTCCAGCACTTGGCACAGTTCTGGCTTGGGACTGAACATCGGGAAATCCATTATTTCGAGCCTCACCATCCCATTTCTGAGAAGCGTGACCTCAGGCAAGTCATTGGATCCTCAGGATTCCAAACCGAAAGAGATCTCAGAGCCCAGTGAGAGTCTGAATGAGGTAAAACGATTGTTGTTGTTGAATTAAGGCATGTAGAAATCATCCCACTTCCTTAATTTTACCAGTGAAATAATTCAGAAACCTTCCCTTACCCATAGTTCCCCACCTGAGTTGTTACACTTCCTTCCCCTCTGTTCCTTTATCCCCATGTTCTCACACAGCAGGGGCTGTGAAAGTGGAGGCAGTTTTCTGGCACAGCTGTCACTGAGGTGAGAAAAACAAGTCGAGTAAATTGGGAATTTGCCAAGTCAGTAGTCAGGGACACAGTCCAGGAGGCCCAAACTGGGATACAGGAAAGGGTCGTACTGTTCTCTAGCAGTGGTGGGGTTCTTTTTCTTCTATTGCCCATGTTCAGTACCATGGAATAGGACTTTATCTGAGGCCCTTGGCCCCATGAAATCTGAGCTTGGGGATATCTGACGCCAGAGCGAGGAAAGGAAAAGCTATGACCTAGGGACTTTGCCAAAATCTCCCAAGAACTTCCAAGGACATTCCCTGGAGGCATTCCCAAGGCTCCCAGATATTCCCAAATCAATTCAGCTCCTTTGTTAGCAATCTCCATCTCTAAGCCTTTGCAGGTGTGTCCCATGCCCAGAATGCCCTCTTTCCTCACTTATACCTCTTCTAATCCCTTATTTCCTTTGTTGTCTATATAGATTCTGGGGGTCTTCATTCCAGCAAACACTTGGACTGGCAAAGTCAGGTGCCCAAACAGTGAAGACTGTGTCTTTTGGGGCTCTAAGGAGTATGCTTGAGGGGCAGAGTGGGTTCTCTAATTTTACTGCTCCAGAGCCCCATTCTGTTACACTCTCTCCACTATCAATAAGTGACAGCCAGAGTGATTTGTGTTTAAAGGCAGAATCAAATAGCTCTATTTTGAATCCCAATGGGCTTTATCAGATCCTGGTTTTTCCAGACCTATATTTCAAGAAATCATTGGCCAATAGTAGGTCCCGATCCAAGTCTCATTTGCTCATTGTTTGGGTTTTGATGGCTCAGAATGAGTGTAAATGGCAGTTGTTTCTGTTCTGGTGAGAAACTCTGAGGGTCTTCCCCTCCCTGATCAATTCTTTTGTGAAGGCGAAGTAGGCCACCTTTTAACCTGATACTTACCTAGCCTTTAACTATTATATGGGTGTTGCCTCAGACAAACTGAGACCTGGGAAAGACCTTAGCTTAAAAAAGCCAAGGCCACTAGTCCTGGTGCATCCGGGGCCATCACCACTCATCCTGCCCTATGTCTTGCCACTGGACCCCAATGACTCTGGAGGAGAGAGTGAGGCTGATGATTTTGCACAGCTCTGCCTCACTTACATCCTACTCACTTGCAAGTCAAGACATCAGCCTCCTGACATCATCGAGAATGAAGGATGAACAACAACTATCAATCTCCATTCACAATTAGTATCTTTCCTAAGTCATTGATTGACCCAGTGATAAGCCCCTCAGTTTTCATTTAACCGATGAACAACAATTAGCTTTAACAAAAGGATATTTACCGAGAAGATATAGCAAGAACAGAAGTACAAATACATTCAGCTTAAGGGGAAGCACACTGTCCTCTATGTCATCTAGGGCCCTGGGCAGAGAGGTCTCTAAAGTGTTGGCCCACAAGGCTTGCAGTGCCAAATAGCCAATGGGGGAAGTCACTTCCTTGCTTGTAGAAACTGGGCTTTGACTGTTGAGTCTGACTTGCTGTTGAATCTGAATCCACTTTTTGCTCCTCTTTGAGCTCAGCTCAGCCCTTCTGGTCACTTGCTCTTCAGACCTTTCAAAGTTCACAAGTCCTTATGGACAAAGTTGCTTCCTTGGTTCAGTTGCATATGATATCTACTGCTGGTCTGGGTCAAGTGGGTTGGCCCTCAGAACCTTGCTGACTCCTCACCTGGCTTGACTACCAGCAAACTCTGGTATGGACTGCAGAGACTGACTTCTGGAAACTCACTAAGTTGTAGCCTAACCTGGCCAGTCTCCAATACTTCACCCAAGAATAGGAAGGGACAAATGAAAAGTGGAAAAGAAATAAAGCTGCCATGTTCATGGCCATGGGTCCTCCTACATGAAGCCCTAGGCAGCAAGAGGCTACCACTGCCACAGTCTTGGAAGTTTACAGCAATCATGGCCTCAATGACTGCTGGGAAAGAAAGAGTTAGGGGTCTTTTATATGCATGCTCAGTTCCAGCTCAGGAGCTAGCTGAGGAGATCCTTTCTTCACCGCTTGGTAACAGTTGGCAAACAGAAAATACCTGTATATACTCTGAAGTCCACATGGGGGGCTGCATTGGGCCAAATACACTACACGAAGTCCTTATTGACTGGGTTCTCATTGGTCAGCTTAAGCTCTTGTCCCCTATATGAAGACTTTCCTGATTGCCCCAATTTTTAGTGCTGCTCCCTTCCCCCCGCCTCAGCACTTAGCACAATCCTGGTGTTTAATAAAAATTTATTGACTAATTCCTCGGTTTACCTTATATTTGTTCTATGTATGTTTTATCTGTGCCTATTTATGGACATGTTTTCCCTCCCCACAGAATGTAGGCTCCTTGAGGGTGGGTACTTAATTTTTGCCCTTGCATCTCCATTGCCTACCATTCTACCACACAGATCCTTACAACATTCTTATTGGTTGATTGATGGATTAGTGAGCCTAGAGAAGAACCACCCCGAGACTGGCAAGAAAGCTTTTTTAGGAGTCACTGTGGTGGGATGGAAAGAGCACAGCATTAGAAGTCACAAAGCATGGATTCAAATCTGTCATTAGCTCCACATGTACCATATCTATCTGAGCCTCAATTTCCTCACCAGTAAAGGGAGGCTACTAACAGTATCACCTGACGTCAAAAATCTGTCAGGTCAAGCTCAAAGCTCTACATGTGCATGGGTTAATCTTATTAAGAAACATCCCTTCTCAAACAGAGCTTATGGCCTCGTGGAGAAGATCAGACAGGCAGGAGCATAGACAGTACAATATAAAACAGCAAGTGCTAGAATTACAGCTATCATTTACGTAGGACTTTAAGTTCACAGAGCACTGTACAAATATTGTCTCATCGGATCTACACAGCACCCTGTGAGATCGGTGCTATTTTTACCTCCAATTTACAGATGAGAAAACTGTGATGGATAGCAGTTAAATGAGTGGCCTTAGGATACTACGGCTAGGCCGGAATTTCAGCGCATGGCTTCCTGAGTCCAAGTCCAGTCCTGTCCACTACGCTCAACTGCTTTCCTCACTGCTATGAGTAAGGGGCAAAATATTTGTGGATTTCAAAAGTCTCATCCAAGGATGTGCTGGTAAATGTTTAACAACAGGCTCTCTGAAAAAAAAGTGCACAGGATATACTTTTAAGTTTAATGTGCATTATTAACATTTTCTCCACCACTTTCTTAAGTCAACAAAACAATAAGTGAATCTCTGCTTTGTAGCTTGCCAACATCTGAGTTATAAATCCTCACACTGAAAATTTAACATTCGGCTTTTAGGAGCTGATTGGAGCTAGCTCCAGCACACCCCTCTCTGCTCAGAGACAGACGTTTCCAAACCCCAGCCTTCTGAATGGGTGACAAGAGTTCCTTGTCAAGGATTAACCTACGAGGCTATTAACAAAGGATCTGAGGATCCCCTCAGAGCTAGGTGATCAGCAAGCGACTGAGCTACGAAGTGAGGAAGTAAAACCTAGACTTTGTCCCGGGTTTAGGACTGATTATTCATACGGTGCAGAACCAGTGGAAAGGGAGGTGTCTTGACACCCTCCTGTGAGTCCTCTGTATTTTTGAGATTTTCTTTGAGGTGACATAAAGCCCATCCCATATCTGATAGACATTTTTACCCCGAGGGCTTGCATGAGAGGGAAAGAAATGGTTCTCTTTTACTCACTGTAGAGACCTACACATGGGGTTTTAGGACAATTTATTGGAAGTTCCATTGTTAACCACTATTTCTCTTATATAGCTTAAAGACAACTGATACTCCAGGGACAGAGTGATGAATATACCCCTCCCTCTGGCAATTGAGATCCAGGTGGATCTTTCCCCTGCTGGGGAGTGAAACCCAGTGGTATCTTTTGCCCCTCTGTCCTTGCCCCTGTTCCCCCATGCCCTGGCACGGGTGTCTGTGTGAGTAAATTTTATGCTCAATAAAGGACTATTGATTTATCCTTTTTTTTTTAAAGGCTCTGGGATTAAATACCATCTAAGTAAACTCAGAGCTTGGGGGCTCTACACCAAAAGTTGCATATAAAATGAGGGGAGTGGACTGAGCAAGACCTTTTAGCTTTGAATCTTGTGAGTGTAAGGTTCCATGACTTCAGCACAATTAAACACCGCTGCTTGGTTCCTCCTTTTGCAGAAGCCTGCCTTATCTCGGGGGTGCTGCCTTCCCTGCGTGGGGTCCTCACTTTCCCGACTCCTGGGCTTGCATGTTATGGAGGGGGTGGGGAGTGAGGTAGGTGCCAAGCTTGCCAATGTTAGAGCCTACTCCTGTTATCTCCTTCTTTTAATGGATCTTCCACAAGAAGCTTTCTAATTTGTTGTTTCCTCAGCAACCTTCGGTAACTCCCCATTTGCTATACCTCAAGTGTTGTCATCATCATCACCACCACCACCACCATCATCATTTGTTCAGCCATTTTCGGTTGTGTCTGACTCCTCTGCCACTGAAGGCCAACCACAGCCTGGCTCCAACTTAACTGGTTGGGCTTCTTCTCCCACCATTCCTGTTTCTGTACTCTACATTCCAGTGATATTAGATATTCTTAGTCAGCCCTTGGCTGAGGCCCAGCTGTCTACTGTGCCTTGAATGGACTCTCCTAACATCCATCTCCTACAGAGCCCATCCCTTTCTTCAACACCCAAATCAGTTGTCACCTCCTCCAAGAAGCCTTCCCTGACCCACCCAGGGCAAAGGGACTGCTCTTTCCTCAAACTTGAAGTAGCTCTTTGCCTAAACCTCTGTTTTGCTCTAAATACCATATCCACCCTTGTAGTGTTTTTGTTGTTACCGAGTCATATCTGACTTTTTGTGATCCCATTTTGGGGTTTCCTTGGTAAAGATTCTAGACTGATTTGCCATTTCCTTTTCCAACTCATTTTACAAATGAGGAAACTGAGGCAAACAGGGTGAAGTGACTTGCCCAGGGTCACACAGCGAGTAAGTGTCTGAGGCCAGATTTGAACTCTTGAACATGAGTCTTCCTGATTCCAAGCTCAGAACTCTATCCACTCAGCCACCTAGCTGTCCTCCTCCCCCACTTTTAGTGTAGTTATCTATATTCCTAACTTTCTTACCCATTAGAATATAAGTTCTTTGAGAGCAGATTCTAGGTCATGTCTTTGGGTGCCCAGCACATTGACTGCCTTGCGATAAAGAAGTGCACAAGAAATGTTTATTGAATGGAATTAGTGTGGCCTCTACAATTACACAAAGGTTCAGAGCATTTTACTTTGTTCTGGTAAATAGAACAGTCTGTGACAGGTGAGTAGTAGATGAGTCACAGATAATGAAATGGTACATATCCCGCCAAGCCTCCTTCCCACACAGGGCAACAGGTCACTACCTGTCGTCAGGAAACACCCCAATATGGCTTGGAAGGGACCAGAGGTTGGGAAACATTGTGCAAGGTGGAGGCAGCCCTGCCTCCCCCTCAGAGGGACCCCGCCCATTCTTGACTAATCAGTCTGTCTCCCTTACCACCCTCCTCTGCTTCCCCTATTCTCTTGGCATGGCCCCAAAAAGACTCAGCAAGACTTAAAGCTTTCCTAGCAATTGACTCCCTGAAAGATTTTTTCACTAAAAGAAGTTTCACTTCATGTAACAGAGACCCATATAAAGGAGAACTCCGGCAAGAATGTTCTCAACAGAAGGTATCTCTCTGCTGGGAGATCTGGTCATCAGCAGGAAGCCCACAGACTCCTGAATATCTTCTAGTGGGGACATTCATTCATTCACATCCAACAAATATAGTCACTGAGGGTCATCTGTATCCTTATTTCAGAGAGCAGTAGAGGTGGAAGGGGCTTTAAAGGTTCAAATTTGTAATTTTACAGATGGAGAAACTGAGCCCCAGATAGAACTAGACCTAGAACTTAGGTCTCACAGATCTTAAGATTATACATTTAGAGCTAGAAGGAATCTTAGAGGCCACATAATCTCGTTTTTACCAATAAAGAAACTGCAGGGGGTGGCTAGGTGGTACAGTGAATAGAGCACCGGCCTTGGAGTCAGGAGGACCAGAGTTCAAATCTGGCCTCAGACACTTAACACAAAAACTAGCCATGTGACCTTGAGCAAGTCACTTAATCCCAATTGCCCTACCTTCCCCCCTCCAAAAAAGAAAAAAAAAGAAACTGCAGCACTGAGAGGTTACATGACTTGCCCAGAGTCACACAGATAGATGGTATGTGTCTGAGGTAGGACTTGAACCCGGCTTTTTCTGATTCCAAGTCCAACATTTTATCTATCATGCCGTGCTAAGACTGGCAACTCTGCCCACATTTCTTCCCGTCATACTACATACACTATCTTATCTTTTTTCTATTTAAATAAAAAATTTTTATTGATACTCTTTTTACAACATCATCACTTTTCAATGACTTCCTTTTCCCCGCCCTAGAGACTCCTTCCTTGACAGTCAGAGAAAACAAACCAATATATTAGTCACATCTAAAAAGGTATTTCTCCTTCACCTAGAGTCTACCTCTCCTCTGATAAGCAGGTGGCACACTTTGCCTTCATTCTAGGGAAATCACAAATGGCTACCGTTTTTTTTAAAAAACATTTTATCAGAATTCTGAAGACTTTCAATATTGTTTTCCTTTATATTAAGTTGGTAACTGTTTTAAGGGTTCTCCTATTTTTTTCTTCCTTCACTCTGCATTATTTCTTCCCAAGTTTCTGTAAGTTCTTCAAATATAAGATTTTTTTTACAGTGCAAGGATATTCCAGCACATTCATATACCATGGCAGAAAGGCAGTGGCTAGAGCACTGGGCCTGAAGCCAGGAAAACTCATTTTCCTGAGTTGAGACCTGACCTCAGATACTTCCTAGCTATGTGACCCTGGGCAAGTCACTAAACCTTGTTTACCTCAGTTTTCTTGTCTATAAAACGAGCAAGAGAAGGAAATGGCAAACCACTCCAGTATCTTTGCCAAGAAAACTCCCAGTGCGGTCATGAAGAATCAGACACGACTGAAACAAATGAACAGCAACAAAGATGGATAGGGAGCTGGCTCTTGAGTCAGATAGGCCTGGATTCAAGCCCCCCTTTCACTCTGGTCAAGTCCCTTAACCTGTCAAGGTACTGTCAGGCAACTATACATATACATATCTATAAGTATACATTGCAGAGAGGGTAGCAACTTGCATTGGTAGAGGGGGTTTCCCCCTCTAGGGAGTGCTCTATACTAATGAAATAAAAGGTCTAGTCTCTATCCCTATCCATATGGATAATGAATGGACCTCTACTTGCCCCCCTACCCCCATGATTTATTACTCTGTCTTTGACCACCTGAAGGTATATGCCTTATAATGGTATTACTGGGTTAAAAGTGAGGCAAACAGGGTGAAGTAACTCGGCTGAGTCACACAACTAGTAAGCATCTAAGTTTAGATTTGAACTCAGGTCCTCCTAGC
This sequence comes from Pseudochirops corinnae, assembly GCA_028646515.1. NCBI lineage: Eukaryota > Metazoa > Chordata > Mammalia > Diprotodontia > Pseudocheiridae > Pseudochirops > Pseudochirops corinnae. Next base: position 175,175,835 of record CM053586.1, read on the forward strand.
TGCTCCAAGCACAATTTAGGGACATTTAAAATATAATTCAAAACTGTTTTGCAGACCTGTTCAACCCAATACCTCTTTATAGTACATTGGTGTGACCATCTTCCCCTAGCCCAGTGGTTCTCAACCTTCCTAATGCCCTGACCCTTTAATAGTAGTATGTGGGTGTATCTGCATGTGGGTGGACCTGCCAGGAGACAGATAGAGGAGTGGTGTCTCGGTTCCTAAGACCATGGGAAATATGTGTTTTCTGATGGTCTTAGGTGACCCCTTGTGAAAGGGTCGTTCGACCCCAAAAGGGGTTGCAACGCACAGGTTGAGAACCGCTGCTGTAGCCCCTCCAACAATTGCCTTTTTCATCTTTTGTCATCTTAACCCATCTTCTGGGTGTGAAGTGAAAACTGAAAGTTATTCTTATTTTTATTTCTCCTATTACTTGTGATTTGGACACAATATCCCCTTCCTCTGGTGTAGTAACTCAGTAATTTCTGTAATTCAAGGATTTATGATTCTTCCTCTACTACTTTGTAACTTAGTAGGAGATCTTTGAGAATCACTGTTGCCAGAAAATTCATCACCCTGCCAGCAACCCAACGATGAACCTTTCTGAACTTTGTTAGTCAGGTTCTCAAGGAACAGACCCACCATCCATCACCAGGCTTATACTTGAAGACTTTCCAGTTTTGTAGGACCTGCTAAAACTTGCAGTCCCCTCGCATCACCTTCAAGAACAAAGCCTCACCTGTGCCACACGGTGTTGAGACATTGGAGTGGGACAGCAAGAGTTGAATGTACACGATGCTCAGGGAAATGCATTGGGTGCTGAGAGGGATGTAGTGATGACTAATATACAGACCCAGGCTTTAAGGAAATTGCAATCTAGTAAAGGAGCTCATAGGAACATGGATTTGGAGCTGAAAGTGACCTTAGAGATCTAATCTCCTCATTCTACAGGTGGAAAAACTAAGGTCCAGAGGATTTAGATGATAGATCAGATAGGAGAACTGAGATCCAGACTCGGGTCCTCTGTTATTCGTTCCACGTCACCTTAAAATATGTGCATAAATCACTCCAGTCCAAGGCAAAATGGGCAAGTGCAGTGAGAAAGGAACCAAGGGCTACAGGGTTCAGATCATGTCCTTTTGGGGGACTAATTATAACAGCTGATTTTTATATAACACCTTAGGTTTTGTAAAGTGTTTTATGCTAACTAACTTGGCAATAGCCCTCTGAGGGTAGGAAAAGTTTTAAAAATGAAGTATTGAGGCAGCTAGGTGGTGCAGTGAATAGAGTCCTGGCCCTGGAGTCAGGAGGACCTGAGTTCAAATCTGGCTTCAGACACTTGATGCACTTATTAGCGGTGTGACCTTGGGCAAGTCACTTAACCCCAATGGCCTTGCCTTCCCCCTCCATTAAAAAACCCTAAGTATTTTGGACAAGGTCCCATGAGCAATAAGTAGTGGGGCTAGGACTCAAAACCCTGGGCTTCTTGTTTCCCTTAATGGCAATGTCTTCTCTTTGAGATTGTCTCCAATTTATCCTGTGCATATCTTATTTGTACATAGTTGTTTACATGTCATATCCCCTATTGGCCTGTGAGTCCTTCAGAGCAGGGAATGTTTTTGCCTTTCTTTGTGTTCTCAGTGCTTAACACAGGGCCTGGCACGCAGTAGGCGCTTATTAAATGTTTATTGACTTGACTGCAAACATTTTCTACTATGCCATAACTTCCTTAAGAGGTAGCATATGATTGGGGAATGGCTGAACAAGTTGTGGTTGTAATGGAATACTACCATGCTCTAAGCCTGACTGTACTTCTTACACTGTGGGTAATGGCCCCAATTTGGCTACAGTAAAAGGTCTCTGAATGTGCTATGACCAAAAATTAATTAAAAATCAAACCTGTAACAAATCTGAGGTGTTTCTGGCAGTGCCTGTGTTGTATCGCACAACTTCCCTGCAGACTAGGTTCTGAACACAAAGCATGTACACTTTGCACTGTGCATGCTGTCATACCACACACTACCAACATATAATGCCAAACACATAACTCTGCTGAAGGGCAAAAAGGGGTCATGAGTGGAAAAAGTTTCAGAAGCCCTACAATATAAGAAATGATGAGCAGACTGATTTCAGAAAAATCTGGAAAGATTTATATGAACTAATGCAAAGCGAAGTAAGCAGAATCAGGAGAATATTGTACACAGCAAAAGCCACATTGTGCGATGACTGACTTTGACAGACTTAGCTCTTCTCAGCAATGCAAGGATGTAAGACAATTCCGAAAGATTCAAATGGAAAATACTATCCATATCCAGAGAAAGAACTGATGGAGTCCGAATGCAGGTCAAAGCATACTATTTTTCACTGTATTTTTTTGGTTTTTTTTTTTTCCTTTTGGCCTATGTCTTTTTTCACAGCATGACTAATATGGAAATGTGTTTTTCATGATTGCACATGTATAGCATCAAATTACTTACTGTCTCAGGGAGGGGGAAGTGAGAGAGGAAGAAAGAAATTTTGGAATTCAAAATTTTAAAGAAATGAATGCTAAAAATTGTCTTTATTTGTAATTTGGGAAAAAATAAAATATGCTTCTTTAAAAAAAGAGGTAGCATATGAGCTGGGTCTTATCAAGATGGTAGGATTTTGACCAGCAGTAGTAGAGGTAGGAAGGCAGATTATCACTAGCAGAAAGAACAGAATGAGCAAAGACATAGCTGTAGAAAAGCCTGGAACATGTAGGGGGCACAGGTTGTAGAAGAGAGTGAGCTAGAATTTCAACCCAGGTCTTCAGATTCTAAATCCACGTGCAAGTCTCTCCCTTCTACATACATTATACTGATCCCTGTGTCAGATAAGTAATTTTAGTTTTATTCAGTGGGACCTAGGGAGCCTTTGATAGTTCTATGCCAGCAGAGTGAAGTAGTATGGAACTAGACTGGATGACTTCTTGAGGTCTCTTTCAACTCCAAGATTAACGCTATATAATTAACAAATGCATAGGATTGTAGTACTGGTGTTATTGCCAGTAAACTGAAGCAGTAATTTTTACTTATACAAGAAATCAAGTTCTCCTTGGATGCCTAATCTTGGCATGGTAGCCAGTCCTAGATCTCAAAGGCAGTACAGATTAGAAGATTCTTCTGATTAGGTCCCACTACGAATAAAAGCTCAGTGATATTTGCTATATGAGAACCAACCTAAATAAGACCATAAGGCTCTCGCTAGAAGACTGGTTACCAAGTAATGAATGTATTTGACTGTATTCTAATGCATAAAGATCTATGGTGATAAAGGAAGCAGCCATATTCACCTGATTATTGTTCTTCCAAAAAATTGAAGATTGAGAGAAATTTTTAAAAATAGAAATGTCATAATAATCATTTCCTAGACCTGAAGGATCTAGGAAACATGCCCTCAAATCAATATTTTAGCTTGGTGGATCAGTAGATCCAGAGACCAATAGCTGGGCCTCTACTTAGGGTAGCCCTGAGTTCAAATCTGGCTTCAGACACTTAGTAGCTATGTGGCTCTGAGCAAATAACTGAGCCTCCAACCTGTCTCATTTTCTTCATCTGTAAAATGAGGAAAAAAATATTACCTACCTCCCACATTTATTATGAAGATATGTATATATATATATATATATATATATACACACACACACACACACACACACACACACACATACATACATAAATACATACATATACATATACCTGGCCAGTCTTCTAGTGACAATGTCTGTATGGTGCTTACAGTGATACATATATATACACATATATACACACATATGCATATATACATACCTACATATATACATACATATGCACACACATATATAGTGGTTGCTGTTTTTATTGTTTTAAAAATTATTATTATAAAAATTCAGTTCCTATAGCATAAGTTAGAACAGAAATGCCAAGACATAGTGAGGCCTCTACTAGTGGGGGGGGGAGGGGGCGAGAAGGGCAAACTCACCTGGGGTGTCTGGTCATTTCCCATTTTAACTACTTATTCTCACTCCCTAGCTGCTAAACTCCACTGTTTGTAATATGCTAAAAGAGTCTAAGTGGTATTTGGAGACCCTAGGACAAAACCAGTTTTGTCTGTCCTCCTTAGAGCTCTGAGCATACTTCATATTTATAGAGCAACTTACAATTTTTTCCATCAACTCTCATTCAGTCAATCAATCAACATTTAATAGGTACCTACTATGTGCCAGGCACTGTGCTAAATACAAGGGGTTATAAAAAGAGGGAAAAGACAGTCTCAGTCCTCAAGGAGCTCACAATCTAATGAGAGGATCGAACAAACAAACAAATACGAACAAGTTAGGAAATAATCAAGAGCACTAGAATTAAGAGGGGTTGGGAAAGGATTCCTGTGGAAAATGGGGTTTGGGCTGGAGCTTAAAGGAAGCTACAAGGCAGAGATGAGGAAGGAGAGTATTCCAGGCATGGGGGACAGCCAGAGAGAATGTTTGGAGCCTAGAAGTGGATGGTCTTGTCTGTAGAAGAGCCAGGAAACCAGTGTCACTGAGTCAAGGAGTATATGTTCTGGAGCAAAGCGTAGGAAGACTGGAAAGGTAGGAGGGGACTGGGATATGGAAGGCTTTGAAAACCAACCAAAGTATTTTGTATTTGAACCTGGAGGTGATATTGAGCCACCAGAGAGTTTTGGAGAGGGATGAAAAGGTTTGAAAAAACTATTGTGGAGAGTGGGATGGTAACTTGAGAAGGCAATTATAGAAGGATTGCCTAGCAGCATCGAGGGTCCAGTTGAGATGGTATAACATAAATCTGTAGTAGAACTAGTCAAAATAGTTACATGATTTTCTCCATCTTCATTCAACAAAATGAGGATGTGGTAAATGATGGGAGAGGTCCACGACTGAGCCTTACCAGGGTAAAACCAATGTAATTATAAGAGGACTAGGGATTCAAGAGAGGAATATAGTATAGAGTTGAATTGGTTCACCTAGGGGCCAAGATGGGGAAAGGAAGAGAGAGTGGCTAGTACAGGGAAGATGGTCTAGGAAAAAATGAAGGCATCATTAGACTGGAAGTCATGGTGTGAGTAAAATAAGATTGTGTAAGGGAAGTCAGAGGGAGATGTAAAAAGTCAGATTATGATTGGGTAAGAGGATTTCAGAATTCTTAAACATAGAGGTGGTACATTTATGGGTGATGGCAAGATCACCTTGGTCATGATACGACTATCTTTGTGTGTGGTGGAGATGGATGGAAGAACAGGCTATGGGAAGTAAGTAGGTTGAAGAACTGAGTGGTTAGGGTGTTAAAGCCAATATGAAGACCCCTAAAATGAGGACAAAAGTTAGGGATGAGAGAAAAATTGTGAGCCATTGAACTCATTGTGGAAGGAAGGGGAGTGACATGAAAGTCTACAGACAACTGTTATCTGACTTTTGATTGGGTGGTAGCATGAACTTCAAAGGAAGAGAGGTTGCTGAGTAATGGATGTAGGGAGAGAACATGGAAGTGATATTGAGGAATAAGGAGTATTCCAACACTCCCTCCTCAATTGGTGAGCTGAGGGGAATGAGTGACAGTACAGCCAACACTAAAAAGAGTGGCCAGGGATGTTGTGTCATCGGGAAGCTAGGTTTCAGTAAGAGCTAGTACGTAGAAGGAATGGGTGAAGAAAAGGTTTAAGATGAAGTGAATTTTGTTGCCTATGGAACAGGTATTCCAGAAGGCACAGTGGAAGGGTTGGATGGAGTTTGGTTGAAACTTTGGGGCGGGAGAGCTGAGAAGGATGTGAATAAGGAATTGGATGGTGGGGGATATGTAGAATAGGGTTTGGATGAGGACCTAAATGGGGTTCAGAATCACTGGGATGTGAAGGGTATTGATCAGGTGTGAGAATGTTCATCCCTTAGTGAAGGGTGCCACTCCACTTCTCAAAGGAGGCTGGAAAGTCAGATGAATGGAAGGGAGGTCCCACTTCACTACTCCTTTTCTCTTGGATGGGTGGAAATTAGGTGAGAAATCATTCAATCTTCACATCAAACTTATGAGCCAGGGTAGGACAATGGTGTCACCTTCGTTTTAAAGATTAGAAAATGGAGGCTTTGAGAAGTGTCGTGGCCTACATAAAAGTTCACACAGCAAATCAGCAGCAATGCCAGAGACTAGAACCCAGATCTCCCATTCCAGAGCTCTTCCCACTTTATCTCACACTGTCAGCAATTCCGGAATACACAGAGTTCTTCTTTTAAAAAACATTTTAACATTTGATTTTAGAACTTTAAATTCTAGATTCTTTCCCTTCCTCCCTCGTCACCCACCCCCACTGGAAAAACAAACAATTCAATACAGGCTGTACATGTGTAGTTATGCAGAACATCTCCACAATGAACATACTGATACACAGAGTTCTTGACCAGGACAAATAGAACTCAAGACCCTACAAAGAAAGGGTTATATTGGCCTACATGAGGTGGGCTCCAAGGCCCTTTCAGATCTAACATTCTATGAGTCTGTAGTATCCTGTCTGTATTCACTCTCTTAACTTGCAATAAAACCCAAAAGCTAAATCCCCAGAATGGCAGCTGCTATCTCAGGTTTTAGGGGAAACCCCATGGTTGACTGTTACTAATACTGTAACTCATGAAGGTAACCCACTAGTGTGTTTCCCATTAATAATCAGCCAATAAGGTCAGTTAGTTCTTTAAGATATTTACTCAAATGTCATAGCAAGAACAGTAGTTACAAAACATTTTGCTCCCCCTCCTCCCCTAAATCTGGGATTAATTCTCCCACAAATATACAGACCAATGGTTCTCAACCTTCCTAATGCCGTGACCCTTTAATACTTGTATGTGGGTGTATCTGTATGTGGGTGGACCTGTCTGGAGACGATAGAGGAGCGGTGTCTCGGTTCCTAAGACCATCAGAAATATGTGTTTTCCGATGGTCTTAGGCGACCCCTGTGACCCCTGTGAAAAGGTCATTCAACCCCCAAAGGGGTCGTAACCCACAGATTGAGAACTGTTGATATAGACTGTGTTAGGGGAGAGTGGGAACAATCTTTTTTTTCTTTTTCTTTTCTTTTCTTTTTAATTGATTTGTTTATTTACTTTTAGTTTACAAGATTCAGTTCCACAATCCCTTGAGTTTCAAATTTTCTCCTCTCCCTCTCCCCTCCCCACTCATGGCAGCATGCAGTCAAGTATAGAATCTGCAAATACTTTCACATTGGAGATTAGTCTGGTTGTATAGAAGGTTGTAACTGATGGAGTGAACAATGGGAAAGAAGAAACAAAACCAAACATGAAAAAGAACGATAGCATGTAGATTGCTTCAGTCTCCATTTAAACTTTGTTCTTTCTAGATATGAATGTAGATATCTCCTTCCATCCTGAGACTTGTAGAGTTGTCTTATAACTGTGGGCACAATCTTAATATACAATAAGACACATATATAGGGAACACATGGCCAAAGCAACCCACCTCTCTGGAACTTTAGGGACTTGGTGTCTTTTCTTTCTCTGGAGAGTCCTCAAGCCTCCACTACAAGATGGGGCATTAGTTTGAAAGGAGATAAGTCATTCCACTCTAGGCTGAGCTGGCAAAGTTTACTTCTCAAAGGGCATGGCATCTTGGCTGGATGAGTAGCTTGGCTGCCAGGCTAGATCTAGCAGATCACTCAACTGCTAGTATCTTCACAGGGTATGGCATTTGTGCTGGGCAGGTGGATTTGGGGGATTCCCCAGGCTTACTCTTATATAGGTGTCTGCAGTATCCACTTTCTCCAGCTTATCTGACTCAACTAAATATTAAAAGACTCTTTTCATCTGGAGTATTAAGGTGCTCCCTTCAGCTGTACTTTTACTGTGCTCTTTCAGTATGAGCAGTAATGCAGCCAAGGATTAGCAGAACCCTCTTCTCTTTGGTTCCCCTAATGATCTTGGCTTTGAAGTTGTCATGTCCAGGCAGGAGGTGGGAGAGGCTCTGTTCCACAATTCTTCCTTGTTGAGAACAGGGAATCCCCTCAGTGAGAGGTCTTATCCTAACTTATGGCGACCAACCAGTCAGAATAGAAGGTGGTGAATGTGGTGAATAGGGCATTCAACTTGGAATAATGAAAGAACTGTGAGAATTGTGTGAACTAAACTGATTCTATCTTATAAAACAGACTCCATTTTGAGTCCTAAATTTCATTTTCCTATAAATTACACCTAGTTGTTAATCATGAGAATTGAGTGATATTCTGTTTCATATCCAGAAAAATCCACCTGCTCACTCTATTCCCTCCCCACTTAAAACTCACTTATCCCCCTCCCAACTTGGAAAGTTCCTAAACTTTCTTCCAATTAGAAATCAGATGACCTAATTTTGTATTCTGGTTTATATCTTATTAAGTGTTTTCTTTTAACGGCTAAAAACCTGTCTCCCACTATATTTAGAGTCCATTGCCAAGCTGAGGAGGCCCGGTCCTGATTTTTTATGCAACTGACATGCATTGCTTCATAAAGCAAATGCTCAGAAGCTCAAATCTTTGTTTCCTTCGTTATTTCAGATTTCATTCATCGCATTCAGGAAACACTGGTTCAAATCCTTCTTCAGACATTTCCTGGTTATGAGATCCTGGAAACATCACTTTACCTCTCTGTGCCTCTGTTTTCTCACTTATCAAATGAGGAGGTTGGATTTGATGGATTCTAAGGTCTCTTCCAGGTTTAAATCTATGATTCTATGACCTTTAAGCTTCCAGTTTCCAGGTATCTTTCGAAATCTTATACAGATGAGTGACTAGGGATAAAGTTATAGAGACAGTTTGTGACTTGGGGCAAATTCACTGTCTTTGCTGTTCTTTTCATATGCAGTTCATCTATTCAAACCTCAAACTTTCTTGACACTTGAAAGGACTTCCCTTTTACTTTTCAATGTCTCTGTCTTTCCCTTTCCAACCTTCAGCTTCACCAGATTCTAAAGAGGACACACCCTTTCATCCTCCCTTCAGTGAAAAATCTAAAGTCTCTGCAAATTTCTCAGGAGGAACCAGGAGTCTGCAGGTGTGTAAGACATTAGCATTTCCCATAGCTCACCTGGCCAAGACTGTTAACATAAAGTCAGCAAAGAATGTAATGAACATTGAACACAACACTGAATGTATATTGTCATAAAGCCCACATAATAAAGTTGTATACAGTACTCATCTAACAAGATGCCACATGCATGCATAGCAATAATACATGTCAGTGAAACACATATTAGCAGCATATGCAGAAAATTATATAGCAGCATGTATAATCAACACTGCATCCAAGTTCAGAAACATAGTTCGATAGCAATAATGCCTGGTATAGTGAAACACATAAAATATATTGTAGTAGCATGCATTATGTATAATTCATTGATAAATTTCATCGTGCTATATGAGTAACCACCTTTCCTGTTTCTCTCTGATGCATCATAGGTAAGTCTGGTCACTGGCCAAATAATCACTTCTACCATGAGCTTGGGAGTGGTTAACTATTGGCCTCCTGTAATTCCAGTCCTGAGCTTCTAAATGTCATAGGCTGGCTCTCATGGTCTCTTATAGGTCTACTCTGTTTCCTGGGATCCTCTATAACTGTGTTATTGTGTTGAAAAGGGGTGGCCTCTGAGTTGGGGCCTCCTTGATCAGGAGCAGAGAAGTTTCTTTGTGGCTGCAATATTCCTTACTGAGTTCCCTGCTTCTCTGGTGGGTAATAATACCTAATTCCATCCTCATTGGGATCTTCATCTGCTGAGCTGTTACCAAGCTCTGTAAGTCTTCCTGTAATAGGTGGGTGGGTTCTTCTCAGCTAACTCTTCTTTCTGACCCATTAGGAAGTTCAGCTAACTCCTGAATAGACAGTAGATGGTTCTAGTGTAGTATCTTTATGGGGCCCTCACCATTTTCTGGGGCTGCCTCATACACCAGCAAATTTCCCAGACTCTCCACAAAAACTCAGTAATATGTGGCTTTCCATAAATCTGCTGTTTTTGTGTTCTCTGTAAGCCAAGGTTTCTCAGTAGAACATTATCACCTATATAGTGATCTTGACAATGGACTGGAGCATTTTACACCCTCGTGTTTCTATCAGAGCTTTTCGGAGTTTAGGTTATCACTGAAGGAAAGGTCTCTCCTTCTCCCCCCCCCCCCTCCATTTCTTAATTGAGATAGGCGCTGATTACTAAGCTATCTTCTTTTCTTCAACTCCAAAGCACAAGTCAATTAGGCAAACATGGTCCCAAACATTAGCAAGAATGAGGTAAATGTGATAGCAGCGTTCCTGGGAGCATTGTGTGCACGTGCTTGAAAGTTCTGACCAGACTGCAAGGTTCCGAGAATCTTGAGCAGGGTTCTTTTTAGCAGGCTGACTGAGGGTTCCCTGAAGACGGGCAGTGTGGTTCTAGATGCCTTGATACCTGTCAAAGCTAATATCTGCTTAAGAGGTTTGCTTTCACAGCCTCTACCTTGCTTAGATTGAATCTGGCTGGGAAGCCATATGTCTAGAAATTTTTTTTCCCCAAACACCTTAGCAACAATATATTAACAACATTAATAAGGTATGTCAGGATTTGCAAAGTGCTTTACAAATATTATCTCATTTAATCCTCAAAACAATCCAGAAAAGTGACTCATTTTATCCTTATTTTACAGATGAGGAAACTGATGCAAACAGAAGTCACTTGTCCAGAGTCACATGGCTAGCGAGTGTCTGTGGCTAGATTTAAACTCAGATCTTTCTGCTCCAAGTGCAGCTTTCTATCCACTGAACCATCTGGCTTCTAGTTGGATGTGCCTCTTCATATCCGGCAATGGTGTGCTGTTAAATGTTTAGCTGCTGCATCCCCTCAAAAATGTATGCATGACATTCTTTTAAGTTTAACCTACACTTTTGACATTTTCTCCCTCACTTTCTGGGGTCTAGACAAGCAATAAAATAGTAAGTCAGATCCTGATTTAGAGCGTGTGCCCAGTTTCAAGGTGCAAATGCTCATACGGAAAATGGAACAATTGCTCTCTTGAGCTGCTCAGGCTGCTTGGCTCCCTAGATATTGGGCAGACTGGTCTGTCACCACTGAAATAAGGCTCATGCTCAGACTGTTTTCCTCTGGCAACAAAAAGTCAATGCAAACTCCAGTGGTTTGCTGGTGTTTATGCTCTCCAAGAACATAGGACGAGTCAGTAGCACTTTCCTCTGAACACATGAAGGATAAGCCTTGAACTTTGGAAACATCTGTGACCATCTGGGGTCACCACAATCAATTTTTCGCTAGTTCAATGGTTCTTCCTTGACCCCAATGTACAAAACCATCATGTAACTCTTTGCATGGGGGCAGCATCACCTGCTTGCTGGTATCATGTATGGGATCAGACATTCACTACGGCATGGTACCGCACAGCTCCAATTTTCCATATTGTGTTAACAATAAAATCCCCTCCAAGGAATGAAACTTGAGCTCCTGAGGGTCAGACTCTCCCTTTATTGCTTGCATTACTTCCTCCTATGCCTTCATTATGCATTTATTCTCATTACCAGTCATCTAGCTCTCACGTGCCAGTCAAAGACAACTGGGACATAGAGGATTGGTCTGGCGCAAAAGAATTCACATTCCCCAGTGCTTAGTTAGCCTTTGGGTGAAAGGCTCAGCTTCTCAATGGTATTACCATTGGATTTCAGACTAGCTCTCTGGGTACCTCAGACAGCCTTCTCACTTTTTTGTTTTTAATGTCACAGACTACCTTCTCTATAACCTGTTCAAAAGTGGCAAGTACTCCTGAGATGACTTGAAGCCTGTGTTCAGGTTGGTAACCTCCAGCAGGACAGAGGAAAGTTGCCTTCTCTTTTTTGTCTTCTGATATCAGATTCCAGTAGTATCCACTGCACAAACTTAAGACTGACGACCACCCACCACCTAGTCCAGGGCATCTTGGACATCCAACCATCCACTCCACCTCCAGCCCCACCGTGCTGAAGCTGCTGCATTTCATCTTCAATCTTCACTCTTGCTTTGATGTGGGGTTTTGACATCCAGGCAGAAGGAATCCCTATACAACAGGTGTTGAAGTCAACTTAATATCTTTGCTAAGGAGGCAACTTGGTGGAGCAATGGATAGATAGGGCACTAGGTCTAGAGTCAAATCCCACCTCATGACATCTCTGACCGCGTGACCCTGGGCAAGTCACTTAAAAATGAGGATAATAAAAGCATCTGCTCACAATGTCATTGTAAAGGTTAAATGAGATAATATAAAGCAATTTTTGCAAATCTTAAAGTGTTAATATAATAATTATTATACCTCCAGAAAAGAAAAATATCATTCTCACCAACATGTTCTTTACAGGCTCCAGACACTGAAACATTCCTCCTTGCGGCCAGGGATCGTTTTTAGTTTTTGCTTTGTGTTTTCAGTGTTTAACATGGCGTTTGTCTCATGTTACTGTTCAGTCATTTTTTTAGTCACATACCACTCTGTGTTGGCCCCATTTGGGGTTTTTCTCATCAGAGATATTAGTGATTGGCCATTTGCTTCTCCAGCTCATTTTACAGGTGAGGAAACTGAGACAGTGAAAGTGAAGTGACTTACCCAAGGTCACCCACCTAGGAAGTGTCTGAGGCCAGATTTGAATTCATGAAGACGTGTCTTCTGGATTCCAAGCCTGGTGCTCTATCCGCTGTGCCACCTCTTGACTTACAGTAGATACTCACCGGGTATGTGTTGAGGTTGCAAGGTGGTATAGTCCATAGAGGTCCAGCTAGAGTCAGGAAGACCTGAGTTTGAATCCAGCCTCAGGCACTTCCTGGTTGTGACCCTGAGCAAATCACTCAAGTCCTGTTTGCCTCAGTTTCCCCATCTGTAAAATGGAGAGAATGATCATTCCTGTCTCCCAAACTAGTTGTAAAGATCAAGTGAGATGAGATTTGTAAAGTGATTTTGCAAACCTCAAAGTGTTATATAGGTGTTAGCAATGGTAAAGATGATCTTTGAGGGGCTGCTAGGTGGCACAGTGAACAGAGGACTGGCCCTGGAGTCAGGAGGACCTGAGTGCAAATCCACCCTCAGACACTTACCACTTACTAGCCACATGACTTTGAGCAAGTCTCTTAACCCAAATTTCCCCTTCAAAAAACAAAAAATAAAAAGAAGATCTTTGAGGCTCTGAGAGCATCTCTATTCTTGGATCCATCTCAGTTTCCTGATGCTGTTTCTTGGAAATTCAGTCTCTCGCACATCTGCTCTGCGTGCCTTTCTCGGATGCCCACATGATCCCTCTGTCCATCACAGGTGCAGCAGAAGGGGTCTCTGTCTCCTCTCCCACTGTCTTTGGGTAATGTCCTTGCATCCAGTGATTAGGACCTCCAGGCCTTTAACCAGTGGAAGGTTGTCTGCTGCTCTATCTCTCAGCAGATTTCTCTAGATTCCTGCCCTTGAGTTTGGATGCTTAGAGGCAGTCTCTTGCCTGGTTTCTGTGGCCCACACATGGGAAACTGTCCTGGAGCTAGGCTATGCTGAGTTTTCCCAAGTTAGGTCATTCTTAGCAGCTTGTAAATCATCCATAAATTAGTTTACTCTGTCCAGAAACAGATCAAAACTTGGCAGCTTTTGTTGCTTCCAAAGGCTAATAAGGCCTGCCTCCAGTTCTCAGGAGTTTACCATATGCCTGCCTACTTACTTCAGTAGAACTACATTCACTTCTTCAGGTTTTATTCCTCTTCTTTCAGTCCCTGAATCCCAATTCCAAACTCCCAGGGTCTTTCCTCTTTGCAGATTGGTGGATTCTTGTGGCAGCTAGGTGGTGCAGCGAATAGAGCACTGGGCTTGGAATCAGGAAGGCTCATGTTTATGAGTTCAAATCCAGCCTCAGACACTTACTAGCTGGGTGACCCTGGGCAAGTCACTTTGTCCTGCTTGCCTTAGTTTCTTCACTTGTAAAATGAGCTGGAGAAGGAAACCACTCCAGTATCTTTGCCCAGAAAACCCTGGAGTCACAAAGAGTTGGATATGACTGAACAACAAAGCTGAATGAACTTGGGGCGTTTGCTTGTCATGGTCTCTCTCCAATACCAAATTGCTTGTAAGCATTCTTACCATATGACTTCCAGCCTATGGTTTCATAGTAATACAATGCCATATGCTATGAAGTAAAGGGGTCTCTTTATGGGTTTCTGTAGCTTCTCCTAGCTCTCCAGATGACTTTTCCTTCCATGTCATTCCTGATATTCTGTCTCCAATTATTCCCCCATTGATTAATAGTATTTTATCCCAATGTAGTATTCTCTCATCCTTTGTGAGAGGTCTAGTATTCAGTTTCCAAGCACTTTCTGAAACCCTGTTTTGCTAGGAGTTTTAGAGGGATCCACATTCTCAGTGTACTTAACAAAAAAAGGGACAGCATTTTGTTGTTTTTCTCACACTGGTTAGAGAATTTTTCCCCCTCTCCCTAACGTGTCAATAGCATCTCACAAAAGGCTCTCAATATTTTCCTCCTGATACAGGCCTTTCACATGAAGTCCTCTGGGCAGTCCTAGCTGCATCAATGGGCTCAGCCCTCTCTTGGGACCCTTGCTCTTGTTCAGTTGTGGATGACCCTGCCTGACTCTGTGGACCTTCATGTCCATGGGGTTTTCTTGGCAAAGGTACTGGACTGGTTTGCCATTTCCTTTTCCAGTGGATAAAAGCAATCAGAGGCTAAATGACTTGCCCAGGGCCACATAACTAGTAAGTGTCTGAAGCTGGATTTGAATTCGGGTCTTCCTGACTCCAGGCTGAGCACTCAGGACTGAGCCAATGAGCTGGCAACAACTATCATTCTTATCAGCCTCCATACTTATAATGGATGTAGTAATACTGTAGATATCAGTACTTAAAACATTCAACTGCACAAAAGTTATTTCAAAGGAACTTCTCCGACTTGCAACCTAGAACTGACTGTTCTATTATGGTCTAGAACAAAAGGAAAAATTCTGATTTTTTTTCTGATTTTTTTTTTTTCTCAGCAAAACTAGGGCATCCAAGAAAGAATCTGGGTGGTGAATCTGGCTTTTCTGAAGACTAAAGGGGGCACACCCTTAGAAACCTATGCATAGCTTTGGGATGACATTATCTTGTGCCTAAGAGTTAAGTCTCATTAGGGCACACCTAGAAGGACACTTAACTAGCTTCCAAGTTGATTGACAGTGAGGATCTAGTCATCTTAAGTTATTCACTTGAAGAATATGTTGGATGCTCATTGGCCACTGTACCTAATCATAATTAACTTTTGTTTTCATCACAACTCCTTATATTTAAGTTAGAAACACAAATGTATCACTCTGTCCTTATTTGTGGGTTAGGGGTCAAGAGCAGAATTCATGTTTCTGAGTTCAAATCCGGCCTCAGACACTTACTAGCTGTGTGACACTGGGCAAGTCACTTTACCCTGTTTGCCTCAGTTTCCTCATCTGTAAAATGAGCTGGAGAAGGAAACCACTCCAGTATCTTTGCCAAGAAAACTCTAAGGGGGGGGGGGGTT
This sequence comes from Pseudochirops corinnae, assembly GCA_028646515.1. Lineage (NCBI taxonomy): Eukaryota > Metazoa > Chordata > Mammalia > Diprotodontia > Pseudocheiridae > Pseudochirops > Pseudochirops corinnae. The sequence continues at coordinate 175,191,349 of CM053586.1, forward strand.
ACAAAGAAATGGCCATGACTGAGCAACAAAACTGAATGAACTCTGCCTACACACACACACACACACACACACACACACACACACACACACAGTCTCAATTTCTTTGTCTGTAAATTTCTTACTTGCCTCACAGAGTAGTTTTGAGGATCAAATGTGAGAAAATAAGGATACTAGCCAACGTTTATATATTGCTTTAAGCTTTGTAAAGCGATTGACATATAATATATTTATCAATCCTGTTGTAACCTTGGAGATAGATGCTATTATTATCACTATTTTATAGATGAGAAAATAGAGGCAGATAAAAGTTAAGTGACTTGTCCAGGGTCACACAGCTAGTAAGGGTCTGAGGTGGGATTTGGCTTCAGGTCTTCCTGCCTCCAAGTCCAGCATTCTAGCCACTTTATATGAATGTTATTGTTGCTCTTGTTGTTCAGTTGTTTCAGTCATATCTGACTCTTCACCACCCTTTGTGGGATTTGTCATTTCCTTCTCTAGCTTATTTTGCAGATGTGAAAACTGAGGCAAACAGGGTTAAGTGACTTGCCCAAGGTCACACATCTAGGAGTGTCTAATGCCAGATTTGAACTCAGGAAGATGAGTCGTCCCCTAGAGGGACCTAAATGGTGTAGTGGACAGAGCACTGGACCTGGAGTCAGGAAGATCTGAGTTCAAATCCCATCTTAGATACTTCCTAGCAGTGTGACCCTGGATGAGTCATTAAACCTGCTTGCCTCAGTTTCCTCAATGAGGATATAAGAATGCATCCATAGGGTTGTTGTGAGGATCAAATGTGAAAATATTTGTAAAGCATTTTGCAAACTTACAACATAAATAGTAACAGATGCTATAATTAAAATAATATGTAAATATTATTGTTATTCTTAGTGATTCATGGGAGGCAGTGTGATGGAGTACTTGACTGGGAGTCAAGAGGCCTGATTCCTAACCCCCTTCTGTCATTAACTCGATGAGCAGCTTTGGGTAAATAAGTTACTTATTCCTCTAGACCTCTGTTGTTTTACCTGTAAGATGGGCATAGCGAGAACTGTGCAAATTATCGTCTAGGGCTATTGCCAGGGTTAAATTAGAGATAGGGACAGTCGTGAAAGTGCTTTGGAAATCATCAAGGACAACGCTGCTGGTTGAAAGATAAATGAATGGGAGATTCTGTTGCCTCCAAGGGACCTGGATGTATTTCCTATTCAACTCAACAACCACTTATTAAGTACTGACTGTATGCAGAGAACTATGGTAGTCCCTGACAGAGATACAAAGCTTAGTTCTTGCCTTCTTGGGGCTCAGTTTAGTGAGGGGTAGTATATGAACACGAATAACTACAGTAACAACATTACTGCAGAGGGGAGCTGCTAGGTAGTGCAGTGAATGGAGCACTGGCCCTGGAGTCAGGCGGACCTGAGTTCAAATCCTACCTCAAACATTTAACACTACCCGTGTGACCTTGGGCAAGTATGGTGTAATGGAAAGAGTGTGAGGCTTGGAACCAGAGGACCGAGGCTGGAATATGTTCTCCATTTACTACCTGTGTTATCATGGGCAGTTCATTTAACCTTTCTCAGTTTCTTCATCTGTAAAATAAGGAGGTTGGACAAAACCAAATGGTGTCAAATTCAAACAGAAACAGATTCCTGCAGGCAGCATATTGATCTGGGAAACCACAAATTAACATTATCTATGTTGTACTGTATTTTTATTTATTTTGTTAAACCTTTTCCAATTACATTTTAATTTGATACTGCTGCACTTTAACTCAGTACTAGATGGCCTCTGACTTCCCTTTAGTCTCTAAATCTATTATTCTTTTTTTATAAATGTTAAAAAAATTTTTTTTTGCTTTTTGGAGGGGAGAAGATAAGGCAATTGGGGTTAAGTGACTTGCTCAAGGTCGCATGACCAGTTTTTGTTTTTTTTTTTAATGTGTGTCTGTCAAGTGTCTGAGGCGGGATTTGGAACTCAGGTCCTCCTGACTCCAGGGCTGGAGCTCTATTCACCGGGCCACCTGGAGGCCCCTAAATCTATGATCCTTAAGTGCTTTAGGACTGCACAGTATAAATAAAGAGGAAAATTCAGTCAGAAAGGCCTAGGTTCAAGTCCTCCCACGGACATGTGCTGTCTGTGTAACTGTAGGCAGTGGGGTTGCACCGTGGTGCTGTGGATAGAGCGCTGAAGTCAGGAAGACTTGAGTTCAAATTTGACCTCAGACAACTACCTGTGTGACCCTGGGCAAGTCACTTAACTGTCAAAAACAAAAGAAGAAAGTAAAATGAGATGTGTGAATTAGACGACCTTGGAAGTCTGTTCCAGCTCTAGCTGGTTCGCTCTTTGATCCCATAAAGAATTAAGAAGGTAGGAAGGAGGGGTGGCTAGGTGGCTCAGTGAATAGAGCATAGGTCCTGGAGTCAGGAGGACCTGAGCTCAAATTTGACCTTAGACACTTAACACAAAAAACTAGCCATGTGACCTTGGGCAAGTCACTTCACCCCAATTGTCCTACCTTCCCCCTCCAAAAAGGAAAAAAAAAAAGGTAGGGAGAAGGGAAAGCACACAGGGCCTGGTGAAGCACCTGAGCAGAGTCGTGGAGGAGGGTGGGAAAGCATAGGGTGTGTCTGAGTGACTGGCAGTAATCCAGGGGGCCAGAGCCTGTACATACACGGCAGTAGTGATGTGAGATAAGGCTGGACAGGTAAGCTGGTGCCAGCGTGGAGAGGGCCTTGATGGGCCTGGTGAGGAGTCTGGACTTGATTCTGTGGGCAGTCTCGACTCACCAGAGGGTTCTGAGCAGAACACATACATCCAGTCTCTCTTTCTTGCATGGTTTCCGACACCACCACCAACAGAAAAAGGACTTTCCCTCGTCTGGACCTACTCTCTGCTTTAGCCAGGGCCCTTTTGATCTCCTTTCGAGATTTTTAGTACCCACTTAATGATCAGAGTTTCCTCTCTCATTTATTTTCTATTCATCCCATCCATGGCTTGTTTGTACATATGTGTTTGCTGGTTGTTTCCTCCATTAGATTGTAAGCTCCTTGAGGACAGGGATGTCTTTGTCTCTTTTTGTACCCCAGAACTTAGCACAGTGCCTGGCATATATATATAGTGGGTGCTTAATAAATGTTGATTTATTGATGCTGGTCCCCATCTCCAGTAAAATGTAAGTTCCTAGATAACAAGGACTGTTTTGCTTATGTCTTTTTTTTTTTTACAAGTTTGAAAAATTATTGTTGCAATGAAAAAGCACAAATTTTGGAGGACTGAAGGTGAAACTCCACCCACTTCCTATCAGAGAGAGAATGGACTTAAAATGAAGAATGAAACATAAATTTTTGAACATGATGGGGGACGTGGTTTGTTTTGCTGGACTGTGCATTTTTGTTTATCAGGATTTTCAGGAGGGAGGTAATAAGTGCTTATAAAAACCCAAATTAATAATAATAATTATTTATATATTATATAATATTTATATATTACTTAATTATAAATAATTTATTATTATTAAAAAGGCCAACCACCTTGTTCTAGATGGGGGAATTTAGGCTAGAGAGGAGAATCAAAACACATAGCTAGGATTCCCAAGTCACAGGATTAGAGATTAGAGATGGAAAGGACTTCAGAGGCCATCTAGTCCAAAAACTCTCATTTTTACAGATGAGGAAATTGAGATCCAGGGAGGTTAAGCGATTTGCCCACAGCCACATGGGGTCCTCTGCGGTGTGCTGCCTCCTGATTCTTTCCTTTGACTCTAAATTTCTCCTTCTTTCCACCATACAGAGTTGTCTGCAGAATGCCATGAGGACCTACTGTGTGCCCAACACTATGCAGAGGAACCTGAACCCCAGAAAGGGGAAATAACTCCCCTCAGTCATAGCAGTAACTGATGTCTCATTAATCTTTGTGACCTTCTACTATCAGCACTCATACTCCCATTCCCCACTGTCCCTCTTGCCCAATTCATAACACACACTATTGATCATTCATTTGTTCAATAATCATTTATTGATCGCCTGTTATGTGCTAGGGGCTAGAGATATCAAGAGATAAAAAGATCCCAGCCCTTTATTGTTTTTGAGTCTTTTCAGTCGTCTCTGACTCTTTGTGACTCCATTTGGGGTTTTCTTGGCAAAGATAATGGAGTGGTTTGCCATTTCCTTTTCTAGTCCATTTTATAGATGAGGAAACTGAGGGAAATAGAGTGCAGTGACTTTCCCAGGGTCACACAGGTCTGAGGCTGGATTTGAACTTGAGTCTTCCTGACTTTAGGCCCAGCACTCTATCCACTGTGCCACCTGACTGCTCTACTACCAGATGACTAATTTCTTTCTAGTGGAATAAGGGAAGGGAATTGGCTACCTTCCTCCAAACTCATTTGATGCAATCATTGAAAGGGCAGACAGTAGAGGTAGAGAGGTGAAGCATGTTGTTGTTTGTCCTTCGTTCTCAAAGAAGACCATGACATCAAAAGGGGATGCCATGACATGTAGGTGAATTGGATTTAACTGAGGGAGGCTTGTGCAAGGTCACCAGCCTCACTCTCTCCTCCAGAGTCATCTGGGTCCAGTGGCAAGATATAAGTCAGAACAACTCGAAATGGCCCCGGTGCAGTGGGATATCTTGACTTTTTTGAGCTAAGGTCTTTCCCAGGTCTCAGTTTGTCTGGGGAGATGTCCATTCAATGATTAAGGATAGGTAAAAATGAAGCAAAGAATGACCTCTTTTACCTACAATTTAAAAAAAAAATTCACTCTAGTGTGGGAAGATTTTCAGGGTTTCTGGCCAAAACAGAAACAAGTATTATTTACACTCACTCTATGACATCAGAATCCAAACAATGACCAAGTGAGCCTTGGGTTGGGACCTACTGTTTGCTCATCAATGGAAGCCAGAGGGATTTGGGTTTAGGGGATGGTCCATAAAAAAGCAATCGAGCCAGTAAACCCCAATATATCTTGCTAGGTTTCAGCAATCAAAATTTACATTCCTTTGGGCAGAGTACCTGCAGGTAAAGGTATAATTCCCTATGTGGACAGAGGGAGAGGAGGAAGAGCAAAGAGGGAAGGAAGGAAGGAAGGAAGGAAGGAAGGAAGGAAGGAAGGAAGGGAGGGAGGGAGGAAGGAAGGAAAGAAGGAAAGAAGGGAGGGAGGAAGGGAGGGAGGGAGGAAGGAAGGAAGGAAAGAAGGAAAGAAGGGAGGGAGGGAGGAAGGAAGGAAAGAAGGAAAGAAGGAAAGAAGGGAGGGAGGAAGGGAGGAGCTGTGTTGCTCTAGTGGAACTGGTCATTTGGGTCCCTAGTGGGGCAGCTTGTACTATTCACAGGTTGTTTGTCCTTCACTCTCAAAGAGACCATGACACTAACCTCAGTCTTTCCTCAGGAGCCATCTGAGTCTAGTAGAAAGACATAGATCAGGACAACTGAAGATGGCCCTGGATGCAGCAGGAGGCCTTGGCCTTTTTAAGCTAAGATCTTTCCCAGGTCTCAGTTTGTCTGAGGCAACACTCATTCAGTAGAACTGGTAAAAAAAAAAATGTAAGCACTACACATGTTTAAGTTTAATCTACATCATTAATGTTTTACTAATCACTTTAAGTTTGGATAACCAACAAAACAATAGCCTTGATTTTTTGCTAATTTCTGAGGTGTAAATGATCACTCGGAGTATTTAACAATCTGATGGTTATTTCCTAGTGTAACACCAAAATGCCTAGCACATCTCTGGGTATAAGAGACATCATATTCAGGAGAGGTGAGAAGGGGAGAGGACAGGGCAAGATGTAACCTCCCTGGGCCTCAGTTTACTCATATGTAAAGTGAAGTGACTGGACTAAATGGCTTCCACTGACCCTTCCAGCTATCTATGAGCCTAGGTGATTGCCAGCACTGAATGCTGCAGAAGGGTTTAGGAGATGTTGTTGTTGCTGAGTCATTTCAGCCTTGTCTGACTCTTCGTGACCACATTTGGGGTTTTCTTGGCAGAGATACTGGAGTGGTTTTGCTACTTCCTTCTTCACTCATTTTATAGAAGAGGAAACTGAGGCAAACAGGGACAAGTGACTTACCCAGGATCACACAGATAGTAAGTGTCTGAGGCCATATTTGAACTCAGATCTTCCTAACTCCAGGCCTGGTGTTCTATCCACTGTGCCACCTAGCAGCATGTATATAGAAAATTAATTACAAAATGAGCAGAATGTAATTTTGAGGAGGACATCAGGATAGACTTTCTGTAGAAGGCAGCTCTGGAGTTGGTCTTTGAAGGAAGCTAGGGATTCAGTAAGGCAGAAGCTGTGTGGATCTGGACGGGTCACTTCACCCTGTTTGCCTCCGTTTCCTTATCTCTAAAATGAGCTGGAGAAGGAAATGGAAAAACAGTCCCGGATCACTGCCAAAAACACCCCAAACGGGGTCACAGAGAGTCGGAAACAACTGAAACAGCTCAAAAACAAAGGAGAGAATGCTAAGCGTGTATGTGGCTTTTTTCTCTACGATGTTGTTGTCATGGCATAAACTATTCTCTTAGTCCTTCTCACTTGACTTGGCATCAGTTTGTAGAAGCCTTCTCAATTTTCTCTGAAACTCTCTGTTTTGTTACTTCTTACGGTATAAGAATATTCCATGACATTCACATACCACAATTTCTCTAGCTGTTTCCCCATAGCTAGGCAGCCCTGTAGTTTCATGAGTCCTCTATTACCAAAAGTTACTATAAATATTGTTGAGCATTTGAGTCCTTTTCCTCTTTCTTTGATCTATTTGGGGCACAGACTTAGTAGTAGAGTAGCTAGAATGAAGGTTATGCACATGTCAGTAACTTCAGAGGCATCATTCCAAATTACTTAGCAGAAGCAGGGATGGGGAACCTGTGGTCTTGAGACTACACATGGCTTTCTAGGTCCTTGGGTGCAGCCTTTTAACTGAGTTTTAAGTTTTACAGAACAAATCCTTTTATTGAAGAGATTTGTTCTGTGAAGTTTGGATTCCAAGGGCTACACTTGAGGACCTAGAGGCCACATGTGGCCTCAAGGCCCCAGGTTCCCCACCCCTGGATAGACTAATTAAATCCACAGCTCTACCAACAACCCACTAATGTACCTATTTTCCTACAGCCCTCCAACATTTGTCATTTTGTCATTTTGTCGTCTTTGCCAATCTGATAGGTAGGAGGAAGTAGAACCTCAGAATTGCTTTAATTTGCATTTCTCTAAATTATTAGTGATTTGGAGCATTTTTTTTTCCATGGGGCTGTTTGATAGTTTGGATTTTTTGAAAACTGCCAGTTGGCCTGCATGAGTTCTAAGCTGTCAGTTCTAAATTCTATGTGCCTGAACGTACATGAACAGTGCAGTAAAGAGTTGTTGGATGGATGGATGGATGGATGGATGGATGGATGGATGAGTAGGTGATGGATGGACAAGCCATGTAATGCAAAGAGGGTGCTGGATTTAGAATGTAAAGATCTGGCTTGCGCTGCCAGCTCTGCTGCTGTGCAATATGGAGGGCGTTGGCTTCCATCTCAGATCTTTTCCCGCTCTGCCTCCCAATGTGCCTGTGAATGCATGAATGAAAGCCAGAGAGGAGGGCCTGCAGCGCCACCTGCTGGAAAGAGAGGGGGGCCAATTGGTAGATGTGGCCCTTGTGTGTGGCAGAGACCACACAGCTGGCCTCCTGCCTTCAGGCGCATGTCCACTGACATTTCAGCAAGTGGGAGAGAATTTTGTCAGCAATCCTTATATTCCAACCGATCCCCTATATCAGACTGTACTGGGCAATCTCCCAAGTTTTTTTCTCCCTATCCCCTTAGGACTTGGCTCTCAGTTACTGTGATCATGGGTAACAATGAGCTGTGTTACCCACCCAGGTGATAGAAAGCTGTCAATCAACTGATCACCAAAGCATAAAGAACTGGGCTAGAGTTCCTTGCAGGCAAGGACTGCACAATATCCCTCTCCGTATCTATCTTTTCTATCGTCCAGTATGATGTCTTGGGCACATTGGGAACTTCCGGAAGACACGTTAAATTGGATTCATGCCCTCATAGGGGTTTTGTGATTCCAGGGGTACCCTCCAGCGACTGGCCGCCCAGACACACTTGTTCTTAGCCAGACAGCCGCTTTGAGACAGTTGGGAATTCAGTTAATTGCTTCCCACTGTCTGTTGGTGGTGTCCAGAGAGGAGCCCGTCTGGGGTTGGGGCCTGACTGGGGCGGAGTTCTGGAGACAGCGCCCGATTCCCAGGGAGAGCAGAATAATAATAGTAAGAGTAATGATAGCTTACACATTTATACCCAGTTTTGCACCCATTATTTCATTTGATCTTCATAACACCCTTGTCAGGCAGGCAGGGCAAGGTTCATTATCTCCATTTTAGAGATGAGGAAACTGAGGCTTGAGAGTGGAAGTGACCTAAGATGATAGGACTTAGAGTAGGAAGAAACTTCAAAGATGAGGAGACCCATCACTCTAGTTTTACAGGAAAGGAAACTGAGACAGAAAAGATGTGGTTTGCCCCAGGTCATACATGTAGTTAAGCCAGGATTCAAATCACTCAGGGGGTATATGACTTGAGGGACATGTTCCTGAAGCCATCTCATCTGGGGTAAGTGCAAACATCTCCCGGTGAGAACAATCACTCTCCTATTTGTGTCATTTACCTGTTTTAGAACGTGAGCTCTTGGGGCGGCTAGGTGGTACAGTGAACAGAGCACTGGCCCAGGAGTCAAGAGGACCTGAGTTCAAATCCAGCCACAGACACTTAACACCTCCTAGCTATGTGACCTTGGGTGAGTCACTTAACCCTAACTGCCCTGCCCTCCCCCCTCTGGAAAGCAGAAAAAAGAAAAAGTAAGCCCTCAGAGGGCAGGGACTGTCTCACTTGTGTCTTTACATATACGGCAGTACATATCATACAGCATTTGGCACAGTTGTTGTTGTTGAGTCTGACTTTTGTGACCCCCATTTGGGGTTTTCTTGGCAAAGATATTGGAGTTGTTTGCCATGTCCTTCTTCAGCTCATTTTACAGATGAGAAACTGAGGCAAACAGGATGAAGTGACTTGTCCAGGGTCACACAGCTAGCAAGTGTCTGAGGCCAGATCTGAAGGCAGGAAGAGGAATCTTTCTGACTTCAGACTTCATTTCACTTATCTCTTTGCCTCGAATTATCTTAAAACACTTCATCTGAAACTTTTTTTGGCCCTATCCCAGTCTGTTTTTTAACACATTTATTTGTGTGCACACTATGTCTCTTCCCCTCATTAGATTCCTTCTTCCTACCCTCAGAATCTAGTGAAGGTCCCTGGCACATAGACAGGCTTCTTAAAGTGTTAGTTGAACTGAACTGGATGTTGTGGTGGTGGTGGTTGTTTTCCCGTTGTGACCCCATCTGGGGTCTTCTTGGCAGAGATACTAGAGCAGTTTACCATTTCCTTCTCCAGCTGATTTTACAGATAAGGAAACTGAGGCAAACAGGATGAAGTAATTTGCCTGGGGTCTGAGGCCCTACTTGAACTCAGGTGCTCCTTTCTCTAGTGCTCTATCCACTTCCCCATCTAGCTGCCCAAAGGTAACTTCTCTGATGGGGAACACATAATATACACATAGTAGGAGCTTAATAAATGTTTCATTCATTCATTCATTCACTGTTCTGTGGGTTTTAAGATTTACAAAGGCCCTCCTATAACAACCCCTTCCCTCCACATTATGATTCATTGACAGTGGCTTCATCGAGCCTCCTCTAAGATGCCATTCCACCATCTCACGTTGTACATTTTCACTTGGCTCTCCCCCTATTTGGAATTCCCCTCCCTCTTCATTTCTGCCTCCTGGCTTCTGTGGCTTCCTTCAAATCTCATCTCAAATCCCACTTTCTGTAAGAAGTTTTCCCAGGTCCCCCTAAGGGCCTTCAGGCCTCCTCTCTGGAATTATCTTCAGTTACTGCTGTAGATGTGTTTTTTGTGCATAGGTGTTGGCGTGTTTCTCCCCCATTAGATTGTGAACTCCCTGAGGGCAGGCATCACGGTTTTGCCTTACTTTGTGTCCCCAGGACTTTGAGCTGTGCCCAACAGCTATAGGCCCTTTATAAATGCTTGTGAATTTGACTGGATGGAAAGTAGGTGAAGTGTTATCATCTCCATTTTGAAGATGAGGAAATTACAGTTTAGAAAGATGAAGCCACACAGCTCAGCCAATGAAAGGCAAGGCCTAAGGTCATTCAGTGAAATAAGTGACCTCACTTGCCTAGGAAAGTAGGGGAACAGGGACTTCTCGCCCAGCTCTTTGTTTTGGTGATTGGCTGATTGGCACCACCTCTAACCTGGGTAGGTAACATATTAGCTCCCTGTACCCATGATCACAATTACTGAGTGCCAGGTCCTGAGGGGATAGGGAGGGAAAAGTCTGGGAGATTGCCCAGTAGATGGGCATGAATAAGGGGAGGGAGGCCTGAGAGCAGTGGAAAACAGCTAACAAGGATTCTTAACCTGGGGTCTGTGAACTAGTTTTCAAAAATATTTTGATAACCTATGTTTAAATATAATTTTGGAGGACAATCTCTTGTTTTAAAAACATTATTCTGAGAAGGGGCCCAGAGGCTTCACCAGGTTGCTAAAGGGATCCATGACCAAAAAAACAAAAACAAAGCCAGCTTAAAACCCCTGGTCTACAACTGGCCATCCCCCCATGCCTAGAACACTCTCCATTCTTACTCCCAGCGTCACCCAGCCCCTCTCTTCCTCTAATGGGAGGCTCAAGTATTAACTTCTCCATGAAACCCTTCCTGATCCCCTCACAGTCAGTGCCCCCTCCCAATGTCCTCTAATGAACTACTTGGTAACTACACATATTTATAAATGTACCACACCTCCCCATGTTAGAAAACCGGCTTCCAGTGAGCAGGGATTGTTTCATCCACTTGTAACCCAATTGCCTAGCCTAGTGCCTGGTATAGAGTAGGTGTTTAATAAATGCCTGTTGATTGATTGACATTGAATGTAGGCCTGAAAGACTATGTCTTTGAGAGTTTCATGATTTTAAGGGCACTTACCTCCCAGGGCTTTTGTGAAGACCAAATGAGATATCATATGTAAAGCACTTTGCAAACCCAAAAAAGTACAGTGTTATCAGTATTATTAGTGTTAGTTATAATAATAATTTTGCCCTAGCCTAGAAACATTGGGGCTTGCCCACTGCTTGGCCGTCCCCTCTTCCCCCCCCCCCCCCACCTGCGGTCTCTGGGAGGCAGTTTCCGAGAAAGGGATGGTCAAGACTTTCTTGTCAGGGGCAGCTCCAAGTTCCTCTTACTAAAGAACAGGAAGTTGCTGAGTTTCTCCTTAGGGGTTTTCAGTTTCTTTCTAAGAAGTTCTAGGAGTCCCACCCCCCTGGGCTTTAGACCTCTTGCCTCCACCCTCCCTCCTCACCTCTCCCCCACCCTCCTCTCCCACTTCTCTATTCAGAGAATTGTCAGAGGTGGAAGGGCCTTTAGAGATCATGTAATGCTGACCTCTTTTTACAGACGGGGCAACTGAGGCCCAGAGCAACTGTGACTTGGCCATGGTCACAAATCTAGAAAATGTCGGAGGTAGGATTTGAACTCAGATCTTCCTGACCCCTTCTGACGACAGGCAATGCTATTTCCACTACACAAGAGGGCTGGGATCCTGATGCTTGTTCCTAGATGCCTAAGGCCCACCTTCCCCCCATCCCAGGTTCCCAATTTAATTTAAGAATTTGTTAAATAACTAAGATGTACCAGGCACTGTGCTAGGCTATGGGAAAGCAAAAACAAATTTGGTCCCTGCCCTCAAGGAGCTTACATTCCATTTTCAAAGGCAATTAAAATGTGAAACATTATTTATACCTTTCATTTTTCTCATCACCTTCATTTCCAGATAAATCCCTTTCCTACACAGAGGACCAAACTCTGTAACAAAGAATCAAAAAAGGAAGGGCTGCTAGGTGGCACAGTGAATAGAGCACCAGCGCTATAGTCAGGAGGACCTGAGTTCAAATCCAACCTCAGATACTTAACATTTACTAGCTGTGTGACCTTGGGCAAGTCACTTAACCCCAATGGCCCCATCTTCCCCCCTCCAAAAAGGAAAAAAAAAAGAATCAAAAAGGAGAAAAGAGGGAAAAATGTCTTGTAAACAGAGTATGACAGCAGGGGCAGTGTTTTGCATCCATTGTCCCTCTACAAATTCTAATTCAATTTGTATATTTCTAAAAGATGTCCTCCCAAAGTGGGGGGGGGCAGAGAGTCCTACATACTTTGAGATAATTATAATAAAAATGAGTATAATTTCTTCAACTTTTTGCTTTAAAAATTTACATCAGTTTCTCCCACCCCCACCCCCAATCTTTCCAATAAAGGAGAAAAATGCATTTTTTCCATCTCTTATTCCAGGTCAGGCTTGGTAAGACTTAAATTCTCTTATGGAAAGAAACAACATGTACACAGAAATTAAATTTTAAAAAATACAAGCAATTTCTAGGGCAAGGGCCCTCACAATTAGGAGAGACTAAGTGGAAGAGTTGACACTTGAACTAACTTTTTTTGGAGGGGGATGCAGGATTCAGGGTTAGGTGACCTACCCAGGGTCACACAGCTAGTGAGTACCTGGGGTTGGATTTGAACTCAGGCCTTTCTGACTCTCAAGTTCATGTGTTATCCACTGGGTCACCTAGCTTCCCTTAACACTTGAGCTGATCTTTGAAAGAAGCTAGGGATTCTCTATGAGAGAGAGATGAGGAGAGACAGCATTCCAGGCAAGGGGAATAGTCTTTGCAAAGGCACAGAGGTAAGAGATTCTCTATACAGGGAATAACAAGCAGGCAGGTTTGGCCGAAACATATATGAAAGAGAGATATGTGCAATATCCTGTAAAGGGAGACTGAACCAAATTATGAAGGACTTAAAAAAAAAGAAAGAAGAGTTTGTATTTTATTATAGATAGGGAAGAGATGATGGGGACCGCTGGACTTTGTTGAGTGGAAGTGGGACATGGTCAGACCTGTCCTTTAGGAATATCTCTTTAGCAGCAATCCCAGGGATGGAGAAGCAATCCCAAGGAGTCAGGAACTCAGAAGGGGAGGAGCCAGTGAGGATTCCCTTGCAGTAGTACAGGTGAAAGGTGATGAAGGGCTGAACTACAGTGGTGGCCATGTGAGTGGAGAGAAGGATACGCATGTGAGATGTATCCTGTCATGTAGACTTGACCACATTTGCCAACTGATTAAATATGTGGGGTGAGAGAAGGTGAAAAGTCAAGGGTAGCTCTGAGGTTTTGAATCTGGGGAACTGGAAAAAGTAGGGCAACTAGGTAGTATAGTGGATACAGTGCCAGGCCTGTAGGCAGGAAGACTAGCTTTCCCAAGTTAAAATCTGGCCTCAGACTCTTACTGGCTATGTTACCCTGGGCAAGTCACTTGACCCTGTTTGCCTCAGTTTCCTCATCTGTAAAATGAGCTGAAGAAGAAAATGGCAAGCCACTCCAGTATCTTTGCCAAGAAAACTCCAAATGGGGTCACAAAGAGTTAGACATGAAAAATGATGAAAAATGACTGAACAGCAATTGGAAAGATGGTGGTCCCTTCCTTAGAAATTGAAAATAGAAAGTGGGAAGGATTTTGTGGGGGAAGCTAATGAGTTCTGTTTTGAACCTGTTGAGTTTGAGATACGATGGGATATTTAGTTGGAAATGTCCAATATGTACTTGGTGATATAGGACTGGAGTTCAGGAAAAAGGAAGAGAATAAACATTTATTAGGTACCTACCATGTGCAACGCATATGCTAACTGCTTAATAACAATTTAATTTGATTCTGACAAAAATCCCAGGAGGTACATAATATTATTACCCCCTTTTTACAGTTGAGGAAAGAGGTTAAGTGACTTGGCTAGGGTGACACAGCTAGTAAGTGTTTGAGGCCAGATTTGAACTCAAGTCTTCCTAACTCTAGGTGGGGAGCTCTATCTAGTGCTCCACCTGGCTGCCTCTAGAAAAGTGGAGAGTGGATATGTGAATCTAGGGGATGTCTACAGAAAATTAATAAGCGGAACTTATGGAAGCTACTATGATCATAGAAAATGAGAAGAAGAGGGAGTTGGACAGAATATAGTGAGTGGAATGAAAGTGATGATTCTGCAAGAGGTGGGAAAAGAATCTGCTCTCCAGGGCATCCCAGCACTATGTTGTGGAAGGAGGATTGACCTGAGAATCAGAAACTCAAGCCCTGGCTCTGTCAACACACGCTATTATTCACCTGACTGCTCTAAGCCTGAGTTCCCACATCTGTAAAAGGAGGTTAATAATAACTCTCTTACCTAGTAACAGATGAAATAATGGATGTGAAAATATTATACATTATACAAAATGCTTATCTTATGTTCCAACTCTTCCCCTCCCCTCCATTTCCTGCCTTCTTCTCAAGCCTCCTTCCCCGCTCCCGCAACCCACAAAAATCTACTTGGGGCTTTGCTATGTGACCTAGAAAGTAATTCATACTAAAGTGTGGATGAGTGATACTGGGTTAACAGCATCGTCATTTTCAGGTAAATTTTAAAGAAAGTGGAGCTCACGAAGAGTTAGACAGGAGTGAGGACCCTGAGGTTCATTGGGTTTACCTCTGTGGGGCATCTCAGAGACCATAAGCAGCTTAGCAGAGAGTTGGTTTCCAGAAGTTTCAGAGCAGGATTTCCCAACATTTTTCTGGCCCTGTACACACTGGCTTTTATCCAACCTTCCTGTGCTCCTTATTCAATAGGAAAGGAAATATATTCTACAATTTCCTTACATGCATATGCATGTGAGAGAGAAAATAGAGTAATTTCAACAGAATAATACAGTTATTAACCAATTACAGCTATTCCTTCCACATCATGAGGGTTAGGCATGTGGCGCCCTGCCTGATCTGGAAAATCTGCATAAAATTTATTAGCTCTCCCTTCATACCAGTGAAGAAGTCTGAATTATTGTGGTATTAAAAGATGAAGTATGTTGGTATCATCCAATACCATACATGTATTTTATGTACTTCTGAGTTTCTAAACTTTTTCTGTGTTGTCTGCTGGCATTGTCCTGTCATCTGGGGCTTCTGCAAAACTCCCTCCCCCATTCCCATTTAATTTCTTATGCCAGTTTACAATATATTGAAAGTGCAATGGGGAAATGTGGAAGACATAAGTGTATACTCCATGCACTTGAACAAGCTTCTCATACTCTTTGGGGCTACATGTATCCCTGGCTTGGGAACCAGCTTGTTTTTGGTCCTATGGAGGAAGTTATTCTATGGGGGAAGCATTCTACCAGATGTGATTGTCTAAAAGGGAGAGCTAGGAAACGAGAATGAGAAGCAAACTAATCAATCAACAAGCATTTATTGTTTGTCTGCTGCAGCAGTTCTCAACCTGTGGGTTATGTTCAATTTAAATACATTCTGCATATCAGATATTTACATTATGGTTCATAACAGTAGCAAAATTACAGTTATGAAATAGCAACAAAAATAATTTTATGGTTGGGGGTCACCACAACATGAGGAACTATATTAAAGGGTCACGGCATTAGGAAGGTTGAAAACTACTGGTCTACTGTTTGCTAGGCACTGGGCCAGGCGTTGGGGATACAAAGGAATATACAGAGCAGTACTGACCTCAAAGATTGCATCATTGCCTCAGAGGGAAACAACATGTAAACATTTGAGTGTGTGTATGTATGTATGTATGTATGTATGTATATAGGTATATATACACACACATAAAAATGTATATAATTATATATAAATATACATAAAAATATATATATACTCATTTATATATATATATATATATATATATATATATTATACAGACACAGACACACCAAATTGAAGGTAATTTTGCTGTGTGTGAGGTGTCCCTTAGCAGCAGAAGATTTCGCAAAGATTTGAATCAAAGATTTCATGTACACATAAGCACACACACATATAAAATGTATATAATGTATATATGTATATGCATTTACATACTTATGTATTATACACACACACACACACACACACACACACACACTAAACTGAAGGTAATTTTGGTTTGTGTGAGGTGTCCCTTAGCAGCAGAAGAGTCAACAAAGATTTCATCCAGACTTAGGGAGATTCTGAATCTTTTTTTTGTGTCATGACTCCATTTGGCTGTCAGGGGAAACCTATGGACTCTTCTCAGATTAACTTAAAAATGCATAAAATTTTAAAAATAGGTTTCCAAAGGCTATCTATATATGTATAAATATGCATACATATAGATATACATGTATGTATATATCATATAAGAGGGGTGTGTATGTATATGTAAATGAGTATATACACATATATGTGATATGTTCAGTTGTGTCTGACTCTTCGTGACCCCATTTGGGGTTTTCTTAGCAAAGATACTGGAGTGGTTTGCCATTTCCTTCTCCAGTTCATTTGACAGTTGAGGAACTGAGGCCAACAGGGTGAAGTGCCCAGGGTCACGCAGCTAGCAAGTATCTGAGACTAGACTTGAATGCAGGGAGATGAGTCTTCCTGACTCCAGGCCCAGCACTTTATCCACTGCACCACCCAGCAGCCCATCGATAAGCTTCTAAGAGGCAAAGGTGGGCATGGGGAGTGTTCCAGACACAACCTCCGCTAAGGCACAGAGACAGAAAATAGAACATTCCATGGGATGAACAATGAGAGGAACAAGGAGTGGGTGAAGAGTAGGAGCGGATACTGAGGCTTCACAAGTAGGATGGGCTGAGTTTGTGGAGAGCTTCAGAAAGCGTGAAAAGTCTGTATGGATTATAGTGGCTTTATGATAGCTATTCATTGAGAAAAAAACAATCCCTTGCAATAACTCAACTCCAAAGATTGGGAGCCATTGTTCTTACCACCATCTCTTTCCTCTCCCTAGATTTTTATATCCAATTAGTAGCCGATTTCTGTTATTCCTACCTCCCCATGAAGTCTTGACTCCCATCTGGATTAGGTCTTTCTCAAATCTCACTTTTTTATTTTGAGCCTTTCTGCTAAACTTATCACGTATTATGCTATATTATGGTTACTGTGCCTGTCTTCTTTCTCTACTCGATGGTCAGCTTACTGAGGGTAGGTATTGTGTCTTATCTAAACTTTGCATCCTAAATCCTTTTTCCTGGTCATCTTTATCTATTGAAGGGACAGTGAGGTGGCTCAGTGGATAGAGCATGGGGCCGAAGTCAGGAAAATCTAAGTTCAAATCCAGCCTCAGACACTTACTAACTGTGTGACCCTGGGCAAGTCACTTAACTTTGTTCACCTCAGTTTCCTTATCTGTAAAATGAGCAAGCCACTCCAGTATCTTTGCCAAGAAGACCCCAAATGGATCATGAAGAGTCAGATATGACAGAAAACAATTGAGTAACAACAAAATTGTCTATTGAAATGTTTGTGTTTATCAATGTTTAATTTCATAATAAAATAAAATAAATAGATTTTTGTACCTCCCTTAGAGCTTAGCACAGTGAATTGTGCATGGCTACTTCATGAATATTTACACATGCACATATGCGTGCATACACACACACACCACAGAACCACAGGATGTTAGAACTGGAAAGAATCTTAGAGATGAGGAAATTGAGGCCTAGAGAGAGGAAGTTATTTGCCCAAGGTCACACAGAAAATTAATCCAAGGACACATAAAAAGGGCCAGACGTGAACCAACTTCTCCTGACTCTAAGTTCTACTACACCACCTTTCCACAATCTTGTCTCATAAAGGAACCAGCAAAAGCAAACAGACGCTTCCGACCAGTAGGATTCAATTAGAGTACCCACTAGAATCCATGGATAGCACATAGTAATTTAATAAATGCTTGCTGATTGGCTAATTGACTGATTAATTGAATGATTGATTGATTGATTGATTAGAGCCAGAATGAGGCTTGGAAAATTTTATTCTGGGTATCCTACTGTCTTGAGAGGACACACAAAGTAGATATCTATGAATTTTGAATTTTCTATGAAATGAAATTTTGGGGCACAAAACTGTGCCCACGGGGGCAGCTAGGTGGTGCAGTGAATAAAGCACCAACCCTGCAGTCAGGAGGACCTGAGTTCAAATTTGTCCTCAGACACTTGACACGCTTACTAGCTGTGTGACCTTGGGCAAGTCACTTAACCCCAATTGCCTCGCCTTCCCCGCTCCAAAAAAAAAAACCCAAACCAAAACACCTCCTTATAAAAACTGTGTCCATGGCAGGGGCCATCCTATAAAATGTGCATGGGGGTGAGCCTGCCCCTTCTGATTGGTCACATGCCCTCTGGCCCCTTGCTAAAGGACATGGGTGACCAGTGCCATCTGGTTGGCTTCCATGTGTTGTGTCCACATTGCTGGGGGCTGTGTTGAAGAGGATTGATGACTGGGTCAGGCAGAGGCGCCCACTCAAAAAGGTTTAAAAGAAAAGACCAAAGACCCCACTTCTGTCTTTGGAGAGTGTCCCTACCGGCTCTTCTTTTAATTTTCAGTAATCGAGGGAGGGAATTTCTCTCCCTTACCCCTTCCCAGCAGAGGCTCTGGAGCACCCGGTAGTGAGAACATGAGGAGAACCTGAGGTTGGACCTCAAGGCCCTGGATGTCTCCTCTGTTTCTTTCCCAGAGTACAGGTGACCTGTCAGGAAGGTCCAGGGCTTAGACCCATTCCCCATATATCCTGAAGAGGTTGGTATCCCTTCTCCCCTTACATGTGCATTTATAAAAAGGTAAAAAAATGCTTCTGGACACACCCCTTCATGGCTGTCTACCGGAGCACGGTAGGAGCTTAATGGGGGCAACTAAGGTGGCATGGTGGATAGAGTTCGGGACCTGGAGCCAGGAAGACTCACCTCTGAGTTCAAATCTGGCCTCACACACTTCCCAGCTGTGTGATCCTGGACAAGTCACTATTTGCCTCAGTTTCCTCATCTGTAAAATGAGCTGGAGAAGGAAATGGTAGACTCTCCAGTATCTTTGCCAAGAAAACCCCAATGGGGTTACCAAGCACCAGACACAACTGAACAATCATAAATAATAACAACAATAAATGTTGATTGATTGATTGTCTTTATGCCTAGACCTGGCTTATGGAAATTCACCTGACAATCGCACTGATAGGGACCTAATTTTCTGAAGATGGGGGGATCTCTTTCCTCGATGTTCTGTGGGCCAAGGGATGCTGACAAACGTTTCATTTGTAGCAAGATAGCACGAACTTTGCCCTCTGCTGCTCAACTCTCCTCTCATCACAAGTTATGATGACCATACTTCCTGAGCCAAAAAAATCAGTTTTGAAAAAGAATGTTTCTAATTGCAGAACTCTATAAAAAAGCATTCTCTTTTCTTGAAATTAGGACTGTGAAAAAAACCAGATGTGTGAATGACAAAAGTGGGTATCTAATAAATGCTTATTGACTTACTGATATTTTCTGATGACTATAGGAGCATAAGTTTCTTTTTTTGGGGGGGAGGTGGGAAGGCAAGGCAATTAGGGTTAAGTGACTTGCCCAAGGTCACACAGCTAGTAAGTGTCAAGTGTCTGAGACTAGATTTGAACTCAGGTCCTCCTGATTCCAGGGCCAATATTCTATTCACTGCACCACCTAGCTGTACCAAGGATCATAAATTTAAAGCTGCAAAGGAACTTAAAGATCATCTAACCCCAACCCCTGCATTTTACAGATGAGGAAACAGAGGCCTAGGGAGGTAAAGAACTTCACCTAAGGTTGTATAGGCAGTAAGTGGCAGAACTTAAATTTGAACTCAAATCTTGTCTCCAAATCCAACAATCTTTTTTCTTTAATTTAAAAACATTTTTTTGGGGGGTAGATCATAGAATTGTCTTATTCTGAAATGAGGAATGATATAAATTATCATATTATGTTATCACTTAAAAATGTAACTACATGGCTAGATTATCTCAAAGTATTTCTAATTAATTTTCTTCAGAAAATGCCATTAAGATGACTCTTTCTTAAAAATTCAATTTTATTTTCAATTCCAGACTCTCTCCTTCCTTCCCAGTCTTTTCCTCCACCCATTGAGAAGGAAAGAAATAACAAATATGAAGTAATGCAAAACAAACTTCCTCAGTCCCCATATTTTGAAGGAAAAGCAAAGAAGAAAAACAAAACCCAGCAATCTTCCTGCTACTGTTGCTGTACAGTCATAGAGGGAACCCGTGGTTTTCCAGGTCACCTACTTGTGGACCCCCAGCTGAAAGATTTTGAGTCAAACTATGTGCCAGTCAGTAGAGTGCCATCACGGCAGCCTAGCTAGGTTCAGAGAGGCTCAGCAGCAGATCAGCTCCCCACAAGAACACTGTGACGTTTTGGGGGCCCCTGTGCCCCTCAACGAAGATCATTTATCAAGGCAAGGAGGAGCTTGTGACAGAGGACTCATATCGCCAACATCCAAGGATGCTCCTTTGGCTTCTCGTATTCACACGGACCCTCTTTCTGCATGCTGATTTATGCAGGAGTGAGGGGGCTCCCTAAACTGTGATCATAAGGCCAGCACAAAATAGGATAGTTGGAATTGGAGTTCAAAGGGCCTGGGTTTGAATGGTGCGTCTCCTACTTACTGTTCATATAACTTTGAGTACCTTGTGCTTCAAGGAGTCAGTCCCTCATCTGGGGAGTTAGTGGCAGAGTGGGAGACATGAGTTCAAATACCGCCTCAGACACTTAGTGGACAAGGGTCATCTCTCAGCCCATTTTCTCATCTGAAGAATGGGGATAATGACAAGCCCTACCTCTCAGGGTTGTTCAGGATTCTTGTGAAGATTGAATGAGCTAACAGCTTTGTAAACTTCAAAGTGTTATCTAAATGCAACCTATCTATAAAATTATAGAGTTTGACTGACAGCTCTGAATCTATTCAGATCTGGAAGATGCCTTAGAGATTAGCTAGTCTATCCCTTCCTTAGTTTACAAATGAGAAAGCAGCATGGGTATGTGACTTGCCTGAGGTCATAGGGCATTGAGTTGGAGAGTCAGAATTCACACTCAGGTCCTCAGACCCTTCTGCCCTCTGCCTCATGCCAATTCCCCCCCCTTCCCGGCTTGCTTTTATGTTGTGTCTCACCCTACTAGAAAGTAAGGTCCTTGAGAGTAGGAACTCTCTTGTTTTCTTCTATTCATATTCCCAGTACTTATTTAGCAAAGTACCTGGCATACACTAGGTGCTTAATAAATGCGTTATCTTACATCCAGATTCATTGGTGTTGTTGATTCCTCACTGTATCAGGCTGTCTCTTGCAGTACTTTATAGTCCCCAGGTTATCAGTGCCCCAAGGAAACTAACCAGGAGCAAGACAGGCAAGCAGAAGGATTCCTTGTTTAGTCATGTCTGACTCTTGGTGACAGCATTTGGGATTTTCTGGGCAAAGATACTGGAGTGGTTTGCCATTTTCTTCTCCAGGTCATTTTACAGATAAGGAAACTGAGGCACACAAGGTTAAGTGACTTTCCCAGGGTCATACAGCTAGTAAGTGTCTGAGGCCAGATTTGAACTCACAAAAATGAGTCTTCCTGACTTCAGGCCTAGCATTATATTCACTGTGCCACCTAGCTGCCCCAGAATGGGCAATAGAAAAGGTCCTAAAGGCCATCTGATCCAGGACATGGGGAAAGTATGGTTCAGTAGAAAGAGCCCTGCTGTCAGAGGATCTTGAATTGAATGCCAGCTCTACTTCCTACCAAGTATGACCTTGGGAAAGTCACTTATCTTGGGTTTCAGTTTCCACCTTTACAGAAAAGCAGGATGAGATAATCTCTAAGATTCATTCCAGACCCAAAGTCTTTGAATTTAAGATGATGGATGAAACAGGGAGACAAAGTCCCTGGAACCAACAAACTCCCTCCTCCAGGCAGGAGGAAAAGGGGGGAGGGAAGGTGCACTCATGGTGGAAACAGCAAGGAAACAGCTTGTCCACAGTTAAGATCATTTCATTCGTTGTCAGTGACAGATGTCCTATTTAACAATCTCGAAAATCAGGAAACCCACGGCCTGAGTCCTACACTTAACTTTCGTTTTTCATCCCAGCCCTGCCATGAACTTTCCCAGCTGCTCCCTGGGCAAGTCACTTCCGTTCCGGGGCCTCCGTTGGCTCATCTTTCTAATAAGGGGTTGTACTGGATGGTCGCTAAGGCCTTTCTCTAGCTCCATCAGTCCTGTGTCCTGGCATGACCTACTGGGAAAGACCATTTAAATCAAAACAGGTCCTCAGGGAAGCTGAAAGTTAGTCAGAAAGCAAACTTGGCTAGACAGGGCTCTTTGCTTAAGGAGGTGCTGAGGCTTTCACCTCAAAAGTTGTCCTGCTTAAGACTAGCCCAAAATAGGGAGCAGACTGGAGCAGTTCCTGAGTATCTTCACTGTCTGCCTTTGTTATTTTGATTTAAAATGTTGAGAACTCCCCAAACTTGAGACACCCCCAGACCAAGTCCAAGATGGGAATATAGAAAAAAAAAATCCCTCCTTACTCAATCACTCAGTAGATATATCCCTATTATAAAATTTAAGCGAAGTTAATTTTTTTCATTCATTCCATCATTCAACAAATGTTATTGAGCATTTACATGTGATTAAAATATAATGGCATTTTAAATTGAACAGGGAGGGTGCTATTTAAAGAAGTCATTCTGAATCCTGGTGTTAATTATAGCAAAAAGAACTCTTGACAAAGAACTGAGTTCTATTGTGGGTTCTGTCACTGATGTGCCATGAGACTGTAGGCAGGTACAGAGGTACGTTAGAGAATTATGAGAATTAGAAAATCTAGGCCTTGATTTCCTCATCTTTCAAGGAGGAATACAACCTGTCCTGCCTCTCTCACTGGGTTGTTGTGAAGACAATGAGATCATGTATATGGAAATACTTTGTAAAGTATACAATTGTCAGAGTGCCTTCTTCCCCACTCTGACCCTTAAATCTGCTCCTCATCCAAACTCACTGTCTCTGAGGAAGGTAGTACCATCTTCTCAGTTACCCAGGTTTTATAACCTTGGAGACATCCTTAACTCTTCTGTCAATCAACCAATTAACGTTTGTTAAGCCTTACTATCTGCCGGCTAGCTAACTATTTGCTATGGGCAGCTAGGTAGCACAGTGGATGGAGCACCCCGTCTGAAGTTCAGAAGACTCATCTTCCTGAGTTCAAATCTCAGACACTTACTAGCTGTGTGACCCTGGACAAGTCACTTTACCATGTTTGCCTCAGTTTCTTCATCTGTCAAATGAACTGGAGAAGGAAATGGCAAACTACTCCAGTATCTTTGCCAAGAAAACTCTGTGGACAATATGGTCCACAGGGTCATGAAGAGTCAGAAGGACAACAACAAAAATGAGAATAGACTGGATAGCCTTGAAGGCTCCCTCCTTCTTGCTTGAGACCCTGCTCCATAATTTTACTCCCTGGGCCGTGACTTGACTGAATGACAGGCTGCTTGATTGGGACTTTCTGAGTTGGGAGCATTTATTCCATGTAGAGTAGGAATTATCGACAAACCTTCAAGCTCGAATCTGAGTTCACATGAATCCATAGCTCTAGTTCTGATTACATATTCAATCTTCCAAGTGCCAAAGCTTATTCCAGACACAGCAGAAAAATGAAGTCTGGGCCAGCCTTTTTAAAAAACCAGACGCGATTTCATTAATGTGGAGAGTTCCTGCATTGCCTTTCTTTGTACCCCTAGAACTCTGCACAGTACCTCACGCGTGGTCAGCACTTTACATGGGCAGCTAGGTAGTACAGTGGATGGAGCACTGGGCGTGGAGTCAGGAAGACCTGAGTTCAAATTCAGCCTCAGACTCTTTACTAGCTGTGCAAGTCACTTAACCCCTTCACAATCTTGACTTTAGGATGAACCAGTTCAAAAAAACCACTGTCCTTGAGTCTTGTCTCTCTGTCTTTTAGTAGGCTAAAAGGCCTCTAGGTGTTGCTGTAGGTAGAAGTGGGACCTGGTCGGGGAAGAACTGAATTAAAATTGGGCCTTACTTTAAATGTTTAACTCTAGGCAAGTCACTTAATCTCAGCCTCAGTTTCCTCATCTGCAAAATAATAATAGAACCTACTTTTCAGAGTGGCTGAGAGGATGAAGTGAGATAATTGTAAAGCACATTGCCTGTTATGTGGTAGTGCTATATAATTGTTAACAGTTTGTTTGATTCTTCACGACCCCATGAGCCAGCTGTCCATGGGGTTTTCTTTCTTTCTTTTTTTTTTGTCTTTTTGGAGGGGGAAGGCAGGGCAGTTGGGGTTAAGCGACTTGCCCAAGGTCACATAGCTAGTAAATGTTAAGTGTGTGAGGCTGGATTTGAACTCAGGTTTTCCTGACTCTAGGACTGGTGTTAGAGTCACTGCACCACCTAGCTGCCTCCATGAGGTTTTCTTGGAAACGTTACTGCGGTGGTTTGCCATTTCCTTCTCCAGTGGATCACCTCTGTCAGTGATAACTACCACCACAGTGAGACAGTGATCCATGAGGAAAATAAGGGTTAAGTGACTTGCCCAGGGTCACACAGCTAGGAAGTATCTGAGCCTAGCTTTGACCTCAAGTCTTCCTGGTTCTTGCAGCCCGTGCTCTATCCACTGCACCACCTAACTGCTCCTATTGTTAAACTATTATTGTTAATTAATATTAATGATTAATTAGTTAATCGATGCTTTATCTTACACCCAAATTCAATGTTGTTGTTTTCCCACTGCATCAGGCTGTCTCTTGCAGTACCTTATAGTCCCCAGGTTATCAGTGCCCCAAGATTATTAATTAATAAATTAACAAATGTTTGTTGACTGCCTGACAGATCAGCGTTTACTGTATGCCCTGCCACTTACTGTGTTGGCGGGTTGGCTGAGGGCACCAAGATGTTATCGGCCTGTGGGTCAGAGGTGAGATTTGAGCCTGGGTCTGTCTGATGTCCACTCTTTAGGTCATAGCCCTATCCGCTTATAAGGACAAACCTTGATTCCTAGAATAGAAAAGTTCCTGAAAAATGTCATAAGACATAATTTCTAGAAATGAAATACATTTTCCCACTGCTTTCCATGACGATTTCTGAGACGTCTTCTCCCTTCTCTTGCCGGTCTTGCTAGGCTGGGAAAGAGGAAATGCAAGAACTCCTCCATGCACAGACTCTAGAGCGCTGGGCAGAAGAAACCTGCCATCTCCCACCCTCCTCAAGGCCGTTTTTATTATTCTTTAGCAATTCCTGCCACTTCTGACTCTTCATGACCCTATTTGGGGTTTTCTTGGCAGAGATATTAGAGCGGTTTGCCATTTCCTTCTCCAGTTCATTTGATAGATGAAGAAACTGAGGCAAACAGGGTGAAGTGACTTGCCCAGGGTCACACAGCTAGGAAGTTCCTGAGGTCAGATTTGAACTCAGGTCTTCCTGACTCCAGGCCTAGCTACAGTTTCCCCCTAGGGAAACAGAGAATAAGCAGGGATTTTATTAATAAAGAGGACTCCCAGGTAAAGAAATTTCCTCTACCCCTGCAGGTCAGCAGCACCTTCTATGCAATTCAGAGTCTTAGAGAGTTGCCTAGAGCACTGAGAAGTTAAATGACTTGCCCAGGGTCACACAGTTGGCATGGGTCAGAGTCCAGGCTTGAACACAAGTTTTCCAGGCTTTGAAGTCAGTTCTCTAGTCCCTGTGCCATGCTGTCTTAAAGCAGTGAAAGGAGAGCTGAAATTTAATTCAAGCTGACAAAGATTCATTGTCGGCTCCGTGCTAAGAGATAGCTGGGAAGGAGTGGGTACAGAGTTAGCCTAGCAAGAGAGGAAATGGAGAGAGAGAATGGAAATAGGATGGAAGGAGAAAAAGTGTAGTGGGGAGAGAGACAGAGACACAGAAAGACAGAAGAGAGACACTGAGAGACAGAGCGGGAAGAAAATGGAGAGAGACAATGGAAATAAGATGGAGAGAGAAGGTATAGTGGGGAGAGAGAGAAACAGACAGACACAGAGACAGAGATACAGAGAGACTGAGACTGGGAGAGACAGGGGAGAGAATGGAGAGAGAGAAAATGTAGTGGGAGAGAAAGAAAGACAAAGACTGAGAAAATGAGAGAGAGAGAGAGAGAGAGAGAGAGAATGAGGGGGAAAGAGAAAGAGCGAGAACCAATGTCTGAATGTTTGTCAGGCCTCTCGTCCTGCTCACAGGGCCCGGTGAGAACCATGACACAGCACTGCAGGAGGGGCCAGGCAGCTCTCTGCTTCCCACGGAGGGAAAGGTGATTCTCAGCTGTTTCTGTTGGCACAGACCCATCGGGCAGCTGGCCCAGGCACGGGGCCATGAGGGGAATGAGGGCAAAGGGAGGTTTGAAAGTGGTGGAGAGAGACTCTGCTGCTAGAGCAGGAAGAGGTGGCAGCACGCCTCAGAAGGGGAGTGAAGGAGGGAGGCGGGAGGCAGGCAGCTCTGAGGCTGAGGCTGCAGGAGGAGGAGAGATAAAGGGGGAAGTGACCAGTCACTCTGAGTAAAGGGGGATTCTTTGGCAGGATATTTCTCAGAACACGGCCCTATTGGGGGCAGGTACTTTGCTGGTTAGTTCATTCATTCACTCATTTGTTGAGAGCCTACTATGTGCAGGGCACTTTCCCAGCTCAAGGGCCACCTTTCCCTCTTAAAATGTTCCAGATTAAAGACTTTTCTCATTTCCTTAAGGCCCTTTGCCTCTCTCCGTGGTCCTCAACACATCTGACATTGCATTATACTTATGTAGCTCATATCCCAACTCGAGCAGAGTAAGCTCTCCGAGGGCAGGGACTCTCATGTTTGTTTGCTTTTTAATCTTTGCAGCTGAGTACCCATTGCATAGTAGAGTATAAGTGTTTGTTGAATGACTTTAAAATGTACAAAGCATGATGCACAACTCTGAAGAAGACACAGAAATGAGTAAAGACATTCAGTTATACAGCCTGAGATTCGTATTTATACTCTCCTGGTTGTGACAGATGTTATACACAAATAGATAGTTCACCATTTTCTTTGTGAGTCCATTGGTATAAGGAACTCCCCAGGAGGAAGCCCTGCAGGCTTCATACCTACTCTGTGATTTCTAGTCTCAGAGAGCTGCCTGCCGGCACAGAGAGGTGGCAGGTGGCTAAGGAGCACCCGACCCATTTGTCAGTTCTTCCTGACTCTTTATCCACCACGTTCCCATTGCTTCTTAATGGAGTTTGGAAGAAGGTTTTGGTAATTTGGGGAGCAGCTGAGGCAACAGGTCCAACCCACACTGTCTATGAGGACTTCTAGGATCACATAGAATGTGTCAGAGATGGACCTTAAATCCAGGTTTTCCCAACTCCAAGGCAGCCCTTCTATTTGCTAGACCTTATTGTCTTTTTGAATTAACAGTATAAGGCATAAGTACATACCAAGTACAACCCTTTTCCCCACTTCCCAACTTTTCCCCCAGGAATTCCTTACTCCTAACACCTCCTCCACCTTGAGGTTTGGGTTCTGGCTTGGTATAGGGGGTAGCAGAGGACGATGACTGTCTTTCCCACTCTCCCATCTCCCAACCAGTCTCAGTCATTTCCCAAACTGCACTGCCGCCCATTGAGAAGTGAACGTAAGGAACCTATCAGGTTGATTCAGCTAGCAGAGACATCATGGCAGGTGAGGAGCAAGCCTCACTGAGAAGTCTATCTAGCAAGGTGCCGTGCCCACTGGGGAGAAGAAAGGGCATCTGCAGCAGGGAGGTTCCCTGGCCTCATTTGTTGTCTACGTGCTTGCCTTATTACCATTATGTTTTGTTGGCACTCACTCTTTGTACAGAAATGGTGGGTATTTCCCAGGTTGAGAGAGGGATATATGCGCAGTATACATGTGGACACACACATATATGCATAATGCATGCACATGTAAACACATACATTATAAATAAGGCATGTGTGCGCTGTGTGTTGTGACGTGCGTATACATATGTGTATACATATTTATACATATATACATGTGGAGAGGGAAAGAGAGAGAAATGGTGGATAGAAGGCTAGTCAGGAAGACTGGCGTTCCAATCCTATTTCAGAAATGTATTAGATAGCTAATACCTTAACCTTCTTAACGACCACTTAACCCTCTCAGCCTCAGTTTCCTAATCTGTAAAATGGGGGTGCTAATGATAGCACCTACCTCTCTCACAGAATTATTAGGAGGATGGGGGCAGCTATGTGGCACAGTGAATAGAGCACCAGCCCTGGAGTCAGGAGGACCTGAGTTCAAATTCAGCCTTAGACACTTAACACTTACTAGCTGTGTGACCTTGGGCAAGTCACTTGACTCCAACTGCCCTGCCCTCCCCCCTCAAAAAAAAATAATTATTAGGAGGATCAAATGTAAAAACCCTATATAAACATTATCTATTGCTATTATTGTTGCTCTGGGAGGGAGGCCACTAGTCTCCCCTCAGCAAAGGAGTTTCCCATCTATAAAATGAAGGGGCAGGACTAGATGTTCTTCTTGGTTCCTTCCATTCTACTATTCTAAGAGAAAGGAAGGTGTGCAATGACCTCTGGAAAGCTCCTTCTCCCAAGTCTGCAAAGCCAGGTATGAGCTCCGCGGTGGTGGCCCGCCCCCTTGTGGAGATGGCGTGTGTTAGCAGCTGCCTGACCTTGCCATTCCAAGTGTCCTCTCACTGTGGCTCCTTCCTCTGGTCCTGGAGAGGGAGGAGAGAACCCCCTGGGGAGCTCCATTTCAGGGCATGGGCTGAGGCACAGTAAGAGGTGCTTTTCCTCCCCATCCTCCAAGGGCCTCAGGCAGGGTCCAGTCCTCCAGGGTTCTGGTGTCGGGGTTTGCATCTCAGCTGCCTGTTCTGGGGCGGGCTTGGAGAACTGAACAGGGACGTGCTGGAGTGGGGGGAAGCCAGGACCAGGGAAAGATCTGGCAGGAGGAGTGGAACGGAGGTGGGGGATGGGGAACGGGGTCACCTTGGGCAGCCCACTCCTCTTTCTTGGACTCAACTCTTCCATTTTCAAGCACAGAGCCCTTTCCCCCCATGACCCACCATCCTTCTTCCAAGGCACCCCGAAAGGCATCTATCATAGCACCATTTGACTTACTGGGTCATCAACTTCATGCAACATACCCCTTTTCCATCCTGAGGGACTGAGGGGCCATGCACATAGCTTTCCTGGCAGGCTGCCATCCTCTGGCAGTCACCTCTGTCCCAGCACCATTAAAATGGCAGGTTGACTAGAGGAGTCTGTCCCTCATGGATATTAGGCTCAATTCAACTCTCCCCCTCTCTCAGGCTTTTAAAAATTCTTTTCTCCCTGCTAACCCTAACCCTAACCCTAATTCTTCCTTCTTTTCCCTACATCATTCCTCTTCTCTTTCTTTTCTTCTTTTTTTCCTTCCCTTCTTATTCTTTCCTCTCTTCCTTTCTGCCACAGGATCAGAGATTAAGAGCTGGAAGGGGCCTTAGAGTTCACCTAGATCAGCCCCCTCATTTTTACAACTGAGCAAACTGAGGCCCCAGGGAAGCCAAGTAACTTGCCCAAGGTCACACAGGAAGTAAGTTGGAGAGCCAAATTTGAATGCAGATCCTGTTATTTCAGGTAGCTCCTTCAGGGTCAAGCCTTTCCCCTGACCCTCCCCCCCAGCTCCTCTTCTCCCCGGCTCCCCTCTTGTACCTTGCTGTTTCTAGCCTTGAGGTCGCCCTCATTCCGGGTGCCCTTCAGCACTTCCCTCTTAGTCTCTCATTCTCACAGAAGATAATAAGACAGACACACAAGCTTCCTTATTTATGGTGACTAAATGCAGGGTTTCATTTCCGGGGTCCCAATCTGTTTTCATTCAGGGAGATGAGAATGAATAGGAGAGGATGAAAATAATTCTGCCTTGGAGGAGGGAGTAGCCAATCAGCAAGAGTGTGTGTGTGTGTGTGTGTGTGTGTGTGTCCGCACAGGGGGCCTGCCCTTGGCGGTGGAGAAGATACAGCTCCCCTCACCCCAGCTTAGTCTGACAATTCACCCTCAGGTCCAGTGAAGCTCTGACCTCTGGCTGCCCGATCTATGGCCTTAATCCATCGTGCCTTTAGGTCCTCAGATTCAGCCCTGAATGAATAGACCAGGCCAGACTGTTGGAGCTGGAATGTCCGGGGATCGGCCAGAGGCCCACTGGTCACCTGGTACCCCAGCAGGGGGATGGAGGTGTGAGCTTTCATATCCTGGGAAGACAAGAAGGCAGTAAGTGATATAAAAAAGAGGGAGGGAAAGAAGGAGGGAGGGAAGGAAGAAAAGAAGGAAGGAAGAAAGAGAGGAAGGGAAAATTGATAATGGTTAATTTTGTCCTTTATTGGAGTACCCTTCCGCCTTACAAAGGGACAGGAATTAGGGACCCTCAAGAGGTATGGGGACAGGTGCCAAGGAATTGTTCATCACTCTTAGGGAAAAGTAATCACTACCTGAAGCATGAACACTGAACTACAAGCCAGGACACCTGGGGTCAGATCTTGGTTGCATCACTAACTTGCTCTGTGATCTTGGGCATGTCACCTAGTCTCTCCACCACTCCCCTCTCCTCCCCCCACCCATAAAAAGAGAGATGATATTTCTATTTCTTATTTCTATTGTAACAGATGGAACTAGCAGGTCTGAAGGTGGAGAGGTAGAAATGGCTATGTGAGGGCTGACAGTAGGGATCACCTGTGGGGCAGCATAGATGTAAAGTACCAGGGGGTCATCTCTGGGGATGACACACCAGCCTCGGCTGCTGCCCTTCCCCCACTTGTCTCCCAGGAGCTGCAGGAAG
The DNA here is from genome assembly GCA_028646515.1 of Pseudochirops corinnae. NCBI lineage: Eukaryota > Metazoa > Chordata > Mammalia > Diprotodontia > Pseudocheiridae > Pseudochirops > Pseudochirops corinnae. The sequence continues at coordinate 175,222,122 of CM053586.1, forward strand.
CTGCACATCAGGCTCTGTTCCGATACCTTTGAAGACTCTTTCTGGGAAATGCACAAGGGCATCCGTCAGTTTGTGTGGAACAATCCCCCCAAAGAGCTAGCAGAAATTGGAAACCAATGACCATCTCCTCAGTTTCCTTCCCTGTAAAAGGAAGGGTTTGAACTCGATGATCTCCAAGGTACCTTCCAGCTATGATTGTGTGAGCTAGGAGAAGGGAGAGAACTGTGTGGGCAGGAGCAATCTGGGAAAGCTTCACGGAGGAGGTAAGCCTTGTAATTGAGGCAAGATTTGGAGAGGTAGAAAGGAGAAGCAAAGGCATTCCAAGAGAGTGTTCAAATATGTAGGTGTGCATGTGTGCACCTGTGTGGATGTTCCATACTCATGTCAGGAGAAAACCTGGGGCACCCTGTATCCTAGAGATTCCTGAGCCCCAGGGATACTGTTACCAGTCACTGCTTTAACAATGTAGCCCTGTTCAGAGCAGTGCCCTCCTGGTGGAGCCCCCTAGTGGAGAAGAAGGAGAAGACATGCAGAACACCCCTCCCAGTGTCTTATTTGTTTCTGTGCTCTGGACAAGTTTGGGGTCCAGGTCTGAGCTTCCAATTCAATTGGGAGGTTCCCTTTTCCAGACTGTGAGATCCTTGAGAGCAGGGACTATTTTTTGGTCTTGGTAGCTTTAGGACTTAGGACAGTGCCAAGCTTCATAAATGATGGCTGACTGACAGATCAGATGCTGCTCTGAAACGTATAGCCTTAGAGAATTTTTCAGAGGGGGTAGGGCAGGAGTAGGGCCACTGGGAGTGGCCAGGGTCACATGTTCATAAACCAGCCTTTGTCAGCACTTGAACCCAGATCTTCCTAACTCCCAGATGGATATTTGTCTACTACTCTAGACCACAATATCCATTTCTAGAGTTTGGGAGAATATTTTGCCATTAGCAGTACGGGAAGCTGACAACAGCAGAGGGGTCAGATCTAGACCACATGCCTCCAGTTTTCTCTGTTCCCATTGGAGAGTGGAACAAGGGAGTCTTGAAGAGGGAGGTAGCTGGGGCCAAGAGATATACCAGTTGAATCACTCCCTTGTCCCTTTCCCACTCAACCTCACCACATATTTATTTGTGTGGTAGCTCTCTGCCCCCACTCTTCTTGAAGGCAAGAATTAGATCACTTTCTATCTCTGTATCTTCCTAAGAGGTTAGCATATCACCTTAGGAACACAGAAAACACTTAATAAACGTTGAATTACATTGTAATGTGTGTATGTATGCACTACATTGGGGAAGCAAGAATTGAATACCAAGGCAGCCCTGCATTTCATGGGGTTGGGTAGAGATGATGAGATAACTGGAAGAAAGTGATAGGTCACAGGTCACAGTCAGGTGCAATGCAGAACATTAGCAAACTGGAATACTCAGGGCACAAGCATCAGGGAGAGGATGGGAACAGGTGAGGGGTAGGGCAGGGATGACAGCATGGTAGTATGGGGCATTGGTTGGATCCAAAGTCAGGAGACATTTGGGTTTGAATCTTGTCTCTCACACTTACTATGAGCAACTATAGGGAAACTGCTTACTCACTCGGAAGGAAATAAGAAACAAAGGAAGGAAGGAAGAAACGAAGGAAGGAGCGAAGAAAGGAAGGAAGAAATGAAGGAAGGAGTGAGGGAAGGAAGGAAGGAGAGAGGGAAGGAAGGAGGGAGGGAGCAAAAGAACAAGGGAGGGAAGGAAGAGAAAGGATGGAAGGAAGGAACAGAAAGAAAGAAGACAGAGGAGAGAGATAGAAAGAGAAGAAAGAAAAAAGAAAAGGAGGGAGGAAGGAAGGAAGGTAAGAAGGAAGAGAGAAGGAATGTAGAAAGTCAGGTAAGCCTGCGGGGCATAAGAACTCAGGCTTGGTTTGATTTGTTCAGTTCCTCTTAATGTGGGCAAGGGCCGATCAGTTCTATCTTTACAGGCAAGGGCCGATCAGTTCTAATGTGGGCAAGGGCTGATCAGTTCTATCAAGTTTATATCAGGGGTGGCATGTGTGCAGTGTGGTGGGCTGCCCCCTTTCTTCTTTCATTGTAAGTCCAAATCAAGAGTAAAGCCAACCAGAAACTAAAATTTTATTTTGTTTCAGATCATCTGAAAACACAGGGCCTCATTTCCTCATCTGTAAGGCCAAGGAGTTAGATGAATTGACCTGTAAGGCCCCTGATAACTCAAAAATTCTCTGATTCTGGATACATTCTGGACTCTGGAGAGATAAGCCCTGAAGTGGACTCTGAGTTTCCCTAAACTAGGGCCATTCCTGGGGGCTGGGGTGGAATTTTGAAGATTATTGTTGTTTGTCCTTCATTCTCAAAGAGGATCAGTGACAACAGCAGAGTGAAGTCAAGAGACTTGCAAGTGAATTGGATTTAAGTGAGGCAGAGCTGTGCAAAGTCATCAGCCTCACTCTCTCATCTAGAGTCATTGGAGTCCGATGGAAAGACACGGTCAGGACTTCTGGTAAGGCAGTGGGAGGCCTTGATATTTTAAGCTAAGGTCTTTCCCAGGTCTCAATTTGTCTGAGGCAACACCCATTCAGTGATTAAGGCTAGGTAAGAATTGAGGCAAAAGGTTGCCTTCTGAAAAGAATCAATCTGGGGAGTGGAAGACCTTCAGAGTTTTTTGAAGAATGAGACAAAGATTACCCAGAGTAGTGAAGCTCAGTGTTCCCTTGAGCATAGAGATAGTGTTGCTGTTCAGTTGGGTCAAACATATTGTGACCCCATTTGGGGTTTTCTTGGCAAAGATACTGGAGTGGTTTGCCATTTCCTTCTCCAGCTCATTTTACAGATAAGATACTAAGGCAAATGGGGTTAACTGACTTACCCAGGGTCATACAGGTAGTAAGTGTCTGAGACTAGATTTGAAATCAGGTCTTCCTGACTCCAGCCCTGGACCTAACTGCCCAGAGATAGAGTAGGCAGAGAATTCTAGACCAAGAGGGGGAAGAGGCTTAGTTCGGATCCATTCCCATGGTGATAATACTTATTTTGTCTGAAAATGGTATCTGTTGTGGCTAGGACAAGGAGAGGGAAGTGGAGGGGTGAATGTTAATTGATAGGTGGAAGACATGCCAGAAGAGAGAAGTAGGGGTACAATGGAGGGGAGAAATGGACAATGTGGCATTGGAGGGCATCTTCACCCCTTCCTCACCTCTAGGATTCCTTTCTTCTTATCTTCCTTGTCCTCTGGCAGTAGGTTTCCAGTGAGAAAGACATAACACTCAAGGCAGACCCGGTTGAGCCGATTGTCATCATATTTCAACCTAGCTCGGTAATCAGAGCACTTAGCACACACCACCTGCAGGAGAACTCGAGTCAGGGTCAGGGGCAATGCAAGCACTGGCCTGGTCTGAAACTAGACAGGTATATGTGTCTATGAATTGGGGGCAGTTCAGGGTGAAAGAAAGAGACAAGGAGAAGAGGAGGGATAGGCAGAGAGAAACAAAAAGCTATCTATCCATATTTACTGCCCTCTTCCCCCTCTTAGAGCATAAAGCTGAAACTAGGAAAGGGAAGCTGGGGCTCTGTCCCCGCCACCACCATCCGTGGTGACACAGCTTCCTAGCCCAGGAATGGGGTAGGTGGGCATTGCTTCCTTTCTATTATGGGAAAGCACACAAACATGTAAATCATTTCCAGCTGAGGTCTGGGTCCCTCTCCCAAAAAAGGGGGCAATATTGACAAATGTGTCATTGTGGCTACAACCTTCAGGAATAATTGAAGCTATAAAATGAATGAAGTCCCCAAAGAGAGAGTGTATTAAAAGAAGATCAGGAGCCATGGGACTGAGTTCCGAGAGAGACACAGTCAAGGATAATGAAGAGAAAAGAAGCCAGCAAAGGATAGAAAGAATAAAAGAAAAGAAAAGGGAGGAAATAGGGCTGGAGCCATGTCTACTACTTTTATATCTCCCAGAGCAGTAAACAGCAATTTTGGGCCCTTGGGACAAGAAGCTAAATCAAGTTAATAAGTGTTTATTAAGAGCTTATTATGGATGCCAGGCACGAAACATCACAGAAATCAATTTTGTAATTCATGATTGAAATATAATATAAGTAATTAAGATATATTTGGTTGCATGGGAGAAAGAGATTAGTGGCTAAAGTCACTTCTAGCTGCTTCAGTTTTTGCACCCTCTAAATTTCATTGACTTGGGACAAAGCCCTATTGGCTCTACCCTAGTTATGACTTTCTGTATTCCTCTTTGTGCCTACCACAGTGCTGAATACATGGTAAATAAGCTCTCAATAAATGTTTGTTGATTGACTGAAAGAAACAGATGGTTGAGAAAGGGAAGGGAGAGATGAGGGTGATGAAGATAAGGAAAGGCAGGAGGGAGGAGAGGTGCCACTCACATAGCCACATGCTCTGCAATGGTGTCGTCTTCGGGTGAGGGCATTGAAGGGTGTCTTGCAGCGCATACACATGGTCACCATCTTGTCACGGACCCACTGGGGAGCTCGGATGCCCAGCTCTTCAGACTTCAGCTGAGCAGGGGGAAGAGGCTTAAAAACTTCCTGACCCTCTTCCCAATGCTCATCTCCCATCCCTGCAACTATTTATCAATTCATATTTTCCTACACTCTATCTGAAATACTAAAACTTAAAGCCACTCTAAGGCGTAGGTAGGTAAGGCATTAATATCATCTCCTCTTGACAAATGAAGAAACTGAGGACCATAGAGGGAAAGTGGCTTGCCCCTGGTCACACAAGTTAGTAGCAAAGTCAGGATGAGAACCCAGGAGTCCAGGCTCCCAGCCTAGGGCCCTGTCTGCTGGAGCACATTATCTTCCTCCCAGGGCCTGTCTCACCCACTCTCTTCCTCCATCTTGAGCCTTCCTTCTCTGTCCCTTTGGCTTTGGCTTCCTAGCCTCAGACCACCTCCAAACAACTGCCCTCTCCCCCAGAGACCCTTCCTCAGCCAAGTTCCCCTGGGGCTGCAGCTGCAAAGCAGGCAAAGTTGCTCCTCAGTGTCCCTCTTCTCCCCTTCCTGTGCCCCGTCCTTCTTTATAGCTGATCTTCCCTCTCCCCCCAGCACCTCTTGGGCCATTGTTTCCCTTGCCCTACATCAGGGGTGGGGAACCTGTGTCCTCGAGGCCCCATGTGGCCCTCTAAGTCCTCAAGTGTGGCCCTTTGACTGCATCCAAATCAAAGGTCTGCACTTGAGGACCTAGAGGGCCACATATGGACTCGAGGCCTCAGGTTCCCCACCCCTGCATCCATATGCTTTACAACAGGAGTTCTTTAACTTTGGCATGTCCTGGATCTCTTTGGAGGTCTGCTGAAGCTTATGGATGCCTTTCTTAGAATGTTTTTAAAGACATAAAATATAATAGGTAAGATTGCAAAGGGAATCAATTCTATTGAAATAGTTATCAAAGTACTAAAACAAAGAAAAAGTTCACTATCACCCCCCATTTAAGAACCTCTGCTACAGACCTTATAAGGTACCTTTGTGATGATTTCTTCTGACTCCATCCACCTTATTTTA
>CM053586.1:175228143-175243277 GCA_028646515.1 Pseudochirops corinnae
CCACTCTTTAAAACTATAAATTGCAAAACGTTTGTGTGATTTGCATTTGGAGAAGGAATCTCTATCCTAGAAGTTCTCTGCACTAGTGAAATCACAGATCCAGATGTTTAAAGTCTCTGCGTGTGTGTGTGTGTGTGTGCATGTATATATGTATGTGTATACACACACACGCACATTACCCATGGTATCTGGCGATTGTGAGGCTCAAATGAGATAATGCATGTAAGCCTTTGAAGTGTTATGCTCACGCTGGCCACTATTGTTTTAAGGGTGACCGTATGTGCTTTCCTCCGTCAGTTCAACAATATGCTGCTGTACTGTGTGCCTAAGGTGATTCAGGTTGGAGCTCCGTTCCAGGTGAGGACGCGAATAGATGTGGCTGGCATGAAGGTGAGATTCTCCCTGGCCCCTCCGCTCTATTGTATTGAGATTGTCTATTTCTGCATTTTTTTCTCCCAAATATGTCCTTCCCTTTCCCCTTACCCAGTAGGTCATACCTTATAACAAATGCAAGATACGTGGAAGAGGAGTGTGACTAAATATGTCGATGTGGCTTGTGGGTAGCACGGATAGGTATGATCTGAAATCTGATCGAAGCCCACCTGGTCTTTCCTCTTTTGTGGGGAATAAGGAGAAAGGTTGTCCTGGCCCTTTCAGCAGCCAAAACTGGTGGAGGGGCAGGTGAGCAGACAAAGATCAGACCCTCCAAAGCTGGGCAGTCTGTCCTTCAGTCTCCAAGGGGGAGATCAGATTAGATATATCTATCTGCCACCTGCCAAATCTCTTGTCTAGGAGGTACAATAGGTTCAGAATAAAAGTGGCTTTTCTGATCACTCTCGAGGGTAGGGGGCAGCCCCTATGTTGTACTTGCTAGTTTAGCACTCTTCCCACCAAACAATGGTTATACAAAGGACCATAGCAATAATAAGTATGCCCATTTATCTAAGCAAAACAGTAAATAGAAGACTTTCAGGGACATTCCACAGATTAGAGTATATCAGAGAATTTATAAAAGGGATGATGAGATCTTCAGCTGGAATTGAGATAAGATCTCAGCTCTAACTGGGAGACAGATGATATCACCAAGGAGAGGTCCTACTCCCCATAGTCTCCTTGGAGATCAAGGAACATGATGGAATCAGTTCCAATACATGTCCTTGGATCAGCGCTCCAACCTACCATTCAACTCTCTCTCTCTCTCTCTCTCTCTCTCTCTCTCTCTCTCTCTCTCTCTCTCTCTCTCTCTCTCTCACACACACACACACACACACACACACACACACACACACACACACACCCTTCCAATAGGTCATTTTGCCATGTCTCCCTAAAGAATTTTTGTAATCAACTCAAGCAAGCCCCTTGCCACAGATGCATAATGTTGTTTTTAGTATTATTTCAGTCAATCAGGAGTAACCTATCCCTCCAAATGTACATCAAGAAGGACAGGGTTGCCCTGATGCAAAAATGCCCCTGGTTTGAACAGAATCACACAAAAAAATCACACAAAGAATTTTAAAAAAGACAAAAAAGCAACAACCCCCAAACCAATTCACCAAAACCAACCAACACATCATCTTTGTCTGACAGCACATGCAATGTTCTATAACCATAGTCTTCCATGTCTACAAAAAAGGGAGGATTTATTTTCTCAGCTCCCTTTCAGGGCATTTGTTTCTTCAGGAGTAGAGAATTTAAAGATAGTGAGGAAGCTGTGTGCTCTGGGAGCAGGAAGAGATTAATCTCACGTAGCTCCTTGGGATCCTGGTCTAGTCCAACCCTAGATGAACATGGAAGACAAGTTTCCCAAAGGAAAAAAGCAGCAGTATTCTATTGAAGGAGCAAAAGAATTACAAAAGGCGTTAGGAGACCTGGCTTCAAATTCTGACTTGTCACCTGCATTACCTATGGAATGCCATCTCTGCTTTTACCCAATTTATTGATAAAAAATGTTGATTAGTGCAGAGTCAAACATTGTAATATTTGTAATATTCTGCTATGGAGTATTGTTCTTCGGTCATTTTTCAGTTGTCTGACTCTTCCTGATCCCATTTGGGGTTTTCTTGGCAAAGATCCTGGGGTGGTTTGCTATTTCCTTCTCCAGCTCGTTTTACAGATGAGAAAACTGAGTGAAATGACTTGCCCAGGGTCACACAGCTAATAAGTGTCTGAGGCCAGATTTAAACTCAGGAAGATGAATAGGTTTCCAGTCAATGCTCTATTATACTATCTAGCTGACCCTATAGGGACACTAGCTCAGGTGCAATGTATTCATGGGGTCTGTTCACCTAAAGGTAAGCCCTCACTGGTTTAATTATCTGCCAGGAGACACAACTAGCTCAAACCAAAAAACTAAACAGGTGTAATGAGAACAAGAAGTTGGGTGGCACAGTAGATAAAACACTGGACTTGGAATCAGGAAGACTCATCTTCATGAGTTCAAATGTAGCTCCATATTCACTAGCTGTGTGACCCTGGGCAAGTCACTTAATCCTGTTTGCCTCATGTCCTCATCTGTACAATGAAGTAGAGAAGGAAATGGGAAGCCATTCTGGTGTCTTTGCCAAGAAAACCCCAAATGGGGTCACAAAGAATTGGACACGACTGAACAACAAACAAAAAATAGTGAAAACAGTAGTAACAATGTATTCTCTCCTCTCCCTAAAAGTAGGGTATACTCTCCCGTATACACATACAGATCAATGAGAAGAGCAGCTATATACAAAGCTAGTACCAGTGTAAGCACTAGCAGAGTGGTGCATATTTAGTGATCATAGCTTCCCTTCTTAAGTTATTCAGAAACTCCTTTAAAAAATGAGTTCTGAGGGGCCTCTAGGTTGCACAGTGAATAGAGCACCAACCCTGGAGTCAGGAGGACCTGAGTTCAAATCCAGCCTCAGACACTTAACACTTACTATCTGTGTGACCTTGGACAAGTCACTTAACCCCAATTGCTTTACCTTGCCTTCCCCATCCAAAAAGACAAAAAAAAAATGAGTTCTAGAATTATTCAAGTCAAGTTCACTAGCCTGCAAGTTTGAAGAATCTATCTTTTTTCCTCACTTTCTTGATAATCTGGACAAAATTTTCTTGTCTATTCCTGCGGCACCCATCCCATTCTCTGGGTTTTTTCAGATCACACTGATAGTGCTTTGGCTGTTAGATCTACAAATTATCTCAGTTCTGAGGAATGTAGTTTGTTTGAGACTAGGGACTCAAACTCATTGGGAGGAATTGGGTGCTTGCTTGCCATGGCCTCCCTTATCTTGGGTTCCAAATTCTGTTAACCACTTTTGGTCTGTCTTTCCCAGTTAGATCATTGTCTTGGGTAGAAAAAAAAAAAGGAAGAAAAATAAGAGTTGAGTAGTTCAGCTTAAGCCATGAGGCCCTACTAATTTTTATCTCCTAACTCTCCACTCTCACCAAATTTAGGGGAGTTCATGTATGATTCTCAGATGGCATGGTCACTTCCTTCTAAGGTTTTGGTTGTTTCTACTTAAGCCAATAGTTCTTCCTTATTCATCAGACTCAAATCCAGAATAGCAGTTCCCCTCATCACTTCCTCAACCTTCTGAAGTGATCAGTCACTCTGTTTTTAGCAAAGGGTTCCAGCAGACAGAAAAGCTGTAGCTTCAACTGCCTTATCTCCTCACCATGTATCCCGGAGTGCATGGTACCTATTTCTTGTTTGTTTACTTATTTCTGATCTTGAGTGAATAAGTGTCTAGAGACCAAGTTATGACCTTGTGAGCTTCAAATAGTTGGAAGAGCTATAAGATGCCCCCTTAGCAACTGGAATGGTAGCGGAGACAAAATTATCTGGTAGCAGCAGTAGCTGAGTTTGGTGAAGCCCTACACTTGTGAAGCAAACTTTGTGACTGAGCCCAACAGTGTATTGAGATAGCAGCTGAGATGCCAAGTCCTACCCTTTACTGCTGTCTGCCTCCATTTCCTCATCTGTAAAATGGGAATAATAATAGCACCTAGTCCTCTGGGTTATTGTGAGGTTCAAATGAGGTAATATTTGTGAGGTGCTTAGTACGGTAGCTGGCACGTAGTAAATACTTAAAAAGGCTTTCTTTCCTGTTCTTTCTTCCCTAATGCTCCGTGGATTGGAAGCGTGCATGCTTTGTATATTCCACCAGAGAAGGCAGAGTCACACATGTTCTAAGGACCCCTGTTTTACTACTTTGTTCTGAAATGTCTCATTTGCTCCATTTATTGCCCAAACTCTGCACACCCATACATAGACTCTGAAGCCGTGAATATCATTACTGCCCTCCTTTCTGGATATTGACTCCTGGGAATTGTTTTACAGCCAAAGATACAGAAATCAGAGATGCGTCATGTGTAAGGAATAGCAAGTAGCTCAGCGTGTCCACTCTGTAGAGAATACTGAGGGGAATAAAGAATAAGGGGCCGCTAGGTGGCAGAGTGGATAGAATTCTGGGAGACTTATCTTCCTGAGTTCAAATTTGACCTCAAATATTTATTAGCTGTGTGACCCTGGGCAAGTCACCTAACCCTATTTGCATTAGTTTCCTCATCTGTGAAATCAGCTGGAGAAGGAAATGGCAAACCACTCCAGTGTCTTTGCCAAGAAAACCTCAGACAGGGTCACAAAGGGTTTGACACAGCTGAACAATTTTTTTTTTAGCTATTCCAAATATTTTAATAAAAGTTCTCTGCAAGGCATTTAAAACACAAGTTTGTGAGGACAAATTCCGTTGGAGAGAAAGAAGATAGAATGTAGGTAGGCACCGAGCTGAGGAATTTTCTTGATCTGGGGCAGGAACTGAGAGCCTGTTTTCTCATCAGCCTTTCATTGCTCTGTAATCTCATATTTCTCTTTTTCTGTGTCAAAAAACCTCTCCTTCAAAACAAACAAACAAAATAAATTTTTAAAAAAATCTCTCCTTCTTGGTGTCTAGGTTTACGGAGCCTCCTCTTCTTAAAGTATGCATCAGTAAGATTTGGGATTTTTATACCTCAAAGGTTAACTGTGGTAGAGGTGGCAATGACTCTGATGGGTCCTTCTCAGAGGAACACAGTTGATGGTCAGAGATCTAGGCACCAGTAGCAAGCCAGTAGCCAGCTGCTTCTGGAAAACCACTCACTTGCCCCTGTGGAGGTCAGTGAGCATGATCAGAACGGTGCCCAGAGTGATGCCAGCTCCAAGTCTGCTCACAGGCTGGCTGAAGGCCTTTTTGTCATGACTTAGCAACTTTCTAGGCACATATTCCGTAGGGTAATACCTAGGCATTTGGCAAATCTTTACCACCTGGGTTCCTCCATTCTTCTCACCACCAGCGCCTTCTCTTTCTTTTCCCTTTCAATCCGGGCTTTGGTGCAGTGTGTTTTCCTTTGTACCTTGTACACGGCTCGCCAGGGTCACCTTGCAGACCTGCAGTGTCTCCCGATCCCTCAGGCCAGCGCCAGCTCCCACTGCAGTGGCACTGCCCAGGCCCTCTCACCACCTTATCAGCCACGCCTTCCTTTTTGACTTTCCTTTGCTTTGGCTCCTTTGGGGCTTACTGTCCGCCATCTTGAGAGACGGGAAACAGCAACAGTACAATTTAAGAAGATTCTAAAGGTAGGCAGAGGTCATGTTGTGAAGATCTTTAAATGCCAAACAAAGAAGTTTGTATTTAATCCTAGAAGGCACAGAGTTTATTGAATAGGAAAGTGACATGGTCAGACCTATGTTTTAGGAAGATCATTTTTGCAGCTGAGCCAGAGGATGTATTAGAGAGGAGACAGATTAGAGGCAGGGAGACCAAACAAGAAGCAGGAATGAGCACCTAAACTATAATGATGATGGCTGTGTGAGTGAAAAGAAGGGAATAGGGGCGGCTAGGTGACTCAGTGAATAGAGCGTGGGCCCTGGAGTCAGGGGGACCTGAGTTCAAATGTGGCCTCAGACACTTAACACTTACTAGCCGTGTGACCTTGGGCAAGTCACTTAACCCCAATTGCTCTGCCTTCCCCCCTCCAAAAAAGCAAAAAAACCCCAAAAACCCAAACCCCCAAAAAGGAAAAGAAGGGAGATTTTGTGCAAGAGATTTTGTGGTGATAGAAATGACAAGATTTACCAACAAGTTATCTACAGGGAATGAGAGAGTGAGGAATTAAGGGTGACAATGAAGTTATGAACTTGGATAGAAAGGCTGGTGGTGACTTTCAGAAATGATAGAGAAGTTCAGAAAAAGGATGGATTTAGGTGGGAAGGTTAATAAGCTCTATTTGAACGTGCTGAGTTTGAGATGCCTATGGGACATCTGATTAGAAATGTCCAATCGGTATTTGGTGATGTGGAACTCCGATTCAGAAGAGAGGCTAGGCATTGTGCACAGTAACAGCCACAGTGTGCAATGACTGACCTTGATAGACTTGGCTTTCTCAGCAATGCAAGGACCTAAGGAGTTGTCTCCGTAAGACTCGCGATGGAAAATGCCATCCACATCCAGAGAAAGACCTATGGAGTCTGAATGCAGATGGAAACATAGTATCTGCTCTCCTTTTGTTTTGTTTTGTTTTGTTTCTTCTTTCTCATGGTTCTTCCCATTTGCTCTCATTCTTCTCTAAAACATGATTAATGGGAAAATATGTTTAATAAGAATGCATATGCAGAGCCTATATCAGACTGCATGCCATCTTGTGGAGGGGGGAGGGGATGGAGATGGAGAAAATTTAAAACTCAAAAGCTTATGGAAGTGAATATTGAAAACTAAAAATAAATAAATGAATGAATGATCAAACGAGAGTCTAGGGCAGGATGTATTTAATACATAATAACTGATGATATCACTAAATGAGAGAAGAAGGACCAGATGATACCTTAGGACACACGCACGATTAGTAGAGGTGACTTGGATCCAGACAAGGAGACAGAGAAGGAGAAAACAGGTAGGAGAAGAAAGAGGGGGCAGTGCCACAAACCCCCAGCAAGGAGAGAGTTTTCAGGAAGAGAGGGTGACCAGCAATGTCAAGGTAGGCTAGAGAGGTCAAGAATGCGGTAGAAATGTCAAGTGGGATGTGTGTTGAGAAAAGGCTTTTAGATTTAAGGATTAAGAGATCATTTGGTGGCTTTCAAAAGAATGGTTTCTGTTGAGTGATAAGGTTAGAATCCATACTTCAGACAATATTTAGAAGAATGAAAGGAGGGAAAGTGGAAGGACTGGGTGTAGATGGCTTTTTCAAGGAGTTTGGCTAAGAAAAGGAGAGTTATGGGATGATAGCTAGCAGGGTTGATAGGATCTAATCTGGATTCTTGAAGGACAATGGAAAATTTGAATCTTTCCCTTTCTCATTCAGCAGGGACACTGACCTACCCGTGGGTATGTCGTTGTTACCTGGCACACTGGAAGAAACAAAAGCAGCACATTCTCCGTATGTCAATGGATCGTTCCTCTTGCCTTCTATACTTGCTTTCACACCATGACCCCCATTTCTCTCTTTTACTGCCAACTCTCTGGCAAACCACTTGTTCCCCATACCTGTTCACTCTTTAAGATGGTCCATCTGAGTTCCTAAATAAGAATTTTATAAAAAGCTTTTCCATCTTTTTTTCAGGGTTTTCCTCCTTTCTTCTGCTAACCCTACTCATTGGATTTGCAATTCCTAGGTTATAATAATAATAGTTTTACCTTAAAGAGTAACTAGCCTCAGCTCTTATCTTGGTGATCTTCTACAGATATCCAACCTCTGGTCAATTTTTGCCTTTGCCTTTCTTCTCTCAGTGGTCAGTCAGAAATCAAAAGGAAGCAATGTGAAGTATCAGATAGTGCTCTGGTCTTAGAGTCAGAAAGACTTGGGTTTGAACCTTGCTTCGGAGGGTTAGTGATTGTTCAGCCCTAGGCAAGTCACTCAGCTATGTGTAGCCTATTACAAATCCTCACTTGTAAAAGAGGGAGAAGAGCACAATAGGGTTGTGACCAGGACCAAATGAGATGATGAGGCTCTCAAAGGGTGTTGTCAATGAACAAACATTTATTAAACCTCTGCTACGTGCCAGGCACTATGCGAAGTGCTGGAGATAGAAAGGCAATAGATACTCCCAGTTCTCAAAGAGCTCACAATCTAATAGAGAAGATAACATGCAAACAGCTATGTCAAAACAAGCTACAGACAGAATAAATTGGAGATAATCCACAGAGGGAAGGCACTAGAATTAAGGATGATGGGAAAAGACTCCCTAGAAAACAAGGTGGGATTTTAGCTGTGACTTGAAGCCAGGAGGTAGAAATTAGGAGGAGGAACGTTCCAGGCATGGGGGGACAGCCAGTGAAAATGTCCAGCGTTCTGTGAATTGTACGGAACTTGCATTTACAATCTCCCATGAATCCAGCAGCATCCTGGGAAATGTATTATGACACACACTTGAAATTCCATGCAAAGTCTCCCAACTCTGCTCTTCCTCACAGTAAAAAAATACCTTGATATAAACAAAAATTTTGAGCAATACTATGGTGATATGTGCAGAAGTACTTTGCAGACTTTAAAATGCCATATAAATGTGAGTTATTATTTATGCCCTGTCTATCTTACCACCTCCTGTCATAATAAAACCATGTGCATTTATAAAAAAGGAATTTTAAAAGCTGCCTTGTTGCATCCTAAGTAACTGCCAATTCTCCTATCCCAGGCCTGGCACTTTACCTAAGCCCCTGAACTACCCCTCTGTGCCAGACCCAACACATAGTGAGCCCCAGTCAAACCATGTTGACTCCTAATTAGATGGAGAGTGTCAGGAGCAGGACCTGTTGGCTACCGTTTGCAGCCTGGAGCTGGCACCAAAAGGACATCTCAGACTGGCATTTTCTGGGCATTGCTCTGCTTGCCTATTCTTGGAGAGGCTATAAATTATTATCTTGAAGCTTATCTGCCCTCAATTTGGCTCAGGCTTTTTTTTCCTGAAGTCAACCCTCAGCCTTCTGGGGAATAAAGCATTACTTCTTCCAGTGAACACAGAGTCACTGCCCAGGGCCTACATTCTTAGACATGCCCAGGAGTGCATACAAGGTCATATTGTACAGGTGAGCACAAGAGAACATTTTCAGGAATGCATTATGATACAATAGATATTTCTTAAGTAACTACTATATGCCAGGCCCTGTGCTTAATACTGAGGATACAAATAAGAAAAAGAAAGATGGCCCCTGCCCTCAAGGAGCTTATAATTTAACGGAGGAAGAGAAAACACAAAAGAGAGCTAGAAAGTGGGGAAGGAACAATGTACCCAGAATGGGGGCATGATGATAGTGGAGAGGAAGCCAAAGGGTTCAGCTGCTGGGACGTGAAGAGTTTGTTGGGCTTCTGAGTCCTTTTTATATGAAGTTTTGGGGGGGACTATTTTGCTCCTTTCCTCAACCCTCCAATCAGAAGAGCAGAGTACTGAGGGTTCTGAGGAACCTTGAGTGCCAAAACTGAATGCAATATTTCTGATAAGTTTTGAAGAGGGATGTGTTTCTGGATTGTGGACATGATCTTAGAATGTGTGTATATATATGTGTGTGAGAGAGATACACAAATTCACATGTATATATCACATATAAAATACATGTCCTATATAAATATATATGATGTGTCACATAAAAAATGTTATATATGTGACATATAAATACACATGTCATGTGCAAACATTGTGTGTTATATATAAATATATGCTATATGTTATATATACACACATATGCACACATACCTACATACACACATATCTGTGGTTGGGAGAACACTCATGCCTTCTATGAGGCTTGACAACGCCTCCCACAGTGGTCTAGAGATTGCCAGCCCTGTGTCTTGGAGGTCTTTGCTGGTCCTCTATCAATCTAAATTTCAAAAGAGGTTAGAGAAGGGATGGCTAAGTGGCTCAGTGAATAGAGCACCGGCCCTGGAGTCAGGAGGGCCTGGTTTCAAATGCAGACTCAGACACTTAACACTTACCAGCTGTGTGTCCTTGGGCAAGCCACTTAACCCCAATTACCCTACTTCCCTCCTCCAAAAAAAAACAAGAACCAAAAGAGTTTAGAGGAGAAGCTGGACCTCTGGAAAGGAAGAGGGAGGAGTACCCTAGGCCCATGGAGGTCAGGGGATAGAGGTGCAGTGTGAGAATTCACCCAGGGTCTGTCTCTGATGCCACCTCTCACCTACACTCTCCCCCAACTTCCCATTCAATGGAATCCATCCCAGATGCTGGAATTCCTGATTCCAAACTGGTCACGTGTCTATGTCACTGGTGTGTGTGTTGCAGGGGTAATGTTGGCTGTGTGTATTTCAAAACATCTCTATGTGTGATTCTTCCCAAGTCTGCTCCATGCATTTCTGCGTTTCTGTTAGGATCTATGCTTGTACGTGTCTCCAAGCATGTCTCTAAATGTCTGTCTAAGTAGGGATGGCTGTGGAAATGTTTGCAGGTGTTAGTGTCTCTGAATATCCCTCCCTGCCTGTGGGGCTCTGTGGGTGTCTCTAAGTGCACTGGTTCCCCTATACCCATGCGTATCTATAGGTGGGTGTATGAGTGTGGGCAAACATACTGTCCTTGACTGGAGAGGAAACCATTTGTCAGGCAGAAGGAAAAGGGATAATCTCAATGTTGGCTATTCATCTGAGATGATGTATCTCATAGACTATCAAAAAAATTAGGAGAGGTCTTAGAACACAGAATGTCAAAACATAGAACAGGATGTCAGAGCTAGGAGGGGCCTTAGAACACAGCACGTCAGAGCATAGAACAGGATGTCAGCTGGGAGGGACCCTGAAAACCATGTATTCCAGTCCCTTCCTGTATCTTCATTGGCTCAAGAGCCTGTGCCTGGGGTTCGGAACCAGGCTGGTCTCGAGGCAAAACAGTGACGTCATCCAGGGAGAGTTGGCCTCCTCCTCTGCCAGGTTTCACCACCCTGGTCCTTGATCCCTGCCCCCTGTCCTCCCCCTCCTCTTCCTGAGGGAAGCGTCATGTGTGGTCTTGTTGTCTATACTCTAATTTCCAAGGGCAGCATTTTCCAAACAATTTGGCCACAAGGAATTCTTGGACTTGAAATATATTGATGGAATCCATAAATGCTAGTTGGGAGGGGCTGAGAAAATGGAATAGCCAGCCATAAAGAGAAGCTAAGGAAATGTTGGAACAAAATAAGTGAAATTTAAGCCTATTTTCATGCCAAAAAAATGTTGCCACGTGTGATAAATATATTGGCTTCATGTATGATTTGTTCTAGGAGAATATTTTGATGTCAATGATATTTTCTCTTTTAGAGGAAATATCACAGTAGCCCCATGGATAAAGTGTTGGCCTTGGAGTCAGGAAGACCCGCCTCAGAGATGTATTAGCTGTGTGACCCTGAATAAGTCACTTAACCTCTGTTTGCCCAAGTTTCCTCATCTGTAAAGTGGAGACAGTAATAGCACTTGCCTCCCAGCGTTGGCGTGAAGATCAAATGAAATAGCATGTAAAGCACCTGACAAATCTTCAGGTGTCATGTAAACGCTAGCTTTTATTATCTGTCCAAAAGGGGAAGTAGCACTGGCATAAAAGAATTCTCACAGGCCCACCTCCTCACATTGCCCCAGACCACCAGGGTTCAGAGGAACATCTGGGAATTTTGTTAGAGCCCTCACTGCAACTCTTGGAGGGAGATGCTGTTATTATCTTCATTTTACCGTTGTGGAAACTGAGGCAAACAGTGATTAAGTGACTTGCCCAGAGTCACACAGTTAGTAAGTGTCTGAGGCTAGATTTGAACTCAGGAAGGTGAATCTTCCTGATTCCAGGCCTGGAGCTCTATCCACCCCCACTTCTCATAAGGAGAGCTGTGCAAAAGTGGAAGGGGCTGCCTCTCCCTGGAGGTCTCCAAGCAGAGGCTGGATGCCTCCTGTCAGGTAGATTGTAGGGGACATTCTATTTGGTATATGGGGTTGGTCCACATTGCACTGTGATTCTGCAGAGAGCTGACTTCTAGGGTGCTGTCCAACTCGAGAGTCTGTTATATGTGCATTTGCCCAACAGTGGAATGGATAGCAGAGACCCCTTCTTCTCCAAGTTGCACATTGCCTCCCTCCTCCTCTTTTGTGAATGTGCCTGGTCAAGGCCAAACTTGCTATGACCTAATGTACCCATTGGGGTTCCTTATTATTACTCCTGAATGATTCTCTAGGTCCGGGAACTAAACGATGTGGAATTTCCTCACTCTTTCTTGGTGTCCGGGAAGCAGAGGACCTTGGAACTACAAGCCCAGTAAGACATCTTGAGTGTACCCTAAAAGGCCCAGGGGTGGAGAGCAGAAAGGACGCCTGTGAGGTTGGCTGAGGGTGGTGATGGGGAGATGGGCATGACTTTCCTTAATAGATGTGTCCTATTTTGGGGCAGGTCTCAGGAAGAAATGAACACCTGGATCCAGGTAACCTCACCCTCACCCAAGTTAGGAGGTAGGGAGTAGGGAGGGAAAGCAGTCACAGCTTCAGCAGAGAGAACCCCAATAGAGCTTTTCTATCCCGCCGTCCTCAGCTCACAAACACACCCAGAGACCACTTCTCCCAGCACCTTCTCCTTCTGCCAAGTGAATTGAGCTGAAGTCTCTGGCTGTGCTTGTCACAACTCCCTGCCCTTTGCCAGGGTCCCCCCCCCTCAGGGACAGCTAGCTAAATGAGGGAGATGGGCGTTTTCTGTCATTGATCAGTGGGTAGCCCCTCTGACTGAAAAGGATTTCTCCTTTACCCATCACGTTCTGCCTTTTATCATCTTTATTTACGCATATGTTGCCATATTTTGTTTCCCTAGCTAGATTGTGTTTCCCTTTAGGGCAGACACAATTTCACGTTCATGTGTATATCCACTGTGCTTAGTAAATAGTAGGCACTTAATAAATGCTTGCTGATTCATTGATGCCATTGCCACCACCAGCACCATAAGATGGTAAACTCCTTGAGGGCAGGAACGATGTCATTTTTTATCTTTATGTACCTGATGCCCTGCATACAGTAGATGCTTAATAAATGTATGTTGAACTGATTGTGTTGAGAGCCTACAGTGCATCACAATTAGGTACTGAGGAAGATAGAAAAATACATATGACACATAGTCCTCGCCTTCAAGGGACTTAATGTTTAACTAGGTAGATATGGTACAGGAACATCAGCTTACCCGGAAGCATTTAGTAAGCCCCTACTGTGTGCCAGTGCTAAGCAGGAGTACTACACACACAAAGAAAAATAAAGTCCCTGCCCTCAAGGAGCATGTGCTCTATCAGGAAGGATAACAACAGTGTAAGTACTAACTAGGGAGGCATGGTACAGATGCATCAATCAATGATCAGTGACAATTTGTTAGAGTACCAGGCCTAGAGTCAGGAAGGCTCATCTTCCTGAGTCTAAATCTGGCTTCAGACACTTACTAGCTGTGTGACCCTGGGCAAGTCACTTCACCCTGTTTACTTCAGTTTCCTCATCTGGAAAATGAGCTGGAGAAGGAAAAGACAAACCACTCTAGTGTCATTGTCAAGAAAACCCCAAATGGGGGTCATGAGGAGTAGGACATAACTGAAAACTGACTGAACATCAGCGCTGTGTGCCAGATCCTGTATTAGTTCCTGGGGATACAAATACACAGAATTATAAAGCCCCTGCCCTCAAGGAGCATATATTCTATCAGGAAGGATAGCTAACAGTATAAACAGAGCATGATAAATGCCCAAGTTATCCGGTACGGGACATAAGCACTATAGGAGTCAGCTGGAGTGATCCAGGAAGGCTGCATGGAGGAGGTGACTTGAGAGGGACCTTGAATGATAGGGTGGATTTAAATAGACTAAAAGAAATGGGAAGAGACTTTGAGACTTCCTTTATCTCCTCTCTGGAACTATCTTCCTCCTGCTTTGGGGGATGGGCGTTGAGATGTGAAGACTAGTAGACAAGTCAACCTGACCTAAGAAAGACCTCTTAAAAAGCGATTGTGCTCAGCCCCTGCCCAGGGTCCCAGATAGACTCCAGCTAGTGAATTCATCTTCTTTCAGCCACTTGGGATTTCCCAGGTTATTGTGTGACTGTATGGCTGAGGAAGGAAGAGAGAGAGAGATCCGCTGGGAGGCCCAGGGTCCTTGAATATGGGGAACCAACCGCTACAGTTAATATACTATTCTTTCTGTACCCAGGCTTGCCAACGGGCCATTGACCAAGTTGGGAAGCGGCATGAAACCTTCAAAGCTGCTGTCCAGGGGCCTGAGGGAGACACAGAGGAGCATCAGGTAAAGGCACCAAGCCCTGCCCCTCTCCCCAAGAAGACCCCCTATTCCTCTGCTGTAGCCAGGAGTACCTCACACGCATTGGAGACATCTGTGCAGTGTAGGAAGCTCCCACTCCCTCCCCCCCAAAAAAATCTTCCCTACATCTGAAATTTCATGTTTCCAACTTTTCCATTAGGATCTTCTCCCTACAAATAAATTCTGAGTGAGAGGACCCATTCCAGTGAGGGGTTAGTGAAAGAGCAGAGATAGGCAGGATAACAGTGAGAAAAGCACTAAATTAGGCAGGTAGGAGTGTGGGACCTGGAGTCAGAGAGGCTTGAGTTCAAATCCAACATTAGACACTGTCTAGTTGTACCATCCAATGAAAAGTCATTCCTTATCCACTTCACTTTCCTTATCTGTAAAGTAGGGATAGGGCCACTAGATGGTACCATAGTGCACGGAGTGATGAGCCTGGAGGCAGAAAGACTCATCTTCATGAGTTCAAATCCGGCCTCAGACACTTACTAACTGTGTGACCCTGGGCAAGTCACTTCACCCTGTTTGCCTCGGTTTCCTCATCTGTATCTCTGCCAAGAAAACTCCAAACGGGGTCACAAAGTGTAGGACACGAATGAAGTGACTGAGCAACAAAAGTAGGAATAATAATTAGCCTCTACCTCCCAGGGTTGATGTGAGGATAAAATGAGGTATTATTTGTAAAGGGCTTTGTAAACCTTAAGGTATAATATAAATGCTAGTTATAATAAGTAAGTAAATTTATTATTATTATATTATATATATTATATTATAATAATATAATATATTATATTATATATAATATTATTATTATAAATTTAGTAAGTAAATTTATTATTAAATATTAAATAATATTATTTAATAATAATACTATAATAA
>CM053586.1:175243777-175268054 GCA_028646515.1 Pseudochirops corinnae
TTTTTTTTTTGTGATTCTGATCAGTCAGACGCAACTGAAAAACTACTCAGCTCACTAGGCCCTTTACAGATGAGGAAAATGAAGCCCCGAGAATTTAAGTGACTTATTCAAGAGCTCATGCTGAGCAGAAGTAATCATAATAGCTGTCATTCATATGGTACTTTAAGGCTTACAAAGCATTTTACATATTATCTCATGTGATCCTCACCACAACCACGGGAGAGAGGTGTTCTTATTATCATCATCTCCATTTTACAGATGAGGAAACTAAGGCAAAAAGGTTATGAAGTGATTTGTCCAGTGTCACACAGTTGGCATCTGAGGCAGGATTCAAACTCAGATCCCTCTGACTCAATCCACTTTCTCACTTAGCTGCCCTGTAAGAGACAGAGCCAAGGACTCAAACCCAGGTTAAATTCGAATTCTCGGCTCAGGGCTCATTCCCTGCGGATTGCACCTTGTCCAAGGCGTCTCCCTTGGAATCCAGTATATTCGCCCCTTGGTCTCCTAGGGCACATGTTCTCATCAAAGGACCGTGAGGAAACGGCCATGTCTCCTACAGTTTACATGATGACCAGGATAGCATTTCCCCAAATGTCATTTCTACGTGCCAGGTTTTTTCCAACCATAACAAAGGAGTCTTTGAGCTTCATGATCCAAGACCCCTCTCAACAGGGCCCTGGGTCTGAGAAGTGGACAGATGGCACCCAGAGGGCAGGACCGAGTGTGATGAAGCACCAGAGGGCTAAGGCTGAAAGAAAAGATTTACCTGTGCTAAGTCCCTCCCCCGAAGAGCATTAGAGAGCCTATGATTAGTCCTAGATGAGGAGACAACGGCCTGCTCTGACATTCCGTGAATGATACAAAATCAAAGGGACCCCATCAATAGATGTCTCCTCAATCTTGCCCCTACCTTCTGGCAGGGACATAGAGAGCCTAGCCCAGACAGATGGTGGGTTTGTCCTGTTCTTCTATAGAGTAACAGAATTGGAAGGAGTTTCATAGGTCACCTAATCCAGGGGTATGTTGGAGCTAGATCAGATAGGTTAACTAAGAGCCAATTGTTAAATTGTCCATGTAAGCATTTATACCTCTGAAATCAGCAAAGCTACAAATCAGGACTTGATTTATTGCTACATTTAATCCATAGAATTTAAGAAAGCTTAATCCACCAAACTTTAAAAAATCTTGGATTTAAGAAAATGATGGAGAAAATATTAATAATGCAGATTGTGTGTCTTACATACATTTTTTCCTTGATGAGCTGGTTGTTAAACATTCACCAGTACACCTCTGACCTAGTCTAACCTGTACCTGAGCAAAGATATCATAGTATAGTGGCTAGAATGCTGGACTTGGGGTCAGGAAGACCTTGGCAGTCCCATATCCCAGTGACAATGAGTCTCACTCCTTTGAGCCCCACTCTCCTACCAGGAACAAGTAGCGCTCCATGGTGCTGCTATGTCTGAAGGAGATCTTCTGGATGGGGCCTTCCTGGAGCAATTCATTGGAGGGATCCACAATATTGTCCTCAAGGCCCAGACGCTGGTACACATCCCACAGGTTCTGTAGACGCTCCTGGGGAAGGAGAGAGAGAAGGAGAAAACCCAAAAGAGGAAGGACATGAAGGACATCCAGCCCATTTTGTATCCCTTGGTTCTTAGGGAGAACCTGGATCATAAAGGTCCAGAACTCTCTGACCTCTAGAGCTGGAAACCCCCTGAAACATGCAGACAAGGAAGCTGAACGAGACATTTTGTCTGAAAAGGATGTTTTTAACCAGAAGGCATAGATCTAACTTGGGAAGGTTTCTCTGTATGGTGATAGCATATATCAGAAGATATAAGAGAATATGAGTGAACACCTATTCCATAACTTTACACAGACTGTCCCCATGCCTGGGATACCTTCCCTCCTCACCTCCACCTCTTAGCAAATGAAGTTTCTAACTGAGCTCAAATGGGATCTCATACACCAGGCCTTTCCCTTTTTTTTGAAGGTTTATTTTTAAATTATATTTTATTTTTTCAATGAACAAAAACTAATTTTGGGGGTGGCTAGGTGGCACAGTGAATAGAGCACCAGTTCTGGAGTCAGGAGGACATGAGTTCAAATCCAGCCTCAGACAATTAACACTTACTAGCCATATGACCTTGGGCAAGTCACTTAACCCCAACTGCCCAGCCTTTCCTCCCTCCAAAACAAAACAAAACAAACTAATTTCCTCTCCCTCTTCTCCCATCACTGCGGAAAAAAAGAGAAGCAAAACTATTGTAACAAATATACATAGGCAAGCAAAACAAATTCCAGTATGGTCACGTCCAGGAAATATATGACTCATTCTTCATCCTGAGTCCTTCATCTCTGCCAGGAAGTGAACACTCTGCTTCATCTCTGGTCCTGAGAGGCCTTTCCTGATCTTATCATCTGCTAGTGTTGCCACTAGGAATTATTTCTATTTACTTATGTGTTTTCAAGTGTTTCCTCTGACAGAATGTAAGCTCCCAAAGTGTTTACTTTGGTAACACCAGCACCTTGCTTAGTCTCTGGCCTATAGTAGGAACTTAACAAATGCATGCTCATGGGCTGATTGATAGGGATGAGGGGATGAGGGTGTGTTAGTAGATAACAGGATCCAAGGGACATAGTAGCTCTCAGGGAAAGGGGACCCAGAGTAAGTCAGGGATGAGGAAGTACAGGTATGAGGGATCATCCCCCCTGCTGAGGGCTGAAGGTCCCAGCTCACCATCTCAGTGATGGCTGCGTTAGAATGCTGAGCAGCAGAGAAGATCATGTCCAGAGCTTCTGAAAGAGAGAGTCATAAAGTCACAAAAAGGGTGGATGGTGAAAAGACTTGCTTTCTGAAACCTAGGACACTAAGACTGGTGAGGAGGAGGGAGGTGGTTCTGAATTCTCAGAGAGGCTCTTTAGAACCAAAACAAAAAGGCAGGTCTAGAATGGGTTATTGGAGGAAAAAAGGACTATTTGGGGCCAGTTTCTAAGCTGGGAGGCTGACGTCAGTAAGAATACCCATCTTTTTTCCCAACTGACCCCCGCTCCTCAACTTGTCGGGGGACTCCTGTTAGAGACAAAGCCCTGGGCAAAAGGGTCAAGGAGGCATACATAGGGTAGACAGTACCAAGGGTTCACAGTGGGGGGAGTGGGGGGAGAAATGCCATTTAATTTAATAATCATTTATTAAGTGCCTACTATGTACAGAGCCCATGTTAAGCAGCCTTAGTTTAGAATAATTCCTGAATCTCTTTCTTTAGGTTTAGATTTCTCACTGCAGGGTGTAAAGACTGTAAGCTCTTTGAGAATAGGAACTGAGCCTTATATGTTTTTCTTCTTTCCTAGCAGGGGCTATCTCCAGTGGTCCTGATCTATATCTTGATGTAATGGTAATGGTAAGTTGAAGATCTCCCCTGCCCCTTAGTAGGCTGAATGTAATCATATGGAGGCTATAGTGGGAGGAGTTTGCTGAACAGGTGGAGCAGAAAATTAGTCAGAGAAGTTAGAGCAGAGGGAAAGAGAGGATGCAGAGAAGCAGACAGCTAGGATTGTGTTTGTGGGAATGCTCAAGCAGGGGGAAGGCTTGGGGTTGGTGGTGCCCTCTGCAGTGTTATTGTGTATAGATTTCTTTGTTGCTATGATGGATTTGGCTTTGTGGTGCTTGAATAAATGTTTTGGTTCTGTCCTCCATGTGGAGAGTCTGTTATATTTTGCAATTTAGAACTACACCGGCATATTCATATTGCTATCAGAGCTGTGAATACTGCCTTGGTGATACACTTGCCATTGGACCCAGATAGCTCTGGAGGAAAAAGTAAGGCTGGTGACCTTGTACAGCCCTCCCTCCCTTAAATCCAATTCACTTGCAGATCATGGTATCATCTTCCTGATGTCATGGTCCTCCTCAAGAATGAAAGGTAAACAACAACAATAAAAATATCTCTCCTAGAGCCTGCCTCTGTTTGTTGCCCATAGTAGGTGCTTGATTCCATTTGACGAATATTAACAGAACACAGAAATAAATAAGCCATATCTGATTCTTCCTTCACAACATGACTAATGGGGAAATATGTTTAATATGACTGTACATGTTAAATCTATATGAGATTGCACTGCCGTCTCGGAGAGGGCAGAGGGGAAGGAGTTTGTAAAATCTGTAACTCAAGATCCGATAAAAGTGAATGTTGAAAACTAAAAATAAATTTTTTAAAAAAGAAATAAGATATAACTTATAGCACATGTAGGGGAATAAAATAAGAATACAATCATAGAATAAGGCGTACAAGGTGGGATACGAGAAGGTCCTAAGAGAGGCACAAGCAAAGCATTACTGATGGGGGCTCAGAACAGGAAACAAGGTCAACTGGACATTGAATAACTGACTGAATAAATGAATAAATAGCTCCGTTCATAGCTTTCTGTCCAATATATCCCTCCCACATCCCCAGAGCTAAGACCTTACTCTGGGCATCCTCCTGGTCCGGGGCATCAGGGGGCAGCTTCTGCACATACTCCTTCAGCAGCAACTCATAGCGAGGGATCCTTTGCACCGGCTCCAGCATGTGATGTTGCAGGGTGAGGTTGCCAGAGACCTCGCTGTTCTTGGGGGCAAGAAAGGAAACAAGGGGAGTGGGAGTGGAGGGAAGGTCAGACTGCTACTCAGCCTAGATGGGGCAGAATGCAGATATCCCAGGCCTGGGGGTGGATCCAGAGGGAAATGAATGGTACAGGATGGGGTAGTGGGAAGATTCAGGAGACCTGGATTCTAGCTCTGCCCTGAAATTCCTGTGTGATCCTTGCCCTCTCTGCACTCAGTTTCCTCCTCTATGAAGGAAAGAGTTGGACAACATGACCTTTAAGGTTCCTTCCAGGTTCCTTCAAGCTCTAGAATTATATGAATTTGCCTAGAGATATTCATAGTTTGGGAGGGTAGTGACAGAGTGGGAATCTGATGGGCCAGTACGTGCTGCCCCCATTCACCTGAAAGGGAGAGGCGGGAAATGAAGCCAACAGAGCAAGAGCAGGCTGGCCAACCAGCTGACCAGGCTCCAACAATGACTTGGTTTATTGTGTGGCATACATATGAAAGAGCTAAGGAGCAGGTATTTTCCTCAGGCCTCAGTTTTCCAAATGATGATGTGGGAAGGATGAGAATTTGCTCCCTCTTCATTTGAGATGTCAAGGGTGGACCTGCCTCCCTGTCTTTCCCTTCCCATCCCTGTGCCCATTCTGTCCCTCCTCCCACCCTCGCTCTAGCATCTAGAGCTTTAGGCTCTCCACCTGGATTCGAGTGATGACCTCTTGGAAGGGCGGGCACTTCTCCATCCATACGGCCAACAGCTCTGCTGCCCGCTCAAAGTTCTTCACATACTCGCTGTACATCTTCAGAAAGGGCGCCAATTTCTGGATCACATCACCAATGCGGGGGACGGCAGCCCTGTGGGCACCATAGCTCAGTCTTCTGCTCATTCCAAGGACCTCATCCCTTTTCTTCAGGCCTTTGGACCAATAGTATCTAGGTTTTGTGGTGCCATGGGCAAGACACTGATTGGACTTGGAATTAAGAAGATTTGGGTTTCATATCCCACCCCTGATACTTACTTTGTGACTCTTGGTGTTGCTTAACTTTTCTGGGCCTCAGTTTCCTCATATGTAAAATAATGGAATTGGGCTCAACGAGCTTTAAGATCCCTTCTCATTCTAAATCTATGACCCTATGATTGAGATATGACAAAAGTTGCCAATAATCCTCATAGATCAGGCCAGCCCTGATGTCCTCCAGGAAGAAGTAACTCTGATGACACACACATGTGACAGGATGGTTGTCTGTTTCCTAGTAGTTAGAGTTCCCATTTGGATAACAAACTCCTTGAAGGTAGGGGCTGGGCCTTCTATTTCTGTGACTCCCTTTTAGCACAGAGATGACCACATAGTAAGCTCTTAAGCTATATTCATTGGAGTTTATAGCTCGGTCTGTAAGACCAGTCTCAGGATCCCTCTCTGATCTTTAACTCTAAGAATTTTAGAACTGAATGATCATCAGTTTTAACCCCCCAACTCCTTTTTTGGGGGAGAGGGGGCAGGAGGTAGGGATCTTCACTTGCATGGGGGAAATTCACGTGTGGAACATTCCACCAACAATGCAACTCATCTGTAACTTGGCCTTTGAAATTTGGTTTCTGAGAGGTTAAGGAGTGCTAATACTAGTAATGGTTAATATTTATGGTTAATATATTCTCCCCAGGGAGACCCAGCCACCCTGACTCACCAGTCATCCACACGCCTTTGAAGCTCTGGGAGGAAGAACTGGGAGTGGAATTGGTGAATGGAAGAGATGTTGGAAAAGATGAGTTTGACAACATCTTCAGAGAAAGCCTTGCTGCTCCGAGCCTCCTTCAGCAGCTCCTCAAAGAAAACCTTAAGGCAGAATTCATTCAGAGGATGGGAGAGTGGTCCAGGCAGCCAGGGAGCCCTCTTAAGAAAGAGGTACCCTGTCTGGCTCAGAGAGCAGCACAAAGAGATGGGGAAAGCCAAGGCAGGAAGCTGGTGACCTGCCCAAGGTCGCACAGCCAGTATCTGATGGGCACTTCTGATGCTGTGTAAGGTTTTATATTGACAAAGACCTGAGATCTTTGTTTTATAAGAGATTTATATTCCCTCTTCCTACTAGAATTCAGAAGTTGGGAGACTATCTCTTACTATTTTAAAATGTAAAAACTATTCTTAGTTCACAGGCCGTACAAAAACTGGGGTCAAATTCACTGTTCATAGTTTTGTGACTCCTGTATGAAATGATCAACTCCATAAAGGAATAGAAACCTTCTCTAAGGGTGAGATTATGAATTCAGAGCTGAAAGGAACCTAAGAGCTATTTATTCTATCACCCTCATTTCATACATGAGGAAACTGAGGCCCAGAGAGGACTTATCCAAGGCCATATACATAATAGTTAGCTGACATGTATATATTGCTTACTAGGCAGCTAGGCTTGCAGTGGATAGTGTTCTGGGCCTGAGATCAAGAAGACCTGAGTTTGAATCCTGCCTCAGACACTTACTAGCTGTGTGGCCCTGGGCGAGTCACTTAACATCTGTTGGCCTCAGTTTCCTCATCTGTAAAATGGGGTAGTAATAGCACTCACATCACAAAGCTGTTTTGAAGATCAAACAAGGTGATATTTGCAAAGAGCCTATTTGCCATAGGTACAGAGTTTGTGGTTTCTCAGTCATTTCCAACTCTCTGTGACCCCATTTGGGATTTTCTTGGCAGAGATACTGGAATGGCTTGTCATTTCCTTCTCCAGCTCATTTTACAGATGAGAAAACTGAGGCAAACTTAAAGTGACTTGCCCAGGGTCACATAGCTGGTAAGGGTTTGAGGCCAGATTTGAACTCATAAAGAGGAATTAGCACTCTACTCGCTGGGCCTCCTACCTGCCCAGGTGCATAGTAGGTACTATTTAAATGTTAGCTTTTATCATCATCATCATCATCATTACCATCATTTGCTGCTGCAGCAGCATTTTTACTAGCTGTATGACCTTGGGCAAGTCATTTGACCTGTTTGCCTTAGTTTCCTCATCTTTAAAACATAGATAATAATAGCACCTACCTCCCATGGTTATTGTGAGGATCAAATGAGATCATATTTGTAAAGCACTTAGCACATAGGAGGTGCTTTACAATGAGTTATTATTATTATTATTATAGTTATTCCTACTTATTAAGGAGGAAGTAGCTGAGCAGGGATTTGAGCCCATGTCTCTTGACTTCAAAGCCAGCACGCTTTTCCACTGTTGCCACACTCATTCCCCGCCTCAGTGCCCAGCACACTGTGCTCTCTCAATGCAGAAGGTATTTAAACACGAACCTGGAGGAGCCCTGAAGGTGGAGATTGGAGACGGGGCATGTCAATCACTCACCTGATCCAGCAGATGGAGGCGGGACACGTAGGTCTGTTCTGTCTCCAGGAGCTCCCTGACAATTTTATTCTCTTCTGGCTCCTGCAGCCGAGGAGGCAGGTTGGGGGGTTAGGAAATAGAAAGGAGCATTTTCCCCAAGGACGGGGTCCCAAGGACAGGGCGGGAGGCAGTGGGAGGCAAACTCCCGTGTTTAACAGTAAAGCCCTTCCTATTCTGGCTCCAGCCTACTTTCTAGACTTATTTCCCATCAGTCCCCGTCATGTTCTCAGCATCCCGTCCATATCTCTAGCCCTGCTGGGGCCCCTGTGCCTGGAATGCTCTGGTTCCCAGAGTTCCTCGGCTTCCTTCCAGGCTCTGGTCAGCGGCCACCACCTTCAGACATCCCTTCCCACTCCCTATAGAAATTAGTCCGCCCTCCTTCGGTTTATATTGTAGTCACTTATTTGTTCATCTGTTGCACTACCTAGAACGTAAGACGCCTGATGGCAAGAACTGCTTTTACTTTTTGTCTTTGTCTCCCCGGGGCTTAACATAGTGCCATTTGTAGGCACCTATTATGTATTTGTTGAGAGAACTAGGGACACTACCTAATAGCCAGGAAGACTTGAATTCAAATCCTGCCTCAGATTCAAAATAGCAGTATGACCCTGGACAAGTCACTTACCCTTTCTCTACCTCAGTTTCCTCATCTGTAAAATAGGGATGGTAACAATAGCACCTACCTTCCTGAGTATTGTGAGGACCAAATGAGATAATATTCACAATGTAGCACTTTGTAACCCTTAAGGCACTATATAAATGCTAGTTAATGTTACTAAATAGTATCCAGGCAGCCAACTTGGGTTCATCCTAGGCTTTTATTGTTACCCCCTCAAATCACCAACAATTTTTATTATTATCACTAATAAATTCTTAACATAATAATCCTGAACATTTCACATTATTATACTGGTAACATACTAATACTCATTCATGATGATAAGTAATAATAGTATTAATAAAAATGCTTCATATTTGAATAGCACTTTGTACTTTCCCAAGTACTTTTACATACATATTGGATTATCTCATTTGAACCTTAGACATCCTCATGAGACAGGTGTTATACCCATTTAGGTGGGGAGACTGAGTCCCAGGTAAATAAAATTATTTGCCCAGGGTCACCCTAGTCAATGGAAAAGTCAGAGCTACAACCCAGACCTCCTACCTCTCAGTTGAAGGCAGTTTCAAGTATATCATCATTTTGCCTCTTCCGAAAAGAGAGAAAGAAAGGCTTCACATGTGGACAGACCCCAGCTCACAGAGGGAGATGGGGAGAAACCCAGGAAAGAACCCAAGCATTTAACTACTTAAATGCTGCCTTTGATGGTCAGACAACTCTCTCTTGGAGGGCTGCTCACTCCCAAGTGAGTCCAGACTGCAGCTTCTCACACTCTATTTTTTTTCTTTTTGGAGGGAGGAAGGCCGGGCAATTGGGGTTAAGTGACTTGCCCAAAGTCACAAAGCTAGTAAGCATTATGTATCTGAGGTCACATTTGAACTCAGGTCTTCCTGACTCCAGGGCTGGTGCTCTGTTCACTGCGCCACCTAGCCACCCCTGCTCACACTCTTTAAGGTGTGATGACAAGTGAATAAGGGAGGATGGACAGCAGGGTCACCTCCCTCACCCCAGCATCAGCTCTTAGGAACCTGCATTCTGATGTTTATTGGAGCTTCACATGACTTCCTCCAGCCTCCGCCTGAGATCTTATTCTTCAGGGAGTTCAGTAACCTGGTGCTGACCACCCGGTGGCCAGGTCCCAGTTTGTCTTCCAGACTCTCCCTTTGCCAGGGCCCTGGAGTCATATCAAGGAGGGGTTCCATAAGAGTCTGGGGTTTCTTGGGCGTGGAGCCACAGTGCTCTTGTCCAGACCTGGGGTCTTTGGTCTCAGCTCCTGGGGTCCCAAGAAGGCCTGGAGAGAACGGTGTGAGCTGTTCCACCCTGGAGGAAACAGAGTAGCTTTTGGGAGAAGGTCTGTTCTTGCCTTTCTGCTTGTGGGAGGCCCTGGATATGTGACACAGAACCACAGAATAATGTTTTTAAATTTTAGACTGGATGGTTTCTTTTTTCTTTTCTTTCTTTTTTTTGGGTGGTGGAATTGAGGGAATTTTTTAAAAATTTATTTACTTCTAGTTTACAACATTCAGTTCCACAATCCCTTGAATTCCAAATTTTCTCCCTGTCCCTTTCCTCCCCCCTCCCCCCCCCCATGGCAGAATGCAAGACTGGATGGTTTCCAGTGTCCTTCCTAACTTTAAATTATTTCAGATACCTGTGTCTTAAGAAACTGAACAGGTATGTTCATGTAGGAAAGACCAGTTAAAGCAGCTGGTAAGCTGAGGATTGGAAAGCCCGGGGAGTAAAGACCCACACTCTCCCCTTCCCACCACCACAGGCGGGAGATGGAATGTCTAATCTTCTCCCTCTTCTGAGTTTCCAGCTCCCAGTTTCAGATCTTTAGAACCTCAGAAGTCATCTAATGCAGCCCTCACATTGATGATAAGGAGAAGTGAAAACAAGTTTTCCATCACATCCATCACCCACCCTGCTCCTGTCCCTCAGGTCACTCTTTCTCAGGAACCTCAGCTTCTCAACATGAGTCAAAGCAGACTTTTTGTCTCTTGTCTTTGGGGAACAACTTACTTCCCTGTTTAAACACACACTTTCAGACAGGAACTTGTGCACTGACACGGAATCCTATGTAGTCTTCACACACACATAAACAAAAAGAATCTTGTACACACTCACATGTTTGTAAAACTTGTTCACATCTTCACATGCATATGTGTCCTCAACAGGTACCCATCTGGCCATAGCGATGTCTAAAACAGTCTACCAGGTCCCACTATACCCAATTCTTCACTCTTAGGCCCATATATAAAAGACAATGGGTGATTAATCGGGGGAGGATTTCTCTTCGGGTTCAACCTCTCATAGGTGTTTAATAAATGCTTGTTGACTTGAGCACTGCAGCCCTTTAAATTTAAAGGGAGAGGTGTTTTAAATACCCAGTAATCAATTAGACCCAGAGAGAGAACAATGTGAGTAGAGTATGAGAAAGAGAGAGAGAGAGAAAGAAAACGAGAAAGAAAAATGTGAAAGAATAAGAGAGATGAGGAGGTAGAGAGAGAGAATAAGAGGTTGAAAAAGAGAATGAAAGAGATAGTGTGAACAATGTGAAAGAGAATGAGAGAGAGGAGGAAGCAGAGAAAGAGAATAAGAGAGAAGCTGAGAAAGACAGAGGGAGAGAATGAGAGAGACTCAGAAAAAGAGTGAGAGAGAGAACAATTTGAAAGAGATAATGAGAGAGAGAGGAGAAAAAGAAGAGTAAGAGAGGAGGAGGTGGGAGAGAGAATAAGACAAAAAGAGAATAAAAGAATGAGAAAGAGAGAGGGAAACAGGGAAAGAGAAAGAGAGGAGGGGAGAGAGAAAAGGGAGAGACAGAAAGAGAGAGGAGAGAGAAGAGAGAGACAGAGATGAATAGAGACAGAGAGAGGAGAGACAAAGGCAGAGAGAGAAGAGAGAGACAGAAAGAGAAAGAGAGAGAGAGAGAAAGTGCACTTCTGTTGAGCCTAGTGATTTACATCTAAGAGAGGTGATGCCACCTCACCCCCAACCTAGAAGGGGAATAAATGGAGAAAGAGAACTGGGGAGGCAGGGATGAGATTGAGAAACTCTCCACTTCCCTGCTTCTCCTGAACTTGGTCTACATAGCTTGACTTTGTTTCTTGGCTTGCAGTATTTTTAAATGGTTAGGAAACTAAGCAAGTCCTATTTAAATATAATAATAACATAGCCCTTTACAACTTCCCCAGTACTTTCCCAACACCAGCTCTCTGAGGTACCCCTGTTACCACTGCCAGATGAAGAAGAGGGCTAATAATATATCAGAGTCAGTATTCTACCCGAGCCCTCACCTGGCTCTGGTTCTCTAGTCAAGGACTCACCACATCATGTTGTCTAAGGGATGTTCTCAAGGTCCGTGAGGTTGGTCAATATCTTTTGTCCCCATTCATGTGATTACCACCTTAGTTCAAGCTTGCTTTACCTCTTATTCAAACTATTGCATTAGCTTCCTAATTGGTCTCCCTGCTTCCACTGTCTCCCCTCTCTAAAAGTCAATCTCCTGCTCAAGAATCTTCAATGGCTCCCTATTGTCTTTAGAATAAAATATAAGATCCTTACCTTGGAAAGGGCAATTAAAGATCTTTTCAGTTTGACTCCAGTCTATCTTTCTAGGTTTTAATTTAATTTTTTATTTAATTTTCAATTTCAATTCTTGGACTATTAGAATGAAGCCTTCAAAGAGGTTTTGCCTCCAGTGGGGAGGCTTTCCTGAAGTCTCTAGCTGTTGGTGCCTCCTCTTTCCTCAAATAATCTTTTATTTATTTTTCCATTTACATATTGCATTTCTCCACTGGAAGGTGAGCTTCTTGGGATGATTTCATTTTTGTCTTTGTAAACCCAGCCCATAAGATCTTTGATATTTTAATGGAACTGTTATCTCATCTATGTGGGCTTTCCCACAATGCACATCATCACTTATGTATGATTCCTGCCATTCAGTGTAAATCTTCTCTGTGCCATCCCATAAATTAACCTTCCCCAAGATGGAAGATCTACCCAGTGTTCTGGTGGCTCTTGCTGGAGATGTCCTGTGTGAATTCTGGCAGAGGATGCAGCCCAACCTCACTTTCATCACCCAGTTCTCTGATGATACAGGACATCACTTCTTAAGCAGAATTCTTCATCGGGAATGTCTTGCAGACTTACTTATGTCCACCATGCACTTCTCTGGGACCCTTTGGCTATTTGTTCTTGTGTCTGATTCTTCGTGCCCTCATTTTGTTTTTTGTGGCAAAAATACTGGAGTGGTTTGCCATTTCCTTCTCCAGTTCATTTTATAGGTGAGGGAACTGAGGCAAACAGAGTGAAGTGACTTGCCCAGGGTCACACAGTTAGGTTGGTTTTGAATTCAGGAAGATGAATCTTCCTGATTATAAACCCAATGCTCTATCCATTGTGCCACCTAGCTGACACTCTTGGTAAACTACAACTTTAATTTTTGTGGGGGCAAAGGAGGGAACCACTGTTATTTCATGTGGTACAATATCAGTGGAAGAATATCATTGTTAAAAAGATGGACTTTTGCTTCAGGGACAAACTTAGAGTCATTAAAAACACAATACAATTTTCCCAAGGTAACTCAGTCTGCTTTCTCCTTCTGTTAGAATCTGGACCTAATTCATCATCAACTTGCAGCACCCACCCAATCCATCACCCATCCAGCTGCTAAAGTACAGGTTAGACCATATCATTCCCCTACTCGATAAACTCCAGTGGATCCCTATTATCCCTAGAATCAAAAATAAAATCCTCTGCTTGGCATTTAAAGCCTTTCCCAACATGAACCCTTCATGCCTTTCCAGTCTCCTGACTTTTTACTTCCATCTACACACTCTACAAAGGGCAGCTAGTGGAACAGTGGACAGAGTACTGGGCCTGAAGTTAGAAGACTCATCTTCCTGAGTTCAAATCCAGCCTCAGACACCCTCTAGCTATGTGACCCTAGGCAAGTCACTTAGCCCTGTTTGCCTCAGTTTCCTCATCTATAAAATAAGTTGGAGAAGGCAATGGCAAACCACTCCAATATCTTGGGGTCATGAAGAGTCAGACATGACTGAAATGACCGAACAACAACAAAGAAGTGACCCATGGTAAATCAGCATCTATGAAAACGATGTATGGCCTTCTCATTCCCTCATCACCAATGCCGTTAGTGCTTATATAGATGTTTCTCATAAAAAATGTTTTATCAATAAGAATGGAAGCATATGGGTCAGTAGTTGTTTATATTCTCTTTGGTCACCTTTATCAAAATAATAATAAAGTCCAAGAACTTTTCTAGAATCTTCCACTTCTCAAGTGCAGGGCTCTTTCCACACAACACCATGTTGCCTTCATTTTAAGCACAAAAATGTACCAAGTCAATCAAGAGTGCTGTTTGATTACCCAGGTTTGGACACATCTTTCTTGCCTAAGGGCCCCTCAGGAGTAGATTCCTTGAGTTAGAAAGACTCTAGCATCCCTGGCCAGTGCCCCCTTTTAATTCAATTCAGTTTTAAATTTAATTAATCATTTTACTAAGTGCTCATAGTGGGTGCTCTGCTAAGCAAACACTAGCAGGAGACTAGCTAGCTTGGTGCAGCATTCCAGTGGAGAGGTTTGATCTGGGAGTTCCCAGATAAATTTGATGAGCTTTCAAGGTGGGGAGCCTTGGTTTGGAATCTTGATTCTTTTTTTGGAGGGTATGGACATGTCCAAAGACGTGTGTGTGTGTGACAGACAGATGAGAGAAAATGAAAGAAAGAGCCAGAAAGAGAAAAGAGAGAAAGGGAGACAAAGAGAGGAAGGAGAAAGAGAGGGAGAGAGAGAAAAAAAGGAGAAAGAGGGGGAGAGAGAAAGGAGAAAGGGAGAAGGAAGGAGGGAGAGAGAGAGAGAGAGGGAGAGAGAGACTGGAACCTACTGAGTCAAGGGGTATATATAGGAATTGGCCCTATCATGTTCCTTGATCTCTGTGGCTAACAATTCTAAAAATGATGAGAGATGATTTCCATCCCATCCCCAGATAATTCTCTCTCCTGATATGAGCTGAGATCTCTCTCCCAGCCAGAGACTTGATTATTTTTTTTTAAATTATTTTTGTCTGCATGCATGTATGTATATGTGTGTTTAAATTTTTTAATTTTAATTTCATTTAATGTTTATTAATTTTTAATATTTTAATTTTTCTGATTTGTGCTTGGTAAATGGGTTTCATCATCAGTCACTATTTGTAATAGTCTTTGGTGTAACCAGTATTTTGTGGGAAAAAGTCAAGTTGATGAGTATAAGACTGGAGCAGGGAACCTGCAGCCTGGTGGCCCCATGTGGCCCTCTAGGTCCTCAAGTGTGGCCCTTTGACTAAATCCAAACTTCACAAAACAAATCCCTGTAATAAAAAGGGATTCCCCACCTCTTATACTATAAGCTAAGGGCTACCCGCATCCCTCTCCCCCCACCCAAGAATGACAAGAAAACCAGCTTTTGTCCTGAATCTATCCTCCCTCCAGATCAGAAATATTTAATTGGTGGCACATCAATATCATTCCAGCTGTAAAGCTATCTGGGAGACTGGAGAAGAGATTTCTCAGCCTTGTTGGTCCTGAACTTTCCCTGTACCTGCCTCCCAGACATCTGGTTGTCAGTGTGAACATGGTCTTCCCACTTTCCACAACATAGACCAGACCCTAAGTCAAATCTATCCATACAACTTGTGAACTGCTTCTATGTATAAATATATTTATATGTTATATATTATAGACAATAGATAATAGCATAGTATTAGTATATGTAACAAACATTTAATTTATATATTATAAATATATAATTTAAAATTATTTCTATGTGGAAGCAGTTCACAGGTAGCATGGATAGATATGATTATATTATCTAAATATGTAGATATTTAGATAGTATATGTTTACATGTATATGTATATGGACATTTATACTAGCCAGTATGTATGTGCATGTACCCAAGGATGTACCCAGGTGGCTCTGGAGGAGAAAGTGAGGCTGATGACCTTGCACAGCCCTCCCTCACCCAAATCAAAGTCATGTCATTATCTCCCTGATGCCATGCCCTTTCTTAGAACAAAGGACAAACACAATGTATTTGCTTATGTGTATATGTGTGTATGTGTGTGTGTGCCCAGGGAGCCAATTGTTAAATTTTCGACAAGTTTCATCTCTATTTTTCAGAGAGCCAGTTGTTAAACATTTATCAACACACCTCTGTACCTTATAAATACATACAAGAAAAGGAATTCTTTCTATAGCATACACAACAAGTGGTCATTCAATCTCTATTCCACTATCTCCAAGGAGGGGGATCCTTAACCCCTCTCAAGGCACCTCATAACCCATTAGAAGACTTAGGTGACCTGATGAAAAATGAGATAAATAGCACCATAGAAACATCCCACACAAGGACTATAACATCATGGAAATGCAAACAACAACAAGTACATAAATGCATGGGAGCACTGTAATCATAGTTACTGAGCTTGACTCCAAAGACAACAAAATGCATCTTCTGAAGGACCAGAGAGAGCCGCTTTTCAAAGTAAGGCCAATGTGTCTGTTGGTTGAATTGAATGTGTTTGTTTGTTACAAAAGAAGGCTTTTATTTGGTAGGGGGAGGAAGGCAGAAGGGGAAGTGTGGAGGGGAGAGAGAGTGCTTGTGGGTGTGTGGGTGTGTGGGTGTGAGGAGATGGGGTCAGTAATTGTGATACAGAAAACAAAAGACCAAAAGGAAGAAAACAGTGTTGAAGAAATGTTTTGATTTTGTTTTTAAATACACAAAAGAGGCTGGAAGTAAGCTGAGAAAAGACCACAGGCAGTTTTGTTACTATTAACATACGTTTTTAAAAAACAACCCAGACTAACAGAAATTCTTCACATACAGTTCTTGTTTTCTGTTTTTCTTCACGTATTGAAATGATCGGGTTGGCTGAAGTTTGTTAAATTCATAACAAAAAATAAAATACAAAACTAAAGTGTATCTCTCTCTCCCTTCTTTGTAGCAGACTACAACGGTTTGGAAGGTTTGGAAAAGGCAGCTGAAAGGCTCAGTGGACAGAGCGCTGGGCCTGGAGTCAGGAAGAGCTGAACGCAAATCTGGCCTCAGACACTCACCAACTGTGGGACCCTGAGCTTTGAAAACACTTGACCCTCTTTACCTCAGTCTCCCCGTTTATAAAATGATCAGGAGAAGGAAATGGCAAACCCCTCCAGTATCTTTGCCAAGAAAACCCCAAGAAGAGTCACAAAGAGTCAGATACAACCGAAGAACAATTCAACGACAACAAAAATGTTTTTGCCACACCCCATACTGACTTGAGTTCGAATACCACCTCTGAGGGATCCTGGTTATATGACACTGGGCAAATCGCTTAAGTTCTCATTGCTCTGGGAGAAGGCAAACCATGCCTTGGCAAGCCGGGGTTTCCTCACCTGGGAGACCTCCATTCCAATGGAACCACAAGTCTAACCCCTATCCCTATCTATAGACAGCTTAAGACCAGGGCATCTTCCCTGGGACTATCTTCTCCAGATCCAAGGTCCTTTTAGGCCTGCCTCTCACTGAGTACATCTGTTAGCCATCACAGCTGGCTGCCCACTAGGCTCCAACTCTGTTGCTCCTGCACATGGGTGTGCTCCTCCCTTACCTCCCAGCACTGCTACCCCCCCTCCCCCCGCCCAGGACTCTGGGATCACTTCCTTTCTCCCCTGAAGCTCACGTTCATTTGCTCTCTTTCTCTCATTTTTAACAGTCCCTTATACTTTCCAAAGCCTCTCGACAGATCTCACCTCTTTTGGCTTTCCCAATATCCCTTCAAGGTATTTTGTTGCTGTTCAGTATGAAGTCATGTCCAACTCTTCCTGACCCCATGGACCATAGCACACCCTTCTATCCTCCACTATTTCCTGAAGTCTGTCCAAGCTCATGTTCTTTGTTTCCATGACACCATCTATCCATCTCATCCTGTGCCGTCCCCTTTTCCTTTTGCCTTCAACCTTTCTCAACATCAGGATCTTTTCCAGGGAATCCTGTCTTCTCATTATGTGGTCAAAGTATTTAAACTTCAACTTCAATATTTGACCTTCCAGAGAATCACCTGAATTAATTTCTGTAAATAGTAATCGATTTGATTTTCTGCAGAGGAAGAAACTGAGTCTCATAGAAGCAAAGCAACTTAGCCAAGATTACAAGTAAATGAAGTTGGACAGATTAGCATTTGGAACTGGGAAGCATCCTAAGACTTGTCTAATCCAACTCTCTCCTTCTAAGGAGAAGGCAACTGAGTCCTAAAGAGCAGGAATAACTTCCTCAAGGACACACAGCAAGTGCATATTGTACTCAGTCCAGAGTCAGGAAGACTTAGGTTCAAATCCAGCCTCAGACACTCACCAGTTGTGTGACCCTATGTAAGTCACTTAACTTTTTCTGTCTCAGTTTCCTCAATTGTAAAATGAAGATATTAGCAAATTAGGGACAGAGCTGTGATAAGAGTCTAAGTCTTCTGACAACAGTCCAATGCTCTTTCTACCACACTGCCTCTTGCTTCTCTTATCTCCTAGTCACTTGATCTTTCCACCACCCCACACTCCTTGATCACCTGAGCCCTGAATTTGGAGCCTGAGAGCTTGGATTCAGATTCCAGAACTGCCATTTACCACTCATGTGATCTAGGGCAAGGCCTCTCTGGGCCTCATTTTCCTCATCTGTAAGATAAGGGAATTGGACTAGATGACCTCTAGAGTTATGATACAGCCTTCTTGTCCATGACCATAGCCCTTCCAGGAGGATAAGGGCTCTATTGGCTATGTCCAGACACACTGCAACTATTTCCTGTTCTATATTTTGTCTCAGTATCTGCTTCTGCATTTCTCCCCCCCAAAAAACCCTAATTGAGCTTCTGTTTCCTCTTCTTGTCACCCCTCCCCCCAAGAAGCCAAGAGCTACTGAGCACAAAGAGTTGCAGATCCCCTAAGGAAGTATTCCCCTTCCCTCAAAGAGAGTTAGGAAGCACATCACCCGACCTCCACCCTGATCCCCACCCCCACGCTTCAAGGGGTTAGTTCTAACTATAGAGCGTTATCCTGATGGATGACTCCAATTTTGACATATTTGTGAGAGGAGACACAGATTTGGTTCCTGGGCAGCCGGTGATGGGGGCCCACTAAGGACAGGATAATGATGCAAAAAGGACTGACTAACCACAATGCCTATAGTACTGAAGAGAATTGGGGTGGACCAAGGATTATAAGAGCTGTCATGAGAACCTACATTTAGAGCCAGAAAGGACCTCAGAGGTCATCCAGTCCCACCCCTGCAGAAAAGGTGGTATACCCATTAGAATCTGATTCACTATTTTCCATGTGTAACCTTAGGGAGGTCATCCCTCTATCCCAAACCCCTCCTCTTCCAAACTGATTCTTTTGGATAGGCAAACTAGGTCATATTTTGACTCAATTCTTACCTAACCTTGAATCACTGAATGGGTGTTGCCTCAGACAAACTGAGACCTGTGAAAGACCTTAGCTTAAAAAGGCCAAGATCTCTCACTGCATCCAAGGCCGTAGTCAGTTGTCTTGACTTATGTCTTGCCTTATGTCTTGGACTTCTTGACTTATGTCTTGGACTCTGATGACTCTGGAGGAGAGAGTGAAGCTGATCACTTTGCACAGTTCTGCCTCACTTAAATCCAATTCACTTGCAAGTCAAGACATCCTCCTCCTGATGTCATTGGTCCTCTTTGAGAACGAAGGATACACAACAACTTCATGTAAACTAAAAGAGTTGAACTCCATGACCTCTAAGGTCCCTTCCAGCTCTAAATCTATGACCTCAACTGGAATCATGCTTCCTGTCCTCTGAACAGACATTTTATAGAGTTGAAAGGCACTTAGAGTTGATACAGTAGAAAAATTGATGGACTTGGACTCAGAGGCCACAGGTGCAAATCCAGTCTCTGCCCCTTAGTGTGTCTGTGGCATTAGCTATCCACTTC
The DNA here is from genome assembly GCA_028646515.1 of Pseudochirops corinnae. Lineage (NCBI taxonomy): Eukaryota > Metazoa > Chordata > Mammalia > Diprotodontia > Pseudocheiridae > Pseudochirops > Pseudochirops corinnae. The sequence continues at coordinate 175,263,368 of CM053586.1, forward strand.
AGCTCTCTAGGACCTCATCTGTAAAATGAATGGATTGGAATCCCAATTGTTGTTGTTATTCAGGTCTACTTTTTGTGACCCCTTTTGGGGGTTTTCTTGGTAAAGATACTGGAGTGGTCTGCCATTTCCTTCGTAGATAACCTTTAAAATCCCTTTCCAGCTTGAAAGTTATGATGATATAATCCTATGAAGGAATAGCTAGGTGGCTCAGTGAATAGAGTGCTGGGCTAGAGTCAGGAAGACCTAGGTTCAAAACCAGCCTCAGACAATTTCAAGTTGTATGACCCTGGTCAAGTCACTTTATCTTTATTTTCCTCAATTATAAAATGGGGATATTAGAACCTACCTCACAGGGTTGTTGTGAAGATCAAACAAGGCATTTATAAAGTGCTAAAAGCCCAGGGCTTGGCTCTTAATAAATACTTGTTTATTAATAAATAAGTTTCCTCCCCAAATCTGTACCTCAAACAGGAATCCCCTCTAAAATACATCTGACAAACTGCTTATTCAGTTCTCGTGCTTGAAGACCTCTAGTTACATGGAGCCAATTGAGGAAGTCCATTCTTCTTCTATGCAGCATTCAGTTGAGGAAGTTTTCCCCTTTCTCTAACCTAAATCTTCTGCCTGCTGCTTCCACTTATGGCTCCTAGTTCTGCCTTCTGAATCCAAGATGAATGAACCTAAGCCCTTGGGACACTTGAAAAATCACCATCATGTTCCCCCAGAGCCTTTGCTTCTGCAAACCAAAGATACCCAATTCCTTCCATCAATCTTCCATTGACTTAATCTCCAGTCCTCTCATCATCCTGGAGACTCTCCTCTACACACTCTGCAGTTTCTCAATGTCCTTCCTAAACCAAAAGGAATACTCCAGATACAGCCCCTCTGTATTCTGGATACCTCTTTTCTCTTTGTGCATCCCAATATAGTTTTAGCTTTCTCAGTGTCTATATTACACCATTGACCCAAGTCAAGTTTGTATGTCAATAAAATGTCCGGATCTTTTTACTCACACACACACACACACACACACACACACACACACAGTTGTCTAGCTATATCTCCCCTGCCATGTCATTGTGAAAAAGATTTTTTGAAACCAGATGCAAGACTTGTATCTTTGTCAAAATTCATCTGATTAATCTTGGCTTGTGAAGCTCTTTTTCAATCCTCACTTATTTCACATTTACACTACCTTCTCTCATAGCTATTTGGATGCAAGTCCAGCTATCTTTTTCACTAGATTTTAGGCTCCTTGTGGACAGGGATAGTGTATTATTCATTTCTGTATTCTTCATAGCACCCAACATAATGCTGGACATATAGTGGGTAGCCAGCAAAAAATTTTTTTGAATAAATCAAAGAATAGGGGCAGCTAGGTGGCACAAGTGAACAGAGCACCAGCCCTGGAGTTGGGAGGACCTGAGTTCAGATCTGACCTCAGACACTTGACACTTACTAGCCATGTGACTTTGGGCAAGTCACTTAACCCCAATTGCCCTGCCTTCCCCCCTGGGAAAAATAAATAAATAGATCAAAGAATGGATGTCACTCACACAGCATATACAACTAGAACATTAAGGCTTCTTTGTCCTAAGGCAAACCTTTCTAAGCTTCCAGGATGGGTGATGGGCTCTGCAGCTGCTGAGAGAGGACTGAGTCCCCAAGCTAGGGAATGTAGATCCATATACGCTGTTGCCATTTCCTCCATACTGCTAGCCCTTACCATCTGTCTTGCTACTGCACCCTCTGAACCTCAAGCCCTTGCCATCTGCCCGGCTGGAATACTCTAAAGAACCATTGGCCTTGCCATCCAACTTGCTGCTAAACCTTAAGAACTAACAAGCCTTTCCATCTACCCTGTAGCTGCAGCCTCCAATATCTGTTGCCTCCCCTCATTAGAATGTGAGCTTCTTCAGAGAAGATACTGTCTTGCTTTTCTCTCTGTATCAGAGTGCTCAGCACATACTAGGTATCTAGTAAACCTCTTTTCATTTATTCATTCATTCACACTGTCAGGAGCCAGGGGTTCAAGCTGGAAACCCAATATCATCTCCCAAATATGTTAATTATATGATGCTATATCTCTAGGAGTTGCCACATGGTGCCCCATCTTATCTGTCTGCAGGTCAATCCTGTCTACTATCTCAACCCACTCCACCCACCCAAAGCTGAAGGTTTAAGAATGAGAAGGTGAGAATACATGGGAAGAGGTTACAAGTAGACAGATGCCAGCTGAGTAGGTGGGAATGTGGCAAGAGGAGGAGGGAGATGTTTTGGGAGCCAGGCAGTGATTTGGAGTACAGAAGAGACCAAGATTAGAGAGGCTAGGGGAACAGGAAGAAGGAAGCAAGGAGGGAAAGAGATGAGGTTACAGGTCAGTCAGGGAGAGGTCTCTAACTCTGATTTAAGCAGTTTCTAGACACATAAGCATATATATAGTACATGAACACATATTCAAGCATATAACTCCCCACATATTTCTACACCCTCAGATATATCGCATCTGCACATAGATCACATATTGTTCTTGTTAAGACGTTTCAGTCATGTCCAACTCTCTGTGACCCCATTTGGGGCTTTCTCAGCAGAGATACTGAAGCAATTTGCCATTTCCTTCTCCAGACCATTTTACAGATGAGGAAACTGAGGCAAACAGAGTGATATGACTTGCCCAGGGTCACATAGCTAGTGTCTAAGGCCAGATTTGAACTTGTGAAAATGAGTCTTCCTAATTCCAGGTCCAGTATTCTATCCACTGCCCCACCTAGTTGCCCCTTTGTATCACATATATACAATTATATATTCAAATTAAACACACACACCTACACACACACACTCTTTCTTGCATAACTGCTATTATTCCCTAAGTCCATTTTCCTGAATCTCTGGGTCCCTATGCTGCACTGGGACAGGATGGGATATCTTTGCTGGGACCCAGGAGACAGAGTAAGACACGAAGCAGGGGAAGAAATGAGCAAAAAGTCAGGAGTTAGCAGGCATCTTTTTTGGGGGGCATTTGGAATTTAGATGGCTTTGATATCTAGTCATATCTTAAGGTTCCTGAGGAATGAGAGGAACAGAGGGAAAGGGCCTAGGACTGGGGCAACATGAAAAACCTTGATTCTCGGGTCAGGGGACCCGGGTTCCAATTCTGCCTCTGAAACTAACCCGTGGGACCTCAGGCAAAGGCCCTTCCTTTCTCTGGGCTTCAGTTTCTTCACCCATCTAGAGATAGACTAAATGACTTCTGAGATCTTTTCTAGATCTAAATCGACAATAGGACAATCCTATTCATTCCAAAGGGACTAAAAAGGTGGCCTATGCCTTACAGCAGTGGCCCTACCCCCACCGTTGCCAGGCTAAAATCCAGTTTCTTCATATGAGCCCCAGGATCTTTTTTAGTCTCCCAGGTCATACCTGCTGTCTTCAATCACAGTCAGAAGGTTAAACACCTTCACCAAGTTGTCTCCTTCTCCCTCCATCCTGTAGGGCATCAGACACCTCTCCCCTACAGTCTGCCAAGCAAAAATAAGGTAGAAGGTTCTAGCCACCAAACCCAACAACAGCCCTACTGTCCTGACTGCAGGCTAAGCCAGCCAGGAAGTGAGCCCATCCTTGCTGGGGTGCAAAGTCTGCAATCTTTCTCTCTTCAGAAATGGGGAAAGAGGAAGGATCCCTGACCCCCTCCCAGAAGTGATGTTCAGAGTAGGAGGAGTCTGGTCGGGACTGCATGTGTGTCCTCCTTGAGAGGGGAACAAAATCTCACCCAGAGTGACCCACTGGCCCTAGGATCTGCACACTCAGCTTTTGAAGAGGCAAAGAGAACTTTATAGATCAAGTATATCCCCATTTTCCAGGCAGTGCCTGAGAGATATTGTAGATCATTGGCCCAGCACCCATACTTAACAGACTTAAGTGGAAGGGACCTCAATGACCATCTAGTCCAATTCATATTCGAGAGGAATCTCCACTACAAAATACCTGACAAGTGGTCATAGAGGCTCTCCTTGAAGATCTCCAGTGAGGAGGAAGTCCACCATCCCTGGAGGCACACCATTCCATTTTTGGATGGATCTAATTATTAGGAGGGCAGCTATGTGGCACCATAGTGCATAGAGTGTTGCGCCTGGAGTCAGAAAGACCCATCTTCCTGAGTTCAAATCCAGCCTCAGACATTTACTAGCTGTGTTCCCCTAGGCAAGTCACCTAAACCAGTCTGCCTCAATTTCCTCATCTATAAAATGAGCTAGAGAAGGAAATGGCAAACCACTCCAGTATCTTTTTTTATTTTTTATTTTTTTATTTTTTTGCTTTTTTTTTGGAAGGCAACTGGGGTTAAGTGACTTGCCCAAGGTCACACAGCCAATAAGTTTGTCAAGTGTCTGAGGCTGGATTTGAACTCACGTCCTTCTGACTGGGCTGGTGCTCTATTCACTGTGCCACCTAGCTGCCCCGGAAATATCATTTATTTTGAATTCTTTTTTTTTTTATTTTTGGAGGGGGGAAGGTAGGACAATTGGGGTTAAGTGACTTGCCCAAGGTCACATGGCTATTAAGTGCTAAGTGTCTGGGGTGGGATTTGAACTCAGGTCCTTCTGACTCCAGGACCAGTGCTCTATTCCCTGCACCACCTAGCTGCCCCATCACTCCAGTATCTTTGACCACAAAACTCCAAATGGGGTAA
>CM053586.1:175268554-175296635 GCA_028646515.1 Pseudochirops corinnae
TTTATTTTATTTTTTAGTTTTCAACATTCATTTTCACAAGATTTTGAGTTCCAAATTTTCTCCCCATCTCTCTCCTGGCCCCCACCCCAAGATGGCAAGCATACTGATTACCCCTTCTCCCAGTCTGCCCTCCCTTCTATCCTCCTACCATCCCCTTCCTCCTTACTTTCTTGTAGGGTGAGATGGATTTCTGTACCCCATTGCCTGTATATCTTATTTCCTGGTTGCATGTAAAAACAATTTTTTAACATTTGTTTGTAAAACTTTTGAGTTCTAGATTCTCCCTTCTTCCCTAGCTCTTTCTACTTTGTTAACTGGAGACAGGAGCAATTAAGATTTGGGGATGTGTGGAAGGGATGTGAGCAAAAATTCTAGGTGACAACTTGTATATGTGGAGTGAGGTAGAAAGATTTGGGATGTGAGCTAGAGGTGATTAGAGTGATTTCAGAGTGATGTTTTTTGAGGAATGGAAATCAGATTTGATTGTGTAGTTATGTGTGATGAGTGTAGGAGGAAATTTGGGGTGTGAATGGAATGGGGGCAAATACTCCTAGGTTGCCAGGGACTGGAGAAACTTGAATTTGTGGTTGTTGGGTAATGCAGTGAGACATTTAGGTGTGAGTGAAATTTGAGGATTTGTGGAATGGATATAACATCTAGGTGTGACTAAGATTTTGAGTTACAGAGATATAGAGAGGCATAAAATGAGTGTGACTTTTGGGTGACAAGTTGGGAGTTGTGAAATGGGAGAGATAACTTTGTCGGGTACCTCAGTTTTGAGGACCAGTAGGGTTGGGGTAGACAACTGGTGCCTAAGAATGGGAATAATTCACATTTGAGAGTGGCATATTTGGGTGTGGCACAAAGTAGATTTAATAAATTTGAAAGTAAATTTAAAATGAACATGACTTGGGAATTGGAATTTGAAGGCAATTGGTAATACATGTGGCAGAAATTTGGAGATGACAGATTTGGTGTGTTTGGAATTTGTTATAACTAAGATTTGAGAGTGAAATAGGCATGAGATGGTAAACCAGCTTAATTAAATGTAATTAAGTAGAGATCACTCCAAACTCACATAATTCTTTTTTTTTTTTTTTTTACTACTTAGACTAGTAGATCAGGGAAATCCCGTACCTGGATTTTAGCAAAACATTTGACAGCCTTGTGCTATTTCTTGTGGGCCCAACAGTTTGTTGGAATCAGAACTGGATGGACACAAAAACTCATCATTGATGGTTTTATATTAGCTTGAAAGGACATTTCCACTTGGAGTGCCTTAGGTATTTGTGCTTAGCTCTGTGCAATGTAACAATTTAAGTCAATGACATAAAGGCATACTCGTCAGATTTGCAGGTAGCACAGAACCCAGAAGAATTACTCAGTCAGTGGATACATGAGTCAAAACCTCAAAAGATCTTGACAAACTAGAATATTGGGTTGGCTAGAATAAGATGAAAGTTAATAAGGATCTAATTAGACACAAGTCTAATACTTGTGTCAAGAGAATCACCTTCACAAAGTTCAAGATGGGGGACATGTCACTAGACAGAAGATAATATGAAAGATTTGAGAGTTTTAGTGGATTGTAAACTCATTATGAGTTGGTGAACTCAATCTGGAATATTATCATTCATTTTTGGAGACCACATTAATGTGGGGTGGGACATTCACAAGCTAGACAGTGTTCAGAGGAAGGTAACCTGGATGGTGTATGGCCTAGAGATCATGCTATCCGAGTACTGTTGGAAGGAACTGAGGAACATTTAATCTAGAGAAGATAAGATTTGAGAAGTGGGGGAGGGTGGGAAACAACATGTTAGCCTACTAGTAATTTGAAGGGCAGTCACATAAAAGGAAGACTCTACTACTTGGCTATAGAGGGTAGAACTATAGTTGCTGGTTGATGTAGGCTCAGTGTAAGGAAAAATTTCCTAGCAAGTAGGTTATTCAAAGGTCAATGGGTTACCTTGGGACAGTTCTCCTTCATTGGAGATTGTCAAGCATAGGCTGAATAGACTCTTGTTGGCTATGTTGAAGAAAGAATTCTTATTTAGGGTCAGGCTAGATTACCTCTGAGGTTCCCTCAAACTGAGATTCTGAGATTTAGGGATGACCCAACTCACTGAATAACAAGAGTTTGAAGGGGACCCCACCCCTTAAAGATTATCAAACGCAACCCTTTCATTTTATGGAGGAAAAAACAGGTCTGGAAAAGTAAGGTGACTTCTCCAAGGTCTCAAAGCTAGTATTTGGGGGCATGTTGGAGAGGATCTAAATGGGATTTGGTTATGGTTGATATGATATGCATGACTGGAATTTAGGGGATGATTGGAAATAGGCATAGATGAGAAATAGATGTGATTGGGAATGAAGAAACTGGCATTTAGGTTATTTGTGTTTATCAGGGGTAATTGAGAGACTTCAAGGTGATGAATAGTTTGGATCTTGATCAGTATCTAATGAAATTACTACTGGAAGACATGATATATAGGCACAAGACATATGGAGGGGATGGGGGAGATGGGTGCCAGGATGAAGGGCCAGAGCAAGGAGATTTGTAGATTCCTTGCCACAATTGGCACTTAGAAGAGAAAAGAGATACCAGGAGTCAGTGACTGGGGTAAACGTGGTTGAACATGAATGGCCTAAGCTTGTTTTCTTTTTCTAAAGGTTGGGCATGAACCATTGCCTCCCACTATAGGGACCAATGTGCTGGGGAGGAAGGTCTTCTATTTGCCTAATTTCTTCACTTATGGTGAGTGGTCTTTACATCCATCATGGGAAGATGTTTGGGAAAGAGGCCTTAGGCCCAACTGTGCTCAGCTGAGGTGGAAGAGGAGCAATCAAACTGCTTGCTGGCTGAGTCTAGGGCAATGGTTCTCAACCTTCCAAATGCTACAACCCTTTAATAGTTGCATGTGGACGTGTCTGCATGTGGATGGACCCACCTAGAGGTGGATAGAGGAGGTTCCTAAGACCATCGGAAATATGTGTTTTCTGATGGTGTTAGGTGACTCCTGTGAAAGGGTCGTTTGACCCCAAAGGGGTTGCGACCCATAGGTTAAGAACCACTGTGCAGGGGTGGGAAACCTGTAGCCTCTAGGCCACATGTGGGCCCCCTAGGTTCTCAGGTGTGGCTCTTTGACTGAATCGAAACTTCTCAGAAGAAATCCCCTTCTTAAAAGGATTTGTTCTGTAAAACAGAATCAGAAGGCTGCACCCAAGGACCACATAAGGCCTGGAGGAGGCAGGTTCCCCACCCCTAGTCTAGTGGGTCAAGGGAACAGTGCAGTCATTCAGTTTGGTTTGAGCCAGGGGTGGAGAAGGGAATTTGGAGAATGTAGACTAAGAAACTGGTGGTATAGTGTCTGGGCAGCTGGAGGTAGAAAATGCAGCTTTGATTCCAACTCCTCATAGGAAGGATTTTGTACACACACCAACACTCTGCCCTGCCCAGTTTATGAGGAACAAACAGATACAGTGGGAGGACACCTAGAAGTGGAAGTTGCTGAGGCCCCATTCCCTTATACACAGTGTTTTATTGCAAGTACTGGCTACTTTTTAGTGGCCATGCTCAAGTACCATTTTATTGTTGTTGTTGAGTTGTGTCAGTCACGTCTGACATTTCATGATCCCATTTGGGATTTTTTGGCAAAGATACTGGAGTTGTTTGCTATTTCCTTCTCTAGTTCATTTTACAGATGAGGAAACTGAGGCAAACAGGGTTAAGTGACTTACCAGGGTCACACAGCTAATAAGTGTCAGAGGTCAAATTTGAACTCAAGTCGTCCTGACTCCAAGCCTCATGCTCTCTCACTTCTCCTCCTTTCTTCCTTTTCATTGACAGAAGGAATAAGAAGAGAAAAATAAGTGCTCGTTAATTGAAAAATAATTAAATAAATGAAGACCAAAAAAATGAGTTTCTTATCTGTTGTGCTGTGCTTGCTTAGGAGTCACAAGTAAGATATATTAAAATATCATTAAATGCTTTAAAACCTATAGAGTTCTATCTACGTGTAAAGGCAAATCACTTCTCCCTTTGGCCCTCATTGTGCTGCAGAAGAGGCAGCTTGTAGTTTAGTGGAAAAGAGCCCTGGATTTGGAAACATGAGCTCAGCTCAGGTTCAAACCTGTTTTACTAGCTAGCTGTGTAACCTTTATTTACTCACATCACTTCTCTGGGTTTGATTTCACCCTCTAGAAAAGAAAAGTCTTAGACTGGGTGATCTCTAATGTCTCTTTTAGAACTGACGTTTTATGATTCTGTGATCCTAAAATGAGGTGGTTAGCCTCTCCATGATCCCTTCCAGCATCTCCTACACTATCTCACCAGTGTAGCCACCTGAGTGCCTCTGCTTTAGCACTACTCTGTTGAAAATTCTCATTTTTCTCTCTGTGTTTCTTTCTAGTAATCGTAGTTATTTTACTTCCCAATATTCAAAGAACATTAGGAAACATGGATGTGACTGTTCCAAAAATGATTCCTTTTCTTTGAAGCCAAATTTAAGTTCAGGCTGCAGTCATCTCACACCTAATTCTTTTCATAAAATTCTGCCTATTCTTCCCTTTTGTCAGTTTCAGAATGGTTTTGAGAAAAGCTTCACTAGTCAAAAAACTCCAGACAAAACAAAAACCGGCCTCAGGCCATCTGCCTCTCCTTGCCTTAGATCTTTTGACCTCCATCTGTCACCTGCTTTCATTTCATACATTAACTGTTAGGGGAATGAACAGAATAATTCTTCCCCACCCCTTCTCTTCTTGGTATTAAGAGCAGAGGAGAGCCTGGCAGGAGTAGTCCTTTGGGGGAGTACTTCATTTTTGGGAGGTTTTTTTTGTTTGTTTATTTAAAGGGTCTGCCTGCCCTTAGATGAGGAATGAAGGAGCAGGAATAAGCGTCCTTTTTCGGTAGTTGTGGTACAGGGGGGGCCAGATACCTGGGAAAATGGAGGAAAAAAGATTGGAGATTGAGGGACATCAATATCTTAAAACAGAGAATCTTGTATATTAATGGTGGTGTGTGTGGGGGGTGTTATTACTGATAGCTCTGAAAAGAGACTAAAGAGTCCCCTTTAAGATACCTTTTGCCCGTTTTCCCCACTTCAGATGGGGACAGTGTCTTAAGGGGCTCTGTATTTGACCTGCGCTTAAGTGTTATAAGTAGAGATTCAAAGCTTCTGTCATCATTGTTTTCTTTTTAATAACAGCCCAGGACCTAGAGGGCGCTGTGGACAGTCTGGGGAGTTGCCAGCTAATAAAGTTAGGAATGATAATAATCATTTACATTTCTATAGCCCTTAAGTTTTACAAAGCACTTTGTTAATTCCTGTGAGGTAGGGAATAAGAATGCTTAGAAAAGTTTAAGTGACTCACCTGCTTACTTTAAATGGGAGCTATTAACTATCTAACCTAAGATTTAAATCCAGATTTCCTAGTCCCAAGTCTAGCACTCTTTGCTCTACCTGCTGTGGGCGAGAAGAGCACCTTGAGAAATGTCACAAGCAACCCCTTTAAATCCATTGCCAGGATAAATACTTAAAATCATAGATACAGAATGGCAGAGATGGGAGGGCCCATCTAGTCCAAGGAAGAAACTGAGACTCAGGGAAATGAAATGCCTTAGCTCAGGTTGTAGTAGAGCCATGCTTAACACAGCATATCAGGGATATGTAACAGTCAGAGTTTATGACTTCCCATGGGCCCACATACTGCCAATTTCACTAATGACTCCCTAACATCTAAGCACGTACACAAACAAGGCTTTGGTTTGTCTTGCACAATCCTAGTCCTAGTCTGTTTTGGTGCCTCCTTTTCTTTTCTTCCATTCCCAGGCGTACCTTTCTTCTAACCATTCTTCTTTTTTCTCCTGCTTCCTGGTCTCTTCTGTTTCCAGTCTTCCCACCATCCTAGCCCCCACCCCAATTACCCCCCCTTTACCGTTGAAGAAATTTCTTAGGGGCCAGAGAGGCTCCCACAGGAGTTGGTTCTTAAGGATCTATTGGTGTTGAGTATTGAGGTTTAACCAGAGGGCCACTAGACTCCTGTCTCAGCAGCTTATCTGATCTGGAAAAGCTGCTACCATGCTCTGAACTGGGCAGGAACTTTGTCTCCTACTTGCTGTTTGCTTGTTTGCAGAATTTGTCCTTTATGAGGTAGCTTCCTTTCTTTGGAGATCAGGCTAACCAGAAATGGGGAGCATCATCAATTTCAAGCTTACCTAGCTCATTGTCAATATTGAGGTGTCTTTGAAGAGCTCTAGCTATTATAATCCAACAGATATTCCCTTGGATTTCTGCTCCATTTTTCTTCAGAAAATATGCTCTCACCTCTGATCATTTGCCCTTAACCGTAGCTCTTTGAGATGGGAAGAAACAAGGTTTCTCATCTCCCATTTCATAGATAAGAAAATTAAGGATCAGAGAGAGGTTAGGTGGTTTTCTCATTGTTACCCACTGAGTCTCTATGGTGGTTATCTGTCTTCGCTGTGCCGTGATGCATGTTCTTAAGGCACAAATGTCAAATGACAGCCACCTGCCTCAGGAGTGCTCCTGAACCAAATTAAAATGTAAGATGAAAAATGTGACGAAATATATAAAAATATAATACAATAGAGGTCCACTAGAGTTCGGTTTCTGTTTGCATTTGACACCACTATTCTAAGGGACTAGGAAGCTGTTGCCACTTCTCCTACTTTTACTGCCACATGGAACTAGGAAAAGCTACCTCTTTCACAGCTCAGTGGTTTTTGTTTGTTTTTTCGTCTCCTTGATGTCTTTTGTTTTTTACAATAATCATTCGGGGATAGACACTGACTGCCTCCCCTGTACCCTGGTCCTCCTGAAGTGCTACCTTGTAACAAACGAAGGTTAAACAAAAATTTAAGTAATCTAGATTACTTTTCTAGGTTTATGGCTCGAGATAAATAGAATATTAATAGAAACATTAAGCATTTACTATTTGCAGTGTATTATGTACACTGTGCTAAGGAAGCACATACAAACAGACAGTCCTTGCCCCTCAGGGAAGTTTTACAAAGCACTTTTGACATAACAGCCATGTGAAATAAGTAGTTCAAGGATAGTCCCCATCTTACAGATAAAGATTCAGAGAAGAAGCATTTTGTTTTGAATTAAGATTTGAACATTTTCTTCTTTCATTCCTGCAGTGTATGTTCCCAGCCACCAGATGTCTGTAGAGAGCTAATCGTCCACACACAAAGGGGAAATCATGTGTTGGTCAGAAAGTAAGAGAACTTTCAGGCTTTCTGAATGAGACTCTAGTTTTATTAAAATGACAAAACACTCAATTAAGTGAAATAGTGAAGGGAGACCTTTCTGGAGCAACTAGGCCCCAAAAGAACCTACCTCTTGTACACCGATAGGTTTTACCATCACAAAATAGCTTACAGTTTTCTGAAAACAATCTGCTAGCAATTGGAGGCTGGGCCCTCTCTCCGCTAAAGCCCTGACATACCTGGTAGAGAAGCCAGTTCAGTGGCCCCCTCCACTTTAGTGATTCAGTGAAAGGCCTTTGGAGGAGAGTACTCTCTTGTTCTCTCTGCTTTCCATCTCCCTCACAAGTTGGCAGGCCCACAGTTACTGCCCAGAACTTTCTTACTGCCTTTTGAAAAACTTTGTTTTTCTCATTAAGGTTTTGCACAGAATGAAATAGGTCCTTATTCACATTATTTGAGTTAATGAGCTGAAACACCACAGTTGAAACTTGGAAAGGAATGATTTATTTTAAAGTTGACTAAGGAAAATATTTAACCTTTTTTTGGTCATTTTTTTTAAAAGAAGAGAAAGGACCCAGAAGATAATAATTCATATATAGTACTTTTACATTCCCAAAGTGCTTTCATCACAACAGTCCTGTGAGGTACAGAGTGCAAATATTAGCCTCATTTTACAGATAAGGGAACTGAGTCTCAGAGAGGGGAAGTGACATACCTAGAGTCACCCAGCTAGCAGGTGTCAGAACCAAGACTTGAGCCAGTGTTCTTTCTACTATCCAGAAGAAAAGATGGGGTTTTTTTCTTGGTTTGTTACTTATTCTGTTTTAAGTCACAGCTGAAATACACATTACTATTCATTCAAGGTCAGGGTATTTGGGGATACTATAAGGAAATAGTTAATTTGATAAAATGTAGCTTATGGTGTCCAGAAGTGAAAATTAATTATGAAATGGAATGGGAATGAAATAGATCTTCTCTGTTTTTGTACAGCCAGACACATCGTGCAAGTGGATGGAAAGAGGGGACTGTTCCGAGGTCTGAGTCCAAGGCTCATGTCTAGTGCTCTTTCCACCCTGTCCCGGGGCAGTGTGAAAAAGGTAAGGCCATGGACATGCTTTATGGCCATGCATCATGCCACACATTTAATCTATGTGGATCTGTACTAAGCCTTCTATGACTTCCTTTTAGGAACAGAATGCTCCCTGGCTGTGTGTCCTAAAGTGCTATACTCTGTTCTGTACCTTTGATTAAAACCACTTCACCATCACTTCCTACTTTGGGGGACATTGTCCTTGTACAAATTAATTCTCTTATCTGGCTATAGACCTTTCTGAAAAAGTTATAATGCGTTCCTTACACAGTAGAGTAACTAAGACAAAGAGTGACCATTCACTGGATTAATAGATTTAGAAGTGTCAGAGATCTTGGAGGGCTTCTCCTAACCCCCTTATTGTATAGATGTGGAAGCCAGAGCCTAGAAAGGTTAAGTAACTTGCTTAAAAGGTTCCTCCTATATTTAGTAAATGGCAGAACGTGGATTTGAACCTACTGATTTCAAATCCATTTGTTTTTTTCATTACACTGTGCTGCCTGGCCTAGTTAGACTGACATAGGGTCTAGTTTAGAGTATTTTGGTTTCTCCCAGTCCACTACAGGTGATTACTGTAGACCCATGAAAGCAAATTGCTTTGTTCAGGTAACTTTAGGAATAGCCCTTACTGAGGAAATCATTTTAGTCTCATCAGAAGGGTGTTGCAGGAAAAAAACTGAGCAAGGGGTAGAGTCTGCTGAAGGGCTCACCACAATCTATTCCATCTTGGCTACCTCTCTGCGACTGTTTCCTTTCTTAACAGTTAATCTTAGGGCAAAGCTGGTGGCCATGTCCGATTGCATTTAGGAGATCGTTTCTTCTCTGTTCGTTCTCTGTCTCAGGCCTTCCCTTTGGAGGAGTTAGAACATGTATCCAACAAGGATGACGTGAAGACATCACTGAAGAAGGTAGTGAAAGAGGTGAGTGTCTTTTAAAGATTAAATTGGGCCAGAGGTGAGCTGGACACCAGAGCTTTCAGCTAAGGTTGATCACCATCTGCTCGGGGATGGGGAAGGAGTGGAAGGATGAGTAGTAGTGAAGGGTGGTGACTTCCATGACCTGTAAGAGTAAAATACTTGCTTGAAGCTGTCCAGAAGGGATGAGAACCTATTTGGTAGCTTCTCTCTCTTCAACTCTTCTCTCCCTCAATTTTATTTTGGGAGCTGGAGATTTGTTTAGCTTTCAGCATTATAAAAGAGTATTCATCAGGCACTTACATAATGTTCTTCTCTACACTGTCAATTAGACATATTCCCTATGTTCTGGGAACTGAGGAGCTAAGAATGACCATTTGGGTATGGACTAAATGAGTCAGAAACATTAGTAATGAACTAAAGGGTTAGGATATTTTATGGGAAGGTGAAAGAAGAGCAAGTTGGTTAGCTCCAAATATTGCTTGGATGGGATTCTGAAAAAGGTTAAGATTTTTTAGGAGTCACTTGAAGGATAAACCGCCAGGGTATAAGTGGCATAAGCCTTCATGATTTAGGAGAAGGCTTAGAGGCAGAAGGAGGGCAATTGAATGAAAAGGCAATTGAAGAAATGTCCATTGGAAGAGTTGGAGGTAAAGGACATGAGATGAGTAATATTACCAGAAGTGTCTTAGAAAAGTTTTGAAGCACAGAATGGAGATCCACAGGTCGACAAGGGGGGTGTGGCCAAGTGACCGCATAGCCAGTTGATCTGGAGAGCAGCCTGAAGCTAAAGGTCTAAAGTCTGGTAAGGAAGAGGCTGTGATAATCCACGTCAGACTTGGCTATGACAACATTACCAAATCATAGCATGTTGGGGCTTAGAGATTGTGCCAGGCTCACTTTACATTTGAAGACATTTAGGCCCAGAGAGGTGAATTCGTTTGTGACTTGTCTAGCTTACCCAGGTAGCTAGTGGTGGCAACAGAACCAGTACCCAGGTTTTCTGGCTCCCTGTCTTGTGTGCTGTAACCATGACTCTGTCACATTACCTGTAGAGACTGAGAGAAAGGAGTGAGTATAGAAGAAGAAATAACAGCATCAGGCTGGATGTGCAGGCTGAAAGAAAAAGATAAATTAAAAATTACTTGAACCTTTGTTATTTGAGAATTTGGTGCTGTGATCTTGCTAGAAATAAGGTACAAAAGGAAAATGAGTAGCTGTCTCTACTATAACCGTGGTAGAGAACGAATTGGTAACAGATTATGTAGCGTTTTAAAAATCTTATTTTTGCTAGGGTGGGAAAGAAAACTTCAGTTTTGGACATGTTGGTTTGGTGTAGAAACTCAGCTGCCCCCCACCCCTGCAGTGCGTATCAACAACTTACCCTGTAGCCTCTCAGGCTCATTATTTAGAATGGAGCTATTATTTCATTAGTTCCCTATAGAGAACTCCTAGTGAGTAAAATCTGGGTACCAATTCTGATTAATACTTACTCTGCAATGTAAAGCCTTAAAGAGCTGCCCTGGTCCCCAGAGGTTAAGTGATTTGTCTGGGACACACAGCCAGTAGGTGTCAGAGGTAGAATTTCAACTCGGGTCTTCCCAGAGAGACATTGTTCTTGAGAGCAAGAACTGTTGTCTCTTTTGTCTTTCTATCTCCAGTGCCTAATGCTGCTTGGTATATAGTAGGTGCTTAATAAATGCTTGTTAATTGAAAAAAACTTGTTAAATTTGTGTGGCAAAATTGAACCAAGAAGAAAGACTTAGGGGTGAAATGATAACAGAACAATTCTTTTGAGAACTAAAGGAAACATGTAGATGTTTCTCTGCCTATAGCACATAGTTCAGGACACCAGGAATAGTGAAGGCCTACCTTCTCCTGGGACTGAAACCTTCCCCAGTTACTTCAGCCTGAAGTGCCTTCTCAGTCTTCTAAACTGTAGTACTTAACTGTCTCATAAACTATGCTGCTCATTTTTAAATCCTGGGGCATTTAATTTAATTTAAAAGTGCCTAGTACAGTGTAAACACTAAATATTTGTTGGTTTAAGTGAAAAGTAGGTGACTCTAAGACACACCTCACTTTAGTTTTTGAATTCTCAGCTGAGAATTCTTCCTCAAGCCAGTGTTGCAAATACTACCATCTTGGGTTGCTGAAATTTGGGGTGGAGCATAGGAAGAGTTCTTATAGTGTTATCTTTTTATGGGATATCTGATCTGGACTGCACCCTGTGAACTGCTGATCTTGGTTGTTTTCCCCATAAAGACTAAGTATGGTCCATGGCCAATTGCCTTGGGTCTTATACCCCAGGCCAAGATTTGCTCCTAACTCCCTCCTTTTTTTCCCAGACTTCGCATGAGATGGTGATGCAATGTGTATCCAGGGTACTCTCTCACCCCCTGCACGGTGAGTGTGAGTAAAAGTACATTTGAAATCAAATCTAAAATAGTTCCTATTTGATTCAAGTCCCACAGATAAGTAGAAGGTATAAGTAAGGACTCTCCTTTTGGCCTGTCAGCTAGAGGTAGTGGGTTCAGAAGCTCATATTTCCAGATGATTAGTTAGCTGAAACCTCCTAGTGTGAACTATAGTGCCCTTGACACCACATTGTTAGAATGAAAAGCAAAGCATCTATCATAGGGTAATTATGATTTTTCTTGCTCAAAGAGAGTAAGTCTCAAAGAATCTCGGCTCTCCCAAGCCTTGTCCATGGTGTTATGTTTGATAAATTTTTTTTTTTCACATCCTAGGAAGTAACTTACCTACTTCACAAAGTAATAAGTAAAGCCAGGATATGAACTCAGGTCCTCTGTTGATCTGATAGGAACTAACCCAATGGACATGGAGGGGTGGGGGGCAGCCTATGACGAGACAATGATGACAACTAGACAAAGGTGCAGCATAAACTGATGTACAGAGAAAATTTTGGAGAATGTTAAGAACTGAAAATAGTCCAATCTTGATGAGAGCATAGGGTAAGATATGAAGAGAAGCGTCTTCTTCCCTCTCAGAGATCATAGGTTTTTTTTGTTTTTTGGGGGAGGGAGTTTTCGTTTTTTGGAGGGCAATTGGGGTTAAGTGACTTGCCCAAAGTCACATGGCTAGTAAGTATGTCAAGCGTCTGAGGTTAGATTTGAACTCAGGTCCTCCTGACTCCAGGGGCTGTGCTCTATTCACTGCGCCACCTAGGGGCCCCTATAGTATTATTTTTTTACTTGACAACAGAGTCCTTTCTGAAAATATCAATGTACAATTAATAAGATATCATTCTAGAAAAAGAAATACCAAGTAATGAAAACAAGAAATTCATTTAGCATTTTGAAAAACTTTAGCTCCTCCTGCATCCTCCCTCTTGTTGCCTTTTTCTTGGTATAAACTAAAGGGCGTTCACTTGCTCCAGTCCTTGCTTCCTACCAGAAACTTCTCCCTGTTGGTTTGGCTCCTGATTTGCTAGTCTCTCCAGCACTTTCTCCAGTTGTTATTGTGATAACCAACTGGTTGTCACACGTTTACCTATGTATTACTTAAGTCCGACTTTTAAGTGATAGCTTTTCCCACCAAGGTAGGATTGAGGTTGCTCCAGCATATCTTCTCCACCTGATTCACACTAGATTGAGATAGAAAATCTTCTGAGCATCCTGGCTACTCCCATGATAATCTCTACCTGCTTACAGAGATCTTGACATGTGATGTAAGTATAGAGTGGGAAGAAAGAGATCAACTGCTCCAGCCCCAAATGAAACAACCCAGACCACCCAGAGATAAGTATGGAGCAAAACTAGAATTTGAACCCAGGTTCTCTGTTACTCATTGGGATCAGAGTCTGGACCTGTGCAGATGAATTGGGACGATCAGGCATGACCCTCCTTGCAATGGAACAGCAGCAGCCGAAGTTTGCAGAGGTGGGAAGGCATGGGACATGTTTAGAATCAAGTGGTCCAGTTTGACTAGAAGATAGGGTGTGTGTGTGTGTGTGTGTGTGTGTGTGTGTGTGTGTGTGTTGGGAACTGTATATACCCTGCCCCCTTCCATCCCAAATAGAAACCACAGGATTGAAAGCAGAAGGAATCTTGGAGATCCACTACGTTCAGCTCATCATTTTTTAGACAAGGAAACTAAGGCCCATGGGAGAGACTTGCCCAAAATTACACAGCTAGCAAGTAGCAGGTGTAGGCTTCAAATCCACATTCTCAGACTCTATTTCTACTGATCTTGACATTCCACAGCTACCTTCTCCCTTCTTCCCTTCCTTTGATTCATACCAATAGCCATATTAGATATCCTGGGGCCAGGGACGTTGGTGAGTATGGGCATTGGTACACCTGACTACTTGTATTTAGTTCTGTTTTCCTCCCTTAGTCATCTCGATGCGCTGTATGGTCCAGTTCGTGGGGCGGGAGGTCAAATACAGGTGGGTGATTCTGAGTATCCTTTGATGCAAACATCTGTTTGCTGTTAAGCTCTCTAGTGGGAATGCCTAGGTCCTGTCTCTTTACCATCTCATCTAAGGTCTCCCTAGATCTCCATCCATTGCCCAGATAAATGGTGCTGGCAGCTAGTGTACAAGAACTCAGACTGCTTCTTTCTCCAACCTGAAAACCATATTGCTCTTATAGCTTAGAGCTCTTCTAGTCACAAGAGAAAAAAGCATCATATACTGAGGTGGCTACAGGCTGCCAGGTACCTATCTGTGCTTTTCCAAACTCCCAGTTAGGGTTGCCTTGGGTCTGGTCCTGAGGACAACCGAGCTAGTCTTTTCCAGGACTGTTAAGAACTGGAGAAGACAAGTAACACCCTTATGTCTTTGAATCCCAGTGTTCTGCTCTAGCATGGTATCCTCTCTGGTCCATAATTCCCTGGGCTCTGGAATTGACCCAGCTCCCCAAGATGACATGAGGTCCAGCGTGACCTAATGGTCAGTCTTGGCTAGATTCCCTAAAGTTCATTCTCACACTTTTTTCCGGGCTGTCTTAAAGTTTGTTGGCAACTCCTAATAATTTCTTTCCCATCAACCTGTATTATCACTATCTCCATGTGCTTTGGATTCATTTGCTTATTCATTAATTCATTCAGTAGACATTTACTGAGTCTAGACTATGGACAGGGTGCTGTGATGTGGCTAATACAGACACAGTCCATGCTCACGCACAGTCTTTGCTCAGTGATGGTTGTGCGTCCTCTGCTTCCCCTGAAGCCCTGCATGTAGGCTGACTGCAGAAAACTTCCCTAATACTTTTCTTCCTCCACCCTTTCTTTCTTCTCCAAGTCATATGTGTTGGGCTCAGGCTGCTGTTTCAGGACAGCATAATGCTTAAGCAAGCTATGAAACTGTCTTGGGCTGGCCACTGGGAGCCTGGCTTGGTGTCCTTGACCAAGGAGGGGAAATTATGGGAGAGGCCAGGAAGATCTGGCCAGTATGTCCAACATAACTTGTCGAATCCTTTTTTGGAAAGGGTAGAGAAGCCTGACAGGTGGGGAGGGCATCCTGTGGAGGAAGGGAGGGGAGGTAAACCTGATGGCATAGTGTTTCAAGGGATTTGACTCCCACTGTCTTTCTCTTTCCTAGGTTGCCCAGTCCCAGCTAGCCTTTGAATATGCTCCACTCAGGTCAGGACAGTTGATAGTTTATAGCTTTAGGTCTCAGAAGTTACTGCTGTATCTCCTTTGCCTTTTATGCCCATGATGCTATTGTGGTTGCTGCCCTGCCCCTGGCTACAGTTGCAGGCTGGGCATCAAAAGCTCAAGTCCTCCCTCTTTGGTAGGGCCTGGTGCTCTTCCCAGAGACCACAATAGCTTCTACCACTTGGAAGAACCTGACTGTTCTTCGAGACCTTAGAGGCAGTTAGGAGGCGTGGCCACCCTCTAGCACCATCCACCCATTTCCCAGGCCAATGATTTTGTGTGTGCTCTCCTGCTGCTGTTGCCCACCTTTCATCATGCAACTCCTGTGTCTCCTGGGAAAGTCCCCTTCTATGCAACACAGTTCTTGTCATAGAATCTAGGATTTAGAGATCTCCTGATCCAACCCCTTCATTTTACATATGAGGAAGCTGAGGTTAAATATCTTTCCCAAAGTAACAGAGGTATTCAGTAATGCAGCTGGGATTCAAAGTCAGGGCCTATGACTCCAAATCTAGTGTTCTTCCTACCCTACCCCCCCAATTCCCTTTGTCCTTTCTAGTGCTACTGTTTGACCTTCCATCCCCTCCATTGAAAGTTTGTTTAGCCATAGAAAAGCTCTGAGATAAGACTAGGAGAAAGTCTTTGAAATTAAGGTCTCACAGACTTGTGGAATTGACCCCTTATCCAATTCCCTAAGAGAGATTTTTACTTCCTCCACCTCCTTCCCCAATTCCTATGAACATTAAAGTTTCCCCAAATAGAAAAGATAAATCAGTATTGTTCTCTACTTGGAGGGTTTCCAGCTAACTGAGAATTGTCCTCTGTCCACCTCTCTTATGTTTTGCATAATTTTGTCTTCTCTGCAGTGGTGTACTGAGCTCCATTGGGAAGATTTTCAAAGAAGAAGGGCTGCTGGGGTTCTTTGTGTACGTGAGTTTAATTCTCCTTCTTTCTGTTTCATTGGCCTCTGAGTCAGCAGACAGTGAACTTTGATTAAACTGGAACTTTTGGGATTTTGTATCCCAAGCATGAGGTCTTTCATTAGTCCTTCTCCCAAAAGTGAATGATTCTAACTGGAAAGGTCTATTTTATTTTTTAGATGCATTCCAGAGGGGTTTACCGATTTGTCCAGGATCACCCTGATGGTTTTCTTCTTTCCAACCCAGGGTTGTTTGTACTACATTCTGTTTCCTCTACCTTTACATATTTAGGAGGTGCTTCATTTGGTTAGTTACCTCAGAACTAACCATATCCTGGAAATGTCATTGTGTTATTACATACTTAGATTCAGTAAACTCTAAAATAGGGCCCCAAAGCAGGATTTTGCTTTTATTTCATTAATAGATCTAACAGCAAGGTCAACAGCGGATATATATAAGGTACCAGGTATCAAGACCACCAAAAACCCTGTGGAATTTTTTGTCATACCTGTATTTGGTGTGCTAGTTATTTTGTAACACTTCATGCAAGTGCCTGCCAAGTATCTGTCATGCCTTAAGAGTCCTTTTCCTGGAGGCCATGTGCAAATAGAAATTGTTTGTTCAGTGATTTCATCTTGAAGAGCATTAGTTAAAATTCAACCCTCCTAGCAATTTGGAGCTACCCAAAGGGCTATAAAACCATGCATATCTTTTGACCAAGCAATAACACTGCTAGGTCTGTATCCCTGAAGAGAGAAAAAACAAAAAAGAAAAGGACCTATGCATGCAAAAATATTTATAGCAGCTCTTTTAGTGGTGTCAAAGAATTGGAAATTGAGGGGATGTCCATCAATTGGGGAATGGCTGAACAAATTGTTGTATATGATTATGATGGAAGACTATTGTGCTTTAAGAAATGATGAGCAGAATGCTCTCAGAAAATATATGGAAAGACTCAGATGAACTGATGCAAAGTGAAATGAGCAGAGCCAGGGGAACATTGCACACAGTAACCTCAACATTGTATGATGATTTACTATGCATAACAGCTCTTCTCAGCAATACAATCATCCCAGACAGTTTTATAGGACTTATGATGAAAGATACTGTCCATCTCCAGAGAAGGAACTGGTAGAGCCTAAATGCAGATCAAAGATACTTTACTTTCTTTAGTTTCCTTGAGAGTTTTTATAACCTATGTCAAATTGCTTGCCTCCTCAATAAGGAGGGAGGGAGAGAATTTGGAACTCAGAATTTG
Source organism: Pseudochirops corinnae (assembly GCA_028646515.1). Taxonomy (NCBI): domain Eukaryota; kingdom Metazoa; phylum Chordata; class Mammalia; order Diprotodontia; family Pseudocheiridae; genus Pseudochirops; species Pseudochirops corinnae. Next base: position 175,285,593 of record CM053586.1, read on the forward strand.
GAGGGGGGAGGAGTGTTAAAATTGTTTTTACAAGTAATTGGGGAAAAAATAAAATATTAAATAAGATTTTAAAAACAACCCTCCTTGTAGGGTGTTCTTGAGATTTGTAACATATCAAGAGCAGAACATTATAGAGGGGGAAGATGTTTGAGGAACTTGTTTCATGTGAATTGAAAAAATGTACATTTCATATGATATAAATATTCTAGATTAAATCAGTACAGTCTTAGGAGTGTGAAAAACCTCAGTATTGAGAAAAGTATATCTCATGTACTTTAAAGGAGACTGATGCTGTGAGCTAATTTGTAACCTCGGGGAGAGGACTGAGCATTCCTGTACAAATAGGGAAACACTGGACATATCAGACACTGTATTTGGCTTAGCCCACTGGTCAAATTGCCAGGTACTTTAACTTTAGTACAGGGCCTTATTTCCTCTGAAGCTTGGGTATACTAAAGCTCTGGGGAGGACTTTTCCCTAACTTGGCTTACTAAGATCATGGATGATAGACGAGAATTGTAAGGGACTTTGGAGATCTAGGCCAACTCCTTTATTTTAAAGATAAGGAAATTGAGACCCAAACAGGATTTTCTCTCAAAATAAGCTCTTCTCAGCAATACAATCATCCCAGACAGTTTTATAGGACTTATGATGAAAGGTACTGTCCATCTCCAGAGAAGGAACTGGTAGAGCCTAAATGCAGATCAAAGATACTTTACTTTCTTTAGTTTCCTTGAGAGTTTTTATAACCTATGTCAAATTGCTTGCCTCCTCAATAAGGAGGGAGGGAGAGAATTTGGAACTCAGAATTTGGAGGGGGGAGGAGTGTTAAAGCATAATAGTATGTCATTTACTGTAAGTCACACAGCTAGTTAGTGATGGATTCAGAATTTGAACCCAGGTCATCTGACTCTAGAGATTTTGTTCTCTCCTACATCACACTGTTGAGACCCAGGCATTCCGCTACCATCCTTGCCCCTTGGGACTCATTAGTGAATACTGCTTCAATGTTGGGACTCACAACTTTGGCAGAGAATGTAACATCTGGTTCTTAACTTTGTTTTTAGGGGCTTGATCCCTCACCTTCTGGGAGATGTGGTCTTCTTGTGGGGTTGTAACCTCCTGGCTCATTTCATCAATGCCTACCTGGTGGACGACAGCGTGAGTCACTTGCATCAGGATTGAGAAAGGGCTAGAATTGTCTGTTCCCAGACAAGGAGAACAGGACTCATCTGCCTTTGTGTATAAAGGAAACATTTCAGAAGTAGAAACCTTTTTCTTAAGGGATCAGAGGTTCTGGATGGAGCTTCTGTGAATCTGGATTTTGCAAATAAATGTTAGGCTTGGGAGAAGCTTTTCAGTTTGAACCAAGAACATACATTTATTTTTACAAAAAGGATTGACTCCTATGCATTTAGGTTGCCTTTAGAGAGTGACTTATTTTTAAAAAGCATCCTGGATCAGAGGGCCTCTTAAAGGTAACTTCCAGATCTGGGATTTTATGATTCTGTGATTGTTGTGGTTCAAAAAAAAGTTTTCTGTGATTAAGTCAAATGTTTAAAGAACATGTTGTCTTATGATGCTTAAATTGACGTGAAGTTCCATGTCTAAATACCTTTCTTAAAAAAAAAAATCTTCTTAGAATGTGGCCTGCTAAATGCTATTTGGCAGATTGGTTCATTTATTTGGAAGGGTTTAATTATACTTTTAAAAGGTCTTTTCTGAAGGAGAGTCTTAAGAAAGGAGGGGTTTTGAATTCCTTTCTAGTCTAATGGAACTTAGGAGACGTAGGATGAGTTGGTGTTTTCTGGTAGCCAGTGATGCTATAGGAAAAGACTGTATATGATTAGTCACCCAAATTTTGTGGATGGAAGTTGTTGGCCCTTGAATTTAAGGCAGGATGAGTTGTTCCATAGAGACTTGAGATTTGATTAGGCCTGCTAAGACTGGTCTGCTAAGACTGCCATCACCGAGTCAATACTAAATACTTTGTGCTATGTCAGATATGCAATAAATACTTGTGATTTCTAATTTCCTCTAGTTTTGGGATGAAAATGTGTGTGTGATAAGGGGAGAGGAGTGAGAGGAAAAGTGGGAAGGATAGGAATTCAGGCTACCACACTTGCAGCTAGGGAACTAAACTGGGTCATATATGGAATCAACGTGATAATCCAAAGCATATATAATAATTAGCACTTTGTGGCCTGAAATCTAAGATGCACCAAGAAACATACATTTAAACCACTGAGCAAATTTTGAACAAGGATAGTCAATAAAACCTGCAAGCACCAGGGCAAGTCCTTTGGTGAATTTTAGGAGCTGTTTAGCCAAAGGGATCTTGGTGAGTGGTTGTTTTTTGTCAGGGATGAGGAAGAGCAGTAGGTGTTCAAGTCCAGATCCTTAATTGGGTAACTTCTTGTTCCTTTGCTTCAAAGAAGACCTCCACTGGGTGTTGGGAAGTTACCATACTTTATATTGACCCTTTTCTTCCTTTACCCTGCCTCCATAATTCGTAGCAAGTTTTCCTTGTGTGCATTTTTAAAATTTTGTCAAATTTATCCTATGCTTCTCTCTCCATGCCTTGCCTTGGTCCTAACATAGAGTTTAAGTTTTAAGGCCTTAGAAAGGAATCTGCTGAAAGTCAAAGAATTTGACATCTCAGGAGCATCGATGAGAATTAACTAGAGCTGCTTCTGGGACATTTTTGGAAGGGAAGGAACACCACAGTTTAAGTAGGAGATAACCAGGACAGATAGAAACCAGAGACCTATAGTAAATTTGACTTTGTCTTCCTTTCTGCCCTTCAGTTCAGCCAAGCATTGGCAGTTCGGAGTTACACCAAGTTTGTAATGGGGGTACGTATGCAGCCAGCACTGTGGCCCAAAACTTTGTTGGTCTAGAGTGGGGCTTGGCATCTCACTCTTGATGGGGATTTGGGGTGTGGATGGAGGTGAGACTCAGTGGAGTTGTCAGAATTGTTTATATCAGTAGGGATTTGCTAAGGAGAATTTTGGTTTCTCTGGGTTTCAGATTGCAGTGAGCATGCTGACTTACCCTTTCCTCCTGGTTGGTGATCTCATGGCTGTCAACAACTGTGGGTATGTATGTGTGAAGATTTCTTACTCACATTTCCTTGGAGCTGGACTTTGAGAACCTGAAGGCCCCTGTGGCCTGACAGATGGGACTTGGGAAGTCCTGGAAAGGTTCTCCTCTGATTTTCTAAGCCAAAAGACCACATCCATCCTTATCATTGGTTAAAGATAGTTCTAGCTGGCTCCATAGCTTTCTCAATTTGTCCCTTCCTTCCCCCGCCCCAGATATTCTGTATTCTGTCATACGGTTACCAGCAGAAAGCAAGTAGAAATGTTTTTTGATCACTAATGCCTGTTTGACTGAACTAGAGCTCCTTTCCCAAGGCATTCCTTATTTAGCCTTTATTTGGGCTATACTAGCCCATCCCCCTCCATTTGCCTTCTCTTGGTTCTGACTCTTTGATCTTACTACTGGGCAGATTGCTGGCAGGCCTCCCTCCCTATTCCCCTGTGTTCAAGTCCTGGATTCATTGTTGGAGATATCTGAGCATGCAGGTAAATGAAGGTATTTGGGGGAAATGACTTCTGGTTCTCTCCTTTTCAATGTTTAATAGATGCCTTTTGTTATTACCAGGTTCTTTTCCTATGAGAACAGACTTTAAAAAGTAATAGCCTTCATTATAGAAAAACAGAAGTAGTTTCAACAAAGCCTAGAAATTTGTGAATAATATGAATAAGGTGAACAGTGGACAACCACCCAATGGGTTATTGAGGGAAACTAGAGATAGTAAGGGCTTGGTTTTTTTTCCAGTTTTAAAAATAAAATTGTATTGATAGCTTTGGGTTCTGTATTATTTAAATTTCCCCCAGGATCCTTGTTGCTCCTCCCAGAGAGCCATCCCAGATAATAAAAGATTTTTTAAAAGGAAAAGAAGAAAAAGAAAATAAGTGAAACCAATCAGTACATTGCAAAAAGGCCGACATTCCAGGCAGCATTCCACACTTGTGGGTCCCCATATCTGCAAAGGAGTTATGTGGAAAAAGAAACTTCCCCCATCTCTTTTGTAGGAAACCACTCCTTCTACCAGGCCTCTAGGTCCTGTACAGACCACTCAGTTAGGAGCAGAGGCTTGTCAGAATTCATTACTTGTGTTAATTAGGGAATTTGCTTCCAGGCCCCTTTTCTGTAGGAAGGGCTCATTCTTGGTACTCGTGGTGTTCTCAAGCAGAGCGTCCATGTTGTCTTTAAGCCATCCTCTTGTGCCCATCTCACTGTCTGGAGGGCGTCTAGATGAAGCATTGATCTGATTCATCTGGTTATTCTTGTATTTTTATGTTCCGTGCCTTAACTATCAGCTTATTTGCTAGACATCTTGTCCCTGAGAGACCCAGTATATTGGTGAGCCTACAGAACTAGGTTCTAACTCTGATCTTGGAATAGTTCACTTTCATTTTCTGTGTCTCTGTTTGCTTCCCTGTAAAATGGATCAGTAACATTAACTTGGGGATCCATCTGCAACTATATCCTAAGGATAGATTAAGCAGAATGAAACCATTTCAGAGAAAGATCCCAATTATAGTTCCACTACAGATGAGTCTGGAGAAGATGCTCATTTTCTCTGGTGATACTGGCCAGTTCTGAATGAAACAAACTCCCATGGGCATGATTTCAGATTATCTGGCTACTGGTACCAAAAAAAAGATTTTTTTTTCCTGTTGGGAACCTGGTCTCCATAGCCCTTCACAAAGCCTTGTGGCTCCACGCTGGCATCATCAAATAAACCTTTTAAAGCACATAACCTGAAAATGGTATAAACCAGGTGTGGAGAGACCCTCTTTTCTGGGCATTTATGGTCTGACCCCCTGGTTTTCAGTGTCTGTGCCCTTCACCAGATCTATATAGGACCTGGTTAAAAGGCACTGGGAGATAGTACTGTACAGTGAAAAAAGTCTTGGCACTGGCCATCGGGAGACTAACTGAGCAACCTTGTGCAAATCACTTCTTTCTGTGAAGCCCATTTGCACAGGGCTGAGGTTGGACTAAATGGTGTCTAAGGTTCTTGCCAGCATTAAAACTCTGGTCTTTTGATAGCTTGTGTTTGTTTTATTTATTTTTTTAATACCTGCCCCAAAGTTGAAGGTGGCATTCATTTGAGAGAAGTAAGGTTTCCTTTTTTTCAGCTATTCCACTCTTTTATCTTTTCAGGGTCAGCTTTTCCGGGGATCAAGTCTGCTTTTCCGCCGAATCTCAGCAGCATCAAGCTTCTCCATTGATTAAATCAGAATAATCTGACTACAATAATAAACGCAACATCTCCGCCCAGCCTAAGTGAGGGCCTGATCATTGGGCTACCTTGTAAAATAACTGACTGGAATACAGTGGTGTTTGGGTATCTGCCATTCTGCTGGTTATCAGTGGTCCTTCACTTGTGCACCTAGGGAAGGGGTTTGGGTATGGTCTGAAAAGTCTTTACTCTGTACTGAGCTAAGAAGTTCTAGGACTGCTTGGCAGAGCTGAACAAGGGGCACTGGAGCAGTTTCTGGGAAACCTCCCAGAGGCATTGCAAATGAAGTGAAAAGTAGTATTAGTAAGGGCACAGAGGCTTACTCCATCACACCATAGCCAGAGAGGCAGCAGATTCCCCCTGTTACCCAAAAACTCAGGTAGAGAACAGTTGAGCAAATCTCTGCTCTGCTTGGTTTTGTTAACACAATCAGTAATAATAGTGACAGCTCAAATGTATACAGCCTTTAAGCGTTTATAGAACATTTCCTCCATGACAGCTGTGGGGCACGGGGACAGGGGCGACACAGCCTGTTTTGATAAGCGTTCTTACACCACTTAAGTCTGTTGATTAATAAAGCTTGTATGGTATATTATAATTCCCGGAGCACTTTATATACCTTACTTCATTTGATTCTCTCTCTAAGGTGGACAGGATTTTTTATTCCCATTTTACAGACAAGGAAGTTGAGGTTCAGCAAAGTTGTCTTGCCTATGACCCCACACTACTAAGTGACAGGTCTGAGACTGGACCCCACGTGTTCTCTTGGGCAAGGGCTCGAGGGCTCTTTCTGTTCTGTGTCCTGGCTTTCCTGGTAGGGAAGTGTCTGACAGGGGCTGGTGTCTGACTACCCGGGTCGTGTTAAACATTCTTGGTCAGATGTAATCGTTCTAAAGGAGCTGCCCAGCATGCTTGGAGTCCAGGTGTCTGTTGGGGTGTTTGTTTTTCTAGTAGAACGTGTCCTGGCCAAATCCCAAGGGCTTGGTGGTGGGGTGGTTCAGTCGTTCAATCGCGTCCAACTCTGATCCTGCAGACTTTGTCCAGGGCGTTTTCTTGGCAGAAATACTAGAGTAGTCTGTCATTTCCTTCTCTAGTGTGTCCCTGTTTTATAGCTGAGGGGCCGAGGCAAATAGGGGTTAAGTGACTTGCCCAGGGTCATATAGTAAGTATCTGAGGCTGAATTTGAATTCAGATCAAGCCTGGTATTCTCTCCACTGCACCCTGTAGCTGCCCCAACCCAGACACCCTCAGTGTGGAGAAAGGTAGGATTGTATGGGGGTAAATCTTGTAAGAAAGCATGGAGAAATTCTGAAGTAGCCCATGACTCAACCCTAAAGCCGGCCCACCAAGCAGTACCCCACAGCCCTCTTGAGGCTTGAGAGGCAGCAGACATCCCGCACTCGTCCAGAGCTGCAGCAAGCAAATTACTCCAGTCCCAAATGTCACCAATAACTGACAGATGTCAGATTTTGTGAATGTTGTGGTGGGGTGTTCAAAGAGCCTTGTAGCAGAGGGAATGTTACCTATGGCAGGCAGAATCTTTGCAGATTCCTCACCCCCCGTGTGGCTGCTCATTCATGGTCTTATGTAAGCACAGGACAAAAGCCAGTGAACAGCACTGTATTTCCTTGTATCTCCAATTAATGGACTTCAGTATACCATAGCATCCAGATTCCTTGTTATTTACCAGAGGGGCTTGTGGGTAAATAGGCTTGATATTTCAAGGCTGAAGTGAAACATTGGCCTGGTGGACCCATGCAGACTGGTTCTGCAGCACTCTCTCTGCCAAGGGTGGGCAACCCTGCAGGATCAAGGGTACCTAGCAGTGCTGTTCTTCCTCTTGTAAGGAGACCTGATCAAGAATCCTGGGGCTCGTTAACTGGGTGCTATATGTAAATGCATGTTGAATGGAACTTTCTGGCTCTCTGATAACTGCAGCTAGAGTGAGTGTCTCAGGGGCTCCATAGGGGCAGCATAATAATGAACTCCCTTCTCTAAGAGCCCAACTGAAATATCTCACTTGCTACAGATCCATTTGTTTTGTGGTAGGGACAGTAAGATAATGATAGAGCAAGGGAAACTGCTCTTATAAACAGTCACCTGCAGTCCTGGCCAAGGGTCTTCACTGGCTGCTGCCATCCCCTCAGGGAGGAGCTGATCTGGCAGAGACTCCTCTTGCTCAGTCAGAACCTTCCTGGGCCATAATCTTCCCCTTTTCCTGTCACAAGCTAGCTCGAGCCCTTTAGCCCATCGCCTTTGGTATGTGGTATTAGAAGCTCACCGGGGTTTTTCGGTCTTTGCCAGTAAGGATTACACATTAGGCACTGGTTATTTGCTGAATGAAGTCTGCTTAAGGGGTATGTGAAAAATGAGCCCTTGTCACGGAAGAACAGGCTCTTTCCAGGGCTCAGCAGTCCTGGGGGTAGAATATGCTAGGGAAGTATCAGTACTGAGAATGGAAAATGGCCTTCTGTGCAGGGCCATATGATCCTGGGGCTGAGGGGAGGGGAGAATAGAGATCCCATTTAATGCAATTGTTGTCTCCTCCATACTTGCACCTCCAGCTTCCTAGAATTGTTAAGAAGTAGTCATGGAAGGAAGATGGAAAGCAGTGTCTGAGTATTTAAAAATGTTTACTGTTGCTCAGATGCTTCTCACACATTGACACGCTCAACCTGCTTGCTCCCTGCCATCATCTGGTATTGAATTAGGGAAGAGGGCAGGTCTGATGTCCTTCAATGTTCCTGGATTCCCCATCATTGGCTGGCTGAGCTTGTCTGGACCCATCTCGAGCATTGACAGCATTTGGATGTGCTTTCATTTGGACAAGATTCCTGAATATAGTCATACTATTGGGTAGGGAACCTAAGGAAGATCTCAAATTGAATCAGGGTGGCCCTGGGGTTAGGGTGAAGATATGAAGGGCTGCATGACCCCCTGGAGAAATGGAATAATCACTTATATAGCACCAGGTGTGGTGCTCAGTGCTTCATAAATATGTCATTTGATCCCTTTAACAACCCTACAAGGTCTAGGTGCTAGCAAACCCCTTTTTACAGCTGAGGAAACAGGTTAAGTGACTTGCCCTGGGTCAGACAATAAATTTCTGAAGCCGGATTTGAACTCGTCCTCCTGACTCCAGGCTCACCTCTTGTCCACTGTACTACCTAGCTTCCCTGGGAGAAGGGGAGAGATAGACTTCCCCTGACCACATTAGTGAGTCCTCTGAAGAGAAAGGCTCACTCTGGTTTTGATATTTGCTTCTAAAGCCAAGAGAATGAAAGAGTTAGGTGTGTGTATCATCTCCAAATCCAGGTTGATTCCATGTGCATTAAAAGCCTTGGAAACTCACTCAAGTCAGCTTTGAAGGAGGCCAAGTCTTCTCTGTACCTAAGCAGCTTCTCTGAATGTGACTTACATACACACTGAGTAGGTACCAATAAAAATTGTTTGAGGGCAAGTCTGAAGACAGGGTGCGGCAGAAGGCCATGGGGTGACTGTCCAGCAGCAAGCTTCAGCCATCCACAGAGGCTGCCAAGCGCCCTCATTTGCAATGGAGGGGACTCTGACTTTTTCCACCCTCAGATAGTCTGTGAGTACCTGCACTGTTTTGAAGGCCATGCCTCGTCAAGGCCTGCTTCTCACTGGCAGGGAGGGGATGATGTGATGTAAAGAGGCCCATGGACCTTCAGTCCCTGTTATAAAGTCCTGATGGCCCATCTTGGGCCTGACTACTTCCAGAGTCTTCTGGAAGCAGCCTGGAGTTTGATGGAATGAACTGATTTTTGTGTGTTTGGGATGGTCCCTCTGAATCCTCCTTTCTATCAATAGTTTCTCTTTGAAAGTAAGTGGCCAAGTTTGCCTGGCCTTGATTCCACAACATCTGTCAATCCCCATGGAAATAAACTCTAAATCTATACTGGTTCTTTAGTATTTCTTTTAACATGAAAGGTTTCTCAAGCCATGCATTCGTCATAGTATCACCATTGCTAAGTGTATGCCTTAACTGTACAATGAGGGGGTTGGTCATGATGATCAATGAGACATCTGTACCGTCCCCTTCTCTGAGGTTCCAGGAGTACTCTATATTCAACCTTGGCCTCCGAGCCAAAGATGATGCAGTGAGGCAAGGCAAGAGCCGAAGGTGATCACTCCTCTAGCTGGGCCAGCCCTGAGGAGTGCCTCTGGAACCCGGGTAAAGACAGGTTCTTGAACACTGGTGGGTGGCCAGGAAAAGGCCTCAGATATGCCAGGATGGCTCCCACACCTGGGGCAATTGGGAAGGTGACAACTCAGCCAAGTTGGGCTTTGCAGGGCCAGTGTGGGTGACAACGGGAATAGAATGGAGATATGGTATAAGCAAACCATGGGTCTAGGACTGGAGACCTGTCATCCCGTTCATCATCCTTCACCGTGGCCTTGGCACATAGTTAAATGCTGAAGGCAATGTTGTTGGATGAATGGCTGGCTGTCAACTGACCCAAGTGCTAATCCTTGCTTTTACTCTGGGTAAGTCTAATCTGGACCTCATTTAAAGGTCTCTTCCAGTGGAAATCTTGGCCATGACTGTCATGCAGTCCTCTGCTCCCAGGTGTCTGTTCCAAGCCGGAAGAGAAGCCCACTCTGCAGTAACATCACCCAGGCTCCTCCTCGCCCTCTGACCCAGCTGTGTCTTACAGGATCTCCTGCCTACTCATCTCTGGGGGAAGGTGGGAAAGGAACAGTCAGTCCTTATCCTCCCTCCCCTCTCACCCCAAATAAATGTAGTGATGCTGTTCCCTCATTCCTCAAGTTTCTGTTCTCTGCTAGTTATTAGCTAAATTTTTTTTTGCTTTTTTTTTTTTGTTTTTTGGAGGAGGGAAGGTAGGGCAATTGGGGTTAAGTGACTTGCCCAAGGTCGCACGGCTAGTTTTTGTGTTAAGTGTCTGAGGTCACATTTGAACTCGGGTCCTCCTGACTCCAGGGTTGGAGCTGTATTCACTGCGCCATCTAGCTGCCCCAGTTATTAGCTAAATTGATGAATTGATCTGTGGCCTGCCCTCCCCCCTTCCCAGTGGCGTGCATTTTAGCAGGCTTTCTGGAGATTGGTAACACAAAACGACTAGTGATAGGAACGTAAGGCACCAAGATGTGACGATAGATGTGACGTTTGGGGTCACTTGCCTTGGGCTTTTTGGTGCTGCTCCTCTCCCAGCCCCTCCACACACCACTGTGAGGCCAGCCCTGGGTTTGGCCAGTATAGCCAAGGCTTCTGAGGGGCTGGGGTGGGGGGGTGGAGAAAGGAGCAAGACTTTATTAGGTACCTACTATGTGTCAGGAGCTGTGCTAAGCACCTTACAGATGCATCGTTTCATCCTCGTAACAACACTGGGAGGCAGACGCTATTATTGTACACATCTTACATAAAACAGGCAAACAGGTTCGGTGAGTGGCCCAGGGTCACACAGTGAGTAGGTATCTAAGGCCAGGTTTGAATGCATTGAATGCATCCTGATTCCAGGCCCAAAGTTCCATTTTTTGTTGCCACCTGGCCACAGAGAGGCCCTGAGGGGAATAAAGTTTAATAGGGAGAAAATAAAGTGGAATGTGTAGGAAAAGGGAAGTGGTTAATGGAGAACGCAAGGGTTTGTGGAGCGGTGATGGGCCCACGTGGGGAGCATAGTCTGAGACAAGTGTAGGGAAGGAGGGGGAGGGCCACTTTAATTTTTCTTGGGATTTGACAAATG
>CM053586.1:175297135-175382640 GCA_028646515.1 Pseudochirops corinnae
AAGCATTATGGTTTTTTTATACCTCAGTCCTCCACTTCTGGTCCAACACTGGGCCCTGCTACCCATACCCTCCCCTTTCAACACCTAACACTCATTCAGGGAAAGTTATTTCATACCAAACTTTATTCAGGACTTTGAGATTGCTTTCTCCTGAGTCCCTGTCACTTCTCTGGCTCAGGGAGAAGCTTGTCCTTCATCTTAGCATAATCCTCACTCCAAAAGGTGAGTGGAAGATCTCAAAGCACCACCACATTCCAGATACATATAGATATCTGGGCAGAATCAGGCCTAGGGGCTGTTGCCAGGATGAATACTTATATATGTAGCCCGGACTCCAAACCTTAATGGACCCAAATAACTCCACCCCCAGCCCTCTGCCCTGCAGCTCTCTGTTCCTCTTGGATATGGCACAGACATGTATGTCCTGCCTCAACAGATATGAGGGAGAACATCCACCAGATGAATACAGTCACCTCTCCAAGCACCCCCTGGTGAGAGAGACAGAGGAAAGAGGGCAAAAGGTCTGGGCAAACCTAACAAGGGGGCCTTGAAGGGCAGGAAGAGCCATAGACATGCCAGCCACAGCACAACTCTGTGACACGGCACTTGGACCTGCCACTGAAGCCGAGGGGTGTCCCAGGGGAAGGAGATGACATCTGGAGGGCACTTCCTTTAAGAGGATTCAGTGGTTCTTGGAGCCTCTGCTTATTTCATGGTCTGCATACCCTGGTATCTGGTATCGGGGTCTTGCAGAAACCTCCTTGTAGAGCCTCCAAAAGGGATGTATGTGCAAGAAAGGGGCACAGCTGAGAGAGGGGCAGTGTGAGAGTGTCAGTGGGCCTCTTGGGAGTGGGACTCCTAATTCACAGGGTGTGTCCAGGCTCAAATCTTCTTCCATCCATCCATCTGCTTTACTTCCAGGGGAAGACAAGGCCTTTCATCTGCATAGTATACACTATAGTGTGGGCATGGGGTTGTGCAAAGGATGATGCCTTCAGAAGAAGTATCTTAGGACTAGGCAACCGAGTAGCCCAAAGAGAGAAAACTCAAAATGTGTGGAGGCATTCAGCATAGCTTCCCCAGCAGCAATATCTGTGTCTAGAGAAGAGAGAGATTAAGGTTCAGACCCAGAAGATTTCCTGGTGTGCCCACAACACCCCCATCTATCTTCCACCAAACATACTTTCAACCCCAGGAAATATATGCAGAAGGCCCCCCTGGGAGCCAACAACAAAGGGAACGGGATGCTGTGAGTACCTATGTAGCGTGCTGACTACATGCTCCATGCAGTTACACATGCTGGGATCGGAGGTCAGGAATGTCCCACCACCATTCCTTGACATCAGGCCTACGGGTGCAGGACCACAAGAAAGAAGAGGATAGCTGTGCAGCCTGAAGACCTGATCAGGCAGGGCTGAAGCAGTGGGCCTTACCTTCTAAAGTGGAGTGCAGGGCCAGGGTGCGCCCACCTATGGCATTGACCCCACCAGTTTGAGGGAGGTCAGGGGGGGCACTGTTGGAGGTGTGCCCTATTGGCCACAGGGTGCCTGGGACCTCTTCCAGCTCATCATTAGCCAAGGAAGTAGTAGCCAGAGTCTCAGAGGAAGAAGGAAGCAACTCTTGAGGTCCATCCTGGGTGGGCTTCCCTCTGTCTGGCTCTGTCTTGCTGGCCTCTGTCTCTAATGATTTCAGGGTGGTTTCAATACTTAGCCTAGGGGAGAGGGAGGTCCCCTCACTCAGGGAGGTTGAGGCTTTGGTAGCCAAAGAGGTAGGGGCCTCAGTCGCCAAGTTGGGTGAGGTCTCAGTTGCCATAGAGGTCGGGGCTGCGGTTGGTAAAGAGGGTGAGACCCCAGCCTCTTCTGGGCCTATGATTGGTTCTGACAAGAAATAGACAGGGCTGGGCATTAGTGCCAGTCTATAGGGTCCTCAATGCTTTATCTGCTCCAGCTAAGATGTAATGCATCATGTATTAGAACGATGTGCGTGTGAGCACTAACTGAAAGAACTGGGCATATTTACAAGATGGATGTCTCCCAAGTATTTATGAGGAAAAGGGAATAGACATCATGTTCTGTTTGAGGGACAGGAACAATGGCGGCAGAGTCTCATAGAGGACAATTCAAGCTTCATGTCAGGAGCCAATTCCACAGATCTCTCCAGAAGTGCAATAGGCTGCCTGGAGAGGCAGGGGAGGCTCCCTCTGCTTGGAGGTCTTCAAGAGGAGGCTAGTGGGCAAGTTAGTGTATTATACTAGGGACTCTTTGTGTATGGTTGGCCTGCTTGCCACAGAGCTTCCTTCCAACTTCAATTCTGGGCTTCTGTGACAGTTCTGGATCTCAACCCTAGCTGTTGTGCATCAACAACCTCCCCATTCTCCATGACACACCACTTCCACCTTTCTTCTCCCTTCTCCACTCATATTTCCACTTTTCTACCTTCCCCTCTCTGACCAAAGCCAGGACCTCTTCATCCCCAGCCACACTCTCTCGATCTTCCTTTTCACCTCTACCTTTCACCCCATTGTGAGCTCCCAGACCAAGGACACAGGAGCCATCGGGTCTCCATTTTTATCTGAGGTATCTCCTTGGTGTGAAGTGGAAGGGAACTCTTCTTTGTTAGTCTAGAGTCCCCAACTGGGACCAGGCCTATTGGGCGGCACCCAGAAATATTCTTTAAATGCTCCATAACTGACTGACAAAACACATCTACACCTCAGACCTTCACTTTCCCTCCAGCCCCCCTACTACTTACGACAGAGTTGGTTCTTACACTCGTAGCCCTCCTGGCATTGTGAACACTGTGGGCCCTCCATGTAGGGTTTCTGGCCCTTCACGTTTCCTCTGGAAAAAGAGGAGGAGGAGGACATGGAAAAGGGAAGCCTAATTAATTCTCTTCTCCCTCCTTCCCACCCCCACCTCCCAACCATTCTAGGAGGCAGCCCGGGGAAAGTGGGAAAAACGCTGATCTGAAAGTTGACTTGGCTCTTAGACTTGGCTAAGCTAAACTTGTGACCTTGGGCAAGTTCATTTTCCTCTCCAACCTTGATCATGTTGGACGGTTTCCCTCTCCCTCATCTCAATCCTTCCCCACTCCCTCCCTTTCACAGGCTCTAATGGGCACTCACGGGGGTTCATAGTTGCAGACCAGCACATGAATGTTAGTTTCCATCACTCCCTCAAGCTTCTCACAGAACTGAGATCCACATCCAATCCTCTCTGTCTTTGCCCAGACCACCTGAAAGAAGCCAGAACAAAAGGCCTTTCTTTCTGGCAAGAGCAGACAAGAGCCTAAAAGCCCAAAAACCTGAGGAAGCCGATCTGAGCATCAACCTGGAGACAAGATCAATTGCCTAGAGACCACCCACCTTATAACCTGGAAATGTGCATGGTCCCCGTGGGAGGCCAAGCTGTTCAATCGTTCAGTCATGTCCAACTCTTTATGGGGACCTGTGAACCATACTGTCCATGGAGTTTTCTTGGCAAAGATACTGGAGTGGTTAGCCATTTTATTCTCCAGTGGACAGGTTAAGTGACTTGCTCAGGGTCACATAGCTAGTATCTGAGATCAGATTTGAGCTAAGGTCTTCCTGACTTCAGGCTCAGAGCTCTATCCACTGAGTCATCCAGCTCAGGGACTTTTGTCTATAGCACGTTCTTCTTATCAAAGCAAGGTCTCTCCTCTTCCCAGTTCAAAGCTAAGTCCTGGTTCATGGCAATGACTCACTGCAGTGTTAATGCCATTATAGCACCTGTGATGTGGGAAGGAGGAGGGTGTGGTAGGGGAAGAGAGGGGAAGATTTTCATTTCAGGAGAATAAAAATTCTAAGCCAAAGGGTTGAATTTGCAACTCTGGAATTTTAGGTTCAGTGATGGGGGGGGGGGCGGGGAGCAAGGGCAGGAGGAGGAGGTGTCAATACTCTAACCCAAAACCATTCTCTTTTTCCCCTCTTTGCTGCGAAGTCTTCAGTGTCAGATTGGAAACCATTTGGAAACATTTAGGTCATTCATTCTAAGGTGTTAAGAGGTGATAGCTTAACTACAACTTCTCAGGGGTATTGGCATTTCAACAGCCTTGCGTGAAAAGGGCAGATTTCTAGTGTTAGACTCAGGCCCGGGGTTGGCAGGAGAGATGTTTCTGGGGCTGGTGGCTTTCTCAGTGTCCTGGAGCCTGACCCAGACTGAGGCATCCTCTAGGGGTGGTGAGAAATGGCCCCACAGTCTGGAGGTAGAGTCTTAAAATTCCCTGTGTGTTGAGGATCCCCTTGAAGGGGCGACTACTCCAGTTTAGTCTGGAACTTCCTTAGCTTTCCCTCAACTATCCAGAGCACAATGGAGATGCCACAAGGGGGAAAGGGAGATCTCTGAGTGGCAGAGACAGCTGTCACAAAGCTCATGTACTCTGTAGGCAGCCTTTCACTCAGAGCCTAAATACTCTTGCTTTCCAACACTTCTAACAAGCTTGGGCAATCTGTTCTTAGCCTGGCTGCAGGTTAGATCTTGACATCCTCCTCCCAAAAGAATTGGCCTAATACAACTCAGGAGAGGATTCCTCTTCTCCCCACATTTCACCATAGTTCTCTGCCATCCCTGGAGATGTACTCCTTCCTGACTTTCTTCCCCTGACAAATACCCCTTATTCTTGACCCCAGGGAACATGGAGGAAGAAATAAGAAAGCCTCCCAAACCCCTGACGAAACCAGAACACAGATAGCTGGATCATAGATCTGAATCAGGGCAGTGGTTCAGACCCTACTCTATCTAGGATTTTGGCAGGGCCTCATCTGGGACTCCACAGGGGAAGGAAGGGTTTATCAGATCCCCTTAGATTTTCCTGATTGTAAAGAATATAGGAATGGATGAAGCCAGGAAGCTTGGGAATAACCTCCTATAAAGAGTAAAAATAATTAAGTCCATGCCCCACTTATCCAGAGGTCAGATTCCCAGAAGCCTCAACTAAGAAGCAGAAATGGGGGGTGGAGTATATGGGAAGGCTTCTGAGCAGCATAGATGCCCCATGCACTCCATTGGTAGGCAAGCCTTCATTTAGAGCCTATTGATTTTTGTTTTCCATAAAATTCTAACAAGCCTGGTGACCTGGTTTATAAGTCCATAACAGATTAGAAAGCTGGAGAAGCACTTCTAGACTCAAGCATTTTGATGGTAGCAAAAAGTAGCAGCTGATATCAAGAAGGGCTCCCTTCACAACCATAAATGCAGAACATCCCGAGATAGCGTCGAGGCCAAGGGCCTTCTGCATTGCTACATTATATATTGCACAACACTATAAATGATGCACATAATGATGACCCTGAGTCATCGGGGGCAGCTACAATCAGGGAGGTGGGAGTAAGAAGGCAGAAGCGGCTTCTTATGGTCTTCATGAGGCATCAGTCCCTCCCCTACTCTGAAGCTTCCTGAAGGCAACAGATAAGGGAGAACCAGAGTCTCTGGGCTGGTATTCCTAAGCCCGCTCTTGTTCCCTGATTCTAGAGTGATTTTCTTGATTGGAGAGAGAGCAAATGAAAGAATTAGGTGAGATCTCATTGTGTTAGAGCTCTGGGGAGTCTGGTTTCCTGGTGTTCCCTGGGAATCGGACCTGGCCGTAGGTTACCTGGGCTCTCAGGCAGAGAGACCAGCAAAGGGCTGGGCAGTGATGAGCCTGTGTCACTGAGTCAGGGACAGCCATACCCTGGATGGCACTCTCCTGTTTACCCAACTTGTCTATGTCAGACACCATGGAATGCCCAACATTAGAAGAGACATAAGCATCATAGTCCTGATTCAGATCTGTGCTCCATCTGTCCATATGCTCTGCTCTGCTAAGGAAGCAGGGAAGTATATACATTTCTAAAAACACATTTTAGAAATAATTTGCATCCTAAATAATTAAAAAGAAAGTTTAAAAAGTATTTAAAAGAGTAAGCTTCACAGACTGTTTTCTTTTTTACTTTGTTTTCTTACTCATGGTTATAATTTTTTTATGTAACATGACTAACATGAAAATGTGTTTAATAGGAATGTATGTGTAGAGCCCATGTCAGATTGCACGTTGTCTTGGGGAGGGAGGGAAAAAAATTTAAAACTTATAGAAGCGAATGTTGAAAACTAAAAATAAATAAATAAGTCGGAAAAAAAGGAAGAAAAAAAGAGTAAGCTTCAGCCATCCAGAAAGTAAAGCTACTTATGGGGATAATTCAGTGTAACCATTAATAATGATAACAATAATAAAGAATGAATGATCATCTACACGTCTGGGATGGCTTGTTGTTGTCCAGTCCTTCTTTGTGTCCTGTCTGACTCTCCATGGCTCCATTTGGGGCTTTCTTAGCAAAGATACTGGAGGGGTTTGCCATTTTCTTATCCAGTGCATTTTACAGATGAGAAACTGAGGCATACAGGGTGAAGTGACTTGCCCAGGGTCACACAGCTACTAAGTGTCTGAGGCCAGATTTGAACTCAGGAATTGCTCTGTCCACTGCGCCACCTAGTGGCCCATGGAATGGCTTGAGCCTGGAACCCTGTCTGTGGTCCTGGTCTCTACTTCATGATCTACATTTCCTTTAGAGGTGAGGATGGGGCTAACTGTTGGATTGAAAGATCTCAAGGCAGTGAGCTGGGTAGCCTGGGGAGGCAGGGTAAGAAGCTGGAGGGTCCTTGGGCCTGGCCTGGCCCTGCTCCCATCCCCAGCCTACCTGGGTGTAATGGCCACACATCTGTCCTTCCGCACAGGTGGCATTGCTGAGATTGTAGTGTTCGTGCTCATTGTACCACTGCTCCACGGCCAGCTGCAAATCCATCTCCCCTTCTGTGATGGCGAAGAGGTTCTCTCCCCGGCGGCCTCGATCCTTATTGTGGCCCCACACGCACTTGCTGGCGTAGGCTTTGGCGAAGGCAGCCAGATCCTCATCCCATTTCTGAAAGGGTGGATAGGATTAGAGAAAGAAGGGAGAAGCACAAGATCTAGTATTGGGGGGGAACTTGGCCCAGGTCGCTTGCTCTTTCTGGGGCTCAGTTTTCTCATCTGTAAAATGGGGACCATAATCTCTGCCCTGCCAGCCTCTCTGGCTGTTATGAGAATTAAATGAAAGACTCCAAGCACTTTATAAAGGCACTAGGCCAGCGATTCTCAACCTGTGGGTTATATTAAATTTGTAACAATGAAAATACATCCTGTATATCAGATATTTACATTATGATTCATAACAGTAGCAAAATTACAATGAAGTAGCAATGAAAATAATTTTATGGTTGGGGGTCACCACAACATGAGGAGCTGTATTAAAGGGTTGCAGCATTAGGAAGGTTGAGAACCATTGCCCTAGGCAGAAGGTAGATATTGTATGACTAGTCCTTGTCTTTGAGTTAGGTAGGGCTCATTCCACTCACCAGCACGTCACCAATGGCATGGTCCAGTAGAGGCACTACAGTTAGCTGGGTTTGTGTCTTGTCTCCCCAGTAGACTGCATCTCTCTCAGTGCCTGCCTAGCACAGTGCTCTCTATACACAGTAGGTGTTTAATTAATGTTTGTTGAATTAATTAATGAATAGCCCCCAGCTGACTTTGGTCTATATTGCTGTATGGGTCTAAACAAAAGCCATACTTTGTCCCTCCCAAGTCTGTCTCCTATAAAATCAGTGTGATCCACAAAATGGTGTTCATTTTCATTGGATACCTTTCGATTTTTTCATACAAAGAGACCTCATTTTAGGAATTCAGCTTATAGTCTAGGGATGACCTTGTCTAACAAATATAGTATATGTCAATCTTAAGGCTAAAAACAACCTGGAAACAGGAATGTATGTTTCAGTAAATTTAAACTTCTCTTGCCCTTGTTATAAAATGTCCTCTAAACCTCACCCCAACCCCATACCTTAAATTTCCTTCAGCGATAAGTGTTTCAGGAAGTAGTTCAGGGCTGCCTGATAATGTGGTGTGTGTGGTACACTTATAGATAAAGTTCAATTCAGGACTCTGTGCTACCCAGGCTTACATAATTTAACATAAAATCATGAAAAGCGTACTAGGAAAGAACCAAATATTACCTCAGTTTATCCTCCCAACAAACCTGGGAGATAGGCGTTATGATTATCACCATTTTTTTTTGTTACTCTTCACTCATTTTAGTTATTTCTGACTCTTCATAACCCCATTTGGAGTTCTCTTGGCAAAGACACTGTTTGCCATTTCTTCTCCAACTCATTTTACAGATGAGGAAATTGAGGCAAGCATCAGCCTAAATTATATAGCAGAGATTAAGTGATTTGCCCAGGGTCACACAGCTGGGGAGTGTCCAAGGCAGGATTTGAACTCAGGTCTTCCTGAATCCAGGTCCAACATTCTAACCATTTCATCACCTATGGTATATATAACACAAAAGTTTTGTGTGGGTCACCCAGTTAGTATTTAACAGAGGCAGGACACCTTTGTTGATAGACTTTATAAAGCTTTCTTGTTGTTCAGTCATGTTCAGCTCTTTCTGAGCCTACTTTGAGGTTTTCTTGGCAAAGATACTGGAGTGGTTTGCCATTTCCAGCTCATTTTACAGATGAGTAAACTGAGGCAAACAGGTTTAAGTGACTTGCCCAGGGTCACACAGCTAGGTAGTGTCTGAGGCTGGATTTGAACTCAGGAAGATAAGTCTTCCTCATTCTAAGCCCAGCACTCTATTCATCACACCTCCTAGCATCATTTGTAAGGCTAGAAAAGAGTTAGTAGTTTAATCAGCTGGGTTCTATGGGAAAGATGGTTCCGGGGCTTGGCTGTGGCCCAGGGCAGAGTTGGTCCAGCTTTCCCCCATTGCCTGAGGCCAGCTTGGCTCCAGGCCTCCTCAAAGCTGTGGGAAAGCTGTTCTTTCTTTCACAAATAAAGAAATGAAGGCCAACATGGGGGAAATCTCTCCAAGTCTGTTGGCACCTGCCAACTGAGGCTGTCACCAGGAA
This sequence comes from Pseudochirops corinnae, assembly GCA_028646515.1. Classification (NCBI taxonomy): domain Eukaryota; kingdom Metazoa; phylum Chordata; class Mammalia; order Diprotodontia; family Pseudocheiridae; genus Pseudochirops; species Pseudochirops corinnae. Next base: position 175,306,075 of record CM053586.1, read on the forward strand.
CATGAAGGGGAGCATGAGCACCCTATGACTACAATAAATCAAGTACTGAGAAAACCCCCAAATCCACCTTCTTTCTGTTAGAAAAGATGCACATTTTGGCATTTAAAGCCCTTCATAGCCGAATCCTATAGAGTACAGTACATTGTATAGTAGAGAAGACCTGGCTCTGCAGTCAGAGGGACATGAGTTCAAATCTTTCTTGTCATTTACCACCTATGGGATGTTAGGCTTTGTAAATTATAAAGTGTGAGTTATTTACTACATCTAGACTTAACCTCCCTGAGAGTAGGAGTGGTGTCCAATCTAAAGTTTTTTATTTGCTCCAGTGCCTAGTAAAGTATTCTGCGTGTAACAGGCTTAATAAATGCTTGGTAAACCAATGAAGTGGAATTCCACTTCAGCAATGAAGGCCCCCCGGGGTTGCTCCAGCCCCTAGTGACCACCAGCCCTATCCCCCCACAGCCTGTAATTGTTATCTTTTCATAAGAAGGAAGGGGGTCTTATCTCCCCCACTAACTCCTTGAGGGCAGACTTTCTCTGGCCCCCCATGGTGCTCCCTGAAACACCTGGCAGGTGGAAGATACTTTAACTCTAACTGAGGCAGCCACTCCAGACTTCAGGGAGCTGTCCAGCTGGAGAAACGAGCACTTTTCCCAGAACATTTACTGAACCCTGATCCTTCTCAGGAGAAGCATCCCTGTTGACTAGCCTTTGAGTCTAGAACTGCCTCATAAGTGGCTGCCATTTGGCGGAGGAGGGTTCCTATGACCAAAGCTGTCTCCCTCGGAAGGGACCCAGTCACAGATTCTCAGAATGGCATAACTAGGAGCCACCCTAGGGAACATCTAGTGCCCCTCATTTTACAGGTGAATGAGGCTTAATGGGGCTCAGAAAGTGCTCATAGATTTAGAGCTAGAAGGATCCCTAGGGGCCAGTGAGTCAAATCCCCCCTCCCAGTGCTCAGATGGGGAAATGAGTAACAGAAAAGTTAAGTGATTTGTCCCACGGCTCAAAACTTTTAAGTGTATGAGGGAGGATTTGAGCTCAGGTCTTCCCAACATACAGTGCCCTACCTATTCCACCATGTTATTATTGTTCAGTCATTTACAGTTATATCCAACTCTTTATGATCCCATTTGGGGTTTTCTCAGCAAATGTACTGGGGTGGTTGACCATGTCCTTCTCCAGCTCATTTTTACAGATAAAGAAACTGAGGCAAACTGGGTTAAGTGACTTTGCCCAGGGTCACACAGCTAATAAATGACTGAGGCTGGATTTGAAGTCTTGAAGATGAGTCTTCCCAGACTCCAGACCCAGTGCTCTATCCACTAAGACACCTACCTGCCCCACCCACTCTGCCATTTGTTGTGTTTGTCCTTTGTTCTCAGAGAGGACCATATTGCCTCTCAAAGGGAAAAACACACAGCTCCAAGATAGTAGCATAGCTGGGCTGGGCCTTGAAGCGGCCAGGTCTTTCTATTCCCAGAGTAGCACTTTTTTCTGCTAAATCAATGATTCTAACCTGTGAGCCTTGGACCTCTGGGAGGCTCAGGAGTTATCTGAATCCTTATGCAGATCTATGGATTTAAGCCTTCTGAGGCACTTGTGGGTTAGTAACTGATGGGGAGCCAGCCTCATACTCCAGAAGACTTAGATTGCCGCCTAACCCCTTTGCTACCCTGCAAAAGTCACTAAGATGGTAATTTGCAGATCAGTCCTGTCCTGGAACATCCCCTTCCAGCTCTCAGCCTATGATCCTATTGGTAGATGGAGTTTTCTCACTGGGAGTTCCCTCTACTGATAAAATGTCTTACACACATATGTATTACTATTTTTCAAATATACTATATTGATTAATGAAATACTAATTCATTTAAGGGTTACTGAATTCATAATAGCTTTTTGTCATCTTGTGTTTTCTCAATCAATGGATGCTAGTAGTGTAATTGCTACTGTGTGGAGGTCAGTGAAATTTTTCAATGTTACAAAGGGGTCTTCAAACCCAAAAAGGTTGGAAACCACTGGACTATACCATATTCCCTCCCCATAATGGATGTGAATTTGGGTTGGTCCTTGAGCAACTGAGGTCAGCACCTGGACCCAAACACTTGGTTCTAACAGGTTCTCATTGGTAGGTTCCCGTGGTCACAGATTCACCAAGAATCATCCAGAATCTCTAAAAGACCTCCAGGCTCTTGGCATATTATTTTTTTCTCTTGGGTAGTAAACCATGTGCAGTCAGTACACCACCTTGTGGACATACGTGGTAACTAACTACACATCCCTCAGCATCTTTATTCCCTTGGGAGTAACCATGGTACTTCTCTCCACCTCCCCAACCCACTCTACCCCCATTTTAGGGCAAAAAGCCAACCTAAATGTGTGTATACTTTCCCACTTCCCCTCAGTTTCTTCTCCTCTTCTATCCTGGCCCTTCCCAAGTCTCTCCTTCATTCCTGCAAGAATACATCTCATGTTACTCCTGCAAATGTCTAGCCCATTTCCATGTCAGATAATCCCCTAGGGCCATGGGAAGATGGAAAAGGACCCAAAGGAATTACTCCCTAATGGTGGAATTTCAGGCACCATAACAGTAGGTGGGGGAAGGGGTGGGAATAGGGAATCTAGGAATACAGGATCGTGGATTTTTAAACTGGAATGGGTCTTAGTCCAATTCCTTATTCTACAGAAGAGAAAACTGAGTAAATTCTGTAAGAGAAAAGAGATTTACCCAAGGTTGTGCAAGGGAATAAGTAGAAGGAATGGGATTCAAACCCAGGTCCCATGATTCTAAATCCTGTGCCATTCACACTTCACAACAATGCCTTCTTTCAAGGAGGCTGATTAGGCTTTGGATCACATGCTTTTAAGTGACTGTGCATTGTATGTGAAGGCCAGAAGGAGGAACTTGAAGCGGCCAGAATGACTGCAGCTGGTCAGGACGTGGGCGGATTCAAGGAAGAAACAAATTGAGGCAGTAAAGGAATTAACAAGACCTCCTGGCCCAGAGCTCTGAGGAACTGGATCCAATTACACTCCATGATCCTTTGGCTTGGCCTGCTGGGCCTGGAAAAGGGTTCTTCTGGCTCTTCATCCTCAGCTCCACCCTTGTGGAGCCATGTCCTGCTGCTCTGGCCACTGACCAAGCAGCTGGAGAGTCAGACAGACTTCCAGGGCTCTGCTGAGAGAAGATCTGGAACCCTCTGAGGAGAAGAGGGCCGACAAAGGAAGATGGGACTCTAGGGGATGGCCTTCACTCTCTGCCAAATGCTTGTCCCCTCTACCTGAGATCATTCCTTTGAGAGTTGAGATGTTTGGGTTTCCCTGAGTCCTTTATTAAAATGGAAAGTACACAGAAGAAAACTTACACGGAAGCAAAGAAAAGTTGGACAGCTCTGAACACAATGTGTAGCATTTATTATATAGGTGGGTTTTTTTTGGAGGGGGAAGGCAGTGCAGTTGGGGTTAAGTTACTTGCCCAAGGTCACACAGCTAGTAAGAGTTAAGTGCCTCAGGCGGGATGTGAACTCAGGTCCTCCTGATTCCGAGGGAGAGGGCCAAGGCTGGTGCTCTATTCTCTGCACCTCCTAGCTGCCTCTATATAGGCTTTCTTGAAATGGAAATTTATTACAGTATATTTTGAATCCTCTCATGTTCTGTTGTGTACATGGCAATGCTTTTTTCTTCTTTTTAAAATTTGTTTATGATATTTTTCTTTTTCTTCTCTTTTTGTATATTTAAGTTTAAATTAATAAAAAATAAAATATGAAGTACCCTGGGAGCTCTAATACCTTATCCCTTCTTAATCAGCTCTTAAAAATCACTGCCACTGACAGATCTTTCCCAAATACGATCTTTTTGATTATCACAACAACCTGAGGAGGTCATTGGTGCAAACACCATTAATATCCTGATCTTAATAGATGAGAATGATGAGGTGTAGGCTCTGGCACCCCCCTTGAGCTCTCCTTGAATCTTTGAGGCACAGGCTCTAGGAAACCCCTTGAAGTCTGATTGAATCTTCCCACTTGATGAAGCATTTGCAGAGGCCATAAGTATTTCATTGTGGCTGGGCCCAAAGCTCTGTTACTAGCCTGGCCCTCCATTGTCCATCTGCTTCCCACCCTTGAACCTATCAAAATATCAATCCACTCTTGCATTGACCTCATTAACTCCTCCTGAAGACCCTTCCCAAACTCCTCCTCTAGACCACCCCTAGATTCCACCATCTCCCTTCCACGTGTGTGAGAACACCACAGAAGGCCCTAGCACAGATTTATTCTGTGACAGACTTACTCTGTCCTGCTTGCCCAAAGCAAGCATCATAGATACCTAGGCTCCTTAAGAGTCTACCCAATATGGTGAACTATTAATAAACTTTTCTTTGGCTGAGAAGACTTGAGTCAAATTCTTTCGGCAGGACCCGGCATGTTGGTATTTTGGGGTCTCAGGCAATCCTAACCCTCTTAAGTGGGAAAACCTCTTCAAGAAGACTGCAGGAAAGAGAGGGGAAGTAACTGCCCAACCTCCCCTCTCTCCAAACCTGGATACCTCCCACCACCACCCCAGGTAGCTAGTAGCTGATCTGGGTGGAGCACAAACCCTGGTCCTTTTTCCTCCAATTCTACTGAATGGGAACAGATTGCTGGGAGCAAGGACTTAACCGGGCGTGCAATTCAATTAAACAAGTGTTTATTACTTGACTCTTTTAAGTGCCTTGTGAGTTAAAAGAGGAATATGAAATGGTTCCTGCGCTCAATAAGCTTACATTCTCCTGGGGAATACACCTTCAGTAGACTAAATGATCGATATCTGTCTTACACGTGTATGGATTACCTTTATTCAGATATTCCAAACCCATTGTGCATAGCATAGGAGGGGGGGTGACTTTGGGCAAGGGGTGGGGGAGGAAATCCAGAGGACAAAGTCAGAGCTAAAAGAGATAGAAGGCAGCTGTCTAGGTGGCACAGTGAATAGAGCACCGGCCCTGGAGTCAGGAGGACCTGAGTTCAAATACAGCCTCAGACATTTAACACAAAACTAGCTGTGTGACCTTAGGCAAGTCACTTAACCCCAATTGCCCTGCCCTCCCCCCAAAAAAAGAGGGAGGGAAGGAGTGAAGACATACTTCCCACTCTTTCATATCTTTGTCCCAGGGCTGGACCTGTCTGTTTCTTAATCCTAGCACACAGTTCAACTTGGACTGCGAGGTGAGAAATCTGTTCAGGGAATAAAGATTCTGGTTTCCATTTTTTGGGTAGTTTTTCAGTTGTGTCCTACTCTTCATGACCCTATTTGGGGTTCTCTTGGCAGAGATACCAGGGTGGTTTACCATTTCGTTCTCCAGCTCATTTTACAGATGAGGAAACTGAGGCAAACAGGGTTAGGTGATTTGTCCAAGATCACACAGATTTGAACTCAGGAAGATGAATCTTCCTAACTCTAGTTCTGGCACTCTAGCCACTGAGCCATCTCTCCATTTTTTTGTACTTACCTCCTATTAATCAATTAATTAATCACTTATTAAATGCTGGCTATGTACTAGCAGCATTTAGCACTGGAGATTAAAAGACAAAAATGAAATGTTCCCTCCACTCAAGAGGCTTACATTCTGCCAGGAGAAACATGTGCCCAGATAAGTCAATACAAAATATATACAAATAATGCAAATATAAAAGTTACAAAGTGATCTTTTTTAGCCAGCGGGTACTAATTGCAGAGGCCAGCAAGATGGCTCAGTGGATAGAGTGCTGGTCCTCAAGTCAAGGAGATTCATCTTTTTGAGTTCAAACTTGGCCTCAAATACTCCCTAGCTGTATGACCCTGGGAAAGTCACTTTACCCTGTTTGCCTCAGTTTCCTCATCTGTAAAAGGAGCTGGAGAGGGAAAGAACAAACCACTTCAGTATCTTTGCCAAGAAAACCCCAAATGGGGTCACAGAGAGTCAGACAGGACTGAACAACCAAAAATGGGATGGTGAGGAGGGAGGGGAAGGGGCAGAGCATCAGGATAGGTCTTGTGAAAAAGGGTAACATTGAGTTCAGTCTTCAAAGAAGTTTAATTATCTAAGATACAGAAAGAAGGGAGTGCATTCCAGACATGGAGGAGAGTCTCTTCATGGGAGATATGAAAATGTGTGAAGGAAAATAATGTGCATTGATCTCAGCAACCAAGGGACTCAAGAGACCATCTAGCCCATTCCTCTCATCTTATATTAGAGGAAACAGAGACTCAGAGAGGTTTAGCAATTTGCCCAACATCACACAGGTAGTGAATGGAAGGGAGGATTTGAACCCAAGCCCACAGACTATAGAGCCAGTGAGCTTTCCACTGTCTCTTAGAAGACAACTCTAAATGCTCAAAGAGCGCCTCCTTGCATCAGGAGGAATGTGGATTCTTCAGCACTTGCTTTTCTGATGTGATGACAAGGCTTTCACACTCACTCTCATGCTCCCTTAGTTCACAGACTAGGAGAAGCTTCCCTCACCTTTGCCTTCTTATCTTTATTTGTGAAAGAAAGAACAGCTCTCCCTCAGTCTTAAGGAGGACTGAAACCAGGTTGGCCTCAGGAAATAGGGGGAAGCTGGCAAGATTCTATCCTGGATTATAGCCAAGCCTCAGTCCATCCTTCCCACCAAAGTCTCAGCAGATTGAACTAAGCCCCAAGGTCTCTTCCAGTCCTAATGTCCATGGTTACCATCCTGGAGGCAGGAGGCTGAAACCACAATCAGGTTTGATGGCGGGTGAGATCTCCTCTCCCCACTTTCCACCTCCTCCCCACCCTGCCCATTCCCAAGCTAGCCCCAAAGCTGGACAGAGCCAAAGGGTCCTCCTGACAACCCTGGGACTGCTTTAGGGGGTTTTAGGGATAGTGGGTGAGAGAGAAGGTACAGAATGGCAAGGGTGACTCATACAGTGATTATTGCCCATCTGTGCCTAGAAAAGTTAGTGACTTCCCATTTCTGGCTCAAGTGCCTAGGTTTGCCTTTTCCAGCAGGGGAAGAAAGTCAAAGATCAAATCACAGAACTGTGGCATAGGGTGGTTTAGAACACAGCTCACTTCCAGCCTTAGGAAGATGCCATCCTACCCTAGAGCCATGTTTATCCTAGTAGGGCTCCAAGCTCATCCTGATTCAGGTTGGACCTCACCCAGCACCACTCCTGCCCAGCTGCTTACCACTTTAATCAGTTACTTAACCTTCCTGGGCCTCAGTTTCCTCATCTGTAAAACAAAGGAGTTGGACTAAATGGTCCTTAGGTCCCCTCTATTTCCAGAGGCTCTGATTATGCTGATTATGACCCACTGATCCTCAGCTTGGTCCTGAATATCTTGGTCCTAGTATCTGATCCTATTCTAACCCCATCCCTGACAATCCTAATCCCACTTTGGTCCCGGCCCTGTCTGGGGATTCAGTCCTGGATGTATTTCTGTGCTGGCTCTATCCCCATTCCCAGCACCCCCTCTTCCCCCTGCAACTCCCACCCACCTCAGCTTCACACTTGGGTTAGGGCCCATCATCCAGAAAGTCCCCCAATCTCAGAGATCTTTGTTCCAGGAATACACTGGCTTCACTGAAGCCTGACAGAGGTTTCTCCAATATCTTTGGGCCCCTGCAGATTCAGTTCTTCTACCTAACATGCCCATGGTTCCAACACCCTCCCCATCCACAGTCCATCATAGAGAGGACCATAACAAAGCACAGTTCTATATTGCTTCGTTTTACAAACCACACCCCTTACAACAGGCCTGTAAGGTGGGGACATGGGAAGTGGACCACTATATGATCCCTTTCACAGAAGATGAAACTGAAGTCCAGAGGACCAAAGAATGTCAAAGCAGGAAATGATCTTAGGGAACATTTAGTTGTTACTTTAAAGGTGAAGAAACTTAGGTCCAGAGAATTATCCAAGATCACATATCATGTTCCTAGCAGAACTAACCCTGGAACCCAGGTTTCTTGACTCAGTCCCAGGTTTGTTCTACTCCATTGGGAATAGAGGTGGAGAACTGCCTCTCTCTATCGCTCTCTATGTTCACCAACTCCAGAGGAGGCAGGCACTCATCAAGCATCAGCAGAGAGACCCCATACTGTGCAGCACCCAAAGTGGCCGTTGTATAATGTTTGTGTTCTTCTCTTTCAGATTCATGATCCTCAGAGGCAACTGGGAGATTATTATGACTTTCATTTTACAGTTGAGGATGAGGGCCAGAAAGGAGAAGTTACTTTTCAGATTAGTGGCCAGAAGGGACTCAGGCTTAGCCAGGTTCCTGCATGACCTTGGGCTGCAGAGAACTGGACAATTTGCTTGAGTGACAGGCCTTTATATTCAGTTGAAGTCATTTGCCTTCAAGACTGTCCCCAAGGGGCAGCGAGGTGGTGAAGTGAATAGAGCACTGGCTCTGGAGTCAGGAGGACCTGAGTTCAAATCCAGTCTCAGACAGTTAACACTTACTAGCTGTGTGACCTTGGGCAAGTCACTTAATCCCCATTGCCCTGTCTTCTTCCCTCTAAAAAGCAAAAAAAAAAAAAGACTGTCCCGAAGTAATAATGAGTCCATGTGTCTAAAGTAAGAGCTTGATCCTCCCAACAAACTTGGGAGGTAGATGCTATTCTTATCCCTATTTCACACATGGAGAAACTGAGGCAAACAGAGCTTAAGTGACTTGCCCAGGGTCACACATTTAGTAAGTGCCCGAGGCCAAGTATGAACTACGGTATGCCTGACTCCAGGTTCTGTCTGTGAGGTGGGCAAGGCCAAACAGTCTTATCCCCGCTCTACAGCTGGGAATTCAGGCCCAGTGAAGTTAAGTAACTTACTCGAGGTCACACAGCTAATAAGCAACAGAGCTGAGGCAAGAACCTAAGTTTTGTTTTGGTTTGGGTTTTTAAAACATTTCAATTTACTTATTTTTTGCATTCTTTTCTTTTTAAATTTTGAGTTCCAAATTCTGTCCCTCCATCCCACACCCTCCCATACCCACCGAGAAGGCAAGTATTGTGATAGTATTATACCCCTAGCACCTTGTGGCCCAATCCCTCCAGGGAGGAGAAAACCACACACCCTCATTAGAGTCTCCTCCCAGGTTTTGGGAGTTTGGGGAGCTCTGCATTCTCAGTGGATAAAGGGTTTTCCTCACTTACCATATTCTTCATGTTGGTCGCAGGTGGGGAGACCTGGGATCGATACAGGTTGTGAAGTTCTACCACTATTTGCTTCTCTTCATCATTTAGGCTACAGCTCAGCTGGGCAGCTATGAAGAGAAGGAACACAGCTGGGAGGCAACGGGAGCTCTGCATCCTGCCCTCTCTCCTGCTCTAGCAAGTCTGGGGGTCTGGCAGCTGGATTTAAAAGAATCTGAAGTCCCTCCTTCCCCGAATGAGCAACACCCCTGGCTGGGATCACTGATGTGGGGTTCCTCTTTAACTGAGCCCCCTCCACTTGCAGCACACCCCACCCAGCTCACATAATGGGGTGGGGGAGGAAGAGTGGATCTTTGGGAGCTGGCCAAAGCCCTGTCCACTCCTAACGAACATTAAACGTCCCATCAGAATCCTTGGCAAAAATTCTCGTCTTTGTGATTGGAGATGGGGGAGGGGTGTGTGGAGGAGGCGAGGGAAGGTTCAGGTCAAGTGCTCTGAGTTTCAAAGTCCCACCCTAAATGTGGGATGCCCTGGTGGACTACAAGAGCCCTCCCAGCACAGTGACCTTCAGAGAAGTGAAGAAACGAAGGCCCAGAGAATTCTCCCAGATCACATTTCACGTCCCTAGCAGGGCTCACATTGGAACCCAGGTTTCCTGACTCCTGACCCAGGGCTGTTTATTCCATTGGGAGTGGAAGTGGAGAGCTCTCTATACCACCATCAGAGTCTTCTTACAAACTCAAAAGTGTCACTGATCACTTAAGCACACGCCCAGGCTGAATATTTGCTACACACTAGAGGCTGTGGCCCAACACAGAAGGGGGGAGCTCCTTGGGGAACTGGAAAGAGCTACACTGGATTTGGATTCAAATCCCAGCACTGCTCTTGACTCTGCATGAATCTGGACAAGCTGCCTCTCTTCTCAGTTTCCTCCTCTGTAAAAGGTTGGGCTAGATCATTGGTTCTCCAAGTGTGGTTTAGGTGTCTGGGAGACCCTTTCAGGGGATCCTTGAAGTCAAAACAAAAAAAGTTTTCATTTCTAAATTACTGCATGGAAATCCTGCCTCAGACATTTGCTAGCTGTGTTATCCTGGGTAAGTCAGTCTGTCCACCTCAGTTTCCTCATCTACAGAATGGGGATAATAAAAACCTTTACATCCGAGGGTTATTGGGAGGAGCAAAGGAGATAAGGTTTTGAAAGTTCTGTGTAAATGCTAGCTGTCAATACAGAAAACATCAATAAACCCAACCCACTCAAACGAAAGCTGTGTGGGAGGGAGGAGAGCAAAATTAGGAGAAAATTCTTCTCTCCATCTTGGGCACTGGCTGCCTCCCCCCCACTTGTATGGAATCATATTAAATGGTCCTTCTCAGTTCAACTGAAAATATTAAGAAAGAAATATTCCTCTAGTCTAAAACCCTTCTCAGACTTATTCCAAGGAGGGAAATTTAATCAATACTTGATGGAACTTCTCAGGAAATAATGCCATCCACTAAAATCCTGCCCAGCTGGGAGGGGAGAGTAGTACCCCGCTGAAGGGAGGAGTTAGAGAGGGATGGAGGGATTTTGGGGAAATGAGTCTCCTGGTTAGGAGTATAATGTGTTCTACTGGGTCAGAGGTCCTTCACCTTTCCTTGTGTGTCATGGTCTGGACCCCTTCACTACCCTGCTTCAAATGCACAAAATAAAATGCATAAGATTAAAAAGGAAACCAATTATATTGAAACAAAGATGTACATTTTTTCTCATCGAAGTTCATGGACTCCCTGAAATCTATCCACAGACATCCTGTGGGCTGTGGAACCCTGCATTCAATAAAGCAAAATGTTAACCCTGATTTGTGTAAATATATTTTCTCAGATTGTGAAATTTTCTTTGTTCTAAGAGCACAAGGGAACTTCATCAATTTGAATATTTCTTCCTCTAAGCCAGTGGTTCTCAACCTGTGGGTTATGTTCAATTTGTAACAATGAAAATACATCCTGCATATCAGATATTTACATTACGATTCATAACAGTAGCAAAATTACAGTTATGAAGTAGCAACGAAAATAATTTTATGGTTGGGGGTCACCACAACGTGAGGAACTGTATTAAAGGGTCGCAGCATTAGGAAGGCTGAGAACCACTGCTCTAAGCTTTTCTCACAACAACCTGTGAGGTAAAACAAATATTGCCATCTCCACTTTGCAAATGAGGAAAAGGAAGTTTCAAGAGAGGAGGGGACTTGTCCAAAGTGACACAGTTAGTGGCAAAGCCAGGATTCAGACCCAGGTCTTCAGTCTCCAAACCCAGTGGTCTTTCCTCCACACCATGCTGGCTACTCAAGGACAATAGGTGATATTTGAATTCATGTAGAAAGACAATGGAGCAGCCAGGGCTTTGCCCCAGTGGCCCATATGAAGGGTGAGGCAGGAATATTCCTTCCCCTTGGTATATTAGTTAATTCCCCACACCCTCCATTGTGATGTCCCTCCTATGACTTCCTCTTTTAGTGCTTCCTTTCCATGGAGCAAACTGGTCCTGACTAGCTGACTGGCTTGTGAACCCATACTATGCAAGATGCTACAGACCAATATGGGATGGGGTTGAGGAAAGAGGATGAGATCAGTGCTAGCGGCATATGGTCATCTGACCACTAACTCCAGACCATGATACTTTCACTATCTTCTCTTCCTCTCTTCCTTCTGGATCCCCATCTCCAAGCTCTGCCTCTGAAACACTCTGAGTTCTGATAGTGAACTTTTGCCTTATTTTGCCTGGAACAAGGACTCTACCTCATTTCCAGGGCACCAACTCCAGACCATATATCCCTTCTTGCCTTCCCAGATCCCTTTAGGTTTCCCCCAACTAGAATATAAGTTCCTTGAAGACAGGGATTATTTTTTTTTCTATTATGCAAAAGATGTTCACATTAGACATGTTGTTAAAAAAAAGAAAAAGAAAGTGTGTGGGGAGAATACCTCAATTTGCACTTAAAGTTCATCATATCTCTAGATGGGATCAGCATTTTTTTTTAAATCATGAGTCCTTTGGAATTGTTGTGGATCATTGTGTTGGTCAGAGTAACCAAGTCACAGTTGATTACAATATTGCTGTTGCTGTGTACAATATTCTCCTGGTTTTCCTCACTTCACTTTGCATCAGTTCATATAAGTCTTCCCAGGTTTTTCTGAAATCATCTCCCTCATCATTTCTTATACATGATAGTATTCTATCACAATCATATACCACAACTTGCTCAGCCATTTTCCAATTGATGGGCACCTGTTATCAATCCTTTGTCACCACAAAAAGAACCGCTATAAATATTTTTACACATAAAGGTCTTTTTCCATTTTCTTTGATCTCTTTGGGATACAGATTTAGTAGTGGCATTGCTTGGTCAAAGCATATATAATTTTATAGTCCTTTGAGCAGAGTTCCAAATTGTCCTCCAGAATGGTTGAACCAGTTCAAAACTCCAGCAACAGTGCATTAGGGTCCCATTTTTTCCACATCTCTTCCAGCCTTTGTCATAGCCAATCTGATAGGCATTAAGGTGGTACTTCAGAGCTGTTTTAATTTGAATTTCTCTATTTATTAGTGACTCAGCCCAAATTAGGGTGATTGTTGATAGCTTTGATTTCTTCTTCTGAAAAATGCCTATTCACATCCTTTGACCATTTATCAATTGGGGAATAGCACTTAGTTTTATAAATTTGGCTCAATTTCTCATATGTGTGAGAAATAAAGGCAGGGATTATCTTGTGTTTGTTTCTCTATTACTTAGCAAGAGCTTAACAAATGTTTTATTTATCTATAGTAACCTCAGCCCTGGTCCTCCCCAGTTCTTAGCTGAAGTTCCGTAAGTCCTATTTCAAACATTTCCCTTTGGAGAACATGAAGGGCAGAAGGATGCAAGAACGATGAGTTCCAGGGATCAGGACAGGAGCTCTAATTGCTTTTATGGCTCTAGGCAAGTCATTTGATCTCTCAACTTTCTTTCTATGAAATGAAGATATTATGTGCTCTGTTCCTCACAGGCTTGAAGTGAAAGGACATTGGAATCTTTTTCTTACCTGGCAGGTTGGGACTGCACCTGAGGGCATTTGGGCATTTGTCCAGTAGTTCGCATTTTCCTTTTTCTTCAGGTGGATGGAACGACAGAAGATTGACTCTGGATACTCCTTCGCCCGGTACCTGGGCATCACAGGAAAATTTCCCAGCCTGCTCTGTGATGTGAGATGGGGAGAATGGGCTGTTCAGGGATGATGAGCTTCTCCAGTGTGAGGGCTTGCTGATAGCTCTTTTCAGGACTGCTCATCCACCTCTGGTGCCTACAAGGCACTCAGCTCTCACCTGGGGCTCCAACAAGCTGTAGCGTGCACAGTGGCCTCAGCCCGGTAAAACCATCTCGGCAGATGGGCTAAACCAGGGTGAGAGTGACTGATGGGAGGTATGAAAATGGAACGCACTGGAAAAGGGTAAATGTCCTGGTTTTCAAAAAAGTGAGGCCACATAAGGTTGACTTTAATTCCTGACAATCAGTTAATTATTAAGAATTCATAAAGTGCCTATCGGTGCTAGCTGCTGAGGATACAAATACAAAGAAAGAGGGAAGCAACCTCTCCTCTCAAGGAGTTTATATTCTATCACGGAAAACAATAAATATATAAATAAGTAAATATAGAATAAACATAAAGAGAATAAATACAAATAAGTACAAACCAGTTAAGTACATTTTAGGAGCACAACAGGTTTCATGTGAGGGTGGCTGGGTGGCCCAGTAGATAGAGTATTGGGCCTGGAGGCAGGAAGATGCATCTTCCCGAGTTCAAATCTGACTTCATAAACTTACTAGTTGTGTGACCCTGGGCAAGTCACTTCATCCTGTTTGCCTAGTTTCATCATCTGTAACATGCATGATCTGGGGAAGGAAATGGCAAACTAATCCAGTATCTCTGCCAAGAAAACCCCAAATGGGGTCACAAAGAGTTGGACAGGACTGAAAAACAATTGAACACCAAAAAGTTTCATGCAGAAAGTAGTACTTGAGTTATGTCTTGAGGAAGAGAGGGGTTCACATTGAGATGAGGTGGGAGAGGGGTAGAATCAAGAGAACAACAGACTAGATGTCATAGGGTCGGAATAGAGCAGTGACCAATTTGGCTGGATTGCCCAGTATGGGAGAAGTGTAAGGTATGTTGAGTTTGGAAAGAAAGAGATCAGGTCATGAAGGTTTTTAAAAGCTCAAGAGTTTATATTTTATCCCCAAAGCAATAAGGAACCCCTCGAGTTTACTGAGTAGAAGAGTTATGTGGGCACATCCGTATTTAAGGAAAATCATTCTGGCAGCTATGTGGAGGACACATTGGAATGGGGAGAGACTCAAGGTAGGAAGCCCAAATTAGGGTTTCATTGCAATAGTTTAGGGGAGAGGTGGTAAGGTCCTGAACCAAGGTGGTAGCTGAATGAGTAGAAATAAGGAGCTAGATACAAGAATTATAGTGATCCAAATGACAAGATTGGGCAAAAAAGATTGGATATATCTGTATACACGTGTATAAATATACATATACATATATCTGTTTATATGTGAATGTGTATCCGATTCAGCAACTAAGAGACCATTGGTATCTTTGGGGAGGGCAGTTTCAACTGAATGATGAAATCAGAAGCTAGATTGCAAAAGACTGAGGAATTAAGTGAAAAAACATGGCAAAAATGAGTGTGAAATAGCTATTCCTAGAGATTGGACTGAGAAACAAAGAAGCAACAAGAAGATAGGTTGAAGAAATGGCAGGGTCTAGTAAAGGCTCTTCAAAAGGAGGATACTTGGACATGTAAGAAAGCAACAAGGACAGAAGACAGTAAACTTGGAAAAGCTGAAGATTAGAGAGAGGGATGTGGATGCTTGAGAGAGCAATCTGCTGGGGAAGGCAGAAGGGATGAGATCAAGTGCATGGATAAAGAGCTTAGCTTAGGGAAGGAGAAGGGCCACTTGTTTATCAAAGACTGGAGAAGAGAAGGAAACAGTGGGTGAATGTCATGGGGTTCTGAGATGAAGAGAAGGGTGTAAAGAGACCTCCATTTTTTCAGTAAAGAAGATCCTCAGCTGAGAGGGTGGAGGAGTGTGAGCTGCTTAAGAAGAGAAAAGAAGGTTCCAGAAAGCTTCTTCAAGGAGTGAGATAGAGAATCAATTCGGGAAGAATAAAAAAGATCGCTTCGTCATAATATGTGCACAGGTGGGAATGGATTTTAGAATGCACCTTACCAGTATGATGTTGTACCTTCTGCCATCTCTTTTCAGTGGCACATGAGTAGGCACAAAGAGCTGGGACCTCAAAGGGGTGAACATCAAATAGGAAAAAGGAGTAGGGGTTGTTGGTTCTCTGGAGCTGGGCTTCTGATCTCATCATTATCTGATCTCATCATTACCTCTCTCCAAATTAATGGCCTTTTCTCAATCCTCATTCTTCTTGACCTCTCTCCCTGTTGATCACCTTTCTCTCCCTTCTCACTCCCTTCTACCTAGATTTCCATGATACTTCTTCCTGTTCCTCCTCCTCTCACCTGCCTGACCACCCTGTCTCCTTTTTTGCCTACTAACCACAGGTGTGCCCCAAGGCTCTCTCCTGGGCCCTCTCCTCTTCTCCCTCTATATTATCTCAATTGGTGATTTCATTGGCTCCCATGGATTCAATTATCACCTCTACACTGATGATTTCCAGATCTCTTGATCCAGTCCTAACTTCTCTCACCTTCCAGTCTCATGTCTCCAATTGCTTATTGAATATCTAAGACTGTAACACCTGTGGCTATCTTAAACTCAACATGCCCCAAACTGAACCCATTATCTTTCCCCTCAAGACCCTCCCCTCATCCTAATTTTTCCTTTCATTGTCAAGGATACCAGGTACCCAATCATCCCAGGTACCCAAGCTCATAACCTAAGTAATGGCATGGGCACCACTCTCATTAAGGCTCTTATCATCTCATGCCTGGACTTCTGCAATAACCTGCTGATAAGTCTGCCTATCCCAAGTCTCTCTTCACTCTAGTCCATCCACTGCTCAGCTGTCAAACTGATCTTTATAAAGTACAGATCTGACCATGTCACTCCCCTATTCAATCAACTCTAGGAGGTTCCCTGTCACATCCAGGATTAAATATAAAACCTTGTTTGGTTTTTGTTTTTTAGGCATCCAGGGTAAAGTGACTTTCCTAAGGTCGCACAGCTAGTAAGTGTCTAAGGTCAGACTTGAACTCAGGTCCTCCTAATTCTAGGGCAGGTGCTCTATCCACTTTGCCACCCAGCTACCCCTACTGTTTAGTTTTTAAAGCCTTTCATAACCTGCCATTTCCACCTTTCCAATCTTCTTTCACCTTACTCCCCCTTATCCCCTCACTTACTCTTGGAGCTGGTGACAATGATTTCCTCGTTCTTTTCAGAAAATTTCCCATTTCTCAGCTCTGGGCATTTTCACTACCAGTCTCTCATGCCTGCAATTCTTTTCTTCCTTATTTCTCCTGCTCTTCCTGGCTTCCTATGAATTTCCTTTTTTTTTTAATTCTTTTTTTGGAGGCAATTAGGGTTAAGTGACTTGCCCAAGGTCACACAGCTCCTAAGAGTCTGAGGCCAGATTTGAACTCAGGTTCTCCTGACTCCAGGGTCAGTTGCTCTACCTACTTCACCATTGGGCTGCCCCTAAATCCCAGTCTTTAACTTTTTTAAAGTCCCCCTTCTACAGAAAGCCTTTCCTGATTCCTCTTAATGCTAGTACTTTATCCCTATTGATTATTTCCAATTTGGGGGCCATCTCCGGTCTTACACTGGACCCCAATGACTCTGGAGGAGAGTGAGGCTGATGACTTTGCACAGCTCTGCCTCACTTAAATCCAATTCACTTGCAAGTTAAGACATCATCCTCCTGATGTCATTGGTCCTCTTCAAGAATGAAGGATGAACAGCAATTTTCAATTTACCCTGTAGGTATCTAGTTTGTACACAGTTGTTTGTATGTTGTCTCCACTATTAGACTATGAACTCTGAGAATAGGGATTGTCTTTTGTCTTTCTTTGTATCCCCAGTGATATTAAAATTAATTATCTGAAATTAAAAGAAACTGAGGACAAAATTACGTGGCATCTATGATTTAATCTGCAAAATGAGTATTTGCATATCAAACCAGGTCATCTCATTCCTCAGATATCTGAGACAAGGAGTGATTTATAGAGTTTATTTTTAAAACAGAAAAGAATTTTTAAAAATACAGAAACTTGTTTTGAGCATAATTCAATTGGACAAGGTAAGTCATTTAACTAGTCATAGCTTCTTTCTTAATCCTACCCCAGAAGTCCTTGCCTTACAGATTCCCAGAAAGTCTACTGGGAAAAAGGAGCTTTGGGTAAGTAAGTTAGCAGGCACAACCCCTTCACCCCCCTCTCTAGCTGCCAACCTTAAAAGATAGCATTACTCTACTTGGACTAGCTCAAGAAGAAAAGGAAGCTTATCCACTAAGACTGGAAAGAGGAACTTAACCTTTTTCCAACTGCCAGAAAGGGGAACTTAGCATCTGATCAACCTCCCTTTCTAATAAAAAAGGAAACTCAACCTTTAAAAAACATCATAATCTTATGATTATTTTATTCCTCTTAAATTATCTGCTACTGTTAATAAAGTCTTATCAATCTATCTATTCACTAAATCTATAGGTAATCTAGATGGGGAACATCACCAGTCATCCTGATCACTGGACCCAGATGGCACTGGGCAGCTAGAAGGTGCAGTAGATAGTGTGCCTGGCCTGGAGTCAGAAAGACCTGAGTTCAAATCTGACTTCAGACACTTATTGACTGTGTGACCCTGGGCAAGTCATGTAACCCTGTTTGCCTCAGTTTCCTCATTGTAAAATGAGAAGGAAATGGCAAACCATTCCAGTATGTTTGCCAAGAAAACCCTAAATGGGGTTATGAAAAGTCAGATGCTATTGAAACCACTGAACAACAAAGACAATCACTAACGTGACCCATGTAGGAAAAGTGTTCATACAGCAAATTTCAAAGGAGTAGTAGCAAATTTAGGAAGCAAATGGAGAATCTGGAAATGGTAGTAAGGAGCAAGGAGAACCCTTGTTTAAGGCTATAAGAAAATGTACAGGGTGGCCAGGGTATGCACTCATGTCTGGGGGATTGTGTGTGTGTGGTTTGTCCTTTCGTTCCTGAAGAGGACCATGACTTCAGGAAGATAGTGCCGGGACGTTCCAGTGAATTGTATTTAAGTGAGGCAGGGCTGTGCAAGGTCACCAGACTCACAGTGGTCAGATGTAGATCAGGACAACTAGAGATGACCCGGCATAACTGGAGATGACCCAGAAAGTCTCAACGATAACAAGAAGACAGAAGAAGCAGGAGAGAAAGAGATCTAGAATAAGGGCAAATTTGTCCATTGTGGAACATGAATTAAAGAGGACTTTATGGAGAGGATTGGAGTGGGACTTAGGGGGGTAAGGATTGAGGAAGACCAGAGTAAGAGAATGGAAGGAGGGGTTTAGGGATAGTTTACTTCTAGTTAGCCAATGATTAAGTAATACAGAGATAGGAAGTAGGTTATAGGAGTTTGCTAGTTATGGGGGTAGTAGGGAGTGACAGATAAACTGTAACGCCCATAGTCTCACTGAAGTGGAGATGGGAGTGTAGGGAGGTAGGTGGGGTGGTAGGTGTTACAGGGCAGAGAAGGATGCTGGGTTTGGTGGAGAGATTTGCCTCAGAGGTCTTAAAGGCAATAAAGAGCCTTTAAGAACCAAACTATAGGAAAATCACTTTAGCAGCCTTTGGAGGTTGGATTGGAGTGGAGAGAGATTCAAAGTAGGAAGACCAATTATGGAGCTATTGCATTAGGCTGGGTGAGAGATGAGGAAGGCCTGGACCAGAGCAGTGGTTGTGTAAGCAGAAAGAAGGGGACAAATGCAAAAGCTGTGATGGTAGAAATAAGCTTTGACAACTACAAGGAGGATTCAAATATAATCCTGAGATTTGGAATAGCTTTTGTGAGGAAAAAAGGGGAGGGGGAGGAAAAGGAATCAATCAGTGGATGAAAAAATGGATAGCCTTGGCCCTTGATCCAGTCCACTACTAGGACTATATCCCAAAGAGATCGTACAAATGGGGAAAGGACCCATATGTACAAAAAATGTTTATAGTGGCTCTTTTTGTGGTAACCAAGAACTGTAAGTTGAGGGGATGCCCATCAGCTGGGGAATGGCTGAACAAGTTGTGGCATATGAATGTAACAGAATACTATTGTACTATAAGAAATGATGAGCAGGCAGATTTCAGAAAAACCTGGAAACTGATGCTAAGTGAAATGAGCAGAACCAAGAGAACACTGTGCACAGTAACAGTCACATTGTGCGATGACTAACTTTGATAGACTTAGCTCTTTTTAGCAATGCAAGGATCCAAGACAACTCCAAAGGACTCATGATGAAAAATGCTGTCCACATCCAGAGAAAGAACTGTGGAGTCTGAATGCAGATGGAAGCATATGATTTGCTCTTCCTTTTTTGTTTGTTTCTTTTTTCTCGTGGTTTCTCCCACTGGTTCTAACATGACTAATGTGAAAATAGGTTTAATATGAATATATATGTAGAGCCAATATCAAATTACATGCCATCTTGGGATGAAGGGCGGGTAGAGATGGAGAGAAAATTTGGAACTCAAAATCTAATGGAAATGAATGTTGAAAACTAAAAATAAATAATAATTTTTTAAAAAGGAAAGTCTTGGTGCACAAAGAGCTAAGTTCAAGTTGGACAGTGTAAATTTGTGATGTACCTAGTTACTTCATTTGAGTGACTTCCTCTAGCTCTGTCCAGCTGCACAAAGGTAGGAACAGAGGACTCAAGTGGTGGGAGTAATCAAGGCTGGAGTTTGCTTTTCAGATAGGACAAGGAGGTGAAGGATTTGAGAGTTAGCCAGTCAATCAACAAACATTTATTAAGCATTTAATAGGTACCAGGCATCTTGTTAAGTTTTGGGGTTAAAAAAAACGGTAAAACCATTGTTCCTGCCCTCAAAGAGCTCACATTCCTTTTTCTTTTTTTGGAGGGGGGAAAGCAAGGCAATTGGGGTTAAGTGACTTGCCGAAGGTCACACAGCTAGTAAGTGTATCAAGTCTCTCAGGCCACATTTGAATTCAGGTCCTCCTGACTCCAGGACTGGTGCTCATTCACTGTACCACCTAGCTGCTCCAAGGAGCTCACATTCTAATAGGGGTGGGAAGACAACATCTAAACAACGGTGTGTATGCAGAGCAGATGGAAGGTTGTATCCGAAGTAAGGCAGGAGTGGTGAACAGAGAGGGAGGAACCAGGAAAAAGGATAGTATAGAGTTGAATCAATTTACCATAGGATCAAGAATGGAAAAGGAAAAAAGTAAAGTCAGAGCAAGGATAATAACCTGAGAAAGTAATGAAAGCTATAAGGATTGGCAAAATCCTACAACTTAAACTATGTTATATAAACTTTTATATTTTATATAAACTTTAACTCTATTAAAATGTTGGTCAGTCAAAATCTGGCCTCCCAGTCGAAAGACTCCACACTGACCTTCTCCTCCTTCCAATATATTAGTTTCAATTTGTCAGCCTCCTCAGTTCCTATGTCCTCTGTCTCCAGCCTACTTTAACCACTATAGAAGTGGTCATTTCTTAGACTGCCTCCACCACCTGAATGGAATTTGCCCCAGCAACCTGAACTCCTAATTATCGCTCTGAACCGAGGTCTCTTGATGTCAAGTCCAGTTCACCACAAACTTGGGAACTCAGCGAGAGTTTGCAATTTTATACAGAGATTTATTAGAATTCTAGGTTTCCAGAGCACGAAAAGAAGTTACTTCAGTAATATCCTGAGCTCCTGAAGGAAAAAATGTTTACTAGGTACCAGAGGAAAACCATGACATCCATCTTGTCTTCAAAGTCCCAACTACCTTCTGGGGACATGACCAGCAAAATCAGAAGAATTTTATCTTGTTACTTGTAAGACCCAAACAGCAATTAGTAGAGAAAAATTCACAGCAGTCACTTTTAACTTCTAAAATGGGAGCAGCTATATATAGTCATATGAAAAAATGCTCTAAATCATTATTGATTTGAGAAATGCAAATCAAAATGCTTTGAGATACTATCTCACCCCTATCAGATCAGATATCAAAATGACAGGATGGGAAAATAACAAATGTTGGAGGGGATCTGGGAAAATTGGGACACTGTTGGTGGAATTATGAACTGATCCAACCCCTTGTGATATTTAAAAAGGTTTGAGAGATGTTGTTTTTAGGTAATTTAATCACTTTATTAATAGGGCTTGCAGGTTATTAACGAAAGGATGGTCCTTTGGCTGGTTCTCTTAGACCAAAGATCATCATGGCGTCTCATTCACACCCCTCTAGCCTTGAGCTACTCACACAAGGCAAGTGTTCACACGGTGGTCAGAAGAAGCATACAAGGACACTCTCAAGAACTCTAAAATTGATTGTGTGATGTGGGAGACGAGACACTTACACAAGACCACTGAGCATGACGTGGCCACATCGGAGAAGGTGCCTGTGCTCTGTGAGCAAAGCAGAATTGAAACACTGAAAGGAAATGCAGGATGCTCAAATTTAGAATCTCCACCCCAAATGTTCACATGGACTATTTGTCCCAGACCTGTGATAGAGCATTCGGAGCTCATTTTGGTCTGATCAGCCACAGGCAGACACACTGAAACTTGACTCTAGCATAGTGATGTCATTTTGGTCCTCTTGGAGAACAGACATCAACCAAGATAAAACAATCTGTCTCCACCCAAAGTAGAACACAATGGGTTTTCCCACCTTAGATTTAAATGTGAATTAATGCAATCTCATTACTCTGTAATGTTCTTCAAGAAATAGAACTTTTTAAAATAAAGAATTTAGGAAAGGAGGAGACTTCTGAATTTCCCAAGATATTGGTTATTAGTAATCATTTCTCTTACACTTTGGAGAATAATCTGGAATTATGCCCAAAGAGTTGTAAAACTGTGTATACCCTTTGACCCAGCAACACCATTATTATGTCTGTTTCCTAAGGTGATCAGGGAAAAAGGAAAATAACTCATTTTCTAAAATATTTATAGCATCTCTCTTTGTGATGGCAAAGAACTGGAAACTGGGGGATGATCATCAATAGGGGAATGACTGTGGCATATGATTATGTTGTGGCATATGATTATGATGGAATACTATTGTGCTGTAAGAAATTATGAGCTTGGGGCGGCTAGGTGGCACAGTGAATAGAGCACTGGCCCTGGAGTCAGGAGCACCTGG
The DNA here is from genome assembly GCA_028646515.1 of Pseudochirops corinnae. NCBI lineage: Eukaryota > Metazoa > Chordata > Mammalia > Diprotodontia > Pseudocheiridae > Pseudochirops > Pseudochirops corinnae. The sequence goes on from CM053586.1 coordinate 175,328,552, forward strand.
GTTTAAATCCAGCCTCAGACACTTAACACAAAACCTAGCCATGTGACCTTGGGCAAGTCACTTAACCCCTAATTGCCCTCCAAAAAGCAAAAAAAAAAAAAAAGAAATTATGAGCTGGTTGATTGTAGAAAAACATGAAGAGACTTGTGTGAAATAATGTAGAGAAATGAGCAGAACCAAGAGAATGTTGTATATAGTAACAGCAATATTGTTTGAAGAATAACTATGAATAAATACTCAAATCAACTACAAAGCACCTATGAAAGAAGATACTATCCACCTGAAGAGAAAGAACTGATAAGGAGAAGTATGTATAGTGTAGTTTTACATACATGTGTATATACATATATGTCAAATAGTGGCCTTCTCTAGTGTGAGGTGCAGAGGGAAGGAGGGAGGTAGACAATTTGGAACTTAAAATGTAACCAAAAATTTTTAATTTAATTTAAAAAAATAAAATGGGAGCAGACAAGCATCTTCTTTAAAAACACAGAGAGATGTGAAGATTTGAAACCAGTGTCTCAAATTAACAGAGATAACTTAGACATGTTACTTTTCTCCCTTTCCTGGGTCTCAGTTTCCTATGTAAGATAAAGGAGTTGAACTAGGCATATCTTTCCAACTCTAGATCCTGAGAAACCAATTTACAAAATACATTTCAAATTCTCATCAATGGAGTTGCACAAAAATCCTGAACACAAGGCTCTGTTCTCCAATCCTACACCTAGTTATGGATGGATCTGGAAAAACCATAAAGATTTCTTATGGGTGTTTCCTCCTCATCCTTTGCTTCTCTCTCTCTCTCTCTTTCTTTCTCTCTCTCTCTCATAGATTCCTCCTTTGTTCAGACTTGAGGTATGACCTCTCCCCCCATGAATCTGAATTTTAATAGGGGATTCTGAGAGATGCATTTCAGGCAGTGGGGGGAGGGAAGGGGAAAAGGAAAGAAAGGGATATATTTTGGGGCCAAAGTAACTGCATCAACCTAAATATTACAAAGGGTGCTTTGCTTAGATCAAGGGTAGGGAACCTGTGACCTCAATGCCATATGTGGCCCTCTAGGTCCTCAAGTGTGGCCCTTTGACTGAATCCAAACTTCAAGAACAAATCCCCTTAATAAAAGAATTTGTTCTGTAAAACATGGCCTCAGTCAAAAGGCTGCACCCAAGGACCTAGAAGGCCGCATCATGTGGCCTTGAGGCTGCAGGTTCCTCACCCCTGGCTTAGACCCTTTGCAAGTATATAGCTCACTGAGAACCTCCTTTCCAGTCTCCAGAACCAACTCCACCTGACTATCCTGTCTTAAGAGGCAACCTCCAAATCTGGGTGAGCAACAACTTCAATCTTCCTTTAGCTTATGCAACTAGGGCCCCCTTTCCAGAGCAATATAATGCCAATATGATACCTATAGCAGCTACTGTAAATATGCATACATATTTCCAGGGTAAATTTGCAAAATATAATAAACTCTCTTCCTCAAAGGCAAAACCAAAATATTTATTTGGAACATAGCTATTAGGATACTAGGAAGTAAGATTTAGCAAGGTACTAATCCAGGAAGCATCAACATCTCAAGTATTCTTTCCATTAGGCCTCCCCACAAACAAGTTCCCCTAGGCAAATTCCTCTCTCCACTCTGCCTGCTCTCTGCTTTCTGCTCCTTGGGCAAGCTCCTCCCACACTGGGCTCCATGTGACTCAGGCTCTGTGTGACTCAGGTTCATGTGACTCAGGCCGTATCACAGCTGTGAGCTGGGCCAGAACCCAAAGCAGGTCCCATAGGTCCATTAATGGGTGGGGAAGATCTTCCTATTCCATTAACATTACATTCACCCTTAAGATCTTTCATGTCCATTACATAGGCAGATTAAACTTAAAAGACTGTGATGCATACAAATCTTCCCCTTCCCCCCAAATAAACTGGCTGCTAAACATTTACCAATATACCACTGGTTATGTGTGATGCTCTTTGGTCACACCCCACATCACATTCATGCACTGAGGACATACATTGGCTCTTGGTGGAATTTTTTCCTCAGATAATCCTTCTATTCTTTAAGCACTGAAGACATTCCAGAGTAGAACTTTTCAGGAGACACCATTATTGAACTGTTGAATCACGAGGTGGTGCTGATAACTACTTCCTGGTGAGTATATCACCTTAGCAAATTACCTGTTTCTTTTTTTAAGTCTTTTTTTATTACTAAAATTTAAATACACGGTAGGAAAAGGAAACATAGACTTAAATATTTTTTCCAATTTATTTATTTTTAGTTTTCAGCATTTATTTCCACAAGATTTTGAGTTACAAATTTTCTCCCCGTCTTTCCCCTTCTTCCCACCCCAAGACAGTGAACCTACTGAATGCCCTTTCCCCCAATATGTTCTCTTATATCCTTTCCCCTCCCCCTCTAACTTTCTAGTAGGACAAGATAGATTTCTATACCCCAGTGCCTGTATATCTTATTTCCCAGTTGCATGTTAAAAAAAACAACACAATTTTTTTAAACATTTGTTTTTAAAACTTTGATTTCCAGATGCTTTCCCTTCTTCTCTCCTCACCCACCCCCACAGGGAAGACAAGCAATTCAATATAGGTTGTACATGTGTAGTTATGCAAAATGTTTCCATAGTAGTTATATTGTGAAAAACTAACTGTATTTCCCTCCATCCTATCCCCCTGTCCCCACTTATTCTATTTTCTATTTTGACCCAGTCCCTTTTCAAAAGTGCTTGCTTCTAACTACCCTCTTTCCCAATCTTCCTTCCCTTCTATCATCCCCCTCTCTTATCCCTTTCCCCCTGACTTTCCTGTAGGGTAAGATACCCAATTGAGTGTGTATGCTATTCCCTCCTTAAGCCAAATTCAATGAGAGTGAGGTTGACCCATTCCCTTTCACCTTCCTGCTCTTCCTCTCCATTGTAACAGTTTTCTCTTGCCTGTTTTATATGGGATAATTTACTTTATCCTATCTCTCCCTTTCTCCTTCTGCCAACATAAACTTAAATATTAAACTTAAAAACAACATAAGAAAAAAGGCATGTGCACAGCAGAATGTTGAGAGGATTCAAAATATATAGCAATAAATTTCAATTTCAAGAAATAAATACTACACATTGTGTTGAGAGTTGTCGATCTTTTCTTTGCTTCCTTGTAAGTCTTCTTTTGTTCTCTGCTGTGCCCTTTTTACTTTATTTTTCCCCCCTTTCTTCCTCAACCACCAAAAAGCTACAATTAAGCATGGATATATTTATATTATAGATACATACATATATATCCATCCATATAGATATATTTTCCCTAACAAATTTTACTTCTGATCTTTGTTTTTATTTACGCATATATTGTTTCCTATCCCTCCTAAGTCCTCTGCTTTACTACCTGCTACCTTGCCCTTCTATTACTTAATCTACTCCCCGTCCAAGGATCTAAACACCCTTCTATATCTTCCCTTTGACCAATTCCTTTACCATCCTAGAGTTCCCTCCCTTATCCGCTCCCCTCTCTCCATCCCGTTGGTATTTTATTTCTTTCTGAATTTAGAAGACTTTTATACTCTTCTAGATATATATGCATGGTTCCTTCTTGAACCCATTCCGGATGAAAGTAGGTTTCCAGAACTACCAGCCCTCCTCCCCCATCTAATTCTAAGTTGGTTCTTCTTCTCACACCTTATTTATATAAGATAATTACTCTTTTTAGCTGTTTCTAAGTGGTTTTACTTTTTAAAGTCATATCATACTCAGGTCTTCCCCAATCTTTCTTACGAACTACCCAATTACTAATAACAATCTTAGACATACATTTTACATTTTACATAAATAAAAGGTAAACAATCTGTCCTTATTGAGTCCCCTGTAATTAGTCTTTGGTATGTACTTTATATTTCTCTTGGCTCTTGTATGTCAAATCTATTAAATTCAGGTTTGTTTGTTTTTTTTTTAACAAAGTCCTGAGAGTCAGATAGTTCATTAAATGTCTATTTTTTTTTTCATTCAAGATTATGCTTAGCTTTCCTGGGTAGGATATTTTCAACTGCAACCCTCATTCTTTTTTTCATTTTTTAGTTTTAGTTTTTTTTTTTTTTTTTTTGGAAGGGGGAAGGTAGGGCAATCGGGGTTAAGTGACTTGCCCAAGGTCACGCGGCTAGTTTTGTGTGTGTGTGTCTGTGTGTGTGTGTGTGTGTGAAGTGTCTGAGGCCAGATTTGAATTCAGGTCCTCCTGATTCCAGGGCTGGTGCTCTATTCACTGCATCACCTAGCCATCCTCTAGTTTTAGTTTTCAACATTCACTTCCATAAGATTTTGAGTTTTAAATTTTCTCCCCCTCCTTCCTCTCCCTCTCCAACCTCCTGTAAGTGCCCACAGACAGCATGCAATCTGATATAGGTTCTATTTATACATTTGTATTAAACATACTTTCACATTAGTTATGTTGTAAAGAATAATTAGAACCAATGGGAGGAGCCACAAGAAAGAAGAAACAAAACAACAAAAACAAGAGCAAACAGTATGTTTCAATCTGCATTCAGACTCCGCAGTTCTTTCTCTGGATGTGGATAGCATTTTCCATCATGAGTCTTTTGGAGTTGTCTTAGATCTTTCCTTTGCTAAGAAGTGATAAGTCTCTCAAAGTTAGTCATCACATAATGTGACTGTTATTGTGTACAATGTTCTCCTGGTTCTGCTCATTTCCCTCAACATCAATTCATGTAAGTCTTTCCAGGTTTCTCCGAAATCTGTCTGCTCATCATTTCTTATAGCACAATGGTACATTCATATGCCACAACTTGTTCAGCCATTCCCCAACTGATGGGCACCCCCTCAATTTCTAATTCTTTGCCACCACAAAAAGAGCTGCTATAAATGTTTTTGTACATGTGGGTCCTTTTCCCATTTGTATGCTCTCTTTGGGATACAGACCTAGAAGTCATATTACTGGGCCAAAGGGTATGCATAGTTTTACAGCCCTTTGGGCATAGTAGAACCCCAGTTCTTTTGCTCCTCAATATACAGTGTTCCAAGACCTGTGGTCTTTTAGTGTCACCACTGTTAGGTCTTCTGTGATTCTAATTGTGGCACTGCCATATTTAAATTATTTTTTTCTTTTTGCTTGTAGTATTTTACCCTCGAGTTGGAGGTTTCAGAATTTAACTATAACATTCCTGTGGGTTTTCTTCATAAGATCTTTCAGGTGGTGATTGGTGGATTTTTTCTATTTCTATTTCCCCCTCTTGTTCTAATGCTTTTTAAAAATTATTTCTTGTATTGTTGTATCAAGATTCTCTTTTTCAGGCAACCCAATTGTTCTTATGTTTTTTTCTTCTTGATCTGTTCTCCAGATCAGTTGTTTTTCTTGAGAAATTTTATATTCTCTTCTATTTTTTTTTTCATTCTTTGTCTTTTGTTTTATTATTTCTTGATCTCTTATAACTTTGCTGGATTCCCCTTGCCCAATTCTGATTTTTAAGGAGTCATTTTCTTCCTTAAGATTCTGGCTCTTCTTTTCTAATTGGTTGACTTTCTTTTCATAATCTTTTTGTTTTTCTTGGATTATTTTTTTAAAAGTTTTTCCTCAATTTCTCTCTCACTTTGATCTTTAAAGTCTTTTTAAAATTCTATGAATTCTTGTGGGGCAGGTGATCATTTGACATTACTTTTTGGGGTAGAAGAGGGTTTCTTTGCTTTAGTATCCTCCTCTGAAGATGAACCCTGGTCTTCTCTATTCCCACAAAAACTCCCTATGGTTAAGACTCTTTCTCCTTTGCCTCTGCGTTTTGTTTTTTTTTTTAAATTGTAATAGCTTAGTTTTTGTAATCACTTCTAGTTCCTGGGTACTGGTGGTGCTTCTGGCCTCAGACACTTTTTCAGTTCTCTCCTCTGGCCTGGAACTGAAACCAAGACCTCCAGCCTCCTGTAAGTGCCCACAACCAGTGGCATCCCCACTCCACTGTTCTGTACTCACCAGGCAGATATATTCTGGTTCCTTCTTGCCCCCAACCATGTCTCCACAGCACAGCTGGGTCTGGCATTCTTTGTCAGCAGAGGATCCATTGATCCTCCCCTGCTCAGATGGCTGACTCCCCTCATTGTCCCATGGATAGAAGTTCCTGTGGCTGAGTCTGAGGCAGCCTCCCAGCCCAGTTAACCCCAGGGCTTTCTGCTTGTTGTTTAAGCAGTCCCCAACCTGGAGGCATTTACTCTTCACAGGTTCCAAACCTCTTTCTGGGATCTTTCTTCCAGATCTTCTTTGATTGTCCCAGGAGGACCCCTGTTCTACCCCTATTCTTATTTATTTGTACATTCACCTATCGGTGAATATTATTCTATATTCACCCCTGAGATACTATTTCATCTCTTTTGTGGGGGAATTTTTTTTTTTTTTTGCTTTTTGGAGGGCAGGGCAATTGAGGTTAAATGACTTGCCCAAGGTCACAGGGCTAGTAAGTGTTAAGTGTCTGAGGCTGGATTTGAATTCAGGTCCTCCTGACAACAGGGATGGTGCTCTGTTCACTGCACCACCTAGCCACCTTTATGAGGGAAAATTTTGAGAGCTTGGAATTTCCTAACCTATTCTGCCATTTTCCCAGAATCCTCTCATAAATACCCATTTCTCAAGGCTAATCAAGTCTGGCTGGCTAACAGATATCAACTGACAATAACGGGAAAAGCACACAGATTGGTGTTTGTGGGCCCCTGCCTTTCAGGGTTGGTGATAAATCCCTAAAGGGCAGTAGTAGCTGCTTTCTAGAGTAAGCACTAGTTGGAGAAGTAAGCCCAGAGAGTCTATATGTGCCAAAATGTTGTAAGTGCCATGCCATCTCTAGTTTCCAGAGAGTTGGTGATCTATTCCTCAGCTCCACTTCTTTCTATGGGACAGCAACTGGCTCATCACCAAGGGGTTATGGCTTTAGTTCTGAGCCCCCACCTACTGTTGTAACAGGAACACATCAGCCATTTCCTGCAACTGCCAAAACTCTGCCATCCCTTTCTTGAATTTTCTGTATTTCAGAATCATGAAACTTTAGCTATAGTAGACCAGACTTTCAGGGGTCCCCTGGCCCCATTAAGGAAATGCTCCCCTCTTCTATGAGGTCACTAGGCAGATATGCAGGAAGAGCATAATCTTGTTGGATGGATGCTTTCATTGGTTCTATGAATAACTATAAAGAAGTTTCAGGGTAGCTAATTAGCAAGTCTTGTTTGTGGCTCCCTGTTTGTTTGTGCCTCTGGACATGGTCCTAGGATGAAGTCTTAAAGAATAATTAGCCTTGGGCTGGGGTAGGGAGTGGTCGATTCCAAAGGAGGGTCCTTGCATTCTGGTCACATAAGAATTTCTGCTATAGGGGATATAAGCCTTATGATTTTCTTATATCTTGGCTCTCATAATAGACTATTGAATACATCCCCATCTCTCTTTTATTCAGCTGGTTGCTGGGCCATACAACTGTGCTGGTTATAGTATTTAGCAAACTAGAGTTGGTTGTTGGCTCCTTAAGGATACAGACCTACATGCTTGAATACTATATGTAGCATTTATTCAGCACAGGATCGAACAAATAATGTTAAATAAACAGACAACAAGTAACCCTTTCTGGTTTTCTCCCGATTCTGTAAGTCTCCCACTTATAGGATTGGTTTGGGCCCAGTTCTAGGAAATGTATCATTTGAATTTGTCTAGTTCCCCATTGTTACCCCCCCTCCTTTCTGCTGAGTATTGACAAAGAGGCAGAAACATTGGAGGACCTCCAGAAATGAGCATTTATTAAGCACCTCTTCTATGTCAGGCACTGTGTTAAGTGCTTTACAAATATCTCATTTGATCCTCAAAACAATCTTGTGAGATAGGTTGGGATTATCTCCATTTTACAATCGAGGTAACTGAGGCAGGGTCACACAAATATGAGACAAGATCTGGTCTTTCTGACTTCCGACTCAGCACTCTGAGCCACCTGGGGAGTCACAAGAGAATGCACTAGGTCTAGTGCAAATTGTATCTCAAAAGGGTTAGGGCTTTCCCCAGTCTTGACTGTTTGGTCATTGATAAGGATCTCTGACAGCCTCTCGACTCATCTAACCCACTGTGGAGCAGAATGGGTGGGCCCAGCAATCCAGTTCAGTCAGTCCTGGTGACCTTTGTTCTGTGATCTCCAGTGTGGTACACTGCTACCCAAATCCTAAGGGAAGACAGTGAAAGAGGGGTACTACATCTGGAAGAAGGTTCGGAGCTCCTTACATCATCTCTGAATTACCTTCTACTTTCCTGTAAGTCACACGAGAGGCCTAGCTCATCAGGGTATTTAAACCCTGAGCCTACAGTTACTCTCTTGCTGTGCCTTCCACTAATCTAAACAAGTCACAGCTAATCCCAGCTAATGCTGACACAGGTCTGTACACATCAAGGCCACAGTTTCCACCTTCTTGCTGATACCTACAACTTCTCCAGGAAACTCTCTCACTCTGACATAACCCACATATGGGTAGTCCTCACACAGAGGCCAAGTCCCTATATGATCTTCATCTTCGGACAAGCCAGAGCCAAATTCTCTTCTTGAACGTACACAGCATACATATGCCCATCTTGTTCTCTTTGGATGAACCCAGTCAACTCTGTTCCCAATGTCAATCTCCCAAGACCATTTGTCCCTCTTAAAGGAGGCACTTTTGGCAAGCTTGACCCAACCTTCCTTGGTGGTATGTGATTGGTCTGAATAGGACTCTTTTGGTTTATAGCTCCTATTTGAGATGTCTTAGAGCCACATAGGATCAGCTTTAGTTGTTTTGGTTAATTCCATCAATAATTGCTTTCTGTTTCCCTGAGAAGCTGCACTAACTCTATAAAACCGACTCTATTTGGTGAGCACATATCACTAGTTACACCAATATTGTTTGAAGTATACCAGTGCCCTGATCACTTGAACCAGTCTAGTGTAGTCCACAGTCTCCATATCCTTCTTTTATTACTTTTGAAGCAGGCCTTCCAATCCTATTACAAAGTCAGAATCCTTTATCCATTCTTCTTGTCGCTTATCATTCGTTCTATGTATGCTCTCAGTATGAACAAATTGGCTTCAACCACTGAAATATCATGACATGGGGGTACTACATCTTCCAGGAGCATGTGTGATTAAAGGCATGTTCCCTGAGGCTCTGTAATGGTCTCCCACATTTCTTTGCAATGGTCACCTGCCATTCCTGAATCACTCCCATGGCATGTTCTACTGGGGCTTGAAGGATTTCTCTGTTGATAGACAGATGTGAAAATTACCAAGTCTTTCCAGATTTGAGTCCCTTGTATTTATTGATTGTATTGGTTCATCTGTTCCTGGGATTAGCTCCTGACATAATTGGCAGTGGGTCATCAGTTGCTGAAGAGGTCAACTTTCCCCTCAGTAAGACCTTTTACATCATACCCAGTCCATCTTGCTCTTATTGCATGGTAAGTATTAAATTTGTTCATCTGTTCCTATTTAGCAGTTGGAAGATTTCATCATGAAATTCCAAGCATCCCCATTACCAAGTTTTCTCTTGGGGGATTTAGGAATAGTTGTCAAATCCAATCTTTAAAACAGCTGTCATTATCCTGTATCATCACTGGTTTTCTGATCAAGAGGCCTGTATCTCAGATACATGTATGGTAGACAAGATATGGCCTTGGCACCAGGGGAGACTCAGGTCCAAGTCCTGACTCTGACTTTGTATGTATGACTTTGGCCAAATCACCCAACATCTCACTGCTCTAGGCAACTCTCTTAAGACTCTTAACAGGCACGGGATGACAACATGCATTGGTAGGAGTTTCTCATCCAGCGAGTTATCCGCACCAATGCAATCATAGGTCCAACCCTAACCCTATCTGAATCAAAACTCTGAAATGTTTCTTCCCTGATCTGAAGCCTTCTGTTCTCTGCTCTCACCTTTCCTCCTCCCTGGTCTTCACTTTTTTTCATTTTTTTTTTTTGGAGGGGGGAAGGCAGGGCAATTGGGGTTAAGTGACTTGTCCAAGGTCACATAGCTAGTTAAGTGTTAAGTGTCTGAGGTCAAATTTGAACTCAGGTCCTCTTGATTTCAGGGTCAGTGCTCTATTCACTGTGCACCTAGCTGCCCCTGGTCCTCATTTTTTGGGCTATACTGTTAGATGTATCTTCATGCATGTCCTACTGCTCTGACAAAATTTAGTTATATGTATGTTTCCTCTTTCTCTACTCGGCTGTATTAAGTTCCTTGAGAAAAGTGACTAACTGAAGCCTTCTGTGGAGACATCCTCTCCCTGCCCCATAGTTGAAAGGGTTCTCTCCCTCTAATCTTAAAGCCTCTCAAATGGATCACTACTTTGCTTTTTTGACATTCCATCTTATATCACATTTCCCAACTATTTTATTTTGAGCTCCTTGACAGCAAGGAACTATGTCATCTTCCATTTCTGAAATGCCAACGTTGAGTAGAATGCCTGACACGGACAGAGTAGGTGCTTAATAAGTAATTCTGAATTACTTCAACCTTTCTGGAGATCTTGACCTGTGATTTAATTGCCACATGCCTCTCCCAATGTGGAAACACCCTCCCCTGACAGAGATGCCTCTTGTCTGAGGCACTGAGAAGTTAAATGCCTACGGCAGAAGCAGGCATTAAGCCCACATTTTCTTGGCTCCGGGGATAGACCTCTATCCACCAGGACATTTCTAACTGCCTGCTGTGCCAAGAAGTGTGTGAGGAGTGTGTGTCTGAGCAAGAAAGTTTAGGTAAGTGTGATTACCATATAGATGGCACAGACTTTTAAAAAAAAGTTCTATTTTATTTCCAGTTCCAAATTTTCTCCCTCCCTCCTCCCTGCTATTGAGAATGCAAGAAAAATAAAGCCCATTACAAATTATAAACATGTCTAGACATTGCAAAACAAATTTCTGCATTGGCCATGTTCCAAAATTCAAAAAAAGAAAAAAAAAGGAAAAAAACCATGATTCAGACTGCGCTCCGAGTGCATTTGTTTTCTTTCTGGAGGCAGATAGTTCACTTCATTTAAAAATTAGCAGGGAGCATTAAACATTATTCATCAATGACAACTGTTTTAAAATGTACTTATAACCTGGCCAGCTAGGCCTGGGGGGAGGGGGCGCCAAAGATAAGAGTGCTAGAGAGACAGAAAGGAAGGATGAAAGAAACAATGTGCCAGATGAGAGAGCCGGTACAAGGGGAGAGAAACAGGAATAGAGAAGTAGGTTCAAATTTAGTGTTGGTGGCAACTTGGTCCTGAATAAGTTATAATTTCTCGCTGAAATAATTATTTACTGTTTATCTACTACTTATAGATCTTTAAATGTTTTATTTCTAAAATGAAATGCAATGGCACGAACAGAGCAGTACTACCCTCGGAAGAGATGACATGACACCCTGAGCCAGGCATCCTAGAGTTTAACCCCACCCCCAGCCCCACCTCTGCTCTTCTTTTTCTCGGCTACCTGGGACGAATCCTTAGGCCTCAAAATCCTGACTTACAAAAATCAAGGAGCTTGCCTAGAGGATTTCTAAATATCCTTCCAGCTCTAGACCTTATGCCAGTGTGTCCTAGGACAGATAAAAGAAGGGGTCTTGCTTACAGGTAAGAAGCTGGGCCCACAGCTACGAGACAGAGCCCTCTAAGTTCTCAAAAGGAAGCAAACCATCAACAGCAGGAAGGTTGCCAAGTGATTTGCCACCCTGTCTTCAGGGACACATTGGGTCTAGGATTCTAGGAATCTATGTAGTGAGAAGTACCTTCTTCCATACCAGACATACTTGCCGTCCCCAAAGGTCCAGTCTAAGCCCCACACCCTGAGCAGCATCAGGACTTTTTGGCCTCCAACTTTAGAAGGCTCCAGGGTCCACTCCTCCCACTTGGTGCAGTGGGAGCCTAGCATAATCTACCCAGAAACAGTTATTTAGGCCAACAGGCTCAGTTTGCAGAGAATCTGGAGGAAAGCTGACCTGGGCAGAGCAGTTTCCAGACGCTTGTTTTTCAGAAAAAAATTTCCTCTTCAAGTAACTAGTAGTTCTAGTCTGAATTTTCTTATTATCTTTATCTCTACAACAGAAAGCAACAGAGGAAACAAGAGTGATGGCCTCCTAAATCATATAGTCTCTATTCAACTTTCATTAATCCTCAAAACCTAAGCCACCTAGTCAAGATCTTTACTGCCTCCTGTATTACCTATGTTTCCATATTTGGGCTTTTCCCTTTGCCCAAAATGCAAACTCTCTTGCCCTCTGGCTCTCCATAATCCTAGCTCATCCTTCAAGATACAACTTTAAAACCCTGTCCCCTCCATGAAGCCATCTCCAGTTCCTCTGGATCTTCTTAATCTGTCCTTCCTTTCACAACTCACAGAATTCCTTCTACCTCAGCAATGCTCTCAGGTACCCTCTGCCTTCTCTAGGTGTTGCACGTGCAAGTGTCTTGTTTTCTCTCAGGATTCAGGAGACCTGGTTTCTAGTTCTGACTAGCACTCATGCTGTGACCTTGGAGTCACCTGGAGACATTCGTGGGGCCTCAATTTCCTTACCAGGAAATGAGGGGGCTGGACTACATGATCTCTGTAACTCCCAGGTCTGACACTCTGTAAGTCTGTGATTATGTCTTCTGCTTTTGCTGTATCCCTAGAGTGCCCAACTCCGTGCTAGACCCAAAGGACTAATGCTGTAACTGGGAATTCTTGTCCCTGGAGCAGATTGGCATGGGGTGGGCAGCAGTGGCAGGCACAGATGACAAGATCATGAAGGATGCCAGACAGAGGGTATTTTTCTTCACTCTCAAGTGTCTTCCCCAAGCCTCTCTGAGGGCTGAAGGGAAGGCAGCCCTTGGGAGGAGGGTGTCCTCAAGGCTGTGCTGATATCTAACCTGCTCTCGACAAAAAATAAAAAGGCGCAGAACACTTTTAAGCTTGATCTGCATCATTAACATTTCCTCCAACCCAGCCAATGGCCTAGGCTGGTAATAGCTAACAGATGATGATGAGAGCAACTCACAGAGTAGTTGGTCTCTTACCTGGTGGCTGATGAGAAGGCAGAAGGCTGACAGGGACATCAGTTCAAGGAAGAAACATTTAAAAAACTTATTAGGGCTAACTAGAATTTTTGAGAATAAAGTAACACTAACAAATTAAAAGTCACAATGTATGCAGAGGGCTGATTCTGTGACACAAGAGTTGGGTCAGCTATATGTGACTACATGCTGCCATGGGCAGGGGAGGGGGAGAAAATTTGAAATTCAAAGGATTGTGGAACTAAATGTTGTAAACGAAAGTAAATAAATTTAAATTTTAAAAAAGCAATTGAATTATTTTAAAAATGACTGGAAATTTTGATGTTTCGTTGGCTAAACTGCAGGAAAAAGTTGGCTACATAGTGTTAGTTCAATTTCAGATATTTGAAATCAAAATCCTTCATCACATGCTTTGACAGACATTTTAAAAACTTGTCCTCTATCATTTTACTGTGGCTGATTTCAAACTGTACACTGTACTCCAAGTGGGGATGCTAAAACATTAAAACGTGGCTTATTTCTGAGTCACACACACAAAAAAAGAGTTGGGTCAGAGTATGAGAGGAAAATGAAGAAGAGTAGTGATTTATTGTAAAGCCCAAACTGTTGCCACATGGCACCTTACGAACCAAGAGGGAGGCAATTGAAGTTCCCAGAGTCAAGGAAAAATGATAAAATGGATGTGGAAGACATGTAGCACAGGGGATTTGTTAAGCTAGAAATTAAAGAGTCACGTGAACCACTGAAAACATTTACCACCATGTGTATCTTTAATCGCAAAAGTAAAAACAAACTTTACATAAAATTTTGATTTATATACATTCTTTTACAAGATGAACGTATTTACAAGTTTGCAATATATTAAGTTACTGTAAATAAAATTTTGTTAGCTGTGTATTTAACAATCACAAATATTCATAGCATATGGAGTTCCAACACTTATGTCACTAACTAAGCACAAATTACTACCACCTTACTAAAGTCTCAGTCTTCACAACACACCCAACTTCTCCAAACAAAACAGAGTACTGAAAATGAACTGCAGCTGCTTCCAGGCTCTGAAGCAAAGGAAGAACCCTGACCTGCTAGAAACACCCACAAGAAACCAGTTCTGGAGCTATACTCCCTGCCAGGTACCTCTCCATTGCTGATAATTCAGTCTAGCTTTTCTGGGCTTCTCAAATTTTTCTCCTTCATTCTGCCTGCCACTGAAAGGTCAGGCATTAGAGGGCAGAGAAAAAGAGGCAGGCAAATTCCACTGCTTTTGCTACACATTTTAAACTGATCAGGTAGCTTTGGAAGGGGAAGAATGTTGAAGCCTTATCTGTTTGAAATAAGACTAGGGATAATCTGTGGCTTCCACTGATCTGTCACTCATACCACAGATTACAACAGGAAGTTGGCAATACCTAGCTGACTGGAAGGGAGCCAAGTAGAGTGACAGGAAAAAAGCCACTGGCTGTGGGTGGGTAAAGGTGGCTCACTGGATGCTTTTTCTAACATTACCATCCATGAGCTTGTTTCCTCTCTTTCTGTTCAAGAGCCTTTGCAGCAGTGAGTTAATAAGTATCTGTTGACTGACACACACTAAGAGGTGGAGAAGTGATAATTATATAAGCAGAGTCACAATACCACATGTATCTACTTACCAAAATTATTTAATAACCCTCACCAAAAAAGCTTGGAAGTTTTGAGGTCTCAAGAGAAAGGAATGGCAGATCAAAAGAACTCTCACTTCAATTATTCAGGCCAAGGAAGTCAAACAGCAATGGGGCCAGATGTCTAGAAGTGCTGGGTGGATGATTTCTGAGCACGACTAGCCGACTAGCACTTAGACCTCGATGCTTCCAGGGTGTGGTGCACTTGGATGTGCTGCGTTAAGTCTTCCAAAACTCACTCCCCTTCCCCAGGAATATTTTTACAGTTACAGGATCTCAGTGAGGAAGAGGTTTACTAGATGCCAGGATAGTTAATATACGCCTCCCATTTCCATAGATTCTGCTTACCTGACTCCCATACTGCCATGACAGGCAGCCTGGAATTGTGGCTGGAGTGCAGAGGGATGTCTGGTTGGCTGAACCATTTTGGAATCCTAGTTTACAGATCTAATGTGACCTTGCAGAGGTGGAACAAAAGAGATCATCTAGGCTTTTTTTTTTGATGTGCTGGTCAGTTTTCCTGAACTATGTTTTCCCCCTTTAAAAATTGTTATGTAAAGGATGACTCTCTGGCAAAGGACGGGAAGGCTACATTGGGAAAAATAGGTGATGTTAAAACAAAAAGTATTAATAACAATTTCTCATTAAAAAAACCTAGTGTGGCAAGGCCCGGATGAGAACAAGACTCAAATCCCTCAGGATGAAGGGGCAGTGTGATTGCCTGACAGATGGGCACCATCTAAAATTTCCTCCATCTTGCCAGAGGGGTTGTTCAGGCCTTCACATCTCAACCCATAACAAGAGTTGGCTCAGAAGGGTGCAAGGTGGCTAAGGAAAAGGAGGGTGTGCAACAGTTTGCAAGCATCTCTAGAATTTTGTCTTTCTATACCCAACCAAACACTCTGGAACTGCGGGCTATTGGAATCAGTGCCATGTGAAGAGTAACAGCTTGTGGGGCGAAGAGTGGGTAGAGAAATGAATGCTGATGGCAGTGGGAGCATATTATAGTACCACAGCCTTCCCATTTAATATCAACTTCAAAGGTTGTACACCCACTCTCATATTTTCCTCCAGGTCCTGACACTTAAGTGTTTCATGTATAAACTTTTCAGGGATCAAACATGAGGAGAATCATTAACTTAAAATCTTTCAAAGCAATTTAGGAGTAGAACCCTGTTAAGCTACAGAATCTCCACTGGGAGATGCAAAGGGGATGATAGAACTTGGGAAGTGAGGAGATCCCTTCAATTTCTAACAGGGGCTCAAAAGGAGAAACAGACCCCATTGCCTAACTCCCAGGAAGTATGTTAACTTTCTATGCAACCAGGGCGAGGCAAAGCTTTCTACCTCTGACTTCACTGGCCACACCAACTCTCCTCCTTCCCCAATTTAGCCTTTTCCAGCTGTGTAAAACAAAAGAAAAAAGAGAAGGAACGAGGCTAGACTTTGAAAGATCAGTATGCAAACTATAAAGCCCTACCCTTTTAACATTTATTAAAGACGCCACAACAGAAGGGGAAAAACCCCCAAAGCTATGAATTCCAGTGTTGACTTCCTAGTGCCATTCCTATAGCAAGATGCTTTTGATTTTGAAAGTACTGTGCCTGCCTCAAGTCCTGCAGAGGACCCTGCTCATGGAAGGTTCCTCTCTTTTGTGGAAGGTAACAGGGAATTGAGTGCTGAAAAACAAATCTTGAGGGGACCACAACTGAAACTGGGCCGCACTTGTCTGATGACATATCTGAAAGAGCCTGGGCCTGCAGAACTGTCTTGGGCAAGCTCATCCAATTACAGTGCTGTGTGATCAAATTCAAAAACTGATCATCATAAACAACACAGAACCTATCTCACCTGTTTTCCTCCGTATTCCTTTCTAGAAGATTCTTGCACATACAATTTTTAATAAGTTTTTTTTTCACCCTCTTCCCTCCACCCCTCTTTTCAGCTCCTTCCCTTCTGTGTGCTGTCTTCATCTACTAGACTGTAAGGTCCTTGAGGATGGGAATTTCTGCCTTTATCTGCATTTGTATCCCCAATACTTGGCCCACTGCCTGACACATAGCACGTACTTAATACATGCTACTGACTAACAAATCTTAAAGCCTTACTGGCCTCTGTGCCTCTTCCCCCAGATGGCCTAACTCCAAGGTAGGTGAACCAAAAAATTTAAATGAGGTCACCTCTGACGTTCACTTGACTATTTGCTTATACCATTCCTTGACTAGATTAAGTGGCTATCTGAGAGCTGTAGAAGGCTGCTGTCCTGTTTGCAGATATCCTTTAATACCAACCAACACTCTGACCTTAAAAGAATCTCTATTTTCCAATACCACAGTTCTCTCTGCCAAAGCTGATTGTCATCCCTCCTCCCCACACCTTAGCAGATAGTTTTTGTGGGTTGTTACGGTCAAAAAGGAAAATCACTTGGTGGTCAGTCCTCTGATGATAAGGTGTCTAGGTCTTTTCATAAATCTGCTTCTTCCAAATAGAAAGCTCTGGAAACCAGCATTCCTGATATCTACATGCTCCCTTACCACCACCACTTTTTATCTCAGTAGAGATATTTAATCTACTAAATGGGACCAAAGCTGGAAATAACTGGATTCTATGCCAAAGCAGCTAATATCCAAAGGCAGTCAGAAATAAAGATGATGTGATGAAATTCTCTGCTCTGGGAAAACAAAAGCCTTATCTTGTCACATGTATAGGTCTCAGTGTACAGTTTAGTCTGCATGACAGCTGCCTCACTTCTTGACAATTGTGCCTCCAGAAGCCAGGAACAGCCAACTTAGTCTGGCTAGTCAATTCCAACTGTGAATTTCAAAGAGGTCTTAGGCAGATGCTTCACCATGGCATGGAGGTGACCCCAGGTGAACTCAAAGGCAATGCTAACAAAGTGCAAACTCTGGCAGGTTTTCCCAGTTTGGTAAGGCTTTGAGGATGGCCCTAGGTTTGGAACAGACAGCTTATTTTCTGGGGACCAGCCCAGGTAGGCATAGACAGGCACAGTGGCCAAAGGCTGCCCAAAAAAGTTTTTTTTGGCCACAACAACCCATGAAACAGGTAAAATTTTAAATGGCCCCGAATTCAGCCCAGTCTTTATGACTCAAGTTTTCGGATCATCAAACAAACAGCTTCAAACCAACGGTACAATTTAGAGGTCTACATTATTTCTAATAACTTGCTGCAATGGTCCTTTGTGGAACTGGCAAAACTACAGCTACTGGAACATCTTGGTTCAACTCGTGCCTCTGCCCCTGACTGTCCCAGTGTCTACGGGTAAATCACCCTCCACTCTGGGCCCCTCCATTTCTTTCATGATCTTTAAAAGGATGGACTGGGCAAGAGGAACTCTGAGGTCCCTTTCAGTGCCAAATTGGCTCTAAAAGCCTATGATATTGCTACACTCTTATCAGCCCCTCTAAGAGACAAACCCAGAAGTCCCATCTACTAGAACAGTTGTTGTGGAGCAGCCCTTTGAAGGCAGGGAGCAGACAAGTGTACTCTTGGCCAGAAATGCCAAAGACATCTAAAGTCACATCGATAAATTATATTCCCCTTCATACACCATATGGAGTGAACTACAAGAAACTTTGTATGTTTGCCTAAGTTCGCATCAGACCGCTTCTGAATTCTAAAGCAATTCTGAATCATGATTCTAAAAGGACTGCATTTTCACATTTTCTACAAGGATGTATTAGTTTGAGTTTTCACATACTGATATAAAAAGTGGCTGCTTCTTTTAACCAATGGCACCACTGAATACAATCCATTATTTTTTCTAGTCTAGGGCAGTTTATCAAACACAATCTAGGATGGTTAAAAAAGACTCACCTATACAGCAGCTATTAAACTAGTACTCTAAATTCTT
The DNA here is from genome assembly GCA_028646515.1 of Pseudochirops corinnae. NCBI lineage: Eukaryota > Metazoa > Chordata > Mammalia > Diprotodontia > Pseudocheiridae > Pseudochirops > Pseudochirops corinnae. The sequence continues at coordinate 175,347,098 of CM053586.1, forward strand.
ATGTCCCTTTATAAAACAACAGGTAGCAATATAATAAAGGAAATCATGTTAAGTAGAAGAAGGGGCCACATGACCCATAAGACTGACAGAAGAACCCGGAGCTTTGGGCTTTGTAGGGTTTCTCCTGATGCTAAGAATGAGGCCTTGCAGGCAGCTCCTGAGGCAGACATCAGGATGAACTGCCCTCAACACTCGTCTCTCTAGTCAATAACATTAGTCTCTAGAAAAAAAAATCTGCTCTAGATGCTGACGTTCTGCAGCTCCAAATACAGAGTCACAGAACGGTTAGTCTTGTCTCTTTCTGAGCTATGGCCTGCCCACCCACTGGGTCGCAGGTATCTTAACATTTTCAAGAAAGGCAGCAGAACAAGAAATGAATCCTACCATTTATATTGTATTGTTGGTATTTGAATGACAGCATTTCAGAAAAATTTTTTACTAGACTCAAATGCCCAATGAAAACAAAACAGCTTTACAAGACTGAAAAAAAAGCAACCCACCTTATTTTTCAGTAAGACAGCAGCCTCACACCCCACCAACATTAGTCAGCCAACAATGCATGTCCTGAGTTCCTCCCCTAACCACACTATGACATCAACTTGACACATCTGTAAACCATCTTTCACAGAAGAAATTCAAATCCTAAAGATCAAGGCCAGGAAGCAAACTGCTTCCCAGGCTGGCCTACTTTAGTAATACTCCCCCTCTGAAAGACATTTTGGTAAAGCAAAACAATCCCTTGACATGGGTGGGATTATGAGATGTGTTACTGAGAAAACAAACCAGATATAGAAGAGAAAGAAAAGAGAAAAAAAAAGAGAATCTGAATAATTTTGGAGAATATCATCCCTAGGAACTGCCCAATCAAATTATCATCAGGCTCTTAAATCCGTAAGGCCTCTAGGAAGGATACTGGGAAAGTACACTTGCTAAGTGTGCTATCTGAGGACATAATGGTTGCCAAGGGTTTATCTTGCTAACATGGGCTATTGGACTCAATATTACTGAGGATAGCAATGAAAGCATTCCAGAGAGGGCCTCTATCTGTAAAATATGGAAGCCTAAATAGGAGAGAGTCAAGAGAGAGAGGCCTAAATGTGCTTGGGCTTTCTTGAGGATGGTCTTGCTGTCTCCATGTCAGAAAGCTGTGAACTTAAGAGTTAGCAAGAAGGGCAGAATTTACTACCCTTTTCTATGCAGAGCCCCTGCAGTGGGACAGTGGTAGGTATCAGCTGCCAGATGTTAGGTCAGACAGGTGCCATCTTTTTGAGTGTTTCCTTCTCTTGAGAATTCTCCAAGGAGTCGGACAATATATGGAGCTCACCAGGAACATAGGCTTTAGCCTGAGCAGCCTATGGGGAAGTGAATTCTTCACAGTCTGTCTATAAAGTGAGTTTGACTATATCATACACAAGGCTACACTGAGCACATCAACTACCTGAAACACAGAATCACACATGCAAAGGGAAAACTACTAAGTAACCAACCCCTGAAGAGAAATTTCATTGTTTCGGTCTTTTTTTATTTCCCGCCCCGCCCACCCAATCAACCTGATCTTCTCTTCAGCTCTACCAGGTTCTCCTGGGACAGAATCCTGTTTTTCTACATTTCTGAGTTGGTGGTTCCATCACAGATCACCAAGGGCTCTGTTCCTCTTGGTCCAACACTTATCTTCCAGTAATCCACACTGGCATAGCCTTGGGAGCAAAAAACAACAGGGGATCCTATCATTTTTATTTGTTGGTGCAAAGATGGGTACAATGTCAAAATCAAACTGAAAAAGCCAGTAGACAGTGCTGAATGATCCTCCAGCACAATACATCTTGTAATCCTTCTGAGTCTAGTTGACTGAAATAAGCACAGCATGTGAAGAAATTATTTTCTAACCCTGCTTATTACCTCTTATAGTTGCTTGAAGGATCATGCAGAGCCCTGAATTTCCTAATTGTTAGAATTTACAAAGTGGAATGGGCGGGGGTACAGGAAGTAACAGCATTTTTCTCAAAGGAGGTCTTCAAGCAAATTCTGGGTAACCTCTATCAGATCTGATGACAGAAAGGAAGCCTATTCAGGTATAAGTTAGACTGGATAGCCTCTAGGTCCCCTGTAGCTCTGAGATTCTATATGATTTTGATCCTGGATCAGAAGACCTGGGTCCAAGTTTCAGCTATGACAATGACAAAGTTCTGTGACTTCGGGCAAAGTTATTTTTTGGACCTCTATGAATGAGGGTTAAAAATCTCTGACCCCTCTACCTCACAGGGTTGTGATCAAATGAGTTAGGAAATGTAGTATTCTCTAAATGGGAAACCACTAGGTAAATATTAATCTACTATTATTATATGTTCTCAAATTGAATAAGAAATCTTCTAAACTAACACATTTAATTACAATTAATCCAGGTAAAGTATAAACCACAAATCCAGCAATTTGAGAGAAGCCTGGTTAGAGTAATCATGGATTTATAACTTATAATCACAGGATTTATAAATGGAAGAATGTTTGAGATTATGTACTTTTACTGCCTCATTTTACAGGTGAGAAAACTGAGGCCTAGAGACGTTAAGAGTTCATTCCTGGGGCAGCTAGGTGGCACAGTGAATGCAGCACCAGCCCTGGAGTCAGGAGGACCTGATTTTAAATCTGGCCTCAGACACTTAACACTTACTAGCCCTGTGACCTTGGGCAAGTCACCTAACCTCAATTGCCCTGCCCTTCTCCCCCCCCCCCAAAAAAATAGTTCATTGCTTTCCTTTTTGGGCACTTTTGTGGTTGCTTGTGAAATCTGCAAAACATTCTCTATATGAGGTATAATAGCATCTTTTGTTTGAAATGCTATGAATTCTCAGAACATAAAGATATTACATTCAAATGTATTCAGGTACAAAATTTAGTATTCCAAATCAAAATATACCATTGTCATCATAACCTAAAGGTCATTTTCAGTGTAGAGAAAATAAGTTTAAAAACTTGAAATCTCCTATATATAGGTCCTTCCTATTACAGTAATCCTAGGTTATCTCTACCACACCTAAGCCAGCAAATATCATCAGTCCAATCAACGTTTATATCGTGTTTTCATTGTTACGGTTTAATTTTTAAATCTTAAATAAATTTGATTGGATTGTTTGCACTTAAAATTTTCCCTGACAGTGGTTGCCTACATGTATTAATGTGAAGGATAAATCTTTCCTTAATCCCATCCTTCCAAGAGAATCACAGTATCTCAGAGTTAAAAGTTAAAATGAACTCAGAGAGATACCTAAACAGGCACACTGTGTGTGCCAAGTGATCAAATAGGTTCCTCCTAAAGACCTCAAGGGAAGAGAAGAGTTCCACACCAACAGAAAGACAATTAACAATCTAAAAAACCAAAGAGAGAACAACAGGGTCCGTCAATAGCGTAACTGACGTTGGGTGCTTTTTGTGCAATTAGGCATCTGGCCTGCATTTATTTTTGTTAATGACTATCCTCAGAAAGAAGTTGCATCTTTCTTCAACCCTCCCCTCCAAGTCAATAAAAAGTCATGAAAAAAACTTTTTTAGGGAGATGGAAACACAATGGACCTATCCCAAACACACAGGAGTGTATGTGCACATATGTGTGTGCGTGCACACACACACACACACACACACACACACACACACACACACACACGCACATACCCCTACCAACCCAGTACAAAATATGTTCAGAGCTCCATACATACCAACGTCCCCTGGCTCCAGCTGTATCACCACAGTATTACAGTGCCTTCTGCACTGCATAGGAGGAGTGAGGTACATGATGCCCTCACCACTGCCGATGACAAACAGGTCGTGAACTGCACGCATCTGTAGAAGGAGAGTATGGCATAAGGGAAACAAAGGGGGTTGTCAAGGTGCATTGGCCAACTTGAATGCTACCTTATTAAAAGAGAGCTAGGCATTGAAAATGAAAGATGCAATTCTTCTGCCGAGGAGGATATCATAATCTGATTGAAGACACTGAGGCAGCACTGCACAGTGGGAAAAAACACTGGGCTTGGGAGTTGGGAAGAGATCTGGGTTTGAATTCTAGCTAAGATTTAATAGTTTTGTAATCATAGGTAAGTCCTTAACCTCTCTGCACTTCAGTTTCCTTATGGTAACTGAGAATAAAAATCTTTACTCTCTGAGTTATTATACTATAGAACAGTGAATTACATAACTAAGACTCGCTGTATAACCTAAGCCTCAGCCTCAGAATCTGTATCTGCTATCTAACTCACAAGTACTACTGTGGAAAGAACACTGACTCTGGCATCATAGGATTTGGATTCAAGTCCTACTTCTGATATTCAGTAATTTTGTGACCTTGGGCAAGTCACTAAACCACCATGAACCTTAGTCTCCTCTGTAAAATGACATGGTTTGGGGGGGAGGCTGGACTAGTTGATCTGAGGTCCCATACAACTCTAGATCTATAAGCCATTAATTAATTAATTAACAATGCTATAGAAATATGGCCAATTATCATTATAAGAAACTAAGAACAAATACAATAGAACCTCACCTACTCAGCTCCTCCTCTTTCGGAGATCTGGAACGACAGGGCAGGAGCCATCGACTTGTGGTTTCCACCCATCTACCCCCTCCCCACAGCCATGGGCTCCTGCCCTGTTTACTACCACCACCACCACCAATACTAAAGCCCACTACTATAAATAAGCTAGGATGGAAAACCCCATTCCTACTGCTGTTGCCAGGGCAACATTAGGAACAATGGGTGCAACTACAGCAGCAGGACTGAAACTAACAATGATGAGGGACAGGAAGTAGTCTGGGAGCAGGGCTGGCACCATAGCCTAGGGCAGCAGGGAACAGGAAGATAAGGAGAAGTGCACTGGGATAAAAACTGGGAAAAGGGCCAGGGTGGAGAACAGAGGAATTATGTACTATAGAGAGAAACAGACTCTATTTAGAATGTTTGCCCTTTGGGTCACTCCTCTTACATTACTTTGCTTAGTAATTTAACAGGCAAGATTCTATGATAACTTAGTGGAATGTGATGAAGGCCCTCTGTTATCTACAGGGAACCTGCAGTCAGGTTTCTCAGCATCCTTTTAAGGTAGGCTGGTGTGATTAACTCTAATTTTCAAGTAAGAAAAATGAGGTAACAGGGGCAGCTAGGTGGTAAGTAAATACAGCACTGGCCCTGGAGTCAGGAGGACCTGAGTTCAAGTCCAGCCTCAGACAGTTAACACACTTACTAGTTGTGTGACCTTGGGCAAGTCACTTAACCCCAATTGCCCTACCCTTCCCCCTCCAAAAAGCAAAAAAAAAACAAAACCAAGAACAAGAAAAATGAGGTAAGAATAGTCACTCATCCAGAAATACATGGAGATGAATTTATTATGCTCAGGGTCCTAAGTTCTAGCCTCTAACAGCATGACAGACTCTTTTTAAAGCCCTGGCAAGAGCTCAGCATCACCATCTACTCAACATTGGACAAAAAGAGGGACCCTACTCCTAGGCAACATATTTTCATGAGCTTTTAAACTCCTTATATGGTGAGGAAGATAGGCATCGATCCACAATGATTTCTCTCCTCAATAGTAGCCATGGGGGAAGGCTGGGAGGTCTTGGTGGTTTGGGGGTACTGCTATTTCCAAGGCTCCTGGGCTCAGGGCCTAGGATATCTCCTTTGAGTGTGTTGGGGGGGGGTAATTTAAGCGGAAATGGTGTCCAGTGTAGTAGGGGTTTAATTTATCTGGCACATGCTGGCTCCTATTTCTTCCCTTGGGGAGCCTTGCTGCTTCAGTTAGGCAGGCTTGCCTGCCCCTGTGGGTAGCGTTGATGGTTGGTCAACTCTTATGAGAATTAACACAGGCAGGGAAATATCAGGCACCTGAGAGGCAAGTGGAAGATATTCTTAGGCAGACAAAATTCAAACCACACATACCAAATGTGTCTTTAGTTCATACTTTAATGCTGCTAGCTTTGAAGTGGGCAGAAGAAAAGATTTCTTCTTTATTCACATATGTAGCTCTTCTACGTCAATGAACTCAAAGGAATAGATAATGATGAAACAGAAAATGTCAGCAAGAATATAATTCCTCAGAAAATATTATTAGAATCTGCATAAATGAAACTCAATTAATGGCAAAGAATCACCCTTGCTGACCCAGTCTAAAAAAGAGACTTTCATATTTCTCAGAGGGGTATGCTCTGCTTCTTAAAATCCCTAATTTCTTTCCAGCCCTTCTACATTAGGCTTCTCTTCATCTCCCAGCTGATGGGATCTCTCCTCTCCAAAAAAAAAAAAGGCTTTCTATTTTTCTCAGATAGAAGGTAAGCTCAGGGGAAAGGATCATTTGGCAATTTTTCCCCACTATATTCTCTGGCACATAGTAGACCTGTAATAAATGCCTACTGTTTAATTGACTTCTCACCTTACTCCCTAGTACAGGTGGCTGGTGGGCGACAAAGCAGCTTTTCAAGGAGGCGTCTTTGGGAAATGGCAAGGAATTGAACACAGGGAAAAGCTGATGTAGAATGTTTGTTCTATTCAGAGGTTTACTCCTGTGAAATAGCAGACAGAGAAAAAGGTCACACTGGGGGAGTGGAACTATTGCCACTCTAGAGAGCAGAATAAGGATGGAATAATATAGGGTGGGGTGGATGGAAAAATAACAGGGTTTATCTTTAAAATCCATTCCATTAAAAAGAACCATTATAAATTATTTAACAAATGTAACACAAAGACACTCCATAACCACAATTTGTATAAATGGGTAGGATGTTGACAAAGCCCAGTTAAAATAACCCGAAGGAAGTAGCAAAAAACAACTTATTCATCTCATCTTGGAAAACAGAGAGGGGGTGTGTGTGTGTGTGTGTGTGTGTGTGTGTGTGTGTGTGTGTGTGTGTGTGTGTGTGTGTGTGTGTGTGACAGGAGGGAGAGGCAATAAGACAAGGGAAGAAGGGTAAGGGGAAAAGAAAGGAAGGAGTAAGGGAGAGGAGGAGAAAAGGTATACCCCACTGCACAGATAATGCAAGCCTGTCCCCTCTTTCTAACATTCTTCCTTTGGTGCAGTACACAAAGGGGGAAAAAGGAATTAAATCAGCTTGCTAAATGAAGTCAACTTGTACAAATGAGGATGAAAACCCTAATTATTAAGAGGAGGAGCAAATTATCAGTAAATTTCACAAAAACAAATGGGGACAAAAAGCCATTTCACTCTATTTTCTTCGGAGGACATTTTCATTCTAGCAGAAAACTGGTTTTCCCCACTCCAGAAAGAAACAAAATCCCAAGGACAAGGACCATTGTCTCTCTTTGTCTTTTGCTAAGCAACTTCTAGCACTTACTCTGAGCTCCATGTGATGTGCAAACAGAAACTGGTACTGCATTCAGTATTCCTAGGGTGTACTCTTGCTTCCCCTTCCTGGTCCTATTACTTCACATCACACCTTTTTCTGCTCATTAATTCTATCATTCATCATTATTTTTTAACTCTGCTTTTGAATATCATGCACTCAAATGCACTCTTCCTCAGCACTCATTCATTTTGGAGACTCACCATGGGAAACTAAAAGGGAAACGCTGATGAGGAAAACAGTTCCACCATCGGGCTAATATTCCTTCTGAGATCCCTTCTGTCAACTCTGGATACTGGCACTGAAAAAGCTGAAAATCCTGGGATGACAGAGTCTGTCCAGTCTTTGGCAAAGCAAAAATAAAACACAACACAACACAAAAGCCATTACGGGTTGTTGCTGGGAAGCACTGGGTACTTTCTCAGCTTTGACTCGTTAATCAGCCAAAGAAGCAGGCTTCTTTTTACCTTGATCAGGAGAGGCTGGAGCTTGTCAAATTTGGAGGGTAACTGGGACAAGACTGGTATCACCTGGAGGCCTGTGAGCACTGCACAGCCAGTGCAGTTAGGAGGGATGGTGGAATTGTTCGGGTTGCAGTCTGTTTTCCACCAGTCGTCACATTCTAGTTAAGGGGGAGAGAGGGAAGAAACAGTTACAGGGAGATCAACACCAAGTTTCAAAAGTTAAAGTCAAATGTACAAATACAAATATTTGTTTAAAAGCCAATGACATGAAACTCCAGTCCAGGAATGCTGTCAGGAATAGATGATGCTGGCGTGCACGGCAGTGCTTTCCAACCTTTTTCATTTTGTGATGAGCATTTCTCACAACAAAGATGGAAAGGGAGAGTGAAAGGGAAAATATCCTCCATGTGCATAGGATATGCACAGGAAGAATATGATAAGAGGAAAAAATGTGAAAGAATAGAAAGATGGAGAGAAAAAAGATCTGATTTATTAAAAGCTTTTCAAGTATGGAACTTTTGGGTAAAGTGAGGTACAGTACAGTTGTTAGACAAGAAGCCAGTTCACTGAAGGCTAGCCAGACCATACTTTAAGAACTAATGATTCCCAATTCAGACCCCAAATCATTTTTGCTCCAGCCTATCAGGCCAGACTGGGTCAGAAATAGTGAGAAAACACTCAGACTTTGATGAAAGTAGTCACTTGTCTGACACTACTTCCTTGACAAGTAATCACCGACATCCCAGATAATTCATCTGATCTTGCAAAGGCCTCTGTAGTATTTTTGCCCCTAATGTCGCACATTTTTTTTTTATCGGGTTCATTTATCATGTTCTATTTTTTTCTGGCCTATTTTTCTTCTTTTTTCCCCCAATTTATTTATTTTCAGTTTTCAACATTCATTTCCACAAGATTTTGAGTTACAAATTTTTCTCCCCATTTCCCCTACCCTCCCCAAAATACCAAGCCTACTGAATACCTCTTCCCCTAATCTGTTCTCTCTTATATCCTACCTCATACTCCCAACTTTCTAGCAGGGCAAGATGGATTTCTATACTCCAGTATTTTTTTTGCCTGTTTTTGTTCCATTCTAGGGTTCCTTGGTATTCTCTGAGGAACCATTTTGTGTTAAAATGTAATTCAGGTCCAAAACCCTTCAAGAGATGGTTTCAGTAAAGCCTAATGAACATTAAGACCAAAAGATAACCAGTAAGTCATATCTGGGTGATCTTAATTCCATTCTTAATTAATTAGGATGCTTTTAGCCTTTCTCACCTCTAAAACATTTTCTGCAGTCTAAAAGCTATAAATGCAGCAAACACTTTATTCTTTTTGCTTCCTTTATAATAATAGTATTCAATAAATGTCTAAATAGTTAATAAACATATATAAATAAATATTCAATAAATATCTTAACTAAGAGACTGAATAATGTTACTTTTAAAACGCTCTGCTAGCACACCCTAGGTCTTGTCGGGAAGGGTCCCTGTTCTCCTGTGTCTTTCCAGCACGGCCCAAACTCCACACGGACGATGTCTTCTCTGATCAAACCGCCTTTCTTTCCACAGCCCCAGTAATGTCCAACGCCCTCCTTGCAGAGCAGACACTTGCGGGAGATTGCTGCTCTCTAATCAGAGCAGATTGTCAAATCATCTTCCCTGGTTTCTCCCTCTACCATGCCTTTGGCCATACTGTGCCCTATGCTTGGAATAGGATGGCTGTGCCCCATTACACTTTTGCCAGAAGAAATATTTCCCTTCAAATTAAGGGGATGCCCATCAACTGGGGAATGGCTAAACAAGTTGTGATATATGAATGTAATGGAAAACTATTGTGCTATAAGAAATGGGGAGGAGACGGTCTTCATTTTCACCTGGAGAGGCTTATACAAACTGATGCTAAGTGAGAAGAGCAGAACCAGGAAAAACGTGTACACAATCACAGACACATCAGATGTGTGATGACCAACCTTGATAAACTGGACTCTTCTCAGCAATACACAGTTATAAGAAAACTCTACAAGTCTCAGGATGGAAGGAGATACCTACATTCAGAGAAAGATCTAGAAAGACCAGAGTTTAAATGGAGACTGAAGCAATCTACATGCTCTTTCTTTTCCATGTTTGGTTTTCTTTCTTTTTCCCATTGTTCACTCCACTAGTTACAACCCTTCTATACAACCAGACTATTGTGCAATGTGTAAGTATTTGCAGATCCTATACCTGATTGCATGCTGCCATGGGGGGGAGGGGAGAAAATTTGAAACTCAAGGAATTGTGGAACTGAATCTTGTAAACTAAAAGTAAATAAGTCAATTAAAAAAAAAAGAAATATTTCCCTTCCTTTAGGGCCCAGCTGAAGTATGACTTCCTCAAGAAAGCCTAGCTACACCTGGATACTTCCAGTTAGAAATTATCTCTACTTCCAATCTCATAGAACTTTGCACTTCTGTTTTGCACATAACTTTTTCTTATTTGTATTAACTTATTTATGTATATATCTTATCTCTTCTATTAGAAGCTAAACCAAGTAAGGGCAGGGACCATGGCTTACTTACCTCTGTATTCCCTCCTAGAGGCTTCTGGGTAATGAGAGAGGTAGACTTGCAGACTACAATCAAGCTACCCCTCTGCCTTACAACAACAACAACAATAAGAATGGGGATACTAGCAATTATATGGCACCTATTATGTGCCAACTACAATGGGCAACTAGGTGGTGAAGTGGATAGAGTACTGGGCCCAGTGTCTGGAAGATTCGGCTTCCTGAGATCAAATCTGGCCACTTACTAGTATAAGACCCTAGGCAGCAAGTCACTTCACTGTTTGCCACACAAATGAACTGGAGAAGGAAATGACAAACTACTCCAGTATCTTTGCCAAGAAAACACCAAAATGGTCATGAAGAGCTGGACATGACTGAAAAACAACCAACAACAACTATGTGCCAGGCACCGTGCTAAGCCTTTTACAAATTTTATCTCATTTGAGCCTCAAAACAAGTTTGGGAGGTAAGGGTAATTATCACCCCCATTTTACAGATGCAGAAACTGAGGTAAAGACTGGTTAGGGGTTATACAGGTAATAAGTGTCTGAGGTCAAATTTGATGTCAGGTCTTCTGACTCCAGGCCTGGTGCTCTAACTACACTATCAGCTGCCAGGCTGACTACTGAACCTCTCAGTGCCATGGGCAACTCTTTAAGCCTTTCTTGTTTTAGAGAGAGTGCCAACTTGCACTGGGCAGAGAGAGTTCCTTTGTTATAAAGTATCAATTAAACGACAGATCAAATTACTTTCTCTATTGTATCAGTGCTTGGTACAAAGTAAGCAGGCACTTAATCAGTGTGGACTTGAATTCCAGATGACGTTCTAGGTTCTATGCCACACCAAAGATGAAATCTTCCCACATCTCTATGTCCATTTCACTGAATTCTTGTCAAAATCAAAGAATATAATCTGAAAGATATATAAGGTATATCTGGGAAGATGCCAGAAAAGGAATATTGCTGATGCCATAGACTGGCTGGTTTCCTTCCTGCATTTAATGTGAAGCAGGTTTGTACTATGTGTACATCAGTCTTCATGAACCAACTACTTGATGTTCACGCAAATATAACTGTAATTATCTTTGCAATGCGTAGTACGTTTCTGAGGCAACCATAAGATTCAGTTATATTTTGTTATCCTGGCTTAAAAAAAAACCCTACCACAAAAACACTTCATCTCTTTCTTTCTTGACCAAAAGTTTTAGCCTGGGGGCAGCTAGGTGGCTCAGTAGATAAAGCATTGGCCCCAGGGGCAGAAGGACCTGAGTTCAAGTCTGACTTCAGATACTTGGCACTAGCTTGTGTAACCCTGGGCAAGTCATTTAACCCCGACTGCCTCAAGAGAAAAAAGAAAAGAAAATTGGAAACATGTTTTTGGACACAGGATAGAAAAGGCATAAATTTTTAGACAAAACCATTTTGTGGCTTTGATTGTTACAACTCCCCACCTTTATCTCCTCCCCCTTTTTGTTTTTAATTGGGAGGAAGGGAGGTGAATGAAAAGTGGAGTTAATAACAATGTAATATTTAATAATGTAATAATAGTAAAAATAATGTCTTAAAGGACCATTGTAAAGTTTTGTACAAATTCACACAAGGGAAGTCCAACCACTAACATGACAAGCAGAAATGTTTTGAAATAAAAGTATAGAATTATATACTTAAAGCAAGCAGTATGAAGTAGAATCCAGAGTTTCATATGTAATCCTATTATTTTTGCATGTTTTGACTTATGTACAGAAATTCTCTTTATGGTGTTTAAACTTAGTAATTAATAAAAAAGCTCTAATTTAAAAAAATAAAAAAATAAGTTTTATCCTGAACAATATATTCACATTATATTCTAAGGATAACTCGAATGGAGGTAAAATATTGCTGTCTCAGTGCCCTCTAGTCTAATTAAACAGGTCCAGCCACCAGTAGTTCAGTGGTCACAGTAACTCTTATTCCCCACGTACTGTGCTAGGTGTTTCAGAGACACAGAGACAAGGAGAACATGGTCGCCGACCTCAGGGTTTTCATATTACAAACATGAAACGTAGACGTTTAGTCACCTAAGTTCATTTCAAACAATGCAGAGAAGTGGAAAGATGACTAGACTGTGAACCAGGAGGCTCAGATCCTAGGCCTGGCTCTGCTTCTGACCAGCAATTGGATCCTGAGCTCATAATTTTCCTCCCTGAGCTTCAGTTTTCTCATCTTCACTTAGATGACTTCTAGGAAAGTTTACAATGACAAAATCCTGACTCCAAGCTATTTTTATGTGCTATCTGTTCACAATGCAGAACATGGAAGCAAAGCAAAGTAATGGAAATGGGTAGTGCACTGTAAATTTAGAGTCTAAATTCTGACCTTGGTGAAGTAACCAGAAGTCTTATGAGAAGAAAAAGGGGCTCTGTGCCTTCTTTTCGTAAAAAACTCTCTGACTATACTGGCCCTTAGGCATAGAGAAAATTGGGTTTTTGTCCTGGCTCTGCCACTACTCTCTGGAACTGAGTTTTATTATCTATTAAAATAAAAGGATTGTAGGTAGACTTCAGAAAAGCCTGGAAAGACTTATATGAACTGATGCTGAATGAGGAGAGCAAAACCAGGAGAACATTGTACACAGTTACAGCCACACTGTGGGATAACTAACTTTGATAGACTTGGCTCTTCTCAACAATGCAAGGATCTAAGACAAAGCCAAAAGACACACGATAGAAAATGCTATCCACATCCAGAGAAATAACTACAGAGTCTGAATGCAGACCGAAGCATACTATTTGCTCTCTCTCTTTTTTCTTTTGTTTCTTCTTCCTTGTGGTTCTTTCCATTGGTTATAATTCTTCTTCACAACATGACTAATATGAAAATAGCTTTAAAATGAATGTATATATTATATATATATATATATAGAGAGAGAGAGAGAGCCTATATCAGAGTGCATGCCATCTTGGGGAGAGGAAAGGGAAGGGAAGGGGAGAAAATTAAAAACTCAAAAGCTTGTGGAACTGAATGTTGTAAACTAAATACATTTTTTAAAAAGAAAGTAAATAAAATATAAATGTAATATGACAATGTTATTTTGATAATAATATAACAATAAAACTAAAGAAAATAAAATAAAAAACAAAAGGATTGTACAGAATGGTCTCTAAGGGCTCTTCCATCTCTAATGTTCTATGATTCTAACATCCCATTATAAGCCAAATATAAATGGCTTAAACAGTTCTCTTCCCCAAGTTCATCTCCATTTCTTTTCTCACCTTTTTCATCTTTTTCTTTCTAGCTTCAGTTCTTTCCAACAGCCTTTTCTTACACACCTCCCCCCCAACAATTTTTCTCTTTCCCTACTACTATCCACATGTATTTTCTCTTTTATTCTCTTTGCTGCTCTCTTCTCCACCTTCTCTCCTTCCCCTACCACATACCTGCTTTTCTCATCTCACTGGCAATGCCCTCCCCCTAGTTCAGGCCCTCATCTAACAGGCCAAAATACTTGTAGTTGGTCTCTCTGGCTCAACTCTCTCCCTTTCCAATTCATCCTCCAAACAGGTGCCAATGTGATTTTCTTAAAGCACAGGTCTGATCATGTCACCTTCCTACTCAATAAAATCAAAAAGCTCCCTATAGGACCTCTAAGATCAAATCTAATTTAGAATTTAAGGCTCTTCACAATCCCAATCCACCTTTCTTTTCAGACTTATACATTATTTTCCTCCCTCATTCTACAGTTTTATTAAACTGGTGGTCTTCTCACTTAAACATTCCCATCTTTTCTGTTTGCCTTTGCATGGTTTGTCACCCATGCCCAGAATGCACTCCCTCTCCCAATCTGCTTTCCTTCAAAGTCTGCTCAAGTACCATGTTCTACATGGGCCCTTCTTGATCTCCAAATTCCTAGCACCCTCCCTCTCAAAGTTGCCTTCTATTTATTTTGTGTACATTCTGTATTTGTATATATGAATAAATAAGATAAAACCCTGGACATGGAATCAGGAAAACTTGAGTTCAAATCCTACCTCAGACACTTACTAGCTGTGTGACCCTGGAAAAGCTACTTATCCTCTCTCAGGCTCAGTTTCCTCATCTATAAAATGGGAGTAATATCTACCATATAGGGTTCTGCAGATCAAATGACATATATATGTAAAGTGATCTGCAGACTTGAAAGCACTATAAAATATTCTAATTATGTACAGCATTATTTCATTTATATGTATCCTCAGCTCTAACAACTTCTGATACACAGCAGATACTATTAACAACTGCTTGTTTTTTTGACTGATTTATCTCCTACTGTTGTTTTTCATTTTAGCTTGTCTTAAATTTTCCCCTCCTTTTGGGGGAGTTGTAGGGGCAGCACGGCTGGGAGTCAGACATGGGTCCAAATTCTACTTCTTGTCCTTAATAGCTGTGTGATCCTGGACATATCACTTAATCTTTATATATTTCATATAATAACAGTCTAGGATTAATCTACTAAATCAAAGATAGGGTGTGATTTTCATTTGTGAAGGGAGTTCCCCCATTTTGATGTCCCCCATCTCAATTTTATATAGCACATCTACCCCTTACACATTTTTTACTTTTATTTTTTCTTCTATTGCTACCACCTAGTGGTAAGGATTATAAACTACAGCATGAGAAGGAAGAGGCAAGTTAACCTCCCCAGTTTATGTTTGACTGATTCACAGTTAAGTTTTTAAAAAACTATCAACTGTTCCACATCAGTTACACGGATAAGGGTAGACTATATGGTTTTTATGTGGTGCTGTTTTTTACAGTCAGGGAAAGGAAAAGATGCAAGAACTAACTACCTTTTCCTTTAAGACTCAGAAAAGTTTGAACAGACCGCTACTTTTAGAATCAAACTCCCAAAAAGGTGCTATGCAGATAAGGCAGCATTCAGGGTTGTCAACCAAGACAAGGAAGCTTAGTTTGGAGCCAATGGTCAAATGTAGCAACTTTCCCTTCAAATGATCAAATGATAATGCTCAAATAAAACCCATGTGCCAGTTTCCTCCAACAACCCATGATGAGAAACCATAAACAAGTTTCTATTAGAAAACAGAGAGACCAGATCTGAATAGGCAGATTCATCAGGAGCCATGAGAAAGAGGATACAGAAAGGGCAGATAAGTCAACACTGTGGGCACAGAGACCTCTGGTTTGCACAATCCTGAAAGTGTTCCTCTTGAAAAGTCCACCATATCCCAATAATAACTTGCTTTGTGACTCAGAGACAAGTACTTAAATCAGAACACCAATTTCAGGCCTTGGTGCTGGTTTGTAGATTTCTGACTTGAGGCAGAGTATGGAATCACCTAACACTTGAAGTCTCTTTGTTGTTTTTCCTTCCCAGAATATGTTTGCTCATTTGTGATCTCTTCTCTTCTCAGTGTTTGTTTGGCAGCCAACATCTTGCTTCTGAGGCATAGCTCTTCCCCAAATCACATGATCTTGTTTTGACAGTGGGTCCCATTGTGCATTATTGCATTAAAGGAATGACTCTCCCCAAGCAGCTGGGCCAAGGTCTCATTTTCCCCTGACACTCTCAACAGCTGCGCAGTTCTATATGCCTGATAGATTAGACCAGAGTAACAAATAGATAAATTAATTTTCAACAATCATTTTTGTTTACATTAGCTACAGGGTGAATACCAGAAAGGATAAAATACACATTGCAAAAAAAGGAATTAAAACTATATGTAAGTAAGAGAGCAAGCAAGAAATAATTTTAAATAGATCATATTAATATATTTAAATAGAACAAGGTAGAAGAAAGCAGCCTGTGAAATACGTAAGACCAAGAGCTATTTTTGTTCAAAGAATATGAACATGCTACACTTACCAAATATTTAAAAAGAAAAGTAAACTGTACATAATCAGAGTCATAGTTCCACGTACAACTCCCTCTGGAACTGCTCATTTCAGCTGAGATTTGTTAAGTTCATAATTTTTAAATGGGGAAAAAAAGGATATTAAGAACAAATAGTTCTTAAAAGAAGTATTACGAATTTAACAAATATAGGAAAGATTGCTCCAAATGACTAATGGGAAATATATAAAATAACTGAGCTTTTATCTCACACCCAGCAAATTGACAAAGATAAGAAAAAATGGAAATAGTTAATACTGGAGGGTTTACAGAAAGGAAAGCACAGTAAAATATGGCTGGAGCTGTGAATTAGTTTAACTATTCTGTAAAGTAATTGGGAACTGTAGTAAGAAAATGACTAAAATGTCTAGACCTTTGACCCAGAAATCACACTGCTAGACAGAATACTTGAAGGAAGTGAAAAGCAGAAAGGTCCCATATACACCAAAACATTTATAGCAGCATTTTTTTTGGGTAGCAGCAAAGAACTGAAATCAAAGGAGATGGCCATAGAGGCTGGAGATAATTTGTGGTACATAACTATAACAGAATATTACTGTGCCACAGGATACTCTGAAGAAAACAGAGAAACATGAGAAGATATATGAACTGATACAAAATTAAGTAATCAGAACCAGGACAAAAATAGACACAATGACAATGTAAATGAAAGGTAAAAAAAAAACTGAACACTGTATAATTATAATGACCAAGCCTGGCCAGAAGTAAAAAGTATAAGGATGTACCTCCTCCTTTCTTTGCAGAGATGGGGGGCAATGAGTGTTGAACAATTCATATATTGTGAGACCAGGGTGAAGTGCTATACTTTTGCTGAACTGCACCCTGTCCCTTTCCTTTTTTTTCTTTATGATAAAGGATGGTTCTCTAGGTGGGAGAGGGCCATATCAGAAAATTAAGGTGATGTAAAAATAAAATTTATCAATAATTTGTTGAAAAAAGTACCCTGTAAGGTAGCCTCCTTTCTTAAACAAATGGCAATCCAGCGGTATCAAAGTAATTTTTTTTCTTCAAGAAATCATGAAAAACAGGAAAGATGCCCGAGTATGAGGAATAATATCCTGATTTTTTAAAACGGTTAAGTTGGTCAGGCATGGTAGCTCACTCCCAAAATCCCTGCTACTGGGGGAGGCTATAGGCTAAAACTAATAAAATTTAATAAAATATTTAAATAAACGTAAAATTCTGCCTTTAGGTTTTTTTTTAAAAAGCAATTGTAACATATTAGAAACTTGGTTTGATAGCAGTTCATATTTTAAAAAAAAAAGGTCTAAGGATTTTAGCTAACGACCCATTCAATATAGTCTGTGTGAAAAGTGCTATTAAAATCCTAATGCAATCTCAGCCTCTACTTGTAGAATCAAGGGTGTGAATAGTCATCCAGTAATCCCTGCTGTTCAGACATCTGAAGTACTGATTCAATTCTGTTATCACCTGAAGTAAATATCATCTTAAGAGACAAACTGACAAATCAGGGAGCATCAAAAGGAAAGTAGCCAGGATGGTCAGGAGCCTGGTGATCATGACATAAGGAATGACCAAAAGAACTGGGCAATTCAGCCTGAAGAGAAGAGAAGACTTATTAGGGAGGGTTATTAGCTGCCTTCAGAAAAGGACTAGACACCTGTTGCTCCAGAGGGTAGAAGCAGGAAAAATAGATGGAAATGAGGATAGTCTAGCAATAACAAAGGCTTATCTTCTGAAGAAAAATAAACTGTCATTAGAAGTATTTAAATCCAAAATGTCTCCATTTGAGTCGATACAGTCCTACAATAACAATCACACACACACAGCACTTTCAAGGTTTACAGAGCACTGCACACACATTATCTCATTTGAACCATGTGTCTTGAGACTATCCAATTCAAGAGCCCCTTTCCTAGGCTGGCAAACTGCCAGTCAGGGTCCCAGAATCAAGGGTGACTAATACATTTTTCTGATGATTTAACAAAACCAAGAGAAATGCTATTTTAGAAGACTTATAGGGAGAACAAACATTAATTTCACTTCTTTTCTATATAAAGTTTGGGGTGTTTAGTGTGTTTTTTACACTGCGTTTCATTAACATACACTACAAAACAACAAAAATAAAATGCTGTAGTGTAAAGTTCAAATGTAGAACTGCAGTGAAATCAAAAATCATGCAGCAGGTGTGGAGTGTTAGCTCCATTCCTGCTTTCCCTTTAGGCAGTTCTGGAGGCACCAACAAGTATACCATCCACTTTTACTCTTAATGTATCCTCATGTTTAGTCGTCACTCCTAACTCTAGTTAGGACTCTCTTTCCAAGACCTTCCTAAATCCTAGGGCCAACCCTCTTCAAGGGTCCCTCTTGTAAGGATGATGGGGAAAACACCTGTTGTTAATAAAATATTACGTAGCTGTAACAGGAATTGTTTCATAGACATGATCCCCAACTCAAGTATTTAGTCTGGATCAACCCCAAATCATCAAAGAAGCCTGATGGCTTCAAAAGGTCATGGCTATCCTCCCACTGTTAGGAGTTTTAGAAAAACAATGGTAACAGTAGGGTAGATCAGATTTCTTCCAAGCACATCCCAAACATCCCCTAATGTTCTAATTTCTTGAACTGCTAAAAATCCCAAGACTTCTGATTGCTTCAGCACTGTAGAAAATTCTCATCTTTCTGGTATCTAAAGGGGTAGCATTTCCTAGCTCCATCTTTGGAAAGCAGTAGTATGCAAGAGTCCTATACCTAATCTTCAAAATGTGCCCTTCCTGAACTCCCCTTCAACTCGAGGGCCTCCAACCACAATATATTCTTGATTTCTTTCCCCCAGAACTGCCCAGAATTCAGAAGAACAATGAGCTTTGAAATGCCACTTTGGGAAATATCAAGGGGAGAATACTATAGTAGGAAGTGATGAGAAAAGTGGTTGGCTAGGGAAATAAGTCATTTCAGATCAAAAGAACCCTACTTCAGTTTCCTGGTCAGAATTAGCTCTACATAAAAGATGTATAGGGACTTATTTACTTAATCATACCCATAAAAGAGGTTTAGACTCAGCTGAAGCAGAGCCACAGGGGCAGAGCACCTGGAAAGCCTAAATCCTAAGAACTTCATTGTGGACTATAGTCTGAAGCCACCATACTCAGTACCTCAATTTTATCCTTTTGTTATTCTGACTCTAGTTTTGCAACTAACAGGATTTCTTCCTACTGGGAGAAATTTCTTTAAGTATCCAGGAATTCCCCCCCCCCCCAATAAACTACCCACACATGCTTTAGTTAATTAAAGGGTCCTTTCTCACCAACAGTTCAGAATTAATTCTACCCTGAGAATGGGTAGGGACTCACTTCTGGCCATTGAACCAAACTTTCAAATTTGTATTTTCAGAAAGCACTTTTCTACTAGCAACAAGTCGTTCTTGATGTTTCATTAGTTATGAAACACAGCTCTTGTTTCTGGCACTTATAAAGCTGATCCAACTATGAACTGCAAAACAAAGCTATGGTCCTGTATTTCTAATTCTTACCAGGATATGAAGTTCATTTTTGCTGTCAGTAAGGAATTTAAAAAACAATTCCCTGAACCAAACATAGGCCAAAGTAAAACTTCAAAAATGAAACCACCCTTCTCTACAAACTGCCCAGTTTGGAGAGAAGTAAAAGATAGAGTGGGGTTCTGGGCCTGTTACTGGCTCTCAGGCAGCTGGAGGGTTGTTTACAAAAGAACTGACTGCGGTTGGCTGATTATATACAACAACTAATCCTCTAGGATTTCTGGTTAACAGGACAAGCCATATGCAGAATAACCTAATGACATTCAGCCAGAAAGCAAAAGCTTTTGTTTTAGGATAAAATACTCGGGAGATACAGGAGGTCGGGGTGGTAAGAAGGGAATGTCATTTACTCCTTCACTGCTTACTTTTAGGAGGCCTTATGCAAAAAGCTAAATCCTTAGGAAAGAAGACAGAAAATAGTGTGGATCCCCATTCCTCCCTACTGCAACACACCTAAAAGAATCCACAGTCAGTAAAAAACACCTTCATAAAGGGAACTTGGAAGTCAAGTTATTATTTGAACTGTGCCCAAGAACAACTTTGCAACACTTGATAAACCATTTGTTCCTAGTGTACACAGTAAATATAAAAATGTCTGAAATGAGGTTGAACTCTATAAATCTACTTTATATTGCCCCCTCCTGGTTTCTGTGGGATGTAAAAAGCCTGTATTTTAGATGACCTCCCTTCAATGATATGGTCCTAGGTCTATTTTATAAATCCTAGGGATAGAAGAGACTTTGAAAGATCAAGATTTTACAAAGTACTTTGCCTCAAGAAGCCCTATTTGAACCAAATAAAACAAGTAACAATCTCACTTATTTTCAGAGGCTTCCAGAGACATTATTCTTCAGTAACCCAAAACATTTTATTTGTTTCTTAGAGACTCACTTTAAACAAAAACATGCTTTCCAGAATCAACAGATCCTTCTGGTAGATAAAGGTTTATGCATATGAAGCCCTGCTACTATAATGCCTGGGTTGGTCACTGGATTTCCATGTTCTACAGACTTGTACAGATACAACAGTGACATGTATACATTACTGTCTCTTTACCTATGTTGCACGTTGCTTTTTTTTGCTGTACAAAGAAGAGTTAAGATCTTTTCTCTGAGCTTTATAAATGGATTAAGGAAACCCTTGGGAATAAACTATTGCAAACCAGATTTCTGACCAAGATAGAGAGAGACTTGGGCTCTAGCTAAATCTCTCCTTTTCTACCAAATCAGCTGCTCAGTCTACCTGCTTTTTCCAACATAAACCTTGCCTGTTTTCTTGCTCTATCCTACACCTAGATGCCATGCCTTTGACAACACTTCTGTTTTCAAATTTCTTGACTTGATCAAACTGATTTTTCTTTGTGGACCCTGCACTTGTGGTCTTACTATTTCCAAGGTAGAGAAAATTTACCTAAATCACTCTGAACGTACAATATTGGATCATGAACTATGATCCTTAATTCTCAATGGGTGAGAAGTGATGAGAACAATGGCACCTACCTGTATTTTAAATGTGGATCCTGAACTTAGTTAACAAATCCAGAAACTATTGGAAAAGCATATAAAATGACAGAAGACTGGTCAAGATTGGTGCTAGGCTATCTAGAAGGAATAAAATGGAAACGAATGATAAGAGCAATGACTGGGCAGGAAATCCACGTATCTTGCTAAACCCTAGTTTCTTCTTCTACAAAATAAGAAGGGTTGGGTTGCATGATCTCAAATACTCAGAATTGGGGGGGGGGGGTCATTTCCAACACTAAAATCTTACTCTATCATAGATATGAAAGAGAAGAAGAATACACCAATAGGGCAAAGTGTGAACAAAAAGAAGTTTCTGTTAAAAAACAGATGCATTGGGAACACTGTGAATTAACAACAGAGCAAAGATTAAATTAATCAGAATGTGGACTTAGTGCAGAATAAACTAAGAAACTGTGCATATAGCCTAGGAAAGAGACTGGTTTTAGAAATGTTATGTTTATGTTCTTGATAAATAACACTATACTTCTCATCTTGGTGCCTTTATATAGACAGGTCTCCACTTCCCCCCTCCCTGCCCCTACTCCATGCCAGAGTAGAAGCAGAAGAGAAACCATGTATATCTCTTTAGCTTAACAAACAGTACTAACTATACTGTGTTCCTGAAACTTGCTTGCTGTTCTTAAGTATTTTAAGAAAGTAGTTTATTTCACTCTAAACTGCAGGCTGAACATGATGTCAATGATTAGTCATGATAGGTCATGAGGGTTACTGAGGAGAATTAAGGAAAAGGGATTTGATCAAAAAATTGAAATCTAAAAAAAGAAGCCTTTCTTTTGTTCCTTAGGTGCTGGCAGTGATGGGACCACCTCCAGTCGTCCTGATCTGTATCTTACTACTGGAGAGTGATGACTCTAGAAGAGAAAGTGAGGCTGGTGACCTTGCACAGCCCTTCCTCACTTAAATCCAATTCACTTGCAAGTCATGGCATCATTTTCCTGATGTCATGGTCCTCTTTGAGAGCAAAGAACAAACAACAACAGCTGGCAGTGAACAAGACATCATCGTGTGGTGTTTCATTTTTCTGTTTCTATCCTCAATGCCTAGCATGTAGTTGGCACTTAATAAGTATCTGTTGCCTGATCAGATGCAGGAAACTGATGCAGAGGTCCATCTGTCAATTCATCATCTCTGATAATCATGAGCAACCATTACTTAGAGTCCAATGAGTACGTGATATGGTAAAGAGGAGAGAGGGGCAGCCTAGCCTTTAAATGCTTACAGTTACTAGGATCTAGACTTCCTCCTACAAACCACATTCAGATACCTGTATTTCCTACAGCCATCATGCTAATAATCCATTTGTTTGAAAGACTATCCTAATTATTTTCTTATTTTAACATTTAAAATAAAATATATTGTTAAAAATCAATCAATTTTAACTGCCCTTTCCCTCCTATAGTTTCAACACTGTCTGCACCTTCTGATACCTACTTCTCCTCCATGAGAATTCCTACTTAATCCTAACATGAATATGCCTTCTCTAATTTCTTTCCAAGAACTATTCAAAATACTAACGTAATTGTGTCTATTCCTTTCCAGCATTATTACACATAGTAATTTATTTAGAAAGCACATATATTTACAAGTCAAAACAGCACTTTAACTGAAGCAACCAAAATAAAATTCTTAAACTACAGCATCCTACTTCTCTCTTCTTGACTAAACACAATGGACTCATTTTATTTCCATTTGCATAAGGCCAGAGTTTCATTAAGAGGAGGGTGGAGGATCTGGCTTGTTAACAATATTCTAATGTTTCTTGAATGTTAAAATTTTGGTCCAGGGAATTTCATATTGAAAGCCAGACAATGAATAATTATAGGTTTTCTAAATATGCCAGTGTTTACTTTGAGGAACACTGGTTAAAGGAAAGTGAATGCCACTGCCCAGGATCTAAAACATTTCTAAGTTGATCATGAGTACCAAGGAGCAGAAATCACTTTTCAGGGTTTTATTTGAAAGAGAGAATTCTGTAGAAAACACTGTAATTCTGTTGTTGTTGCTGGGTTGTTTCAGTTATGTTCCACTCTTTGTGACCCCATTTGGGGTTTTCCTGGCAAAGATACCGGAGTAGTTTTCTATTTCCTTCTCCAGCTCAAGTTACTTACAGATAAGGAAACTGAGGCAAACAAGGTTAAGTGACTTACCCAGAGTCACAAAGCTAGTAAATGTCTGAGGCCAGATTTGAATTCAGGAAGATGAGCCTTCCTGACTCCAGGCCCAGAACTCTATCTACTTTACCACCTAACTGCCCTAGCTACGTTACTAAGAACTTTCTAAAAAAATGAAATAAAAACACTGATATTTATAATCTCTGTGGATGATATAAATGTTGGAGGTCTAGCTAATCAAACACATGGCAGAATCGGGATCCAAAATGAACCTGACAGGCTGGAATGATGTTTCAAATTAAATAGGCCTAAGTGTGAAAGTTTAAAAAAAACTAATGTTCCATACAGGATAGGGTAGATGTAATAAAATTGGTTCATAGGAAAAAGACTGAGATTTTTAGTGGACTGAAAACTCAAAATCTGTTAACAGATTACCCTGGCACCCCAAAAGGCTAATGTGATCTTGGGCAGCAGTAACAGGAGTATCATGCATAGAATAACAACAGTAATAGAAGTTCATTTTTACGTAAAGTTTTAACATTTATAAAATACTTTCCCTATAACAACCACATGAAGCAGGTAGGGAGATAACAATTTTACTGTACTTTTTAGGTTGGTCATACCATATCTAGAGTATTGTGTAGCTCTGAGTACCAGATTTTAAGACAGATGTTAACAAACTAGAGTAAGTCCAAGTGACAGGGATGGTGACTAGATCTATAAATCATGTCATGAAAAACAGCTGAAGGAACTGAGGATGTTTAGCTGGAAGAAGGCGACCTGGGGGATGGGGGGTGGAGGGAGAAGATGAGAGAAGAATGACAGGGTGGTTATTGTTGTTGTTTTTAATATCTGAAGGGTTATTATATGGAAGAAGGCTTGGCCTTATTCTGTGAGGTTTCACAGCACAACTGGGACCAAGGAATGGAAGTTACAGGGAGGTAGATTTCAGCTAAATGCAAGTAAGAATTTTCTAAAAATGGGATTTCTCAAAAATGAAGCAAGCTGCAGTTCAAGCAGCAAATGAAGGGATGTTAGAGAGGGAATTCCTGTACTAGGCTGAATTAATAAAAATTATCATAATAACCAAAACTATGTTCAGAAACCTTACCATGATGTTTTATGTTTAGGAAAAGATGTTTTCTTTTGAAAGAGACCTTAAGTGACTTGCCCAAGGTCACACAGCTACTAAGTATCAAGTGTCTAAGGCCAAATTTGAACTCAGATCCTCCTAACTCCAGGGCTAGTGCTCTATTCACTGAGCCACCTAGCTGCCCCTTGAATAACACTTTTAGAAGGAATGGATTATATGTATGATGTGAACAATGACAACAATAATCCACATTCATATTGTATTTTACAGTTTATATAGTAACATACTTAAATTAATCCCATGAGATATTGTAATGTCCTATCCCCTGAATCACTGTCCTGGTTTTTTCAGAGTTTTTTCCCCCCTCTCTCTACCTTCTCTTTCTCAGACCTCATCAGTTTCCATGAGTTTAATGACCTTCTCTATGCAGATATGAGAAGCAGTTATGCAGGAAATTCCCGGATATTCACTCTGCATATTTCCATGGGGCTAGAACTAACTGCCAAATTTTACACAATCATAACTTAGAATGGTGTGAATGAGAATACATGAGATCACTTTAGGGAATTCATTATTTGCACTAATCAGGACCTCACCATATTCAAGGCTGGTGGCTCCTGAGCTCTATTTCCACATCACCAACTGGTTGTCCCACAGGCATTCAGACTCTACACATTCACGATAGAATGCATTATCTTTCCCCCAAAGCCCACTCTTATCTTCTTAACTTCCCTATCTCTGTCAAGGGCACCACAAAGGCTTTCAATCCCGATCAGTTGCCAAGTCACTGATTCTACTGCCACAATCTCTCTCACATCTGTTCCCTTGTCTCCATGTAGATAGTCACCACCCTAGTTTAGGGCCCCAACAGCGAGCTCTCACCTGGACTACTGCAACACCCTCCTAACTGGTCTCCCTGCTGCAAGTCTCTCCCTTCTCTGAGCCATCACTCTCACAGCTGACAAAGTGAAATTCTCAAAGGACAGACCTGCTCAAAAGCCTTCCAGGGTTCCCCATAAACTACAAACTCCTCTGCCATTCAGAGTCCTTCTTAGTCTGGCTCTAGCCTATATTCTTTTCAGTCTTGATACATAATGCTCCTTTTCCCAAACTCTATGTTCCAGCTTAACTGATGTTCCTCATAGACAATATTCTATTATCTGTGCATTTTGTAAGGATATGTTCCCCCTCCCACTTCCTTCCAGCCCCCCACCCATATATCCCATGCCTGGAATTCATTCTCTCCTCACTTTTGCCTTTTAGAATCCTTAATTTCCTTCAACTGAGGTGGCTTGGTACCTCCTCTGAGACCTTTCCTGAAGCTTCTGACTGCTAGTATTTCTACCCCAAACAAAGTGACTTCATTACCTCACGCTTATTTTGTACACATTTCTATTATCTGCACACAAATTGTTTCTACCTCAAAAGAATCATTATGTCATAATCATATATTCCTAGCACTAAGAAGAATGCCTGGCACATAGTACGAACGTAACGTTTACTGACTGAATAAAGTAGACAACTATTATCATTCCCGTTTTACAAATCAGTCAATTGGTAAGCATTTATTAAAAGCATATAATGTGCCAAACATTGTGATAAGCATTGGCTTAGAGAAGCTGTAATTTAACCAAAGTCATCCAGTTAAGGAGAAGAGCTACAGAAATGTGAGTTATTGGGAGGGGAGAAAATCTGAAACTCAAGTGATTGTGGAACTGAATCTTGTAAATTAAAAGTAAACGAGTAAATAAAAAAAAATTAAAAAAAAAAAAGAAATGTGAGTTATTATAATATGAATGATTTTTGCAAAAGAACATTGGATTTGGTGACAAGAAAGAGACATAGATTTCTATCATATTGGCTCAACATCTCCCAGCTGTATGATTCTGATCGAGACTTGTAGAATCAAACATTAAGAAGTGAAAGGGATCTTGGGGTCATCAACTCTAAGGCCCACATTTTACAAATTAGCAAACTCAGGTCCTTGACAGGATCACACTAAGCGATAAGTGTCTGAAGCAGGCTTTGAGCCCAGGTTTTCCTTACTCCAAGTTCAGTATTCTATCTACTGTATCATGCCATCCTTTGCCTCAGGTTTCTCTCCAGTAAAATTAAGATGAAAATATTCATACTGCCTATACCACAAGGTTGTTATGAAGCACTCTGAAACCTTAAAAATCTACAGAAATATGAGTTATTGTTATAATTGATACAGTGTAGGATATTTTATGATCCTAAAAATTATTTTTTATTTTATATATATCATTTTATATAGTGCTTTAAGGTTTTCAAGAAAAACTCCATAATTCATGCTCTCTAAAGAAGATTATCAAGGGCAGCGAGGTGGCACAATGGATAGAGCACCAGGCCTGGAGTCAAGAGGACCCAAGTTCAAATATGACCTCAGACAATTACCAGCTGTGTGACCCTGGGCAAATCACTTAACCTTGTTCGTCTCAGTTTTCTGATCTGTAAAATGAGCTGGAGAAGGAAATGGCAAACCATTACCATATCTCTGCCAAGAAAACCCCAGATGGGGTCACAAAGAGTTGGACACAACCGAAAAATGGCTAAAAGACAAAAAAAGTTAAATTTCACAATCTATATTTCTAAATTATTTGAAAAGAGAAGAGATGAATTCACCCTTTATGTCTTGATATCCTGTCACCTAGTATAGTACCTGGCCCACAGCAGGGTGCTTAACAAATGTTTGTAGGAAGTTGATTAATTCTTTCTCACTGATACACTGTAACCAGGAACATGTTCTTAAACTCAACTTGTTGGCAAATCCTTTACAATTATTCACTCCTTACTGAGAGATCCCTAAGATTTACAAGTCTAAGAGAAGTTGGACAAAGTAAATACATACCAAGTTAAGTCAACAAAGTAAATAAAACCTACATGGATGAAAACTGTCACAGGACAAAGCAGACTGAATCAAAGTTCCGATGCCATCAGTAAATCAATCAACAAGCATTTATTGAACTGTGATCATTAATCATATATTCAGGACACATACGTATGGCGTAGTAGACAAAGTCCTGGACTTGAGTCAGAAATACCTGCATTCAAACCCCAATCTGACACTCACTAAATGAGCTTATGGAAAATTACTTAATTTTTCTGAATTTCAATAAACTCTTTAAGATTTATCTTGGACAGCTGATTAGTACAGTGGATAGAGCATTAGACCTGAAGTCAGGAAGAGCTCGCTTCAAATCCTGCCTAAGGTGATGACTAGCTGCCTCAGTTTCTTCATCTGTAAAATGGGGATGATAATAATAGCACCTATCTCTTAGAGTAATTGTGAGGATCAAATGAGAAAACATATGTAAAGCACTTTACAAATTTTAAGATGCTATAAATGCTAGTTGTTGTTACTAACTACTAACTTATAGATAATTTTCTATCTTTGTAAGTGGAAAGAGATCCTAATTCATACATTATTGATGATGTGCACAACACTGTAATAGTGGTAAATATATGTATAAAAGATATGTATAAAAATGATACAGTCAAACCTTTCCTTTATATGGGCAATTATTGGAATGAATAGCAAAACTCCATTTTTTTTTTCTTTTCAATTCACCTAGTATCTAGAAAGAGATCTAGCTAATAAGTAAATGTAGCAATCTACCTGCATATCCATCGTCACTCGGGGGCTCATTATAATTAGACAGAGGTACAAATTCCTTATTTTCAAGCATATATTTCTTGGCAATAGGCAGGGACATCAGCCTGATGTGATGGATCAGAGAGCGCCAGGTGTGAGCTCCAGAGAGGACTGGTTCAGGTGGTAAAGGGCTACAGGGCTGAATCACAAAGTAGGCAGTGAGCAGGGTTAATCCCAGTGTGATCAGGACCTAAAAGGAAAAGCACACCAATACATAATTGTTGATGTAGCATCTTAAATAAACATCTTAAAATGCAAAGAAATGGGTTTCTGATGAGGAGTTCAGTTAGGTTTACATTCAGAGTATAATCTACCACCATAAATAACTCATTCATTTGGGGAAAGATAGTAATTACTTAATTCTTGGCATTTTTTGTTTTGATACAACAAGCACTTCACAACCAACATCCCAATGACCCCTCCCATAAAATACTCCGTCTCAAGTCCCAAGTAAGAAAAGGGGACTAATAATTTGATTGTGACTGATACTAAAGGTCATCTTCCACTTGTAGTTTACCAATTATTAACAGAAAAAAAGGATAAAGGCACCTAATTTTATCAGCCCTGATAAGCCTTTTTGATAGGCATTATTTTAAGTACCGAATATCCCACTTTAAGATTTGATCCTGGACAAATTTATATCACTATTCAAAAGAACTCCTAACTAATAAAAAATATAAAGCTTTCAACTATGCCTCTAAACAAAGTATTCAGACTTACTTGGCGTGGCTAGGTGGTGCAGTGAATAAAGCACCAGCCCTGGAGTCAGGAGGACCTGAGTTCAAATTTGACTTCAGACACTTAACACACACACACACACACACACACACACACACACAAAACTAGCCATGTGACCTTGGGCAAGTCACTTAACCCCAATTGCCCTCCAAAAAAAAAAAGAGTAAGCTCCAATTTTATCCAAGATAAAGTAAACACAAAAAGGTTAAGTGACCTATACATTAGGTCACCCTAAATCAGTCAACAATACCATGGCGGAATATTTAAAGAGAATTTATGCTCTTTCCACAATATTTCACAATTAGAACACAACTTTACCTTGTAAGCAACCATGAGCAGAGGATGTCGGGGTGGTCCCCTCTGAGGTTCATTCTTCTCTAGCAGCTGTTTGATAAACTTTTCAATTGCCTTCTCTGACATTCCACACTGATGTCCTGTCTGCCTCACTAAATCGATGGTCTCTGAAAGTTTATCATAGATGCTAAGCTCATTGGCAGCAAGATCCATGTCTTCCAATATAAAATCCCTACAACAACAAAAAAAATTTTTCAAAAAAGTTTTCTAGATGTTGTTTATGCTGGGCTCTCTCTTTTTAAAAAAGCAATGGATACTATCTAGATACAAACATTTCCCAATGGACAAACAAAAAAATGCAACGATATTATTTGGACACAAACATTTCTCAATGGACACTACAAAGTACATTCTGCAGTTAATGGCATGATTGCAACTGATAGTTCATGTCACTTTCCATTTATGTGGTGTCTCAACTGTCAAGAGAAAAGAAGATGTGCATCAGCTCTGATAATGCTACCAACATTGTTCTTGATATCTGACCTTAGTTTTGTGGCCTTAGTATTAAATTTTATTTACACCACAGTAGGTATTATTTTGATTCTGTTTTTTTGGCTGTTTCACTCTGGATCACTTCATACAAATCTTCCCACATTTCTATGAATTCTCAGTGATCATACCAGCTCAGTAATATTTTGCTATACTTATATGCTATCTTTGTCCACTCATTCCACAACAGGTGGGGAATCTCTGGTCAAAGGACACAAACAAGTTAGTAGCTTTTCTTGCCTGATAACTAATTTTTTCCCATTATAGTTTAACCAACCGAAGCAAAGCCTCACCCAGTCAATCAACAAGCATTTATTAAGTACCTACTGTGTACTGAGCACTGTGCTAAGCACTAGAGCAGTGGTTCTCAACCTTCCTAATGCCGCAACCCTTTAATACAGCTCCTCATGTTGTAGTGACCCCCAACCAGAAAATTATTTTTGTTGCTACTTCATAACTGTAATTTTGCTAGTTATGAATCGAAATGTAAATATCTGATATGCAGGATGTATTTAAATTGAACATAACCCACAGGTTGAGAACTGCTGCACTAGAGATACAAAGAAAGATAAGTAACAATTCGTGCTCTCAAGGCATTCACAGTCTAATGGTGGAGATAACATGTAAAACAAGTACCTGGAAGTAATCAACAGAGGGAAGGCACTAGCATTAAGGGGCAATCAGAAATAAGGGGGGATTTTAGGTGGGACTTGAAGGAAGCCAGGGAGGCCATGAGATGGAGAAGAGGAGTGAGAGAATTCCAGGTTATGGGGCACAGTCAGTGAAAATACTCAGAATAGAGAGGAATGTCTTACACAAGGAACAAAAATAGAGACCAGTGTCAGTGGTCTGTAAATTACGTGGAGACCAAGTAATGTGAGAAGACTGGAAAAGACCAAGTTTTCCTACAGAACAAACCAAAAATCAAAATAAGTCTTCTCTAAAGGAGAATACCAAAAAGTAACTCCAATAGGGAAAGGTCTCTTGCCAAGATAGAGAAGTCATCAGTTCAATATATGATAACAGTGAAAAGAGCAATGAATGGACTGACTCAGGAGGCTTAGTTCAGTTTTACCATTACTACGTGATTTGAGGGAAATCACTTAACCATTTTGTGTTCTAGTCTATATTAAAAAAAAGTTTAAGACTAGATGACTTCTAAGTTTTCTTCCAACTCTATTAACCTATTAATCTACTCTAGTCAATCTAATATGGAGAATGACGTCTGATCACCTGGCATAATTATTTAGCTCTATACTGAGGGTTCCATAAGATTTAAAAGTCTGAAAGAAGTCAGAGTAGTTCTACAAAACAAGACCTACATGGTAAAGAATTGTCACAAGACAGTTCCACGTACCAAGTGTTCTTTTCTAACCATAATGTATATTTCTCCCAATAACTGAAGAAAAAGTGATCACTAATATTAAACAGAAGATCTACCAAAACACTGTATTCAACACAATGAAAGATGGCTAACAAACTCTTGGCTGGTAACTTTCAGATTACATTCCTCAGGTTTTTCTACAAATATGACTCCTAACCAGAAGAGGGCACTTTGTACTCTTCTAAGTTAAAGGAGAGAAAGTGTGAAGGAGGAAGAAGGCTGCTTAGGGGTTGGGTTCCCCCTTCTCCAAAAATAAGATCAGAAGGCAACACAAACAAGCAGGGTAGGTTTGAAAGTTACCTGCTGAACTTATTCTATTTATTATAACTAATTATAAGATTTATGTAAGAGACTCAGTTTCACACGCATTTCACTCCTATTCCACAATGTATATGAAAAAGCTCATTTTATTTGGTGTGTATGTTCATAACAAAATTTTTTAAAAGCTTAAAGATCATAGATTTGACATTTTTAGTAAACTGATTTCACTTACCTTCACACGGTAGCAATTTTAAATTGAATTTAAAGAATAAGAGGAAAAAATCTGAACTGTCAGTATAGTTATATATGGATGTATATAAATGTAGTTAGTATGACGCCATTTTTATGTTGAAATAGTCATCTAAAACAATGAAGTCTTCCCTTCTTCTACTGAAAAAGGTTTTCACATTAACCATGAACCCAAATGCAAAACTGTATGTTTTAATACCTGGGAAATAGTTGCACAAGTTATGGCTGAATATATACATAAATTTTCTCATAAAAATAATAAATAAAAATAAAAATGCAATCCCAAGCAAGGAAATATAATGTAGTTGAAAAAATACTGTATTTAGAGGCAGAGGACCAAGGCTGAAATCTTAGCTCTCCTACTTATTAAAAATATAACCTCAAACAAATTACTTAAGCCAGCTAGATCTCAGTTACCTTATCTGTAAAATGAGAGGGTGGGACTAGATCAGGGAATCTAACAAGAATTCTGTTAGATTCTGCAAACTGGCAAATTAAGGCATGAAAGAGGAATGTACTTGGAAAAAGAGAAAGGGAGAGGCAGAATCTGGTAAATTATCTCACGTAAAAGAGGTAAGAAAAAGCTTTTATAGTGAGGGGAAGAGGGGGGAGGGTGAGAGAGAATGTGTGAACCTTACTCCAATCAGATTTGGCTGAAGGAGGGAATAAAAATACACACTCAGCTGGGTAGAGAAATCTCTTACCTAACAGGAAAGTGGGGGAAAGGGGATAATGAAGGGAGGGGGAAATGATAGAAAAGAGGGTAAATGGGGGAGGGGGTAATCAGAAACAAACACTTGAGGTGTGACAGGGTCAAAGGAGAGAATAGAATTAAATGGGGGCAAGTTAGGATGGAGGGAAATAGAGTTAGTCTTTCACAACGTGACTATTATGGAAGTGTTTTGCATGACTACACATGTATAACTTACATCAAATCACTTGCTTTCTCAATGAGGGTGGGTGGGTGGGGAGGAGGGGAGGGAGATAATGTTGAACTCAAAGTTTTAAAAATTGTTTTTATGTGCAGCTGGGAAATAAGATATACAGGCAATGGCGTACAGAAATTTATCTTGCCCTACAGAAAATAGAAGGGAAGGGGATAAGAGAAGGTGGTGAGGGTGATGGAAGGGAGGGCAGACTGGGAGGAGGGGCAATCAGGATGCACACCATCTTGGGGGTGGGAGGAGGGGAGAGATGTCGAGAAAATTTGGAATTTAAAATCTTGTGAAAGTCAATGTTGAAAACTAAATTAACTAAAAAGAAAAAAAAGAGAAAATTATATTTTAAAAAACTATGCATACACACATCCCAAAGAGATCAAAGGAAAAGGACTTATATGTACAAAAATGTTTACAGTAGCTCTTTTTGTGATGACAAAGAACTGAAAATTGAGGGGATACCCATCAATTGGAGAATGGCTGAACAAGTTGTGGTATATGATTGTGATGGAATACTATTGCTATAAGGAATGACAAGGGAGATGACTGCAGAAAAAAACTTGGGAAGACCCTATATAACTGATAATAAAGTGAAGTGAATAGAATTAGGAAATCATTGTACACAGTAACAGCAATACTGTAATAGTGATCAATTGTGAAAGATTTAACTACTCTTATCAATACAAAGATCCAAGACAATTCAGAAGGACTCATGATTTAAAAAGAAAAGTGCTGTTTACTTGCAGAGAGAACTGGTGAACCTCGGGTACAAAGTGAAAAATTATTTTCTCATTTCTTTATTTATATTTTTCTGTGATATGGCTAATATGGAAATATGTTTTGCATTATTCATATGTATAACTGCTTGCCTTCTCAGTGGATAGGAAAGGGGCTGGTGGGAGGGAGAGAATCTGGAATTCAAAAAAAATGTTTTTTTGGTTTTGTTTTGTTTTTTGCTTTTTTGGAGAGGTAAAGGCAGGGCAATTGGGGTTAAGTGACTTGCCCAAGGTCACATGGCTAGTAAGTGTTAAGTCTCTGAGGCCGGATTTGAACTCAGGTCCTCCTGACTCCAGCTGGTGCTCTATTCACTTTGCTACCTAGCCACTCCATACTCAAAATTTTTAAAAAGAATGTTAAAAATAAATAACAATTTTGAAATAAAGTTAAGGAGAAAATGTTAATAATGTAGATTAAACTTAAAAATATGTGTATGTATTAAAAAAAAGTGAGTTCCCTATGTGAGGGATAATTTATAGTGAAGTTTCCCCATTCTGAAAAATCAAATCTAGAATGGCTTCAGTACTCACTAGGGCTAAGGTCAAATCACCCGACCTTCAAGCATTACAGCAATGGAGACCCTCCCCCAGAGTCAATACAGCAGAAGATATGCCAAATAAGGTTAAGACTGTTTTCATTGGACACTCACATGTCTCCAGGTCCTGTCTCAGAGAGATTCCCAAGCTTAGGTTGTGGGACAGCCCCCCTATCAATAAGAGTTAAGGCCAGTTGGGGGGGGTTGGGTTTCTGCATTGGAAGATTACATAACCATGGGCTGCCTTCTACCTCTCACTCTCTCCCTGCCATGCTGGGCAACAGGGGGTAGAGTCCTTTCTCATGAGAAAGAATTAAAGACCTTTTCTGACCTTAGATTCAGACTCTGAACTCTTTCATCTCACACACCTACTATGAGAGGTGCTTGAATGGACTCTGCTTCACAGAGGCTCTCTATTCCTTTGTTGGGAGGAATAAAGACGATTCTTGGTTTAGTAAACTAGGTTTAGTACTAGATAACTTCTAAGGTCCATTTCAATCCTTGTGTGAGCTGAAGAGATATGATGCAGAAGAACGGAAGTCATGAAAGATTTCATCCCCGGTCTAGGATGTATAACTCTAGACAAGTCATTTAACATTACATTCCTCTGTAAAATGGAGATGATACTTTTTCTGCCTATCTCATATGGAAGCGGTGAGGAAAGTGCTTTGTAAATATTAAAGCCCCTTAGAAATATGAACTACTGTTATTCTATGAATAGAGTAAATATGTTTTCCTTCCACCATTTGAGATCTTTTATAACCTTGAAACAGCAACTGTAATTCTTCTACTGAAGATACTAATTAGAGGCAGCCTCACTAAGGCTTAGAAAGCCAGCCTCAGAATCTGGAAGACCTGAGTTCAAGGCCTCTGCCACACACTGGCTGTGAGATGTTGAATAAGCACCACCTTCAATGCTCCAGGCAACTCGCTCAAGACTAGCAATTACAAAACAGGTCTGCATAGGTATCAGGAAGTTCCTTTGCTAGAAATCCAAACATCAATGAAACCACAGGTTCATAAAAAAAAAATTATTACCTAAAATAAAATCTTAATGAAGCAAGGCATTACCATCCTATCATCAACATCATATTCTCTGTGGTCAGAGGCAAGTATGGTGTAAAAGAGGGGTGGAACTCAGAAGTGGAGGATCTAGGTTCAAATCCTTGTTCTGCTAAGTAGGAGACCTTAGGAAAGGCACCTCACTGAAACTCAGTGTGCTCAGCAATAAAATGAAGGGATTGGAAAAGATGACCTCCAAAGTATCTTGCAGTTAGAAATCCATGATCCTGTGGTATCACATTTAACAAGAAAACTAATTCTAATAAGACTTCAATATGACACAATATTTTCCGGCAATTTTTCCATGAAATAAAAATAAAAATGCAATCCCAAGCAAGGAAATATAATGTAGTTGAAAAAATACTGGATTTAGAGCCAGAGGACCAAGGCTGAAATCTTAGCTCTCCTACTTATTAAAAATATAACCTCATATTACTTAAGCCAGCTAGATCTCAGTTACCTTATCTGTAAAATGAGAGGGTGGGACTAGATCAGGGAATCTAACAAGTTCAGGAACTTGTTTTTTATTTATTCATTCATTTATTTATTTATTTATTTGCTCATTTACTTTTAATTTACA